>OX244263.1:15290000-15918333 GCA_945867215.1 Epinotia demarniana
ACAAAAAGACCAGTCGTTAAAAAGGTATGTCCCAAAAATTATTATTCCGGAAGGCAAACCGATAGAGCTTGAGGTCGACATCCGGCCGGACCGGAGATTAACCTTAGCATTCTTGGATGCAATGCGGTGAAAGAGGGGTAAGATGCAAGAAAACTCGCGCGCCGTCTTGCGAAAGCCGTGCAAAAGCCGAAGATGAGCTAGCTTAAGTAACGTTATTCAACGCAAAATAAATGCGTTAATCCTGAATTTCGCAGCGCTACACTGAAAAAAAGGATCAACCAAACTAGTTTTGTTAGTTGAAAGCTTCGTTGTAGGGAAGTAAACTTTAGTTAAATATAAACAACATCAACTATTATGTAAATAACAAACTGATTTTGTTAGTGATAACCAGTAGTTCGCAAGTCCCTAGGTTACGACCTACTGCTAGCCAAATTTTGGTTACAGTTAACCAATTTATTTATTCAGTGTAGAGCATTTGCAAAACCGTATTCACACTCGGATCAGAGTTATCTACACTTATAATAAATCTCTGTATTAAAAAAATAATCATGCAGTATCATTTTCAAACATTGGGCATGAAACATTTTTATAGGTAGATTATTATTCTGGCTTCCGCTTGGCTTTTTATTCGACTGCGACAGTTATATTGAAATATAGAAAGCCTGTTAAGAGGCTCGTTTTCAAATGCAAGCGTAATGTCGGGACATATGGCGCCTTCGTAGCACCTGGTTGAATTGCCTCGGCTATGAATCTTACTAGGCTCTCACTGCTCTTTTGTTTTAAACAGTCGTTGCGCTTACGAAGAATTCTACTCCGTGTCGTTGTCATAGCAATTCTACGATTATGAACTAAACAGCATGTTTATCATATATGATTATTTTAATGGGAATACAAATATTAATACGTACGACGTCGCGTTGAGGGATACGGCAGAGACTGTTTTGAATGTGTCTCTTTCGGATGACCAATGGATCCAAGCGTAGGTATTTTCGGCACATAGAGTTGCGGCCATGTCTCTAAAATTTTGAATTATCATGGAGACCGGGTTACTATTCCGTTTGTTCGTGTGCCATATATAAATGCATCCATAGGGTCTATGGTGGAGGCGAATGGCCATCACGCGCTAAGTTGCTGTCGTTGTTAGGGAATGTTTCCACGTAACCACGCCCTCAATGACATTGTTATCGGTAGGCTTTAATATCCGCCAACGTCCCCTGAGTTTTGGAGCCCCCGGGCCTTTGCAGCACCGATGTCAAAATACCAAGACGGCTTAACTTTGATGCCTTTGCATAGGGGGAAGTGTCTGGTGTGGGACGCCGCCTCGCACCTCGGCCGAAAATTGCGATCAGCTGGTGCCGCTGCAGATTTTGCGCCAGTCAAAATGCGGAATAAATATACGGCACTGCGCGGTATTTATCATTTACCCTTTGCGTTTGAGACTACTGGGTGCAGAGGATCTGGCGCCCGCGTAGGGTCATACCTGGTGCAAAGGTTGTCCGTCGCCATTCACCGCGGTAACGCGGGTAGTGTGATGGGTACCTTCGGACCAGGGACGACTCGGTGGGGACTTATTAGTTACTAGGCTTACGCTAGTCTTAAGTTAATTGTTATTATTTTATTTTGTTGTAATAGTTACACATACAAATATCTTTATTCTGCTTAAAATGTGGTACATAAGACGGTGTAGTCGTATAAATCATTAATATTTATTTATTTATTGAAATAACTTCAAGACACATTTGACGAGCAGCTGGCGTGCTGAAACTAAAAAAAATACCACCTAAAAATGCAAAGTTCAGTTTTTTTTTCCTTGAAGATATGTTATCCTTCCGTGCCGTTTATTAGAATAATAACTGGCTACCACATACCTACATATTTATTATCAACATCGCTAATGCTCATCTATCAGACCTTCCAACCCAGAGGCAAAACAGGACCTTGTTTGGATTAGACCGGTTTATTGTTTTCCTTTACTCAAAAGCTACTGTAAATATAAAATAATATTTCATCCATTTTTTGCAACCCAGTGGTATGAGACGAGGTGGAGACGAGGCATGCTTCGAAGCGTTCGAACCCACGACCTCTAGATTAAAAGTTACCTGCTCTACCGCTCGGCTACGCTAGCTTGGACTATCAACGTAAGTGAATCAATTTATTTGATAGGTTCTGAAAATCACAATATTCGTAAATACCAATGTGCTACCGGCAATACTAAATATTACTGATGTGAATTTTCAAAAAAATTAATTGAGTCCACAGGGGACCGAAAATCTGGCAGCTTCCTCGCCCAGCGCATTAGTATTGCTATCCAGCGAGGAAACGCTGCCAGCATCTTGGGGACAATGCCAAGAGGGCTCAATTTTTTTAATATTTTTTAGTTTTTAATTTGATTTTTAATATTTGTCATAGTTTTAGTCTTTATATATACTTTAGAAAATAAATAATTATACATATAGTACAAAATGATAAAGTAAAAATAAAGAATATAGATATTGATATCTCGTAATGATCGTCAAAATAAAAACTATTTTCACATACCTTAGATACAATATTGGCCTTTGTCCCTTATTTCCTCTCCGTTGCTCTGGTTACTGTGTTCTGGGTCGGTTCTGGAACCACAACTACCTCCACCTCCTCCTGTACTTAGATGCCACAATGTAGGTACATCGCAGATCGCATCTTGGTTCGCTACCAATACCAATCCGACGTTTAGGGTCGTGCATAGTTGTAAATTATCAACGTGTTCAATTTTCAATTTTGCTTCGCATGCTTATCTACGTGTCGTACCAGGAGCTCAAAGTAGTGACAGAGCGTAGAGCTGAATGGCGGTTACGGTTAAGTTGAAGAAGAAGAAGAGAAGCTTATCTACGCCTGGGTACACTACTATCCTGGAGAGAAGTACGTGTCCAGGAGTATTACCTTGAGCCTGATATCTAACGAGCGTCTAACAAGGTGAGGCTTGCATGGTTATTAAACAACTCCCTCACATGGAGCTATATCACAAATTCAAGAAAAATAACTGCCTAGCCAGAGTCGGAGAAAGGAAAAACATTAACTGGAAAACTACAAATCAAACCATTTAACAAAAAACCAAGGGCTTTGTTTACAATCCCTAAGAATTTTGACATTTTATGACTGTTTTATGACTTTTGTCGCCTCAAAGGAAAGATCTGGTTTTGAGGTGTACGTGTACCTAAAAATAGATTGCCAGTAAAAGAAATTAGCACAATTCAAAGTGAGATGTACATCTACATATTTTTCATGCCATAAAGTGCCCAAATTATTGTCAAAGACTACAAAGCGTGGTGCAATATTCTCTTTCGTGAATGAACTTATACACCTAAGTCTCACATACATTTTTTTGTAATTACGATTTGATTACGATAAGTCAGTCTGTTACATTTCAGTATCATACACACACATACACATGATAAATTGTCACTATTATAGATACACGCAGTATACATATTGTAGTCTTAAGGTCCACGTCAGTGGCAAATACTACAATATACCCACAGAGTACTTGTCTATATATCAATATTTTGAATATACGTGGAATTTACCTTATACATACTGTCACTCCTCTGTCAGTGGTCTTCGTTGTTGGCAAGTTGTTGGTGTTGGTCGACAGTTGGTCGACAGTTGGTCGACAGGCTTACGAAATGCAAAAATAACAAGAACTAACGTTAAATATTATAAATCTTTGAAGTTATGTTTCGTGTTGAACGTCACGTCGGTATTAGGAGGACAGCGAGGAATTCCAGGGATACCTAATGAAGTTGAATAGTGTTCTTGTAATAATTCCCAAAAACTGATTCTGGTCTAACATTTGCCTGCGTTTTCCCTGTTTTTCCCAGCAAAGCTACTCGATCAGTGCGATCGATAGTGTAATTAAGTGTTTTGAGACGATTTTTCATTGATGTAGATTATCTCGAGCGATTCTCAGTCGGGCTGTGAGCTGTGAATTCGACATTTTTAAAGCTTAAGGTAATAAGTTGCAAAATTATGAAAAGTATCTTATTTGAGTAGACTGGGATTTTCTGTTTACTGCTTGTGACTTTAACCTGCACCGTCAAGTAAGTATAACTCCCAGACTAAAGTATATATATTTAGATTTCTAGCAAACTATAGGTACCTATGTACCAAAGCGATAGGTTTATTGACTTAGCGAGGCAATCAAATCGGGGCAATAGCAAGTTTAGTTGGGCGAAGTTCGAAACGTAACAGGGTACGTTATTAAGCAATTCTACAACCCTTTCGCGTTCTGCATAATTAATGATACTTAATGACATTGCATTAACATTAATCTCCTTAATTCATTCCAACATTTCCAAGAAATCTACAATGCATTAACCAGCTGTTCCCTCTATTCAATTTGTATTTAGTTTTGCCGTGCTGACAATGGAAATAAGTCTATCACCCAATAAACGCATTAGACAAAACAAATGAGTAGCGAGTAATTTTGGATAGATTGCTACAGGCGGGGGAGCTCGATCTCTAAATTTAATATAGGAAACGGAAAGACAGATACCTAATGTCAGTTATAATAAGTACACCGTATGAAAGTAAGTTATTTATTATTATCATTAATACAAGAACATAATAATATATTTAGGTACAAAATATAAATAACCTTCTACGACATTCTCGACGATCTTATATTAACGTTTCTCTTATCAATTCAATAAATAAGGCAATTAAAAGGCTTTTAACAATAGACGAAAGGTTAACAGAAATACGAGTATGCACAATAACGAACTAATTGTATAGGCAATATTCATTTAGGAAAATACTAATGACAACAATAACTAGTTAAGGATATATATTCTTAGTTATGTACAACTTATTCTAAGACTACGACCAATTAGTGGTAAATAAGACTTAAAATAGCCTAAATATTCATGGCAAGTACTGCTATTAAGCTCTGGATTTACAAAAGCAACCGTTGAAGGCATAAGAAAAATATTAGATCAGTGAATGAGTTTCACATATCAAGAAAACATAGGATTAAAGACCAGAAATAAAATGTTTTTATATATTACGTATAAAACTGTAAAGATGAATAATTTCAATAACATCATTCGGATGCGGATTTAAGTCTCCAGACAAAAAGATGGCACTCTGCATGCTCGGGGTGCTGCAAATACCTACTCATTATTTTAAGTACGGCGCCAAAATGCAGGCAGTGAGCATCTCCGCTTGCCATTTCACTGTCTAGACTAGCAAATTCTTTCATATTAGCTTCATTCAATTCTGTAAAGTATAAATATTTTAAAACAACGAAACAGTCTTCGAGAGTTCCTAAAACGATACAATATAATCTTTCCATTTAGTTAAAGGAACAAATTGGCACAACGTTATGTACATCGAATCTACCAACTAAATGAAGGGAGTAAATTGTGTTTGTACAAGGCGCGAGCGCCCGGGCCGAGCGGCGGGCCCTCGCATCCGACGCACTTCGCTAAATTGTATGGTGTCAGTTAGCATCTTTTATTCTCCCGTTCAGTAAACGTTCAGATAAACGGCTCTCGTTAGGCTGAGTGCTAACCGGATCTCGCGCGCACGCGTCGCCGAATTAATTCAGCCCAAGGCCTTCCAATTTTCGCGCACAGCCTATTTCCAACAAATTACTCCAATAGTGAATTTAAATAGGCGACACAAGTCTCATTATCTTACGTTTATCCCTAATCAGGAGTTTAAGTTAACGTAGGTTATTTCCCCACGGGATTCCTCAATACCAGCGTGACGGGGCCGGCTGGAAGCGCTTTGAGTGCCGCCCACGCTTGAGTTCTCGTGAATCCCTCCATCGACGTTCCTCCCGCTGAGAGAAGTTCGGCACCGACTAGAATACGCCCGCTTTGTGCTGCCGCTCCACCTGAAGTAAAAAAATAATGATGCTGTTTAGTTGGAAGAAAAACTTTAGGTAGATAAATCAGATTTTTTTTTTCATCAGACTTGCTCGAAAAGGGCTTCATAATGCGCAGACATACAGAGCTACAATAGGGTTGTCTATTGTTTGCCCGACATTCATATACTATAATAATCAGTTGCCCGAACTTCGCTTGCCCGAATTTCATTTGCCCGAATGTTTCGTTTACCATAATAGTTAATTGACATACTCTTGTTTACACGAATATTGAATGTCATAATGATACGAATGCCATACGTATTGTTTCCAGATTATTGTTTGCAATAATATAATTTAATAGAATATTTAAACGCCATAATAACATGCATTCGGATTCATCTTTGTTAATTTGTTAGTATTTTCGCTCTTCTATAAAAAAAATAACCTGGAAGACGAAAGCGGGAGCAAAGCTCCGCGATCCGAGTCGGTTTTGCCACTAAGCCCCTGTTCCCTACTGCCTACGATACACCACTATCTTGGCATTGGGTAATCTCAGAGAAAAGTTTATTTTTACTTACTGGCAAAACCAACTCGGATCGCGGATAGGTTGGAGGTTTTTTTTTTAATTTTTTTACTGCAATACGTACCGACTTTATTACATATGAATATTATGGATGTTGAGTTGGCTGGCAAATGTAATTATGGCATGTGATAGTTATGGATTACAATGATTATGAAAAATGAGATTATTGATATTGATATTATGGAAAACAAAGGTTCTGGCATATAATTAATATGGTAAACAATGAGTATAGCATACAAAATTATAGAAAACAACATTATGGCAGTTGAATATCATGGCAGATAAAATTCGGGCAAATGAAATTCTGGCAAGCAAGAGTATACCACAAAGCAAAGAGGTTTTATATCAAATACGATGTCTGAAAACGTAATTATAAATAAAGTTAAACTTAAAAACACTACTAAAACATGTTTAATTATTTACAGATTTAACATGTAGTTATTTATTGTCTATTTAAAATGTTTTTAAGTGTTTTCAAATCGTCGCTGTATACCGAAGGGTCTTTGCCTTAAGCGCCTCACGACAAATTCAACAAAATAGACGACTGACATATCGCAGTTTTTATTAAGATTTGTATTAATTTCATCTAAAATGTATTTGTTTCCTTGCAAATGTGATGAAAAACATTGTGTATATAAACACGGGCGTAACAATATTGCAAACTCGAGTCATCAAAAGCCCTCCGCCTTCGGCGTCGGGCTTCTTATCGACTCTTGTTCGCAATATTCAACTTACGCCCCTCGTTAAACAATGTACTATTTCATCACACTTGCTCGAAAAGGTGTTCATAATGCGCAGACATACAGAGCTACAAAAACCAATACTCCCACGGGCGTAATGGCTTTTTTCTTAAATTGTATTTGTCACTCATGCGGCAGATACAAAGCAAAGAGGTTTTATATCAAATACGATGCCTAAATTGTCTGAAAACAAATTTATAAAAAAAAACTTAAAATCACTAGAAAAAAAATGTTTAACAGAATATTCATTATCTAAATATATAAAAGAAGAAATTGACTGACTGACTGACTGATTGACTGACTAACTGACTGACTGATTGAATGACTGACATATCAACGCACAGCCCAAACTGCTGGGTCTAGAGATTCAAAATTTGGCACGTAGGTTCCTTATAAGGCGTAGGGGACCACTAAGAAAGGATTTTTCAAAACTCACCCCCTGTAGGGGTAAAATGGGGTCTACAGTTTGTATGGGGGAAGCATAATTTTTTGAACTAGAGACTTGAAACTTTGTAGGAAGATTACTTATTAAGATACAAAAAAAGGACAGCGTTCAGCGTTTTACAAAATTCCACGTTAAATAGGGGTGCAAAGTTTGTATTCAAAACTACTGGGACTACAAACTTGAAATTTACACCAGAACTTCCTTTTATGTACGTCAAGTCAAAAGTCAAAAAGTCATAAGTATTATTTGCTAGAATGCAGTAAGTACAGGAAGGTCTTACATAATTGAATATAACAGTGTATTATTCAGCCTGCATGCAGGCGTGCAAATATTTAATCGTAGACAAGGGATAGAACAGGATTTTTGGAAATTCTATCCGTAAGGGGGTTAAATAGGGGTGGAAAGTTTGTATGGGATAAACATATTTTTTTACTAGAGACTTGAAACTTTGTAGGAATATTGTATATTAATATACAAAAAAAGTACATTCAGCATTTTATCAAATTCTAGAAAATTCTACACCTAATGGGTCAAATAGGGGTGCAATGTTTGTATAGGGGAAACATAATTTATTGAACTAGAGACTTGAAACTTTGTAGGAAGATTACTTATAAGGATACAAAAAAAACATTTTTAGCGTTTTATAAAATTCCACCCCTAAACGGATTAAATAGGAGTGCAAATTTTGTATTCATAACTACTGTGACTAGAAACTTGAAATTTACACCAGAAATTCCTTTTAAGACGTAGGCAGGGGATGGAACATGATTTTTGGAAATGCTGTCCCTAAGGGGGTGAAATGGGGGTCCAAAGTTTGTATGGGGAAAAAAGATTAATTAGACAATTTTATTCGAAACTTTACAGGATAATTCCTAACGATAAATGAGTACCTAAACAAGTGATTTCGGTTTTTTGAGAATTCAACTCCTAAAAGGGAGATGTGGTGACAAAATCTGAAAATCAACATCGGCATCTATTGTTTCTATGGTTTATCGGGTAGCTGATTACGAAAACAACAACGATTTTACATTCCAACGTGGCGTCTAGATATCAATATGGGCGTTGTTATTATGGTTTTTTGGGACGTTAATTACGAAAATCGTATAGAATTTGAAACGTAATGTTGTGGACACGAAAATTCATGAAAGTATTTTAGCCAAATTGCAATTCAATCGGCTCTTTTTTCGTAGCAAATCGGTTGTAACAGACGGACTGACAGACAGCCACACGTGATCCTATAAATAAGGGTTCTACTCGTATTTTTGCTTTTGAGGTATGGAACGAGACCCGCGTTATAGGTTTTAAAGTTTGTATTTGGTGCCATCTACGATCGTCATCAATCGGTACCTAGGCGAGTGCGGGCGGCGCGGCGGGACGGGAGGGTAGGAGACATTAGGAAACTGCCTGCATCCGTAATAAATGTACATTCAAGGTGCTGCACGAAGATCTGCCTTTATTCCCAAAAGGGGTAGGCAGAGTACATCAACTTTATGTTCCAGCGCCACTATTAGCATAAATGTGGGTATAAAAGATCGACAAAATGTGATATTGCATAGGTTGTTAGCCCATCGCCCACAACACACTTCAACCCTGCTCTTTAGTCAACTTTTACGACACCCACGGGAAAAAAGGGGTGGTGAAATTCTAACCCGACACCATACGGGCATAACAATAATAGTAAATAAAAAATATTTTACCATAATGAGTCATGGTAAATTATAACTCCAGGCGATGCTGACTTCTATGGATACAACTTTTTCGGAATCTGGGCTCAAAATTAATGCAAGCAAAACCAAAACTCTAGTGGTATCGAAAAGAACAGTCGTCACGTCAATTTCCTTAAACAATACAGCAATTGGGCAAGTAAAAAAGTTTAAATATCTGGGCAGCATTATTACAGATGATTCTAGATGTACACCTGATATTGTTGCCAAGATAGCCATGGCCAAGCAAGCCTTCAAATCAAAAAGATCATTGCTCACAGCAAAAATACCACGCTCAACTCGGAAGAAACTGGTTAAGGTGTACATCTGGAGCATTGCTCTCTACGGCTGCGAAACGTGGACCATGACTCAACGGGACAGGGAAAGGTTGCAAGCCTTTGAGATGTGGTGTTGGCGGAGATTAGAAAAGATCAGTTGGACGGAGAAAAAGACGAATGAAGAGGTTTTGCGTGTAGTCAGTGAAAAAAGAACTTAATTAAAAGTTATTGAAAACCGAAGAGGAAAAATGATAGGACATCTTCTTCGTCACGATGACTTCATTAAAGTTATAATAGAGGGAAAGATAGAAGGAAGAAGAAAAAGAGGAAATCACGAAGAGCTTACATAGAGCAGCTAAAGGAAAACATTGAAGTTGAATCTTATAGAGAGTTGAAGGAAAAAGCAGAGAATATAATAGAATGGAAATTACTCCACCGACAAGAGCCAAGCTCTTAAATAAATGATGAATGGGTTATGACGAAGGGTGATCCATAGGGGAAGTTAGTAGAAGTAGGCCGTTGCCGGCGTAGCAATTCAACAATTATTGGAAAATTACACTTACTACGCGGGCGAAGCCGCGGACAAAAGCAAGTTATTATATATTTATTTAGTGTCTATGTAAAATGTTGTTAAGTGGTTTCAAATCGTGGCTGCATGCCGCCGGGTCTTTGCCATACGCACTCACGTCAATTTCAACAAAATGAACAACTGGACATGTTGCAGTTTTTATAACGATTTGTATTAATTTCATCTAAAATGTATTTGTTTCTTCGCAAATGTGATCCTTAGGCGTCGGGCTTCTGATAGACTCTTGTTCGCATATTCCACTTACGCCCCTCATTAAACAATGTACTCGTACTATGTTGACGCAGCTAGCAGTAAGAACTTCCACATATCCTGTATCCAGTATGGTATTCAGTATCATCAGGCGGTTAGTATGTTTTTCTGTTTCAATATTATGTATTTATGTATGTATTACTACATTGTGATACAAGTGAGGTATGTTGATAATTACATCACAGGCGAAATTGTTCACGCGAACCGCAGGCGAGCGTGATAAGAGAGCCGAGGATGTAATTATCAAAACTCACGCGTTTCATACGACGTTTTTCAACACATTTTGCGAGGAAAAAATCATTTTAATAAGATGAAAATGTTATAGGCCTGCCAAATTTAATTTATTTACATTAAGTAAATCATTAAGATGACAACGGGTTTTTACTCACAATTTTATTGCACATCGCCAAGAATTTCCAGTGGCGTCCATTCTATTTATCACTTTTCTAGTCACCACGAGTCAACATTTTTGATAATAACCAAACACGCATAAACAAATTTTACAAATATTTGTGAAATAACCTTTAATGGCGCGCAACAGTTTTTTTTTTCTTGAAGTTTGCGCAGTCCGCGGGCACAGAAATCTCTAAACAGCCAATACAAAATAAAATAATATTTTCGTTCTAAAATGTTATCTGTATTGAATTATTGTAAAATGTTATCAAAAGTGAATAGTTTTACTAAATAAAACGTTTCTATATCATATACAAAATGAAATTTGTCAATTAATTAACAAAAATATTTAATTTGTTTAGTTGACTAAGAATCCATTTGCCGAAAATTAAAAAAAAGCTGTAAGTACTACACAACTGTACAACCCGGTTAATTTAAGAATGAACCGTGTTCATGCACATATCTTGCTGCAAGGTGCTAACGTGACTTATTCGGGATGTATCCATAACACACAAGTGTTGTAATGTTATAAAACACGCGTGTTATCCAGGATTACGAGTCTAAAAGCGACACAATAAGAGATACGTTACGAGCAATTGTGTTGAAAATACTTTATTGTACACAAGACACAGGTAAAAATACAGACAAAAAAGTTTAATCGGTACAAAGGCGAACTTATCCGTTTAAGGGATCTCTTCCAGTTAACCTTTGAGCAATTGAGTTAAGATCAGGAATAAAAAGATAGACAAACTAACACGTGTACAGACATCTGTAATACATATATATATATTCACATACCAGCAAAAAGTTTCTTGACGGTGAGCGCGCGGTCACCGTGCGGCGAGTCCCGGCCGCCGTCTAGGCCGAAGCCGAGCCCGGCTCCGCCGCCGGCCTTGTCCAGCAGCACGGACACCACAGACCCTCGCTCTACGCTGTCTGGGTCGCCCTCGTGACGAGCCTTCGACTCCGCTAGACAAAAATAACAAACCATTAAGACCCCAGGTAATAAACATTATTAGTGGTACTCTTTTTAACCCCCGACGAAAAAAGAGGGGTGTTATAAATTTAACGTGTCTGTCTGTGTCTGTCCAAACGGATGGACCGATTTGAATGCGGCTTGTTTTGTGTCATACATCATTTTATCCCGAGTGTTCTTAGCCATGTTTCATGAAAATCTGTTCAGCCGTTTTTGAGATATTGGACTTTGAAATGAAAGTGTCGGGGGTATTTCAACTTTTCTAAGTTGTAGTTATTAATATTTTCTCAGACCTGTATTGTTCTTCAAATATCATATGTAATAAAATAAAGTACTCGTAGATTCACGGAAAAGATATCGAAATTCACAAATCACACATCACATCATCATCAGCCTATATACGTCCCACTGCTGGGCACAGGCCTCCTCTTATGTATGAGAGGAGGCCTGATTCACATTCACAAATACTAAACAACAATTTTGAGATTTTTAAAGTTGCTCATTTGATGATACATTAGTAATGCATTAACACACTAAAAAAGTCCATAGCAGGTTAAATAAAATAAAAAAAAAACACAAATTCCACAGTAAATAACTTTTAAATGCAATAAATTGAACTCGCCTTAATGATATAGGTCAAGAAATTACACATTAAGTTCTGAAACAATTGCGTTATTATTTTGTATCCACATGTTAAGGAAGGTACATAGTTATCTAAATTATGAACGATGGATCACAATATTAACAATGAAATGACAATAGACATTTTTGTAGGGTTTGTAAAAACTAAAATCTTACCATTGTCAGAGCCGCACGTGACGCTACTCGTGTTGTCTTGTACATCGTTCTCAATTTCAATAACGACTTCCAAACGTTGTTCCTGAAACCACACCAAAGTAATTAATATTTCCTGAAAGTCATTTACTTGAAGACCCTAATGTGTTTGCTATTTAGAGATGTGATACCTAAGTAAATTATTAGGTATACCTTTAGGATTGCAACAGTTTGGGCATGGGTCAAGCCCGTCATACTGCAGTTGTTAATGCTACGAATTTTGGCTCCTCGTTTTAATCCGGCCTTCGCTGCTACGCTGTCTGCTAAAACTCGGTGCACCTGAAAAATACATAGTTAATTCCGTTTTAAAGAAATAATTTAATGAACGTGGTGTGAACTGATTATCTGAAGGTTGCTTGTAAGATAAGTAGTTAACAAATTATTTTTATGGTAAATATGTACATAAATGTACCACTTTTAATTAAACAGTTGTGTTACTTACCGTGACATCTTTCGCCTCACAGTCAATGCCACCGGCTAGAATGAGGCCTACACCGGAGCTAGCACCTCTTTGTAGCCGAATTACTTGCGTTGGCAATTTGTTCTCCTCTAGAGAACTAAGATCACTCTTGTCGCTTAAAAATCCGTTTCCATTACTGACTTTATAGATGGATTTTTCATTACTTAGCGGATTTGTTCGAGCATTGGGTAAACAAGGTGAAACTTTCAATTGCAAATTATTAGTTTCTCGCACAGTAGGTGGGTCTAGTTTTTGGTCTCGTACACTAGATTTTTCTACTTGTTTAACCACTTTATCATTACTAAAGCTGTGAAGACCTGCTTTTTTTGCTTCTTTTAATAATGTTTCTGAAATCACTTTAGGCGGATCTTCGATTTTGGCGGTTTCTCCAACAACTTCATTTGATTTGGTTTTATTCACTGAACTTGAATTTCTTTTGAGTCTCGAATTCTTAAAATCAGTTTTTCTTTGCCGCACGTTGACCTCTTGGTCGCTGTCCGAATCAGTTTCAGCGATCACCTTATTGCGTCGTCTGTTATCGCCTTTATTCGAAATAGCACTCACGGAAGACGTGAGTGTAGAAAGGCGCTCAGACGCATTGCGCGTTGGGCTGGGTGATTTCTCGTCCGACTCGTGCGAAAACTTGGTTTCCACTACGGGTGAATTTAGCTTGGCATCGCGACCACTTCTACACTTTGCCGAAGCCAAAATATTTCTCCTGTTGATGGTATCTATATTACAGGATTTTGAAACTTTTCTTTTATCTGAGTCAGCAACAGAACTTTCTAAAGAGCTGCAACTGGCTTGCGACCCAGAAGTAGCTGCCGAACCCGCTGAAGAACTGAGTGAAACATTCGTATCAGATGATGCCGAGCGACATACATTACGTTTTACGTAATCCTCGCCACTTTTTTCAGAAATTATAGATTTTGCGGGAATTTCAGTTTTAACAAGTGAGTAAGATGTATAATGTGATATTCTTGGAGAGAGACGAGAGCTATCAGACTCTATACTGTCTAAATTCTGTAAAGGCGAAGACGCTGACGAACGATAGCTAGATTGCGTTGAGCTCATCGCAGAATCATTATCGCTATCTACGATTTCAGTCGCAGTACATATTTTAATTTCTACATTTTTATAATCCCGATGATTGTTCATAATTGCCTTGTAGTCGATATTAGACCCTTTGTTAAGATTCTTCATAGAAAATTTGGCCGGCAATATCCCATTTTTAACATTTGATATAATCTGGGCAGGTCTCGGTCCAAAAGCTTTACTGTTTAATTTATTGAGAGCATCCACTTTCTCGTTGAATTTTCTTTCAGGCGTAGACTCTTTCGATAAAGAAGAAGGCGTATACACTTGTAGAGACTTTCTTTTAAAAGCAGGCGAATATTTGGGAAGATTATTTGGTAAGAGATTGGTTTTCCAATTAGTTTCATTTAAATCAATAATCTTCTTGTGACTTGTTGTAGTATCCTTATTGTTTGTATTAGTATTCAGGTTTGATTTGTATATAAAAGATTTGGATATGTTATCCTGTACTTTAATTGCCGGTAGATCTACTATTGGTGATTGCACTTCGGGTATTATTAAGCCCCTAAGCTTGGATAAAGACTTTTTTCTTTGTTCAATTAAATACTCTAGATTTGATTTGTGAACAGTCTTATCACTATTGTCATCACTTATACTCCGTGCATGATACACAGGCTGACTAAAAGTATTTTCTATACTTGAAGGTAAAGTAGTTGTACTGCCATAAAATAGAGGTTTACTCTCAATTGATCGAGGAGCCAAGGTTTGAGCAGCATCCTTACTCGGCGTCTTAACCTTACTTTCTATTGCACCTAGTACTTCTGGTCGCTCTGAATGCCTTTTGTACGATCTAGGCACTTCATCAAGGTTATCTTGAGATTTGGTTAATCGTCTATCCAGGGATGAAATTTCAGCGTAACCTGTCGTATACGAGCTTGTGCTCTTTCTCGGGACAGTAAGGTTTTTAGGAAGAGTCCCGCAGTTATCCAATTGATCGGATGAAGGAGCACGATCGTTAGAAAACATAGCTATCTTATCCTTAACACTTGCTTCACTCCTCGCATCCTGTGTTCTTGAGGTGTAGGAGTATCGGGTGCGAGTGGTTGGCCAGCCAGCAGGCAGGCGCGGCGGTAGCCGTGAAGGGAGCTCTGGAGCGTTCTCCACGACATCTGCTGGCGTTTCTACCCCATCGGGCGGCTGCCGAGGGCAGGTCGGTAGAGGAGTCTCATCATTAGAGAGACTTTTGTCCTCAGCGTCACTTTTGTTTACCCGATCTGTAAGGAAGAAAGAAACAATAAGTATAATGTAAGTACCGGACTACAGTCTGGGAAACGATCACTCTCAACTTTATGTTTACATAAGTGAATGTAGGTGCATAGGTGAATGTACGCTTTTACATTCATCGTAAAATCGTATGCGTCTGTTCATACTAGGTGTTCCATTTAAAATGGTCATTTTATGAGCAACTCCCGTTTTCAAAGATGATAAAGCCATCACGCACCTCTTAGTTGGAATATCATTTGTTTTTATTAAGCACAATCCTGGATCGTAAAAATCCCCAACCACTAACTGAAGGTTTGATAGCAACTAACCGTACACACGGATGCAATAATATTTATACATTACTGGCGAGGCCTTGAAGGCGACGTGTGGACAGACAGACTACAGGCAGAATGGAAAACCAGTATTCTGAGACGATATGATGAATCACCGCTGGTGTCACTTTACAGTTGACCAACCTATTAGCCAAGATGATGCGTCATTGCTTCTATTACAACCAAGCGCCGATATGCAATAATTTTTGTCATTAGTGGTACGAAACTGGCGCCTTCCAGTTAACATTTCAATATTAATCTGCCTACCTTCTCTCTCTTCTTCAATCGGGTGCAAACAAAGAGAATGTCTGATTTTAACAACACTATAAGATTGAGTATCTAACACTATCACTCTTTGTGTGTACATCACGCGTAAAATCTTATTAAATTTTAAACATGTGCGTTTATAATGAGGTTCTCGTTTCAACTGATATTTTTCCAATAAGAACCTACGTAAAAGCATTACATACGTAAACGCAATTTATGTCTACATGTCTTATTTATTTTGCGGACATGGCACGCTTCAATTTGTTTGAACAGATGTTACCTGCGCACTGAAATTCAGCATTGTGGACCACCTCAAGGGTTCGCCGCTGTTGGCGCTTTCATCATCACACCGGAACAAAGAAACTTATTTGATCAATTTAACCTGTTGTGCAAAATTAGTGCAGAGGGTACTGAATCTATAGGCAGTCCGAACGGATGCACATGGTAGCGAACGCGCGCATGCCTGTACCTACTTAGAAAACAGATGATTCAGCTTATATCGCACTACCTACTCATTTTACTTGATTACGAGTTACGACCTTGCGACATGAAAATGAATAATACATATAAAGTTTATTTCATTTCTATACGAAAAGGAAGAGTATTTTGCAATATGTACAGTATAATGGTAAGTTAAGTACGTCAATATTGTACTAAGTATCACAAATTCCTGCATTCCGGCAAAAAAGTAAGCGTTTCGTTAATTATAATCAGCTTAGTTGAGGACTAAGCATGATGTTGGCATGATGTTGGTAAGGATGTCATTTCGGATAAAATCTTCTTCTTTTGCTTTCTTCCCTAACAAAACTAGATAAACCACTGCACTTGGCCAGTTTTCAGTTTGCTTCAAACAGGTAATATATATAAATATTGTGACGACCGGTTAGCCTAGTGGGTAGTGACGCTGCCTACGAAGCTGGAGGTCCTGGGTTCGAATCCCGGTAAGGGCCAATATTTGTGTGTTGAGCATGGATAGATTCGCATAATTCGATTACGCCGAATTACAATAGTCCGAATATTATTTGCTCATAATTTTGATACTCCGAATCATGTCCACGCATAAAATGGGTTACTATTATGTTGCATAAAATTGATTGTCATAATTTTATTACGCATAACAGCCCTTTGCAGAATCATCATTTCGCAAAATTAATTTACGCCTAAATTTCATTGCATATGCATCGCATAACTTCCTTAGGCAGAATAGTACATTGGCATAATGACGATTGTAATAATAGTCCTATGATCGAATAATCGTGTCACCGAAATTTATATTGCATAATATTTAGCTGGCATACTGTCATTTGGCACAGTGTTCTTTGGCAGAATCGTACAATAGCATAATGTTGTTAAGAATAATAGTAATAAAAGAGTAGAAAACTTGTTTTAATATGTTTGTTGACATTATAACAAATTTCTGCTCTTATAAAAAAAATGCCTCGAAGACGGAAGCGGGAGTAAAGCTACTGCCTACGTGATTCGTGAAATTCCGTTGTACAATTTAGAGTGCAAGTTAGTATTTTTGATAAGTAAACAATTCGTAACGTTCTCGATTGGCTCGCGCGTTTTAGGGTCGTCGCTTCACTCGTCGTACCTACACCGACCTGCCTTAGAACGCTTTCCGCGCTAGTTGTCACCTAGAGCAGCATGGTTCAATATTTGCACGGCTTCGGCGAAACGTATATTCTCGCACATAAAATTATGCAAAAATAAAGTCGGTGATATTTAGTTGTATGCTTCAAGAAACTCGGCGGAATATACGTTCTGCTAAGTAAAATTCTGCGAAATTAAATTCGGACATATTACTATTCTGCAATTCAAAATTCTGCCAAATGAGTGTTATGCGACATGATATAGTTATGCTAAGGATATGATTATGCTAAAGTATCATTTGGCTAAAAATGTTTCTGCCATAACTGTTATGCGAAGTGTATTTCGGACAATCGATATTATGCCAGATAAAGACAACCCGCCTAAAATATATATAAACGTTTTTTTTTTGTCGAACACTATTCTCACAGAAATATACTTGTAGTATGATGCTAAGTATCGGACAATCGATAATATGTCTAATAAAAATATGCTAAGTACTTAAACAAAATTATGCGTAAATATAATCGGGCATAACATTATTATGCAAACTTAAATTCGGACTAACACATTTTCGGAATTTAAAAAAATCTATTTAATATCTTCCACATTAACATTCGGCGAAAACCGAATATGTCAAGTCTGTTATGCGAAAAACGTATCGGACAGTCAAAGATATGCCAAATACAGGGAACCCAAAAATTGTACCTACTTATTACATATTACCGTTTGTCCTGTTAGAATTTGATCTGTTAAGTGCAACTTTTTTACATATTTACCAAATTTTATTTTATTACAAGCCACCCTGGAAGTCAATCCTAAATACTCACTGGTGAAATAATTATTGGAATAAAACAAATACCTATGTCTATTACAAACTCCTTTGGTGGTTAGGTTAACTTAAGTTGAGTTGCACCAAACCGTCTGTAATCGTAAGCGGTGTTCGTTAAAATCTGAATGTATGGATAATTTGACAAGTTTCTATGGACGGACAGCTGTCAACGCCATATTTAACGATGATCGGCTTGTAAGTAATCGTAACGACTTACGAAAAAAGGCGAGTTAGGGCGGGTTGTACCGACGTACAACCCGCCCTAACTCTTTCAGAAGTGCTGGTAGGTTATGAGTTATAAAATTACTCAAAAACTCAAAAGTTTCTTAGTGATGTTTGTGAGTAATCGAAGATTTTGTAGTGACGTGTAAGTACCTAATAGTGAAACAATTAACATTGAAAACGTTGAGTTATTTTTGCAGTTGACAGAACGAACGACTACACTCAGGATTTTCTTAGAAATTCTTGAAAGCGCTTACTACTTAATTATTTGTAAAAACTTGCTACGAAAAGCAGCCGTGGGCACTGACCGTAGAGGGACATGGACCGCCGCGGCGGTTTCCTCATCTCGAACATCGTGAGCTATCACACTTCGGGGATGAGCACATAAACGAATGTATAATCACACACTTTCATTTAATAAACCAGTTTATGTATCAGCTCATTCAGAAAATAAACTTTCATTACCAGAACAGCGAAAACCACAAAAACATTACACCCACATTTCGCGCAGAGAACAAAAAGCTGTCCACTTTATTTATTTGGCAGTAAAACAACAATCCCGCGAATATCTCTGACCAAAGAAAGAGGATCGAGTTAAGAATGCGGAACCAGCTCGTTGACGACCGAAATAACAGTTATTTAACATAGGGCGGTGCGTGCAGTGAGCGCCCACGGGCCGGGTGCACGGACGCCGGTCAGCGCAGGCGCAGGCGAGCGGCGAGCACGGGCGGCGAGCGCGGTGCCGCCGCGGCGGGGCGAGATGCACTGAGTCGCGGCGGGCTTGCACAAATTTGCAGCGTCGCCGCCCTTGACGGGGGCGTTGCTCCGAGCCAGGGACGGACACCGAGTGCGCACGCGACGCTGCCCCTCATCCCGCGACTGCATAAGCCTTGCTAACATCACACATCACATACCACTTCAAACCCCAGCCACCAAACCACGGAACAGACAGCATTCTGCATACCATAACGATAACACAACAATCGGCAATGTTTCCAAACCACAATAAGATGGATTTTATAGGCACTCTCCCTAGCCGGTGCTCTAACTTTAAAGTAAGCACGAATCTGTAAATCCGAGTTATTTTTAGCGAGGAGAGGCATCGGAGGGCGGCGACCGTGAGCGCGAGCGCAGACGGCACTCGCGCGCACAACAGATGTCAGGGTCGCGCAGGCGGCGCCCCGCGCGGCCGCGCACCCTGAGCGGCGCTCCACTTCCGATTATATGAAATGCCTCCTCAGGGACTTGCAAGTTGGATTAGGCTCAGAGAATGCGGCCGAGCCGATCACACGAGTGCACTTTCTTTTTATCAGTACTGAGAGGAGGGAATAAGTGTGGCATCGCAGAATGCGCCATGCCATCTAGGTAGGTACATAGAGGTGACGTCGCCGGCCGCGGGAGGTTGGAATGCCGCCTGTGCCCGCCGTGCCGCCGCCCCTCACAATCCGGACGCGGCCTTTAAACCGCTCCGACGTGTTTGCAGAGTTGTTTGCACATTTTTTTACATTGCCGTCCTTTTATTAAACTCTTTTTATAATGGCCTCAATATAGATCAGTACATGGAAAATGTATATATAAAACAGTTCGAACTAAAAACATCAAAACATATTAACTAGAGTTGTATTTATGTATTCGTATATACAGCTGTAGCGTTTTATGTCCTTTTCCCCTATACCTACTTCAGTTTAGATAACAATTTTAATGACCTTTAACAGCTAAGTCTTCATAAAAGAGAGAGATTCGTGAAACAATACCTAGTCAAAGTCACACAGATTCATGCAAAATGTGTTAAGGATTTAAATGACTGATTGGCTCCAACATCGAACTTAAAAATATAAGATAGGTAAGTGAATGAAAGTGTAATCGATTTCACTTTCAAAACTAAATTAACTTTCTCCAGTGACATGTCTTATGCAATCTCAACGAGACAAGAGTCATAACCGCAACATTTATATCGCGCAAAGGTCGACGGGCCACTCTTTTATTAATTCAAAACGCTTACTTGTGTTTATTAGTCGGCTGAGCCATCTAACATAACGATCTTGTATGGCACCGACACAACACTGAGCGATGGACAAACTTTATAGGCATCTATTAGTGTGTCCCAAAACTCACGCAAGATTTGAACAATAAAAAAAATGATTTTGTTATTTTGAAAAATAATGACTTTTGCCAATCGGAGAAATCCTGAAGAAAGGTCATGTCAAGAGTAAACCCGACGAGCATGTATACAGAATATAATGAAAGTGAATTGAGCAAGGTTTGTCAAGATTCGTAGCAAGTGGAAATCCGTCATCTCTGCCTACCCCTCTGGGAAATAGGCGTGATTATATGTATGTATGTTTTTTGTACACAGTATATATTAACCCAGAAAAGCCGTGGAGGCCATTTCCTCTATGGTGTCCCATGCATAAACACTTACTGTAGAAGTACCTATACTTAATGATTAAATTAATAACATTTTATTTTTAAATGAAAAAAAAACAGTGTTTTCTTTATGCTCCAAATCTTGCGTGAATTGTGGGACTCCCTATACCCGGAACTAACGTATGAACTGCAGGTTAGTCATAGTCATTTACTACAGTAAATGGTGTGTGCGGTAAGCAGTGCGAAACTTTAGCTATTTTAGGTATATAAATATTCCGTCGCTTGCCATAAATTCATTTATGGAGCTATGTCTCACTTGAAAAGTAATTAATGCGGCATGATGCGAGCGGCGTTCAAGACATTTAAGTCGAATAAATATCGCTTCGATTGCGGTATGCGACCGACGACCGAGCGAGCTGACTGCTGCGAATCAAACCGGGCACGCCAGGAATCCGCCAAACGTTACAACATCTGCACCTTTACCGGCTCTGCGAATATCAATCTTAATGATCAATAAATAAGAGCCAGTTGCGATGCGTTCGTAATATAAACGCTTTTTGTTAAAGCCTTCACTCGAGAAAATTCCAGGACTTCCAATTTAAAATGGCAACCGGATAAGTTAAGCCCATCAAAGTTTTTTGGTTCAAGGTATTAATGGATTCCGAGGCTTAACGTTACCGACCGAATAAAACAACTGTCGGGAGTCATCGCTTAAAAACGTATATAATTCATGATCTAAAATATATACTCGTGCTTTCATACTGTTATAATTATAATGGTTTGTCTCAGCTGACTGGCTCATTTGTTTCACTTCAGAGCGAATTTTTTGAGGGCTCGTAAAAGGCAAACCGGTTGGTTTTGACTTGTATGGGCGCTCCACCACTAAAATAAGTGTACATGGCTGCAATGGGTTTAAAATTGTATTTATGCTGATCAAGTCGCCCACATTGCAGGACAAGTGAACAAAACAATCAAACCTGAGTGTAATCTATGGCTCAGGTGCACTATAAAACTGCTAACCTCTTTCTATTGTGGCCTATCGATCTAAAGTATCGACAATGGCCATCAATCATAGCGATAAGCATTCGAAATCGAATTTCTGGGATGCAAAATGCCGGTTAACAATGAAAGTTGACGGGTAGATCGTGGTTGTCAATTTAATGATGACCCAGCGGGATATCGAAACTCAACTTTCCTTACAAGTATAGGTAGGTACTTATAAGGTAGGTCATGTTAAGTATTACTTGTGCCTTAAGCTTAAAGCATAGGTGAGGATTATTCATTTAGTTTTCATCGTACACCAGTCACTCCTCGCAAGTCTCGCATCTAATCAACCGTTATGAAATATACGTTTACGTCACACCTGGCCATAATGCGAGTTTTACTGCACGCTGCGCGTACGGGAAAACTCATTGTGTGAAGACGTAAAATTTTGTACTCAACACGGGCGGTTCACCGCCCTAGTTACGTAATGTACTATTATCCTGATATTTCGTAATACTTATTTCCTTCCTTTAAATACTAATTAGGTGCCAAGCGGACTCCGGGCTCCTTTATGGTAGGTACAAACGTCGTAGATTTTTTTACGTTTTATTTACTTTATGAAACTTACTAGAGCAGTTGACTTGATAAAAGTCCTTGGACTTATTTCTAGTCTAACAACGTCCCTGAAACGTTAACTCATTTCGTTGCGACTTGCGACATAGTGTAAAATTTGCATTTCATGAAAATACCAACTCGTAATGCACTAATAATAAATTATAACTGCTTTTAATTGACGCTTGCTTAAAAGGATTATTCAGCACCAATAAAACGTTTGGCGATCTTGGTTTTGACTAATATTTCATCCAAAAAGAATTCTTCGATTTATTTCAAGCACTCGATAATCAAATCGATTTCTCGATGCCACTGGAATAAAGGTGAATGACTCAACCCAGAAACTATATATTCGCCTTCTAGATACATACAAGGAAGAGGAATATTTAAAAAGTAGTTTAATATTAATTATCTTATCGTATCAAGTTTGCCTTCGGTACTTATAAGGTTTGAAAGTTTGCGGCATTCGCGCAATGCAGTCCAAGCCTTGCACCGAAACTGCATTACGGCATGTGCAAAGAATCAGCAGGTGCGACAATACGGGCGGGCCGGGCCCTCGCAAGGTGCACTTTCTCAACCCGGCACACGCAAGGATTCCTACTCGTCTATAATATAATACGAAAATTATACAACCACCTGGAATGTAATAAATATAAAATTTCTCTATGGGTTCAACAGCACCTCCGATTAAGAAATTTACATAAACACGATTTTGCAATGATTATGTATTTGTATGGGCGTTTAGAGCACGCAGCAGAGGCGTGGCGAGCTAGTGTTATACTGGCAAGAAACAATGTCATCAGGTACTTTGGTAAATGATTATCGTATACTGGTATGTGCGCCTACAATATTCTTATTGACATATACAAACTATTATCATTCATCCATCAGGCCACAAAGCGTTACAATAAGCGTTGGTGGAATGTGTGATTTTTTTTAACACAAAGCCTTTCACCTTTTACTACTGAATTCACGGAAAGTACATATCAGAGGTACACACTTGAAAGTAATAAATGCGGTGGTTTGATTGCATACGTGTGACAACCTAAAAAGCATCAGCGCGACGGACAGAAAGCATTTATCCCTCCCGCACTTACATACTTGCTGAAGGGATGAATGCTTTATGTGCGACATATACGCGATCATGGCGGTAGTCACAACACTTCATCCCACCTTTGACAAACCAGTGTAAGTCAGTTATGCATTGTTTTTACGAATCCCGGTGTCAATACTGGGAGCGAGTGGTTAAAATGGTAGTGGTAGCCGTACAAGCCCAATTTCAAAGAAAAACTGCAAATCGATGTACAGTTTAGCCATTTGGTAAACGCATGAGTGCTGAGATATTAATTTTTTGTATTGAAAAAAAAACAGAATCCTATCGTGTGTAGTATCATATGAAAGGGTTTTTGAGGCGATTCTAAAAATATATCGGGTCTACCTCGTGATCCCTCAACTCACTTGCCCGAACTGTTTTGTCTTAATGGGCATTAGCCCTAACGATCAATTGCCATAACAATCATTTTCCATAACGTAATGATTGCCCTAAAACGATTTTTTTCTGTATCATTTTTGCCATAATTATTAATACCCCTAATGTTATTTTGCATATTCCTCGAAATCCCTAATAACGTTTCACCTCATGTCATTTATCCTAAGTGGTGTTGTCCTAATGGGCGTTACCCCTAACGATCAATAGCCATAACAATATTTCTATGGTAAGGTCTAAGGCAGAGCCCAGTTAGGTACGACGACGAGCGAAGCGAGGAGGAGTGTTAGGTTGAACTGCGACCCTACAGCGCCAGAACGGGACTGCTGTCAGGTAAGAAAAGTAGGTTAGGTTAGGCAGAATAGTAGGTTAATCACAATTAGGGAAAACAATCATGAGGACAAATAATCACTACTGATAATTATGATACATGACTATTATGGCACATAACTTTAGGATGAATAATCAATATGGCAAGTGACGTTAGGAAATAAAACATTATGGGGAAAAAAATCATCCATTCGATGTTAGAAAAATTAAAAATAGGGTATATGAGTGTTAGGACAAATAATCATTATGACATGAAACGTTAGGGAATGCAAAATAGGTTAAAAAACGTTAGGGATTCAGATATGACACGATATGGCTGTTTGTTTTGTATAGAATAAACCATAAGTGATACGTGATATCCTCATATCTAACCTCAAAAGAGCAATATTGAAAATAATTTCAGTAAGTATTTTTTTTATTTTTTTTTATTTTACAAAGTGACACAGTTCTACTTCAATACCTGTGTATGCGTTTGCCAAACGGCTAAACTGTAAGAACATCGATTAGCAGTTTTTTTTATCGTACAGGTTACACTATGGTTGTGGTGAAACAAGGTTGTGAATAGTATACCTATAAAGTAGGTACACACTTAAACTCGCTGTATTCCAAAAGCGCAGACAGAGCAAATACTATCTAATTTGCAATACCACTTCTAACTATTATAGGTTGAATAGTAGGTATAGAAGCTTCTAAGTATCTATACAGGACACGTATCCAGTGGTGACAATAACAAGTAACGCTCTATTCACAGCACTAAAGTACATATATATTCATAAACAAATCTACTTATGGTAATCCTTTGTCTGCGATCCATTTGAAAATAGTTAACGTCAATTAATTTCCCTCAAATGTAAAACAATGGATGTTTGCCACTAATCCCGTCTATATTTCAGTCAGTTCTTTCTGTTACTACTATCACAAACTTGTATTCGAACAACAACTATGCCCTCCTATATAACATGCAAATTGTATACAAATTGAATGTCAGATAGGAGGTCTTCGTATTTTGCCTTCTGAAAGTGCTTGTAAGGTATGCGCAGCCTATACACTGTATTAAATACGGTCGATCAATGAAAACCTTTGGTTGTGATGTCTGCACGCTCGCGGACTAAATCTAATTGACGGTACATGTCGTAGATCACGATCAGACAAAACAACAAATGCCACCAAATCCGTGTCCGTCCGCGAACGTTTAATTCAATACGAAAGGGTTCTAAGTACCTCAATGGACATAAATTTGAATGGTTTAGATATAAAAACTTTAGGCATGGGGTATAATACTTATGCTTCTAGGGGCTCTGTGAACTGAAAAACTCGCGAGCTTTAGGTACCTACATTTAAAAAAAACAGTGACTCGACAAAAAAAAGGCCTGGTTGCACTCCGGGAATGCCGGCAGAAGTAAAAATTCAAACACACCTTAAAAGCTCAATATCACTAGTTATAGGAGTCTTACATGCAATGCAATACATTCATTTTAACGACAAAATCAATGTTAATTAATGTTTGCACACGAAATAGTTCAAATGATGTTTTGACCTAGCGCACTAAGTTTTCACTTCAAAAATTAACGAACGGGCTCCCAAAATTTCACGACAATCGGTTAAAAAATACGTCCTGTAGAGGGGAAAGGCCGGACAGACCCCGGACAGACAAACGATTTTCGGTCCAAGATTAAGCAAAGAACTTCGTTCGCATCACTCACTCGTTCGATTACTATGATGTATGAGAAAAATAAAGCTAAGTACTGCTAACTAAAATCATAATTTCAAACATGAGGTAAATGGAACCATTTCAACATTTCTAATCTCAGACTATAAGGGCAGAAGCTGTAAAACTTCCCATACAGACAGACTGATTTTATAGGGAAACTAACGTTGAACGACGGTTTGAAATAAGCGAGTAGAACGTACTTAAGTAACATAAGTAATGTAATTGTTCCTTTTTTCCAAAACTGCAGTATGGTGCCCATCGTATTTATTTGACATTTATACATACGTCATAAAGTAAAGTACCCTTCTTACAATACAGCATATACAAATAATATCGATAAAACACGTTTCTTGTATGACGTGGCGATGACTTCTCAGGTTTGTAGGTACACTTTGTACCACGATGATTTATACATCAGTGTGAAAATTTCAAACCACTCTTAAAATAATCTATAAGAGAAGCCTGGCACTGGAGGCCCGCGGTCTTTGTTTGGGTCTTCGCAGTACAAACATACCTAAACATAAGCAGTCTTTGATTACTCCAGAGTAATCTTTATTCATTAAACTTTAATTACGAAAAATTACAACCCATGTCAATTTAGTCGTCGTTTCATTGTTCATATATCGGACGACTCTACGTGTACCTGATTTAATTACTCACGCATAATTTTGGTATCCAACGGTTTTGTATACTTTCCGCTTCGAATGTGTATTGCAAAGAAAAGAATGCAAAGAATGTGGAGCCGTGGGATAAAATATATCTTTTAGGGAAAAAAAAACATGAATTACCAACAAAATACTGACTGCGCACCAAAAAATGCTGACTTGCACATCGCCATTTGATTGTTATAATTGCACATCAAAACCGAATTTTGATAAACGATTAGTATTTTAGCAGTGCAAATCAGTATTTTCTAGGTTTCTACGTGTCCGGTCCGGTGGAAAGTGAGAGATTTTGAATTTCGAACGTGGCATGCTAACTATCGTGAGGTCCAACTTTTTTCTAAAACTTCCAACTTTTGTTAAAGCATAATATAGTCCTTCGCATGCTCAGAAATATGTATTACTGAAGAGTTTTTGAAATCGTACTTCCAGAGGTCACTCGTCAAATACCAACTCACAGTCGCAATCTGCCTCTTTGTTGTTAATACAGATACCTATAGAAAAGATACTTACCCTCCCAAAAGGTGCTGTCAAACGTTGGTTTTTGATCTCGCATTTCGTTTTCAATGATAACTGGTTTCCTGAAATAAAAATGGAAAAAGATATTAAAATTGTGTATTATGAGATATTTTGAAACTTTACCCCTGTGCTTAATTTTTGTGGTTCACTCAAATTTATATTTCAATAGTTATGAGGACTTCCCGACACTGATTTTACGTATGGATGTCTAACAGAGTCGGTCGAGATTTAGGTGTACTAAAAGATGAAAGAAATGAAAATTCTATATATTGACAATTGCATGCCTACTAACGAAATCAGCGCCTTGCATTTACTTAATAGCAATAAAAAATGGTACATGATTTAAAAAATACCTACTGGAAGTACTGCGCTTTATAGTTTAGCAAAGCGAAGAGCACGTTCAAAGATGTATGTAGGTTTATGAGCATACCTACCTAGATCTACAGTAACATATGAATATGACAGAACAAATTTCAGACACAACTCTATTTATAGAGCTCTTTATAGAGCTTCGTCCTCTAAATAGCTCCAGCTATTTAGAGGACGTGTCAGTCAGTATAACAAATGAATTTTCGACTTTAAAATTTTCCTTTTGCAGAAAATGGGTTTCAGAATTTTTGAATTTCCGTAGCATAATGCTTTTGGACATTAGTAAGTAGGTACCTCCATTATGGCCGAGACCAGAAGAGAGGTAATTTAATATTGGTATCGGCGAAGGCAAATATTTACACCATTTTTCTCAAAGGAAGCGAATACACAAATACATTCCAGGAACTATTTGGGAACATACCTAACAACACGGTGATATTTTACAACACTTGATATAGCTGAAAACAGTTCTATGACTGTACCTACTAAATTTATCTTCTCCTATTTAATTCGAGTTCAATTGAGTGATTTCAAATAATTACTTATTTCAAGAATAATAAATCCAACTCTTTGAATAATTTTTCCGCAATAAACAATGTAAAAAAAATGTACGCTAGCGTTAATGTAGAGACAGTCAGGTAACGGGACCTTGGTCTTACTTTTAATTAGTAAGTAGTAGAAAAAGTATAGGCACTGGTGGCGTCTTTAATTGCGATACCTACTCGCTCATTGCAGTGCCCATATCGGCATCATCCTTATTAATAAAATTGCATAAAATACCATAAAGCAGCGGAAGAAAATGGGTTTTCATACGATTCTTTACTCCTAATAGGAAATAACTTTTCGCCTCAGAAGCTTGAAGAAGAATATTTTACTGCGTGAAAACAGTGCACCCGGTGCACTCCGCGAGCCGACAAGTTAGCTTCTTATTAATTTTGAGGCCGAGAACTGTCATTTGATAGCGTGCGGTCTATTACAAATTCAAAATGTTATTAACTTTATTAGATCTGTCCCTTTCGTTTCGTTAAGAAAAAAAGAAAATAACTTGAATAGTTTGATCTATAAGTAGGACATTCAAATTTCAAAACAGACCCATAAAAGCTCTTAATAAGCCACGTTCGAAAACGTATAGTAATTGGTAAGTTTAAATTACAAAGAACTTGTTTCATAGAGTTTTTTAGATGAAAGTATATTTAAATTCAAAAGAAAACTTCGCAAAACATGCACACATGTAATATTTGATTTATCACGTTGATTAATAGTTCTACTCTCTTTTGTAAACCACAGATGCAGTATCTGGTATCTGAACGCCCCAAGGCCCTTTTATAAATTTGCGCACTGTTAAATTGTTTTAGGTTTTATTAACCTATTCATTCTTGCGCTTCAGATATTAGTGTTAGCTGGAAAAAAACAGTGACGAACTACTAGGTACTACGTAGTAGTTTTTGGTGTGCACACATATTATGCCAATGTGTGAGTTGCAGAAGTCAAATCAATGACGGTAGCAGTATTTTATCAATAATTCTGTTCGTTTTTAGTGTTTACGAGACACTTACGAGACACGAGACAGTGGCTCTGACTGTTGCGCCTTATCTCGAGTCGCGCGCTTATAGGCCAGTCATTATAGATTTAGACCCGTGAATAATTAGTTCTTGGGTTTTTTTCATAGGTCCCTCGGGGGGGTTTCTGGGAGTGTACATTAAAAAAGTAGACCGAATCGGGCTTCTGCGTATATTCGAAAAAAGGTTTTTCTAGAATAACTCGGCCATTTTTGATTTTACAGTAAAACCGTGAGGACAAAAACTGTAGGACATTTGATTCTCTACAAGTTTGGTCCCTACAATTTTTCTTCTAGGATCGATATTTTAGAAATTAAACCTGAAAAACGCGACAAATTCAAAATATTAGAATTTGATTCTGATACAACTTTGTTTCTCTTCATTTATGCCGTAAAACGTGGAACAGGAGATAATGATAATATTTTGAATTTGTCGCGTTTTTCAGGTTTAATTTCCAAAATATCGTTCCTAGAAGAAAAATTGTAGGGACCAAACTTGTAGAGAATCAAATTTCCTACAATTTTTGTCCGCACTGTTTTACTGTAAAATCAAAAATGGTAGAGTTATTCAAGAAAACCTTTTTTCGGATATACGCAGAAGCCCGATTCGGTCTACTTTTTTAATGTACACTCCCCAGTGGTAGCACGGACGCTTGTCAAATCCTTGTTTGGACAAATCCAGTGACCACCCCGAGGGACCTACGAAAAAAAAAACCATGAACTAATTATTCACGGGCAGGTTCGGTTAAATAAAATGGTTGGATAAAATGACTGGCATATTAGTGCTGGCACTGCTAGCCGCGCTGAGGAGTTAGCTAAGTAGTAATTAACACCGAATTAAGTTTTTATGGATAATCACGAGACTAAAACGTAAAAGCCTATGATATTTTTGAATATGAATATTTCCTTACTGCTGAGGTGAAAAGTTGTATGTGTCACTCGAGAGCCACGTTATTTGCATCTCGTGTCTTTGAATCCCTCGCTGCGCTCAAGATTTTAACTATGAACAGTTCGTATCGCTCTATCGCTCACGGTTTAATTTTACAGTCCTTCGCTAGCTCGGCGTTCAATATAAGCAGCAGGTGCCTATCAACTAAGTACTTTGCAGCAATTAGAAGCTTTCGCTTCCTCGGGACTCAAAATACACACTCGCATCAAAAAACAAATTTCTTCTCTGGGTGCACAATTAACTACCTACTTATTTATTAAGATTTACGTTCGGTTTACAAGCCACAGCGATCATTTCCGATGTTGTGTTTCCGAGCATGTTGGAGATATTTTTTTTTTGGGAAATAGTTTAACGTTACGGATTCTTTAAAGTGTTGTACCCGTTCTACCAAGTCTTTCGAGATTTAGTTGAGAGCGGTATTCTATAGGCGCGGACTTTAAAGTACCAGAACTTGCAAAGTTACTTAAAGTATAGTTATTTAGACGCCTATAGTGGCGTAAACGACGGAGGCGCGCTTTTAATCCTGCAAGTGTAGTGATTTATAGCAATTGTGTGTAAGTGTCCAATTTCTGTAATAGCGACAATTAGCGGCCGGCAGTGGCGGCGCTGCCTACCGCGGCCACGCACACCACCGCAGTAGGACAACCTCATCACGTCTGTCCTACGGCAAAAAGATTTTCTAGTTAAAACAAATATGTATGGCCGACGAGCTATCAGTGGCGAGGTTAGTATTTGCGTTAGATGTTTGTATATGTTTATAAATTATGATACATAACATTGAAACTTCTCATAAGGGCTTTCGTATTCAAATATTTATGACATAATCCCTAAGATACTATTCACCATTAAAAGCCATCAGGTATTGTATGAATAACGTGGTAATAAATTGGTGTGGATAGTTTATTATATTATTAACCATCGCGGGTTTAGATTTACAACACTGAGGCTGTGAGGTAACTATGCAACGAATGGAAAATTATTACACTCACCCAAAGCTGCATCTCAAACAATGAAAAATACGCTTTCTTCAGTCATATATAGATAGAAAAGCTAGGGGTATTAACATTAATGAGTTCACATTGTTATAAAAACTAATCTATTTCCCAAGAATTACCTAAGTTATTTGTTGTCTAGTGAAACTATAAAATGGGTGCCTTTGCACGCGTTGGTTACCACAACATAGAGATTAAATACATACAAAATAATGAAACAGTATGTATATTCGTTTTAAGAGCTGTTCGAATGTGCAGATGGAGCTAGCATACCTATTCTGATAATAGTCTGCCATAGTCGCCAATCATCATCACAACTTTATTACCAGTATCGCCCGTCCTTCTGTTATTACCACAGTCCATCTGCCTGCATATCAGCCGAAAGACGTCCACTGCTGGACATAGGAATATACAATTTTACCTAGAAAGGTGTACATAATCTATGTCGCTTATACTCGGTAAAAGATGTGAAACTCTATTATTAAGTTAGCCTACTGTACAGCTTTGTCCAGCCTGCGGCTGGTCTCCACACCGCCCTTCCATTATCTGCACTTCACCACCACTATTTACACATTTATTAGACCTTCACAGAAACCATACTTTACAGCGATTTACATCGCATCAAGGCTAAGAGCTTCATTACAATGACAGGCTAGTCCTTATTAAACACACCTGCCTCTTATATTCGTCACAAACGTCAGAGAGATTTATTTCAAGTCAAACAAGAACGTCCAAGCTCATCGATTCTACGGTAGGCATCGGGTAAACTTTACCTTCAAGGCAGAATTATGATTAAGACTGAAGTACGTATAAGAAGATGACAATATTGGAGTTGTATTTGCAATTCCTACAGTCACGGAAACATACTTAAACCTGGCTTTCCCACGAATCGAAAAGTAAACTTATTGATGTAGACTTGAGTTATTGACAGTTATGTGCGTTTCGTCCGCATTCTTGTATATTATAATTGTGAAGGCTCGTATAAAATTGTGGTTTAGTTGAGGATTGGCAAAATTGGTTACGTTTTGGTTTTGTGCAGTTACAGTCAACTACGCGCCAATTTCCGAAAGCCTAGACGTGTTTGAGGTTTTGAGAGTGAGTGCAATGTTCAGTTGTAACCTCGTTCGCCCGTTATATAGCGATCGATCGTGCATAATGAACCTCGAAATAGTTATGCACTCCTACACTCAAACTTTAGGTAAATTACAAAAAGGTATGTCGACAATCAGGATTTTCTTATCAAATACTAAAAGTTTATTAAACTTCTATGTAATGCCAACGGTCAGCTTGACTCCACCTAGGAATTAGGTCGTGATTTTATATCTTAAAGGTGCATTTCATTTATGCAGATTGGCGACATTTAAGTCACGTTTACAGACATTAGTAGTTTATGCGACTGATCCATAATGAGAGGCCTTAAAATACGAGTGTGGTTTTATGAAACGAGCGTCAGCGAATTTCATAATAGGATCACACGAGTGTTTTAAGGCCTAATTATGTACAGTTGCATACTGTTCAGTATACAACCAAACCGATGGACCTCAATGCTTACGAGAGTAGGTATTGACCGGCAATAACCATAGACACAATCCGTCAAGTGTCAGCGTCGAGAAAAGTCTTGAAGAAATATTAATTACGCAAAACAGCTACGGATAAAAATAAGTATTAAATATATTAAACCACCAATTATATACAAGTGCACTGGGAGCAGAAGAGGGGCGCCCCTTCTACGTTGTGGTGACGATAGCGACGGGTAAGTCGGTCTCTCCTTTCTTTGTGGGTATTTGGGTTCATCGGGGTTTTTAGAATAACGCAGTATACAGTCCACTAATTTTCTCGTGGGTTTACGCCACATTTTCTGGTCCTTCGAACCGGATTAGATTCAGAATTAACCTTCTGGATTAGAACCTAATCCTAAATAGTCAAAAGTTCTAAATTGTTCCCCATATCGCGAATCGCATTCGCTATTAATTACCCATTCGCACATTGCGAATCGTATTGTTCGCTATTTTCGATAGTACTTATTTTTATCCATCTTATTCCATCTGACAGAACTGTCCGTGACAGAACAATGGAAGGCGAGGCACAACTATTGTTGCAAATAAATGCATTGACACTCAAAAAAGAATATTTGTTTAATAAGCTGCAGAAGGCTTACGATTTATCCAAAACAGTTAAGTTGGATAGTTTAGACTCGGTACAAAACTTCATGGTGCAGTTTTCAGAACTCGATGACGCTCGCAGCGACTTTGAGCATATTGTAATGGAAATTGCCATGCTTGAGATGCAAACAGACCCTAAGTTCAAGCCTTCGTCAGGCCCATTAGATAGTTTCGATGATCTGTATTACGCTTGCAAGAAGGTAGCTTTGAACTGCAATCGTATAGGCCAGGAGCCAACCGACAAAATGATTGTTCAAAAAAGTGATGATTGTCTAGCTAGGCCGGTCTTACCAAAGCTAACTTTATTCGAATTTGATGGTCAAATGGAGAATTGGACCACATTTCATGATACGTTTGTGTCATTGGTCCATAGTCGCAATTTCGAAAACATAGATAAATTCCATTACCTGCTGTCCTGTGTCAAGGGTCCAGCACTGAATATGGTCAGGAGTCTGCCGATCACTGCCTATAATTATACTGTAGTGTGGCAAAGTTTGCTTAATAAGTATCAAGACGTCAGGGCGTTGACCGGCAGGTATCTGGACAAAATGCTGAATTTCTCACCTTTGACGAAGGACAACGTAGCAAATCTAACGTCTTTCGTGGAGACATTTGACCATTCGTTAAAAGCGATTCAGGCCTTAGAAATTAAACATTTAGATGACTACCTGATTTGTCATTTAGCATTGCGTGGGTTAGACATTCATACTCGAAAATTGTTTGAAGAAAGTCGCGATCAAAACAAATTGCCGACCTTTAAAGAATTAATTATTTTCGTGAACAAACAAATCAAAGTGTTGGAACATACATTTCCGACTACCGGCTCCCGGACTAATTTCAATGGTCAACAAATCAAAGTGAAGTCACCTGTCAACTTCACAAATATGCAACAGAGTCATAAACCAGCCAGTTTCAAATATTCGAACGCGACCTCGCCCTCGCAAAAGGTTGGATTAGCTGTTTCGCGTGATAATAATTCGAACCAAAACAAACTAACTTGCGTGCATTGCAATTCAAATCATCTGATTTATCGTTGCGAACAGTTTCGTAAACTGTTAGTTCAAGACAGGATTGACCGTGTCAATGTCTTGAAATTATGCACCAATTGTTTGAAAAGCGGTCATGACGATTCAAATTGCAAGAGCATCATGACGTGTGGAGTTTGCGCTCGTAATCACCACTACTTGCTACATCGGGATGCGAGTGTGGCGCAGCAGGTGCCGGCCGTGCTGGCCCCGCAGCCACCCCGCGCTGCCCTGCACACAGCGTGGCCGTCGCCGTCGCACTCCGTGAGTGTGACGCCCGCATCTGCCGTAACCGAGAATCTTCATTCCGTGAATGAAAACGTGAATTCTTACGGTGTAGTGTTGGGGACTACGAGGACTCTAATTGTTGACGTCACTGGTCAACATCAGAATTGCCGTGCAGTTCTTGATTCTGGAGCTCAAAGCTCGTTTATGACTTTGAACTGTGCTCAACGTTTGGGCCTACGCCGCAACAAGTGTCCATTTACTGTGTCTGGACTAGGCGGTGACATTGTCAAGAACTTTGGCATGGTGACCTGCGACATGAATCCGTGTAAATCGGACGTTCCGAGTTTCCAGGTGGATATGGTTGTCGTTGAGAAGGTTTCATCCGAGATGCCAAATGTTTCATTTCCACAGGAAGTTGTGGATGAATATAAGAACTTCGAATTGACATTTTGCTGGGCAACGATGTCGTGTCAGAGCTTATAAAAGACAAGCCGATTAATGTCAAATCAAATATTCCGAAACTGATTCCAACAGTTTTTGGTTACGTCGTGAGTGGAAGATTGTACAATGATGGCAAACAACAGTCACAAAACTTTCACTTGTCAGTTTCTCAAGAGAAGACTTTGGATAGAACGCTGCGTGACTTCTGGGAAGTAGAGGAATTGCCGTGCAAACCTGTGCTTAGTGCAGCGGATCAACTAGCTGAAGATATATACGCACTTCATCACTCTCGTGATGAGGGGGGGAGATATATAGTGCCGTTACCTTTCGCGCCTGATGCGCCACTACTTGGAGATTCCCGCGCTGCAGCTGAACGACGATTGCTATCAACAGAGCGGAAACTCGCACGCTCTCCAGTGCTGCAACAAGCCTACAACGATTTCATGTTGGAATATGAAAAGCTTGACCACTTGGAATTGTACACTGGTAGCGAACCAAGTAGGTATCTGATCCCGCACCACAGTATACTTCGACCAAGCAGTACGTCAACTCCTTTGAGAGTTGTATTTGATGCTAGTGCTAAAACGAGCTCCATCGTCTCTCTTAATGATACGCAGCTGACAGGACCAAACCTATACCGTGATATAAGTGCCATTATAACAAATTTTCGAGTATTTGAATACTGTTTCGCAAGTGATATTTGTAAAATGTATCGTGCTATCCTGGTACGTGAATCTGATAGAAAATATCAACATATATTATACCGATCGACCGCTGACGAACCCATAAAGGTGTATGAGCTGAAAACCATTACGTACGGGGTGAGTTCAAGTCCGTTCTTGGCTATCCGCACCTTGCTGCAATTAGCCAGTGATGAAGGTGAACGTTTCCCTTCTGCCGCTAATGTCGTTAGACAAGGTATCTACATGGATGATATTCTTTGGTCATGCGCCACGTTCTCTGAAGCGTGTGCGTTACAAGATGAATTAATTAATATGCTGCAGTGCGGAGGGCTAGTTTTAAAGAAATGGTCGAGTAACTGTGAACAACTTTTCGAACGTGTTCCAGAAGAACATCGCGAGAAAACAATTGACTTTCAAAAGGACAGGGATGATGTTTCAATAAAGCTTTTAGGTTTGAAATGGTCCCCAGTATTCGATGCGTTTAGCTTTTCCTTTAATAAGCGAGATACCGTCAATACAAAAAGATCCGTCTTAAGGACGCTGGCATCTATTTATGATCCCGTTGGATACATTGCTCCTTGCACCTTCGTTGCAAAGTGCATTTTACAGGATCTTTGGAAGCTGGGCCTTGGTTGGGATGATCCACTGCCCGTAGAAGAATGCCAGCAGTGGCTAGAATTTATAGACCAGTTACCCAGGCTATCTGAGTTGCAGATTGAACGACATATTTTGCTTCCAGATGTCACTGAATGCGAACTGGTAGGATTCAGTGACGCATCTTCTCGTGGCTACTCTGCATGCATTTATGTCATTTCACGACGTCACTTGGAAGTCAAGTGCAGACTGTTAATTGCTAAGTCGAAAGTGGCACCTGTCAAAGTTGAGACCATACCTAGAATGGAGCTTATGGCTGCCACACTTCTTAGCAAACTTATGAAGTATGCATGTGAATGCTTATCGCGGATCAATGTGGCCAGAATCACAGCACTAACCGATTCGTCTATTGTATTGGCGTGGATACAAACTGATGCTTACAAATTAAAAACGTTTGTGTGTAACCGTGTTACACAGATACTAGAGTCAATACCTCCTCACGCATGGCGTCATGTCAACAGCGAGAATAACATGGCAGATGTTGCCTCGCGTGGTGTTACTCCATCACAATTCATGGCTTGCAGATCGCAATGGTTCGAGGGACCTGCCTGGATGTATGAGTATCATGAAAATTGGCCTGTATCTACATACATTAACAGAAAAGGTACTGAAATCCCGGAGATAAAGTCTAACTCCAATACATTCAATTTGTTATCTCAACAGACGGGGGAAGAAGATAAATTAGAATTTGTTGAACGTCTTGTCAACCAATTTTCGTCTTTTTCAAGAATACAAAGAAGCATCGCCTGGATATTGCGTTTTCTGCGGCGGTTTCGCGGTGATGCTTCTGTCTGCAGCCAAGAGGTCTTGACTACGAACGATTTGAATCAAGCTCATGATTGCTTAATTAAAGTAGTACAGGGCTCCTACTTCAAGAACGAAAGTGGGGCTTTGAATAAAGGCAAGACGTATATTCCTTCGTTAAGGAAACTTGCCCCCTTTATTGATGCTCGTGGCTTCCTGAGGGTGGGGGGTCGTATTCCTCACTCTGATCTGCCATACAATGCGAAGCATCCCTTGTTGTTGCCGAAGAAATGTAGGTTTGTGAAACTTTTGGTTGAATATTTCCACAAGAAATATTTACATGCTGGACCGCAAACCCTACAAAATATAATTGACCAGAGATACTGGATATTGTCGGCTCGTAGCCTCATTCGGTCAACTTTGTTGAAGTGTAAGACGTGCTTCAAATGTAAACCAACCCTGCTTCAGCCAAAAATGGGTGACCTTCCGTTGACACGGCTGCTGCCTGACAAGGTATTTGAACATGTGGGTGTTGACCTAGCCGGACCTTTGTACATAAAAGAAAGCTTACGGTGTAATGCAAAGATAGAGAAGGCTTATCTCGCAGTTTTTGTATGCTTCTCCACTAAAGCCGTGCATCTGGAAGCACTTTCTTCATTATCTGCAGATTGCTTCTTGGCTACCCTGGATGGATTTGTGTCACGACGTGGCCTGTCGTCACACTTCTATTCCGATTGCGGATCCAACTTCGTAGCAACGAGCAAGCACCTTGGCGAAGTGCAGAAATTTATGTCTGATAAAGGCAATCAGGAATATATATTTAATGGTTGTGCTCAACGCTTGATAAACTGGAACTTTAACCCTCCTAGTGCTCCACACATGGGTGGTTTGTGGGAAAGTTGCGTAAATATCATCCTGTGCGTGCTGTCGGTGATAAAGCTTTGACCTTCGAAGAGCTTACGACAGTTTTCTGCAAAATAGAAGCCATAATGAACTCCCGTCCATTGTGTGCTCTACCGGCTAGTGATAATCCTAACGAGTTTAATGTATTAACGCCAGGACATTTCTTAATAGGTAAGAGTCTGACAGCTGTACCTGAGTATGATTTGCAAACGGTGCCTGTAAATCATATGTCACGATGGCAATATTTACAAAATTGCTCCCAATTGTTTTGGAAAAAATGGAGCCAAGATTATTTGAATACTTTACAGCAAAGGTCAAAATGGTTTGCCTCGCCGCCCAACCTTAATGTAGGAGACTTAGTGTTGGTCAAAGATGATCGCGTTTCTCCTTGCAGTTGGCCACTTGCAATTGTCCATCAGACACATCCCGGTTTAGATGGCATTGTACGTAAAGTTACCTTGAAGACGAAAGGAAATAACGTACTGTCGAGGCCAGTGAATAAACTCTGTCCTTTACCCTACACTAACTGACTCCCCTTTCCCTTTACTTCTTTTTTAGCCACAAGGGCCTTATTTTCTTTTCTTTTGTAGCGCTGTCATATGCGCAGAAGCTCATTCCTCACTAATTTTGTTTTACTTCTATGCCTTTATGTTATGGGAAAGCTACATAGTGCTTTCGGTGGGGGGTGTTCAGTATACAACCAAACCGATGGACCTCAATGCTTACGAGAGTAGGTATTGACCGGCAATAACCATAGACACAATCCGTCAAGTGTCAGTGTCGAGAAAAGTCTTGAAGAAATATGAATTACGCAAAACAGCTACGGATAAAAATAAGTATTAAATATATTAAACCACCAATTATATACAAGTGCACTGGGAGCAGAAGAGGGGCGCCCCTTCTACGTTGTGGTGACGACAGCGACGGGTAAGTCGGTCTCTCCTTTCTTTGTGGGTATTTGGGTTCATCGGGGTTTTTAGAATAACGCAGTATACAGTCCACTAATTTTCTCGTGGGTTTACGCCACACATACACTACTTTATCTACACACATATCATAAGCAGTAGTAAGTAACAGCAAAAAACCAACAATAAAATGACAACAGCAATGGCGGCAATTCCATCATCCGTCATGACGAATGGTTTTTTTTTAAATCATAGACAAACGAATGAAGTCCCTATACTCATATCACTTGAGATCAAATGTCGTACGGTCTGTATTAAAAAACGTACTGAATCGACGTTTCGTATCGATAACTATTTTAATATCTATGGATCCTAGAATAGAGACCCACTTGAGTTTTGACAGCTGTTCCAAATTTAAACTCATAACGATACAAATTTATCAAAAATCTGTACTGTAATGACATTACAGTACAGATTTTACCTACTACCACAGACAAGAAAGTTCTCATAGTAAAATCGGTTGTAGTAAAGCTGCTCATTTCCTACGGTTTCTGAACGCATTTTAGTGCACTAATGATATGTGCGTAGATAAACTAAGTTACTAACTAGCATGACTTTAATTATGCTTCATCATCTGTTTCAAAGTAAAACCCCGCCCAACAATAACATACAAATCATTACGTAAAATGTAAGCAAAAGTGATATCTTTCAAAATGGGGTCCCTGACATTTCGATATCACTTTTGCTCGAGCGTGGCGATAGGCTATAGTTTCAGAAAGGCAGACTTCGTCTGACACGGCGGTGCTGGCAAATGTCGCTCACCTTGCTTGCCTCGAGTCTGTGTACAGACTTACCGGCTTTACGCCTGGCGTGATATACATAGATAAAGCAAAATACACATAGGAGAAATAAATTTACTAGGTATTATACTTAGGTTTCTTTTTGACAGCCATGTTAATTATAAATTATAACAACGGATATTGGGTACAATTTTATCGACATAATAATTAAGCTTATATCGGTTTCAGTAAAGTAATAATTTGGGGGACGCCTATGTCCAGCAGTGGACGTCTTACGACTGATATGATAATGATGAATAATTTGGCCTAATAAAAACGCACTTGTCTTACAAATAAATTCGTAGTAGCCAGCCAAAATTACAACAAAAAGCTTTGCTTCTAGTTGTAGGCATTTATTTTACTTACATATAAGATGCTCTGGCTTAAACTAACTTTGTATAAGTATGCTCCCAAAAGTGTGCAAAATAGCATCACATTATTTTGTTTGCGCGTTGGGACGAAGGCCAAAAGGATTGTGTTACATAGTCGTGTTCTGCTCTACTTTGTTGATGTTAATGCACGTTAGAGGTATTCTTGGAACCTACAGTTTTACAGCCTTCTCCTAGTGAAATCAAGCACTTTATAGGCAATTTTATGCTTTGAGGTAGGACCGAACGTAATGAGTATACTTTACCTAAACATTGGCTGTAGCGCCTGGGTCTAATAAGCAGCTCTGTGCGCCTTGCTGTACTGAATTAAAGCTTATTCAATACCTACTTGTTTATCTAAATAAGTGTAAGTGTCAATTCGACTAAGTAAGATCAAGTGTCAATTCGAGTCAAATAAATAATAATGTTTACTTCAAGACTGGTCATATAATTTTCACGATTCATCATCCTCCCTAAAGCTGTACCCTGTATAGGAGCCCGGGGTCCGCTTTGACAGCTAGTCCCAATATTTGGCATAGGCACTAGTTTTACGAATGCGACTGCCACCTGACCTTCCAACCCAGAGGGAAAACTAGACCTTATAAGGATTAGACCGGTTTCCTTGCGATGTTTTCCTTCACCGAAAAGCGAACGGTACCCAACTAGCAAAAGTGTCTCAGAATGCGCACTTTATGAGAGTGGTAGGCTTATAGCGCTCTTATAATTGTTTTGGAACATCTCATAGCACTTATATTAGTCTTAGATAAGCTTGTACGGACTCAAGAATGCTCAGTCTTATTACTTAGTCTTACAAATGTATATAAGAGCATTTTATAAGCTAGTACGGACTCAAGAATGCTCAGTCTTGTTACTTAGTCTTACAAATGTATATAAGATCATTTTATAAAACAATTATAAGCCTCTTACTCCTACAATAACATTTACGAAGACTCATTGGACTTGACAAAACCCGTGCTCATAACAGTCTCAGAATGCGCACTTTATGAGAGCGGTAGGCTTATAGCGCTCTTATAATTGTTTTGGAAGATGTCATCGCTCTTATATTAGTCTTAGAGAAGCTAGAACGAACTCAAGAATGCTCAGTCTTATTACTTAGTCTTACAAATGTATATAAGAGCATTTTGTAAAACTATTATAAGCCTCTTACTCCTACAATAACATTTACGAAGACTCATTGGACTTGAAAAAACCCGTGCTCATAACAGTCTCAGAATGCGCACTTAATGAGAGCGGTAGGCTTATAGCGCTCTTATAATTGTTTTGGAAGATGTCATCGCTCTTATATTAGTCTTAGATAAGCTAGAACGAACTCAAGAATGCTCAGTCTTATTACTTAGTCTTACAAATGTATATAAGAACATTTTGTAAGCTAGTACCAACTCAAGAATGCTCAGTCTTGTTACTTAGTCTTACAAATGCATATAAGATCATTTTATAAAATATCTATAAGCCTCTTACTCCTACAATAACATTTTCGAAGACTCATTGGACTTGACAAAATACGTGCTTCTTAAAATATCGCGTTCTAGAAAGAAATTACTTATATGCGGCGACTACAATGTAAATATTTTGGAAAATTCAACAATAAGTGTCAGATTGTTGAGTCTTTTCAAATCTGGTAATCTCAACCACGTATTTATGGAGCCTACTAGAGTGACTGCTACTAGCTCAACATGTATAGATAACATTTTCACTAATATTTTTCCTAGTAACAAAAGTATAATCAGCAAATTAGAATCAGATCACTTAGGCGAACTCATGGTATTTGAGACATTAAGGAAAAATATCGTGAAAAAACAAATAACTTTTGTACCAGTAACCACAGATCGTGTGGAAAGAATGAAACATAGTCTAGCTCAGGCGCTACCCTTTCTGTCTTCCGATATGAGCCCTAATAACATGTACAATTCATTCTTCCATACTTTTATGGCACTTTATAATGCGGTATTTACTCGCAAATCGGCCGTGGTTACTAGTGCACCAGTTTTTAGTGAGTGGGCTACTGCGGACTTGCATAAACGTAGACAAGTACTGTATGCCTTATATGAGGAACGGCGGTTTAATACGAGTGATGAATTTAAAGAACATGTCAAGCAATATTTGAAGCAATTTAAAATAGATTGTCATGTTGCCAAGCGTAATTATTTATCTCAGAAAATAAAAAATAGCTCTGACATTATTAAAACAACCTGGAAAGTAATAAACATGGAGACTGGCAGATCGAAAAACACACCGACTGATCTTAAAATAAAAATTGATGGCAGAATTGTAGATTCTAGTTTGGAAGTAGCTACTGAATTTGAATATTTCTTTACTGAGATACCAGTCTCCACAACTAAGTATTTAAATTCATCACCTTCCTCTGCCATTACATTGTTGAAAGAAAACGCCCCAGAATGTAATACAAACCTCCATTTTGAACACGTTAGTTTCTCAGATGTAGTAAAGGCGTTTAAATCGATTAATGTCAAAAAAACTTGTGACCTCTGGGGAGTTTCTGTTCATGCACTCAAATGCATTATAGAAATCATAGCGCCTGATTTGGCAGTTATATTTAACAACAGTGTCGATTGCGGCGAGTTTCCTGATCTAATGAAACATAGTAAAATCACTCCGTTATTCAAATCGGGTAGCACTACTGACCCCACTAACTTCAGACCAATATCTGTGCTCCCAACATTTAGCAAAATTTTTGAGAAATTAGTTTTGTCGCAATTAATAAAGCATTTTAATATAAACAATTTGATGCATAACATGCAATTTGGATTTACCCGGGGTCGCTCGACAACCGACGCTGGTGTCGAGCTGATTAAACACATTTTCGATGCCTGGGAGGAATCACAAGATGCTTTAGGTATCTTCTGTGATTTATCCAAGGCCTTCGACTGCGTTTGTCATGAAACATTGATCAGGAAACTCGACTACTATGGAGTCAGAGGATCAGCACTGAATTTACTAAAGTCATACTTACATGGTAGAATACAAAGGGTCGAAGTGAATGGACAGCGATCACCGGGGTCATTGGTCTCGATGGGTGTACCGCAGGGATCAATATTGGGACCTTTCCTGTTCCTTATCTACATAAATGACTTGCCATATCTCGTAAAGACCCACCATGATATAGTATTATTTGCTGATGACACCTCACTTATTTTCAAACTTATAAGACAGCAAAAAGCTTGCAATGACGTAAAGAATGCTATTTCTAAAGTAGTAAATTGGTTTAATATTAATAATTTATTGTTAAATGAGAAGAAGACTAAATGTATTAAATTTGTCACGAATCACGTTGAACACGAGCAAGGGAGTGTCTTTGTGAAAGATGAGGAATTGGAACTAGTTGATAGCACAGTTTTTCTTGGTTTAACGTTAGATTCTAAGCTTCAATGGGGTCCCCATATTGCTAATCTCTCGAATAGACTGAGTTCTGCAGCATTTGCAGTGAGTAAGATCCGTCAATTAACAGACGTGAAAACAGCTCGATTAGTATATTTTAGCTACTTCCATAGCATTATGTCATATGGTATTTTATTGTGGGGCAGTGCCTCGGACATTCATTCGATTTTTGTTCTGCAGAAACGGGCTATTCGGGCGATATATAGATTGAAACAGAGAGACTCACTTAGGGATAAGTTTAAAAATATTAATATCATGACATTGCATTGTCAATATATCTATGAAAATATTGTGTATGTACATAAAAACATTGTCAATTTTAGGAGAAACTGTGACATACATAATATTAATACTAGAAATAAGCATAAGCTCGCGGTGCCCACCACTCGGCTCCAAAAAATAAAAAAATCATTCATGGGTAATTGTGTAAGGTTTTATAACAAACTTCCTGGAAACGTAACTGAGTTATCTATTAATAAATTCAAAAACTATGTGAAACGTAAACTTATTTCTAAAGCTTATATAGCGCACAAGACTACATGAATGATAAAACTTCTTGGGACTAATTTTGACTGGATTTATAATTTATTTATTCCGTTTGGAAAAATTTGACATTGTGTTTTTAATTAATTATTCTCGTTTTATTTATTTTTTGACATTAGATTGTCTTTCTAGAAACATTCTAGACTAGTATTTTTTTATATAAAATTTTAAATATTTCATTTAAATGTTACTTTTTATGTTTAATAAATTACTCGAAGTAATTACCTTAAGATTATGTTTCTACCTGACGATTTGAAAGTGCTTGTTACTGGGCCTACTTGAATAAATATAATTTTGAGTTTGAGTTTGAGTTTGTGCTTATAACAGTTTTCGAAAGCGCACTTTATGAGAGTGGTAGGCTTAAAGCGCTCTTATAATTGTTTTGGAAGATGTCATCGCTCTTATATTAGTCTAAGATAAGCTAGTACGGACTCAAGAATGCTCAGTCTTATTACCTCGTCTCATATATGTATACAAGAGCATTTTATGATACCATTTTAAGCCTCTCGCTCCTACAATCACATTTCCAAATTGGACTTGACAAAACGTGTGCTTATAACAGTCTCAGAATGCGCACTTTTTGAGAGTGGTAGGCTTATAGGGCTCTTATAATTGTTTTGGTACATGTAATTGCTCTTATATTAGTCTCAGACAAGCTAGTGCGGACTCAAGAACGCTCAGTCTTATTACCTCATCTCATACATGTATACCTATAATTTTAAGCCTCTCGCTTCTACAATCACATTTACAAAGACTCATTGCACTTGAGAAAACTTGTTCTTATAGCCCCATTCTTTAAGGTTATTTCATTTTGTAATAGACTTGCTAAATGCTATTCTAATTTTAGACTATTATCAGCATAGCATAAGAGCACTGTAAGTAAGTAGGTACTTCTCTGATCTTATTTAAAGCTATAATAAGATCAACAACAGTGATTTAGTAAGATATTAGAGTGATATTTGATCAACATACTAACAACACAAAAGACAAGATCAATATAAGGTGGATTGATCTTAAATCGATTTTGGGAACACAATTGTAGGTAAGAGCAAGATTTGGCCAACGGGTCATTGTTTTGTGAGTAAAAGTGAGTGTGTTTTTAAATTGCGTGTAAAATGGATTACAAAAACTGGAAGACACGTATGAAAACTGGTGGCTATCGGCGGAAAGTTCAGAAGAAGTACAAAGAAATGATAAATAAATCAAATGTACTAGTACTGCCCGTGCCAGGTCAAGGTAGTGTTGAGAGAAATATTAGTGAGGGTTCTGCAGGTTCTGTTTGCGAAGAGGTAGATATTGAGGACAGTGATTCAGTCTGTGTTGAAAATGATTTTGGTGAAAATGAATCGTCGACCGAGGACGAGGACGAAACCGATTATGAAAAAGATTTCGCCTCAAAAAGTAATTTACAAAATTGGGCATTAAAATTTAATATACCTCATGCAGCAGTAAATGAATTGCTATTTATTTTGAACAGGAGACTCAATAATGTTCTACCAAAAGACGCACGAACACTACTTAAAACAAACACTGAGATAGTACAAGTCAGTGAGTTATCTCCTGACTCTCTTGGAATGTATTGGCATAGTGGCTTGATCACGAAACTCGATGATATTTTGGGACTTTTACCGTGGACTCCAGATATTATTCATCTAAACATCAATATAGACGGTTTGCCGGTTTCTAAAAGTTCACGACAACAACTCTGGCCCATATTGTGTAATATTTTTGAAATACCTGTCGTACCTCCGTTCGTAATTGGTAAATATTTTTCATATTTTACAAGCTTTTATTTAGTTTCACCTGTCCCGTTGTCTGTCTGTCTGTCTGTCTGTCTGTAAGAATCTTGCTAGTTAAATTTAACCCACTTCCCGGTGACTGATTGAGCTGAAATTTTGAATATAAAAAAAAAAACACAAAAAAACATTTTGCAAAAGTTTTTTCTTTAGAACAGTTGTTTGTTACTAATGAGTACACATGGTATCCTTTGGTATCAAAGTGTAATTCGGACGACCGAATAGCCTAGTGCAGGGGTGGGCAAACTTTTAAGACAAAGAGCCAGATCCTGGAAAAATGACAATTTTTCGGAAGCTGAAAGAGCCACCCACAGTCTCAGTTATGTCTGATTTTCATTAAAAAAACATTTTATTTGGGAACCTAAAGAGCCGCACGCGGCTCGTGAGCCGCGGTTTGCCGACCCCTGGCCTAGAGGTTAGAGAACCTGACTACCCGCTGCTAGCTTGACGTCCCGGGTTCAATCCCCGGTCAGTGCAGATATTTGTATGATGGATACGAATGTTTGTTCTCGTGTCTTGGATGTTTAATATCTATTTAAGTGTGTATTTATCTATTTATGTAAGTATTGCTTAGGATTGACATTCATGAAGTTATTGTAATGGCCACATCCGTGACGTGTTTCACTCAACAAGAAGTGTGTTTCTTTCCAAGGCCATTTTAAAAGCTTTAACATACGGATGTCTTTCTTGATCAAATAACGGTCTATATCCATATATACAACCATTTCACCGCACCAACATTGTCACTTTAATAAAAATACATTTATTTAGTATATTTGTAAGTTCAAGTGGTCGGATTGAGATAAAAAAAATCGATTTAAGGTTTTAGGTATGTTAAATCAAGGAACCCTAATTAATTCAACATGGCCATGCCATTAGTATACAGAATGCTAATGTGAGTTTAAACGATCTTACAATAGTCTAACAGTGCGCTGGTAAAATGCAGCTATATCAATGGCGACACTATCAATACAAATAAAGAAATAAAATAATTAAAAGAGGATACGAAATACCATAATTGATTAGGCGCATGAATTTTCAAGCGTAAAACAGAGTCTACTTTACAGTAAATAATATTTCCCATGCGAATTACTTGCCGTAAAACAAACACTCACCAGATGAAAACAAACATGTTATTATATTACAATATTAATTAATTATAAGTACTTAATAAACAGTTATATGTTACATACCTTTTATTTTTTATTGTCACGATGCACTCAACACACTGACCGATCTCAACTTTCAGACTGCTTCAAATACAAAAAAAATCATAATAAGTTTGTTTAGGCTCACAATATTCTTACGTTAAACCAATATAAGTCCATGCGGGCTTACAAGATCCTACAAAAAATCATAATAAGCCTGTTTAGGCTCACAAATCTCACAATATTCTAACGTTAGACCAATATAAGCCCATGCGGGCTTACAAGATCCTACATAAGACCATAATAAGCCTGTTTAGGCTCACAATATTTTAACGTTAGACCAATATAAGCCCATGCGGGCTTACAAGATCCTACAAAAAAAATCATAATAAGCCTGTTTAGGCTCACAATATTCTAACGTTAGACCAATATAAGCCCATGCGGGCTTACAAGATCCTACAAAAAATCATAATAAGCATGTTTAGGCTCACAGTATTCTAACGTTAGATCAATATAAGCCCATGCAGGCTTACACGATCCTACAACAAATCATAACAAGCTTGTTTAGGCTCACAATATTCTAACTTTAGACCAATTTAAGCTCATACAGGCTTACAAGATACTAAGGTAAATGCGATATTAGCCTAAGGCACTTAAATTCGTTTTGGCAAGATTAGTGTAAAAGCGAACAGCATCTAATAAGACTGATATTAGAACGATATTAAAACAAATACGCTTATAATTGGTGCCCAAATCCAGGCTTATACGATGATATAGGATCAAAGTAAGAGCGAAAAAATGGTAGTCTTGAGACTGTTGTAGGCCTGGTTTTTGCTAGTTGGGTAAATATCGGCTGATCTAATCAGACCTTTATATTGTACATACACTACTTATTCCTACATATATATTCGTAAAATCAATAAAACGGCGATTGGTTATGAAGGCAACTTAGAAAAGTAGTGAATAAAAATTGTTATTCTCTTAAAATACTTACAGCTAAAATACCTACATTCCAACAACATCTCAAGGATGTGAAATCTCAGCCAACGTGTTTTTCCGTGAATGTGCTGGTAAACAGCTTAGTATTCAGCTGGGAAATATCTTCGCACCAAAGGAGGTACAACTGCGAGTATCTTGTTGGCTGCGAGTCAAAACCAGACTAAGGCTTATTCAGAACAAATTACATTCCAACAATGTGAGTCCAAGAATGTAAAATTTTAAGCTAGTCAGAGATAAATTTAACCTCTTTTCTTTACATAATATGTACAATCGGCGTCATAATATATGCAACAGAAAATATCCACGATTTGGTTTTTTTTATTTTGTATCACACTTATACTTAAAGATTTCAACTGATCAGAGGCTCTAGTATAAGTTTTACCGAAACAAAACTTTACGATCGCGTTTGCGTTTTACCCTCAATTTGTATGGGATTTGACAGCTAAACGCGAACGCGGTCGTAACGTTTTGTTTCGGTAAAACTTATACTAGAGCATTATAAATTTTTAAATGAAAGGAAAAATTGAAAAATAATTAATAATTTAATTTGAGACGTTGGTGCCGTAAAGAAGCCTAAGTCTTCTGGTAGATGTCGCTTCATACGCCTCCCTAAGGCGTTATATGAAGGAACTGATTGAAGGATTTGGTGCCCGAACCAGATTGTTCCGATAGCTCAGTTGGTAGTAGCGACGGGCCATGAATGCCTGTGGTCGCCGGTTCGAATCCGGCTCGGAGCATTAAATTTTTCAATTTTTCCTTTCATTTAAAAATTTATAATTTTCTTTAGCAGCGTTACTGCTTAAAAAAACAAATATTAATTATACTAGAGCCTCTGTACTACTAATGAATTCTTATACGTGTCGATTTGTTACGGAAAAAATACGTTAAAATAATATCCCTACAAAGACATTGCGAAGAAGAAATAGTTCCCGGACCTCAATTTTAGACTTTTAAGCGCCTATCTTATAGCGACCTCATTTCGGCAAAATCTTTGTAGATGTGATTTCTTAATAATTCAATTCTACGAGATCCACAGAGAGGCCTTTGAATGTGTCAAAGCAAGTTATTTAACAGGCAAGCACTAACATATTCCATTTTTTGCTTGAACATAAAATTGGTCTGGGCATGCCAAAGATGCGGAATTTGAGACACCGAGTTTTAGATGTGGGCTTTTTAATTACGGTTGTAAGCGGCTGGGGGAAGCATGTTTTCGATGCACGATACATCCAACAGCGAGGCATACAATGTGTTTAATCAGAGAGGAAAATTGAGAGCGTCTTGCTGGGCGCAAGCCCAAGCCTAACCTAGGCTAACCGCGTCGTGACCATCCCGCCCCGCCCGTCGCCCCGCGGTGCTCCGCGAGGCTTGCCATGCACTGTCCAGCACTTGTACCTATCGCACTTGCAGGATAAACTTCTACACTAAATAGGAAATGGCTGGAAATTTTGCTTGCTATACTTTACTAAATGAAGAACAAGCCTGAAGCGTGTACCTGTATGTGCAAAGGACAGGCGGTAATCAATGTATTGGATATAAGCGGCATAAAGCGTGACGATCATGATCTAAAACTATTTGCATATGAACATTGACCGTCCGAGTTAAATATCACCTCGAAAGCTCGATTTTATTGATCAAAATTCGACCCTGTATACCGTTTTACGGCAACCGCAGATATATGGATCCACTTCATTAGGTATTCTCTAAGACGGGATTGGTTCTAAGCTACCTACTTCCTTTTTTTTCAGTGAGTTGTGACTGATATTTGTTTTAGAGGTTTGTTTTGCTTGTTTGATACCGGTTCGTAGCATAATGTGGCATAAATATATTAAGTATTTGTTTTTCGGTTCACATACAAAATACGAATAAGTAAAAGTAGGGGTTGAACACCAAAAGTATCTAAGTATGGTGATCCAGGGCTATACACCCATAATACCATTAAAAAAAAACATACAACTTTCAATTATTGTGACTTTCAAGATACAATATCCCCGTATTTACAATGGCAGTGAGACACCCTAATTTATTGGTCCTGATGGCCGTGCATGCGCCGCCTTGTTCGTCGCTACGCGGCGCGCGCGCAGACTCCTTCAAACCTTCACGTCACTATTCAGTTACACATCGAAAGTACGTGTGTCTCATTACTACATACTTAAACCTTCCTCCGCTGAACCGGTTAGCCAAGCAGTGCTCAGAAACCTTCCCTTCCCTTTATTCAATTACACTAGTACTAAGGTCAGACCTATTGAAGTAGTATCTGATCAACGTACCTACATACAGTATGTAACACAACGAAAGGCAAATATTATAAGTAACTCATTTATTTTTAGCGATTTTTTTCTACGGCATATTTATCGCGAAAGTATGATACGTACCACGCCAAATTATAAAATTCGGTCACATATGCTTAACCACAAGTCTATAGGTATTATATGGTATGGTATAAGACATCACGTGACATTACATTACCCATATTTTAACATTGCTTGTTACATACTGTGTAAGAATGTTACCTTTTATAAATGAAGCATTACCTACCCTACAAATTACACATATAAGTAACAGAATATGCTACGTATCGTATAAAGGAACGAATAGGAAAGTTAACGGTGAAGTTTTTATTTCCGTTCCATCTGTCCGAACGATCGCTTCTGCTCCATCGTACTTCCACTGCAAATATCGTAATAGGAAACAGGCAAAGGCAAATCAAATCAGAATTGCTGCCAGAAGAGCCATCTATCACGAAGATATTGCAAAAGTTTGATGGACACATATTGCAACCGTTGAGATCACAGCCGCTGTCTGCACAAGTATCTTTGACTCTTGATGGATTTATTAATGAATGCTATTTCGACGTTTCAGTCGTCTTTTTTAGGGTTCCGTAGTCGACTAGGAACCCTTACAGTTTCGCCATGTCTGTCCGTCCGTCCGCGGATAATCTCAGTAACCCATCGAAAGACTACCACTAGCACTAGAAAGCTGAAATTTGGTACTAATATGTATATCAATCACGCCAAACAAAAATCGACAAAGTGGTAAAATAAAAAGTGGAAATATTTTTTTTAATTCCCCTATACGTAAAGTGGAGAGTGATTTTTTTTTTCATTTCAACCCTAACGTGTGATATATTGTTGGATAGGTATTTAAAAATGAATAGGGGTTTTGGTAAATTAAATGATGATAATGTTAATATTTTCGGAGATAATCACTCCAGAAGTAAAAAAAAATGTCCCTCTAACTTTTGAACCATAAAAATATGAAAAAAAAACAAATGTAGAACTTTATAAAACTTTCTAGGAAAATTATTTTGAACTTGATAGGTTGAATGGCTTATGAAAAAAAATACAAAATAATTTCTGAACTAAGTTTGTAGTTGAACCGTATAAGCAGGTGTTTATTGTACCTGTAATTTCTACAAAATCACAATGAAATGACGTGCTTTCAAATAAAGTAAAAACGGTGAAAATCGGTTCACGCAATAAAGAATTATCCCATAAAAATCATCTTCCATACTTTAAGCTCGCGCGCAATAGTTTACTTAATTTGCCTATAGATTTCGCTGTACGCAGAACGCTCATATCGTACATGGCGGTGTTGAGATATTTCCTGCTTTAATGGGGTCGGAGCAGGTGCGCCCATACATTTGGTCGAAAATTTGTCGTGCTCGAATTGTCTTAGTTGTCTTTGGTCGTTCGTTGACTAATAATAAAATTGTTCGCTAAGTATTGCTTGTATTGTTCGCTAAGTATTGCTTGTTTGCCGCTTCAGTGGGGACACTTACTGTGACGGACGGAAAACTATGGAACTCTCCACTGAGCGTGGCCCGACACGCTCTTGGCCGGTTTTTTTTCTAAGTGTACCTACCAATGGCCTGAGTACCAGAGTTGGGCGAGCAGCGGGGCGGGGCGTGCGGCGTTCATGTGAATACACAATGGGCTATCATGGCCCATTATACAGGACGCAGCTATGGGTTAGGGGTAGAAAGACACAGGTCCTCCTCATTCCGACGCACAACTGCGTCCCTGCCCCGTGCCATGTGTATTCCTATACACAATGGGCTATCATGGTGCCCGCTACACAGTTCGTTTTGTTTTGAATTCGACCTGACACTAGGCTGTACTGTAACGTTCTTCAAGCCTATTTAAACTAAAATAGCGTTAAACTACGTTTCTCTTTGTCTGTCACTTTGAATGAATGAATGAATATTTTATTTGTTAATAGTGGGTTTACAAAACGGTCTTAAAACTATACATCTGTGATCTCCACATTATGCCTAAAAACTAGCGTACAAATATAAATTTCAGTTGAATTTAATTTAAAATTACTTACTTAACACTTCATTAATGATTTAAGAACTCTGTAACGCTGTAAAAACATTTCTGACATATCCATTTCGTCATCATTTTTTTAAATACATTTAAATTCTTGTCTTTGAATACATCCGGTAGTTTATTATAAATTGTAATACACATTGCATATTTGTTTTTGGATGTCAAAGTTAGCTTTGCTGCTGGTTTAAATAATTTAAATTTATATTGAGCTCTTACTTTACGAGAGCACATTTCATGTGTTTCCGTGAATTGGTTTTTATATTTATGTACAAACAAGCAGACCTCCGATATATACATACAAGGAACTGTCATAAGGTTATTTTCTGAGAAGTAAGAGCGACATGATTCTTTACGGCCGATTCTAAAAAGAGCTCTTATGCAGCGTTTCTGTGCAATAAAAAGTTGGTCCATTATTGAACAGTTACCCCATATTACTATCCCATACCTTATAGTAGAACTAACGTAACCATGATATGCCATTAAAGCAGCTTGTAAAGAAACTGTCTGTCTTATTCGTGTCAGAGCAAATACAAAACTATTTACTTTAGAACAAACTTTGTCCGGTATCCTACTGTTTCGGCAAAATATTTTTCGCCAATTTTCACTTCCCACAAAACTTATGGCAGTAGTTTCATTTCCCAAACGAACAGATAGCACATTTTTGTTTCGCATTTTGTTCATTTGGTCAAACTATCATCTGGCATGATTTTGCTTTGTCAAGTGTTATTAAGACAAAAGTTTATTAAGCAAACACTTTGTTCGGCCTAATATTGTTTTCCAAACAAAACATTTGTTCAAATTTTCATTTCGCACATTAGGTATCAGGGTGGAAAAAATTGCTTGTCATAAGCGAGCTCTGTTTTTGGTAGGTTAGGTTAGGGTTCAATTGTGTCCCTCAGACCAGAAATAGACACCCCGCGCAGCGGGGTGGCATCGGTTCGCTGGAGACTCTCGATGAAAAGAGCGAAACCGACTGGGGGCTTGCTTGCATGCATGCTGCTTATTTGCATTATATTAATTGTTACCTAAGTACCTATAGTACAAAAGAACATAATATAAACTTACCTGTAAATTATTTACTTTTGTTTTTTTGCAAACTACCCGCTTAGCAAAATATGTAATCTCACTCAAATAGATTTCGTATGCACTACACAATTAGGATCTAAACCGTGTATGCCATGCAATAATTTGGAAAACGAATGTTATGCCAAATAATACGTTTGACCAAATGAAACTTGACTATGTAAAACTTTGCCAAACAATAATTTGCGAAGTAATATTTTGCTATAGGAGATATTGCCAAGTGATAACATGCGAAACAATAATTTAACTAGTGATTTTTTGCCAAATGATCATTTGGAAAACATTTTTTGGGAAGTGACACTTTGGGAAGTGATTTTTGCCCATAAAATAGAGATCCACTTTGTCCACATGCTCTTTCCACTTGCAGTGACAGTCTATAATTATTCCAAAGAACTTTGTGTGATGTACTTCTTCTATAGGATTGTTATTAAAGCTTACATCTAAATTACGTGAATGCATGCGTTCCGTTTGAAATTGAATATAGTTTGTTTTATTAATGTTAACCTAAAGATTGTTAATGTCTAACCAATTAATTGCTTTAGCTAATGTCAAATTTATATCATCATTGTATGTCATTAAATCTTTACATTTTATTATAATTGACGTGTCATCTGCAAATAATATACATTTGTGAGGCAAATAATCCGGTAAGTCATTGATATATGTCAAGAATAGTAAAGGTCCTAGAATACTGCCTTGGGGCACACCATATTCATTGTTTACATAGGAAGATCGATAAGATTGTACAGTTTGAGATTTCTCACAGTACCTGAGAATCTCCACACATCCTATTACCAAGATAATCTTTAATCCAATCTAAGGTAGGACCTCTTACTCCGTATCTGGATAATTTGGTAATCAAACGCTTATGACATACAAAGTCAAAAGCCTTGGATATATCCATGAAGACAACAGTAACCGGTGTTCTATTTTCGATGGCATTTATGACATCTTTTACTAGTTTGAAGGCCGCCAGAGAGGTGCATCTAGATTTACGAAAGCCATGTTGTTCTTCATTAATGATATTATTCTTCTCAAAAAATCGTATAAGTCTAGTGTACATAACTTTCTCATATATTTTTGCAAAAATTGGTATTAATGTAACCGGCCTATAATTACTCATGTCAGTTTTATTACCGTTTTTAAAAAGAGGCTTAACCACTGACTGTTTCAATTCATTAGGAAACAGTCCTTGTATCAACGACAGATTAATCATATGTGCAAGAGGTTCCACGATTGTAAACATACTTTTTTTTATAATATCAGTTCTCAAGTCATCATAACCAACAGCTACCGAGTTGTTAAGTGATGAGATTATTTTAACTAGTTCATTTATACTGAAAGGATTTGGAAACACACTGCAGTCATTATTGTCAATACGGATGTCATTTGTACTATCTGACGTTGGATTTTTATTTACAATTCCAATAAAATAGTCATTAAACTTTTCTGCTATCTCTTGTGGGTTAACAATACAGTTGTTATTTATTACTAAATTATCTACAGATTTACTATTACAGTCAGTTGTAGTATATGTCTTAATTACATTCCACACTGCCTTACATTTACTTTTATTTAAATATTTCAGATTTTCTGATCTTTGATGCGATAAAATACAACGTTTAAGCAGGCGTGTGTATTTTTTGTACCTTGATATATATTGTTCAGAGTTTCTACTTAATAAATACAGTTGTCTTTTTTGGCGGCAACTATTTCGTAAATCCCTAGTTAGGTGTTTTGAGTTAACTGATTTATTTGTGACTCGGACTCTAGTAACCGGGAAGCATAGATTGTAAAAGAGTAGAAACAGTTCATGAAACTTTGTGAAAGCTTGTTTCGCATCATTAGAACTGAGTATTTCGCCAAAGAATAATGAAGACAAACATTCAATAAATTTTGTCTAGTTTTCTATACTGTAGTCTCTCTTTGTTTCATACCACCATTTCACTGGAGGTTTGACGCTTTTTCGGACAGGCACATGAAAAGTTTGGGCGGTATGGTCCGAGAGACCTAGGTCGAGTATTTTTACTTCGCCATCCTTCACGTTGGTCGCTATATGATCTATGCAGGTCTCGGAGTGAGATGTAATTCTCGTTGGTGTATTATTGTTACGCAGCTGTAAGCCGTACATTTTTATTATTCTTTGCCATTTGAGTTCGTAAATAAGAGACAAAGCACAATTTATTTAGCAGAGGCATTTTAAGTTTGGTAGGCATGGGCCTACCTAAGCCAGGCATGGGCTACTACAAGGTAGACTAATGACTGGTAAAGGTCGCGGGAGTCCGCTGTATGCGGGTGGCGCACTGGCGCAGAACCGGTCACTTTCGCACTCTTTGGGAAGGCCTTTGTTCAGCAGTGGACGTATTTCGGCTGATATGATGATGATGATGATGATCATGATTTTATATAGAGATATTATGAGTTTTATGAATTTTTGAAGATCGTACTAATATTATACATGCGAAAGTTTAGATGTTTGTTACCCAATCACACAAAAACTGCTAAAGGGATTAAGATGAATTTTGGTATACATATATGTTACTTTTTATCCTGGGAATCATACCCTAAGGGGGCGAAATGGGGGGCAATATTAGTTTGTAGGGTGCTACGATATAAACGAGTTACTTCAGATTCAGATTCAGACTTCCACGTGGACAAAGTCGGAGGCAGAAGCTAGTATTTACTAATCTCAATAGTGACTACGATTAACATTCATACTAAGAATTACAATTATCAACACAAATTTAATTTAGGTACTTAATCGAATTTAAGCAACGTGTGGCACTGCTAGTACAAAGACGATCAACTTTTTTACCTTTGAGAGGTGACTAACAGAATGCTCCCGTCCGTGCTTTGATAGACTTTAATCCTAGTTTAAAGCTTGCGGGCAGCTTAAGCGAGCGACAGAAAAACAAGAAGATTTTTGTTCACTAATTAAAAACCTTACGTAGCGTTATGTTTGATAAAAAGAGAAACAGCAAAATGGGATCGTTAAAATAAAAAGTAACGAGATTAATAAAATGTTATTGACGCTGTCGAAACGGAGGGTGCGGGAGGCTGAGGCAATGAGGTGAGGGAGCGGGACCGTTAGCATGTTAGCAACCTCGCGACACCTACCACAATCCAAACCTATACACGAGTCTTTCAGATAAATGTGTCTAGAATTATAAATAAATAAATATTAGGGGACATTCTTACACAAGACGAACTAGCGCCTTAATGTCAATTCAAACTACCCTACACATCTACATAACATCCAAACGACATACATGATCATTACACAAATATTTGCCCTTACCGGGATTTGCACAACTAGGCTAACGGTTTAGTCATCTAGGAATTAAATTAAGGTGGTAAATAGCAGCCAAATGTTTACTTTAACACTGAAGTGCTCATTATTCCAATGATGATATAATATAATGATACAATCTGGACTACTGTTCATGAAATCCTACTAATATTATAAATGTGAAAGTTTGGATGTTTAGAACGTGGGATAATTTTTATCCCTTGTCCATGCAGACGAAGTCGCGGGCGGAAGCTAGTAGCAAATAAACGATAAACCGTTAATACATTACCTAGTTATCTGAATATCTTGTCGGGAGTGGGTTCGCTCATGAGCAGGCTTACTAAAATACCACACATTATGTGCAATTACGTGTTCTAACGGACAGTTTTACTACCGTGATCGATATCATGAAGACAAGGATAGACGACCATCATACATCCATCAATATCCATACTTTGCCGGGTTCAAAAAAGAGAGGCTGTCCTCAATTTTCATTACGAACATAAAGTGGCTATTTTTTTTTAACCCTTATAAATTTAACGTGTCTGTCTCTGTATCAGTGTACCTGTGAATCTGTCTGTCGTATCGTACCTAGCTCCCAAACGGATGGACCGATTTGAATGTTTTTTCATTGTAACGTAGATAATTTTATGCCGAGTGTTCTTAGCCGTGTTTTATGACAATCTATTCAGCCGTTTTTGAGATATTGGACTTTGAAATGAAAATGTCGGGGGATTTTCAACTTTTCTAAGCTGTAGTTTTTATATGGTGTAAGTGTAAGTGAGTACATTGGGTATGGGTGTATACTATGGGGCTGTGAGAGCTGTAGAACTCAAGAGTCCGTATATTAAAAAAAACAAATAATTTACAAAAAAGCTATATAATTAACGAACCTACTCACAAAATTTCACGAGAATCGGTTTAGAAATGCGACTTGTAGAGGAGAACCGCCGAGCAAATGCCAGACATACGAAAGAGTTTCTTGTTCGATTCGCTCGCTTGTTCATCAATTTCATTATACCTACTACTCCTACTATAAACCCGTATTTTTTTTGCTTTAAGCAATGTACTCAACAAGTTTGTAAGCTCCACTTTTTATTGTTTTTCCCAAGGTATACTAATTCTAAGGCTTTAATATAGATTTACATAAATCAAGTAATATAAAGTGATCACACGGACAAACTATAAGGGTTCCAAGTTGCCTACGGAACCCTAAAAAGCCTACATGCATCTGTTATGGGAAGCTGATGGGTCACCCAGAACCCAGAACCCATGGAAGTTTGTGGCGGAGTCTATTTAGGTAAAAAAGGCGTTCGGATTAAATAAACTAATAAAAAGTCATGTATTTCAGCCATAAAAGGACCCTTTTCGTATTATAGAATCCATACTAATAAATAAATATTATAAATACGAGAGTAACTCTGTCTGTTACCTTTTCATGCTTAAACTGCTGAACCGATTGAGATAATATTTGGTATAGAGATACGTAGAGAGTTTAAGTAGATAACTCTTAATCACAACGTTCGATGAATACAATTTTCGCTGATATTCTGAAAAGCAGTGGAACTATAGTTTTACTTTTTATATTAGCTTATAGGCGCCAGTGGCGGAACCGATTCCCGTGTCTGCTTGCCTAAAATTTATTTTTAGGCAAGCCTATAGTTACATATTTTAAACAGTCTAAACTCTTCCACAACTTATATTGTTCCATGTTGCTCATCTAAAATTTTCACGCGCCGCGACTGCCTGATGTCAGATACTAATTTAATTTCACTTGTCCCTAGAAATCACTAAATTAGAATGACCCACGTTTATATAAGTGTAACCATATTTTAATCAGTCAGTTTTGCGTCTCTCATAAATAATAAATAATGAGATGAGAAAATTCTAGCTAGGTACGTTGCTGATAACTATGTATCTCTTAATCTCCTTTTCATTTTAAAAGCTTTTAATGGTTTCCAATTAATACAATACTGATAGTGACATTTCAAGGCTTGAGAATTCGGTCACCACTTAACAGCACTACAATATTCAACGGTCGCAAAATAGGTGCTAACATTTTCATTTAGGTAGGCGTAAATAGTTCATTACCTACTATCAAGGGAGAAATGAGTGGGACGTGCGTGTGAATAAGGTCGAGGTACTATTGTCGTTGCATTACTAGTAGATATTTCCACGTAAGTGCACTTATGTAGCACATAGCACAATGTGCAAGATCAAGGCGCGCGCGCGGTCGCCGCTTCCGTCTCCAGTAAGGAATTCCGCTGTGAAAATTGCTTTGGTATTTTTTAATTACTTTAATGAAAGAAACCTTTGCCCACGCCCGCATTTCTTTTCATTATTTCAGTGCTCATCCGTTATTCAATTCGGTTAACAAGGCACTAGTCAATTATTTGTGTAAAGGATTCCGTATTTTACATTAAAATGGTATTTGAAAATCGGGTTGGATGTTATAAATATAAAACAAAAAATGCATGTTAAGGAAATAATGTTGTCTTCGTTTTTAAAAATTGTTTAAGATATTTTTCAGCCTTATAGTCAAAACGACAAAACTAGTTAAGTTTGAAGAGTTATCAAAGTAAACGACCTCTTAAGCCTAGTTGGTAGTGATCCTGACTACGAATCTAGAGGCCCAGTAGGTTCGAATCCCAGTAAGGGCATTAATTTGTGTGATGAGTGTTGATGTTGATGGATGTTTTCCATAAAAGAGATTTATTTATTTATCTATCATCCTCCCATAGTAGGGCAGTTTCAGGCGATAATGTGGACACGCTGGACTTTTTTCCAGTTATTTTTGTTAGGTGTCCATAGCTTTAAGTTTTTGATAGGAACCACCTCCTCCGTCGGCCATCTTTAATTTTATGGCGGTCATTTTGAATAATACGTATCATTCATCATTCTCCTAGCGTTATTCCCGGTTGTGCCCTTAAAGGAGCCCAGGGTCCGCTTTGACACCTAATCCCAAGATTTGGCATAGGCACTAGTTTTACGAAAGCGACTGCCATCTGACCTTCCAACCCAGAGGGAAAACTAGACCTTATTGGGATTAGACCGGTTTCCTCACGATGTTTTCCTTCACCGAAAAGCTAACGGTAAATATTCCGTACATAAGTTCCGAAAAACTCATTGGTACGAGCCGGGATTCGAACGCACGACCGCCGCTTGACAGCCGCATGCCTGAACCACTATGCTACCGTAGCTTATTTTGAATAATACGTATATCATTAATATCTCACTCTTACTCTATTACTCACAAACTTAGTGTCTTAATATACATAATTGAGGCCAAGGAATACAACTAGATATTTTTTAGAGTCGAGTTCCCAAAGGATATCAAACGGAACCCTGTTCCTAAGCTTCCGCTGTCCAATCGGCTGTCTGCGTATTAGCAATAGCTAGACTGTTCAAATTTCCACAGAAGTTGTTTTTCTATTGCTGCTTTAACATATATTCATAAAAATAAGAATAAATTGAAAATTAAGCAATACATGCAACGTAATTTTATTGCCCGCCCATAACCATCGGTATATCTTTAGAACCATAATATGTAGACACTTTAAATTTCCGTAGATTATGTATTACTATAGCTTCTATAATAACAAGTAATACAAATATAATAACGTTAATAATTGTATTTTTAACATTACTTAAACCAACTCTAAGAAAAAGAGGTTTTGCATTTATATGCAGTGTTATATCGGTAAAATACTTATCTAGTTGATTCCCTGACCCCAAATACGTATATGTAGACATTACATTTACGTGCATTTATTGTGGCTTTAAGTGTCCTCGAACTCGAACTCGAGATATTAACTATAATAACATGGCCGACAAAAAAAATGCCCGACGGAGGAGTTGGTTCCTATGAAAAACTTAAAGCTACGGACCTAACAAGTGCCTGAAAAAAAAATTGGTGTTTTGTCCAGCGTGTCCACATTTACGACCATTTGTTCGTTCCGGCACTCTGCCCCACTACTAGCGTTATTTCCAGTTGTGCCGCAAAGGAGGCCGGGCTCCGCTCTGACACCTAATCCAAAGATTGACACTAGTTTTGCAAAAGCAACTGCCATCTGACCTTCACACCCAGAGGGAAAACTAGACCTTATTTAGATTAGACGGGTTTGCTCACGGTTTCGGTTATTCATTTATAAGGTCGTAGGACGAGGACTAATACGTAGTTATGTATAAGGTCGCGGGTCGTCTAGTACCCATAGTACAAGCTTTGCTTAGTTTGGGTCTAGGTCGATTTGTGTAAGATTGTCGTTAAATATTTATTTCTTTAAAACAGTGTTAAAAACATATAAGGAGTAAAGATTCGAGATATTATGTGTTTTAATTCCTTTGACATCCCCATTTCGACGTATTTTGCAAAAAAATCCAAATAAGTATAAATATATCTTCTCATCTCTCTTAACATCTCTTCTTCTGATTAGTACCCAAGTATCCATCGGTCGACATCCAGTAGGTATGCGTTTATTTTCGACGTATTTTTCAAATCGTGACATAATTTTTCAATCGCTAAAACACGAACACCAAGTAAAAGATAAAAAATATTAAAAGTGTATTCCATTCCATGGCTTATTTGCTGAATCTTAGATCTAGGTGGGTACCTAATGAAAACCTTTCACGTGCGAATCCGACTCGCATCTGGCCGGTTTCTTTATTATGTACAAAACAGTTCAAAAACTTACTCGTATATATTCTAAATTTAAAATAGCTTCATCAAGTGGTTCAGCGGCCCAAATTGGCCAAGCAATTGTCTAAGGGGGAACCAACTATGAATACTAATTACGCGGGGAGAAGCTATTATATGCAACGTAGGTAATATGTATGTCATTTGGGTGACAAAATAAATAATCAGCATGCCTTCTTCAACAGACCTACCTACTCAAAGACCAAAAACTAAAGAACCATATACGTAATAACGTAACTTACGAACCTTGGCGATTAAAAGCTTTCGTCGTGGCGTTTACCGACGGAAATTGTTATACTGAGCACTTTAATTATTTCATTAACTATCTAACCGACGACCAATAGCGGCTCCATAAACGTGGGTGTTAAATTATTAAACCGCGCTAAGCCTAGCAGAAAGGGAACCTCGTAGTAAAATCGGCGTGATCGATGTTGGCGATTACCATCACACCTGAGAGAAAGTACGACAAGGTACACACATAAATTTAATAACAGTATTAGATGTACTGAATTGCAGAGACGGAGAGCAGCGTCTGGGTTGCAGGGCCGATACGGCGAGAGTACCGTTAGCGACGCGAGTGCCCGCCGCCGGCCGCCGCGGCTATGCCGTTCACAACCTGTCTCAACTTCTTACCAGATACCCAATATATCTTGATCTTAAGAACCGTTACATATGCGTAATTGGATGCCAGACTTACACTGGATCACGTCAAGCGATTTGTTGGTAGGCGTTGTGAACACCAGCCCGGCAGCAAGCTCTCCTCGTCGCGGTCAACACGAGAGACGACCTAACCTACTTCACACCACATGTTACACTAATCATATCAAATCAAAGCCCAGCCTATTTTAAACGTAGGTAAGTGAATATCTGCTTAATGTCATCTAGATTAGAAACATTATTAGTGTTTAAGCAGACAAAATTATTTTCTTGAAGATTTGGGGCAGGTACGGTGCATTTTGCAATGCATTTTGACGAGTCTCAAAATTGTGTATATATTTTTCAGTCGACCGTAGGTACGTACCGAATACCTAATAGCCTACTTAAGTATAAGCTGCGGTGGCCTAGTGGTTCAAGCATGCAGCTGTCAAACGGCGGTATAGTACCAATAATGAGTTTTTTGGAACTTATGTAGTAGGTGCAGAATATCGTTTCATAGTAAATATGCTGCGTTAGCTTTTTGGTGAAGGAAAACATCGTGAGGAGAAATTCAAAGATGTATGTGAAGGCCCAGTCCACATTGAGACAGAGTGGGGACTAATGCCCGTTCCCTATCATTCATGAGAGGAGGCCTGTGTTAATCAGTAGGACGCATCGAAGTATAGGTATGCCTATGCTGAGGATGATGATGAGCTATCAGTTACTATCTTGATTGCCGAAACGTAAGTGGAACGGTATCACGTGATTAAATCTTGAATTAGTATTTAATGTGCAATGGCGTGTTTTCATACACATAAATATAAAAATATACCTATAAGTATATATTTAAATAATTTTCCTTTTAAATATTACATACTTGTATTAATAAGTAAATAAGTATCACACATCGTATATACCTGTTCAAGTTAAGGTACAGAAACACTGTGACCTGTGTCTGTATTCCATGATTACTTAGTTATAGGTCACATATAGTGCGATAGCTTACCCAACGGCAACTTTTGCGGACAATGAGCTGACTGACAACGTACTGGCTACACAATCTATGGACACGAAACTACTTTGCGAATCGCAAATGCAACCAGATACACGCTAGCCGCCGAAGCCTTGTCAAAGGAGCACGAATAATCAGCTTTACACGCTCATAGAATAATCCTCTAATACCGAAGATGGCCCGTTATACACTACATGTATGACCTCGACTCGAACATTGTGATGTCGTCTTGTCAGTGGTGACTTGCACGTTGATACGAAACAAAACAGCGCACTAATAGATTACATGCAACAACCACACCCAGCCGCATTCTGGGACAAGTCAACATTGATGTACACACTAACTGTCAATTAAACTCTGTAACTATCTATTACCAGAAGATCAATCGAAAGCACTGAAAGTCCGTATCATAATGCCCCGTATTCGTTATTGGTCATGTTTTCTCTCTCGAATATGTGGGTCGAGTCGTGAACGTTACTGCTTTGATGATATCGAAGAGAACATTGTTTGTAGCGATGTTATGTTGGGCCCAAATTTGGATGAAAACACTTATTTATGATGATACAATTCTGCTTGGGTTGGGTTGGAGGACGCACGCAAGTAAGCAGGATGGCAAAAAGAAAATTCTTAGCTCAGCAGTGGGACACTAAACATGCTAAGTATTAAAAAGTACGACAGGTACTCATAAAAGATTTATACATAATTCAAAATTTAAAATACTAATACTAACTACTTAACTAACGTTAATCAGAAATCGGATCATGTTTCTGCTTTACGCAACGCGATGACTTTGTATTGTAGGTATGACCTTTAAAACCGTAAACAATTATATATGTGAAATAAACATACAATAAAATAAGTCATACAAGTATTTTACGTAACGAAGCTATCTCCCAAGTATTGGTATGCAAGTTGCGAAATGGGCAAAACGAATTTAAATTTCTCTTTCGTATCTTCTTTTCAGCGGTACGAATTTATCACTTGTTATGCGATTCGTAACGGCTTTAAGATTTGATCATCTCACTTAGGTGAGTGTCGTTCGCGCAGAAAGAAATTTAAATTGGCATTATGGTTTTGACCCAGTAATAGTTGCACTGATCGTGGAATGTTGCCTACAAGTCGAATTACTTGGCAATAATTTTAACAATCTTTGCATATTTACTTGACCCAGTGCGAACGCTTTTAAATTTCACTTAAGTGAATATAATTTAACTGTTACGATGAATCATTTACTGTTTAATACCTACACATACTTGATATTCATGTATGACTGTATACTAACCAAATTATTTCCTGATCTTATCTCCTGAAGGTTTGGTGATAAAATGTTCTTAATTTCATATCCCTGTATCTAGTTACTATAGGCGGTTTAAACACTTTCAAACACTACATGTTCTGCTAATCTATCACTAGCCAATATATGTTTGATTGCAATTTAAAATAATTACAAGAGACACACGAACTTACATATCGGTCAGAAAATAAGTAAGTATATACAAGAGGCATGACACATATCAAATAAAATGGTTAACACGACCTGTTCAAAATGTGTTGTGATACTTTTAAGCTTTCTCCCATCTTAAGATCATACACGTATATGATGGACACTGTTCTTTACCATCCTAATCGTCACGTTCCAAGGTACATTCGCCTACTTTATTTGAAAAGCAGGAAATGCAACGAAGTGTATTCAAATAGTAATTTGAATAAAGCCATTGGGAGTAGAACTAAGCCGAAGTTATAAATGAACAGTTATTCAGTTGGTCTGTGGGTGTAACACAGTAGCAATTAGAAATGCGGCACCGGCGCATTCTGTATTTGGGCACTGATTTACTATTCAGAACGGCGTGAATAAACTGCTGAAATGTTCTAAGTAGATACTTGTTTGCGGCGTTTAAAACTAAATATTTACTCGCAGGCACTATAGATATGGATTCTAGAATTCTAGATTTATAATTGACATTTTGAAATTTACAAAACATATGAAAAACCGGGCAAGTGTGAGTCTGACTCGCGCGCCGAGGGATCCGTACAAACTTAGTTCAAGTGATGGAGAATCGATTCCTAATGTTATATTTTTGTTAGAAATAATTAGTAAAAATATTAATTTAATTAATGTTCTTCTTAGTGACAACCCTGATATTACTACGTACTATCCTGCAATCTAATTAACCATATATAAGTTGAGTTGAGACTAAGAGCAGTTCTACAGTAGGAATTTCCTACATGTAAGTGTAATGTGACACTTTATGTTTACAAAAATATTATATTCTGCATGTAGAACTGCTAGTCTCAACTTATATATGGTTAATTAGATTATTGTTTTGATAAAGGTCACTGACCCTTGTGTTATTGTTAAAATGTTACTGAACCTAATGAGGGTTGTCACTTGCAGTATTTTGCATTAAAAGTTAACTACCTATAACTTCAAAACGCTTACGAATATGCAGCCTAGTTTTTTTAGAAGAGATGCAGTTCTAAGTCTAAACAATCCCCTTTTTGCGGAAAGGATCGTCGTGCCTTGCCACCCTGTAGGTATACCTGTCACGACCCTGCATTATTTTGAACCAATTACGATAAAAAAAAATTTTTTGAAATAAGGCACTTTCTGAATACTTTCATACAAATTTAAAGAATGAATATCAAACACTAAAGTGTTAAATTACAATCTAAGTTTAAGAATGATTTTTAGTAAAATAAAAAATTACGCTTGATAGAGGTTAAATTATGACTTTCCTGTGGTATTTATGTTAATCTCATTTACGTTAATTTCCTTTATAAATCAAAATTTTACCACTGTAGAAAAAAACGAAAAACTGTTTTAAAATGTCCAACTCAAGCCGTTTCATAATTATGATACCACATTTGACCTACTAACTAAACTTTGAATCTTTAGGGGGGGCCCCTTTTATCCGTTATTTTTAGGTAGATATATAAAATTTTTCATGTTCCATATACACGTGGATTAACTTTCTTTAAAACTATTCCGAATTTCAAATGGATATCATTAGTAATTCCTGAGATATTTAACTTTTGACAGACAGACAGACGGACCGAGTCGCACTCATAACCATAACCCGCGGGTTCCGTTTTTTTTAATGGTCACTTAGTTTCGAAGTGCGAAGTTTATCTGTTTCACTACTCGTAATGCTACATTTAATGCGGTTGTATTATAAAGACGTGACATGACATTCAGACATTTTTGAGCACATTGGACAGAAAAAATACAATTAATGGCGAGTGTACTATAAATTCTTAAGTCAGACAAAATGTCCAATTTCGGGTTCTAAAATTAACCAACTAAATATTCTTAAAAGATAAGACGTCAGTAGCGTCGCGTGAGAATTTTCACTGGACAACACGGAGCAAAAAGGGACTGTTTTTTAATGATTTATGGGTTTGGTCATAAAGAATCAAAATTCGTTAACAACCTTAAAACAACTTTATGCGATTTGTGAAAAACCTGTTATTATACCGATTTATCAAAATTCCGTGCGCGGGTGAAGAGCACATTACATAGCTAACATTAGCGAGCGAAAAAGACAATATTTTGAGGTAATTTCGCTTTAATTTTAATACCCAATTTATAATTACCTACGTCGCATTTGAAAGTGCAGGATGTTTTAAAACGTTAGTAAGAATAGATTATTGTAAATATTACATTAACCAGAAGCCTTTAAGAACGCTTGCGGCTAATTATAATTACGATAAGATTACTCAGACCTGAGTATAAACAATTATTTTGATTGGGTCAGCCGATGTTAAAATATAACACCCATTTAATCGTAAAGTAAATAATTTACGTCACACCTGGCCATAATGCATTGAGGCCAGATGAAGACGTAAAATTGTGTAATCACCACGGGCGGTAATTCGTAAAGCCCCAGATCGCATAGTTATGGTCCTCACCTTCGGTTCGGGCCACAAACACCTGCGATCTGGGCCATTCACGAATTCACCGCTCTAGGTGCGTAATGTAATATTATTAGGTACAATACTTGCATTATTTACGAGTATGTGTGTTGGTCTGTATTGTGTGTATTTAACACCTGACGACATTGTGGCTGCGGTCGTAATTTTATGTTGTTGCTATCGGTCTTGCTCAAGATACCACCACCACCAACTTATGGCCATATTCATAAACATTCAATAAACCTATTTTTGCTAAAATGGGTTAAACTTCGTTTGTCTTGTTTGTCATTTCTCAAGCAAGAGGTCCAGGGTTCGAATCCCGGTAAGGGCAAAAATTTATGTGATGAGCATGAATATTTGTTTCTTAGTCATGGATATTTTCTATGTATTTAAGTATTTATATTTATTATATATATCGTCGTCTAGTACCCATAACACAAGCCTTACTGAGCTTATCATATCATATCATATCATAATATTTTATTGCAACCATGGTATTAAAGATCTTACATACGAGAATACAGTTCCACATGGGCCCTGTTAGGGCATGGCAAAGACAGTAATACTTATATTAAATTAAATTAATGTATGTATTAAGTTAAGTTATTATGTTTACCACTAAACTAACATATAACATGCAGTCATTTCTGAGCTAAAATATAAAAATAAAATATCACGAGAGTGTAGGGTACAGTCGAATACATTTTCATAGTTATTATTTTTCCCTAATATTATGTTATTATACATTTTATATTTAATTATTATCAAGTGAATTATCAATGTTATCTACTTATTAAAATATGATGCTTACTATGGGACTAGGTCGATTTGGGTAAGATTGTCCCCTTATATTTATATCTTTATTTATATTTATTTCTGCATTAATATGTGTTAGTAAGAAAGGGCCCAAACACTTTATATTTATCACAGGCATGATAAGTTTTATAAAAAGGGGGTTAAAACGATCCGTTCATGAAAGCAAACCTGAATGGATCGAATGAGTGACAGAAAGTAGGTATGTATTTCTTCAACCTGTAGGTACCTATACCTATAAGTATACGACACCCACACAAACGTATTACTTACCATTAAAATGTTAAATAAGTAACGTCGACTAAAAATAATTAAGAGTAACGGTTTTATGTATTCTTCCCTGATAAAAAATGAGATATCATTTTATTTTTCATTGTTGTTAATTAATTTATAATATTATCCAATGATTGACAAGTGAGCACGAATCGGATACGCGAGCGATCAGCGAATGATCACAATTGACTTTCTATTTCATGCTCCAAACCCGTGACCATTCCTAGTGTAGTGTTCTTATTCTTGGCTGTGAAAATCGCTTTACTTTCTCAGAATTCTGACTTTGAAATTAGACACCCTGTCAAATATTTATTACGTTTAATAAATAAGTTTAAACTTGTATATGAAAAAAACCTAAGCAGAACGATCCCGAAATTATAATTATAATATTTAAGTAACTATGACTTGCTAATTCGCGAACATATAAAATAGAACTGTGTCATTAATGTATATTGTATACGCTAAATTAACCAATACTGTATGATACTTAAAATGAGGGTTTTTATCCTAAATTCTCAGTCGACACAATATTAGCATTATATTTCTCTCTTTGTAACAAAAAGGCATTTTGATAAAAGTCTTCGCGCACTGCTTTGTGCCAAGATACCTACCTACTTCCGACAATAAATTCGTCTCGTATTCTATTATCCCGCCAAAACGTAATATTTTTTTTTTTATTTAGAACACAAACAGTCGCATAAACAAATGTATATGGGGTACACGAAGAGTACCAATACGGGAAACATGGGAAACCATCATTTTACCGAAAATAGTTTCATCGATTATCGTTTCCCATAACACTATTCGCAGAATTTCATCATCACACAGGAATGATTCATCGAACTTCGTTAGATCGCTCATACATTTGCTCGAAATACCATTTACACAAAAATGAACTCATCGAATTTCACTTCAATATTTTATTTGTTCATCGACATAGTCGTTCATCAAATCACCGTTACTATAATTTTGTTTTAACATAAGTTTCAGTTCCCAAAATTCTTTTTACATAGAAAATCGTTTCATCTGTGTTTGTCACTTGATAATATTTACCTTTCAACGAACTGAGTAGGTACATTTCACCGAGACTTTGGACGCATACATAGAGCTCTAAGCCAACCCACCTCTCCCTCTGGATATCGGATTACCTTCCTATTCTACTTTAAGGCAGGCCAGTGTAGGTACGACGAAGAGCGAAGCGAGGAGGAGTGTTAGGTGAACTGTGATCCTATAGCGCGCGAGCCGAGCGAGCGCAGCGAGCGTGCCGCGGCAGCGGCCGGCGAAGCGCCAGAACCGTTTTTTTAATATCACTTACTTAGGCTTAATATTACGTCTACATCGTATACGAAGCGTATATGAGTCAATGTGGACCCATTTTATCCATTAGGTATTATATACTTAGACGAAATGACCTATAGGTAAACAGCTTGGTAGAAAAATGAAATATTTATCGTGGCAACAAAAATATATGGAACGTACCAACATTGAACCGTGTTTCGATAAATGAATACTATACACAACTGACTATTCTATGAAAAGTAAATTCGATGAATCGTTACGCTACGATTTGAGACAAATTCGAAACGATTAACGATGAAAAGTTGTTCAATGAAATAAAAAACTATGAATTGATGATTGTGTGAACAAGAAATACAACGAAATGAAATTCGTGGAATAGTTTTCGGCGGAATGTAAATCGGCGTAATGCGTTTCGATAAAATGATAGACACCCTACCAACACACATAATGCAAAAGACCTGGAGGTTCATTAGTATTTCGACAATGTGTTAACAAAAACAAGTTAATCATGCAAACTAAAAAGAAAGTAGACATATTTCCATTAGATTACAAGGAGATCTGAAGAAAATTACATTAAATAGGTAACAATAATATTATTATTACTCCTGGAAGAACTAATAAAATAACTGACATTTTACTAACAGTTTGATACCTAACAATGATTGATGAATGGGATCAATATCGATCAGATACTTATTATAAAAACTCGGGACTCGCCTGAAAAAAGTATGCCGAGAGTAATTTTTGCGGGCAAAGCTGATATGGAATAGAGATCTAGGACAATATTATTCAAATACTACCTACTTTTTTTATAAATCTGTTGCCGCCGAGAGAAAAGTAGTGTTAAGTCGGTGATTTTTACACACAATTTATACAATTAAGTAACGTCGCACATTTAAGCCCGGTATAAAAAAGAAGTTTGGAGTAAATCGGTAAGTAGTAAAGAGTCTCTGAGATAAATCTTCAAACCGCATTTCAATCAATTCCGACGAGCGAATCCAACATGACTCAATTTACTTTGTGCTGACCTAAATTTCACAACCCTCGCTGACCCACTCAATCTGAATTTTAGAATTTGCTTATAATTAGGGCACTTCATCTGAAGTCGCTACTAATCATTCAAATTTTATTGTAAGTACCCACGTCCTTATAATTCTTAATTTTGTTATTGTTGGAGGTTTAAAATGAGTGTACCTAGGGTTCAGATCCAACTGAAAGGTTGAAAGTCGTTTGAGTATAACCTGGCAAACATACTTATTATGACAAGGAAACTGACTGATTGATACTGATTAATCGAATATAATTTTAAATCGAATAAAATAATAAAAACATATTCTTAAGTGTTTAATAGTAGATTGTATAACAAGGGTCTAAAGTAAGCCATATTACCACGAGATGGATATTTTCCCGAACGAAGTGAGGGGAAATAGTTCGAGGGGTAATATGGCTTTTAGACCAGAGTTTTATACACTCTACTTTTCACTTCGACTGCGAGAAAATAGTATAAACAAAGATTATCCATCCACAATCAACAATTATACCAAGGCGAAAAGATTATTCAATTTGGCGCCATTCTTTTTAATAAACTGTTTTGACACAGATACAATACAAAATATTCACAAGACGAATAAACGCCTCTGACCGTCTAATAGCGGCGTAGTCTATCCCGCTCAATCTTCATAGCTTATGTCATGCAATTACATCCACCAATCACAACTCTTTAAAATAACATTAGTATTTGCTGTCTACTAATCAGAATACAGCTAGACATTAAAGTCGACCAATCAGAAAACAGAATTCAATTCAAACTTTAAGAGTTTTTCATTCCCTAATTTACAATAATTAAAAAAATAAACGCCTCTGACCGACTATAGCTCCATCGAAACGTTCAAGCGTGGTTAACTGCATATATGAGTCATGTATGCAGTTAACCACGCTTGAAAAACACCCAATGTTTGAATTGAATTCTGTTTCCTGATTGGTCGATTTTAATGTCTAGCTGTATTCTGGTTAATAGATAGCAAATACTAATGTTTTTTTAAAGAGTTGTGATTGGTGGATATAATATTGAACTGTTGTGAGTGGTCAAATTAAAATGTTTTATAAATCATAAATATGTATACATATTTTCCCTAGGGGCTAATAAATGTACTACTTTAGCCCCGCTTGCCAAGTCTAATATGATGCACTTTTTGAGCATGAGAAGTGAAAAATAATTTGTAATGTATCAATGTACCACCTACTACCTACCTAAATATATGTTAATGATTTTTTGCAACTCCCTAACACGTTTAGACAATAATCTGTGGTTCAACCTGAGCTCCATCATTCACTCACGACTATAAGAGCAAACCATTGAAAAAAGGCTAGGTGTAGTTCAGCACCCACGATGCATTTGCCGAGTAAGTTAGGAGGGCGCGCCGGGTGCCCGCTCCTCACCACTGGCAACAATGCCACTAGTTTGCATGAAAATAGAGAAAACTTTCCATCTATGTCATCGTTCCGAATAAAATATACACGTCTTTCTTTTCATGTTTTGTTCCTGTGCAGCTGATAAAAGTATTGTTTGCGGAGAAAACAATGAAGAATATAAGAAAGATACTGTTGCAATAGTGATTAGCGTCCATATTATCAAGCTTTTGCCCATGGCACCGGCCACCTGTCAACCAATCCATTTTACTTATCCCTCAATTTCTTTTTTCTGGGATATAAAATAATATTTATCACTTTAGATCATTCTGCTGTAATAAAAGTACATCACTATTCAACACGTACTTCTACATTGCTGTAAGCTAGCAACCATTACCGTAATAAGTAACAATTATATTCGATCGACTCAGTCGCATTCTTTCTGAAACTAAGCGATCGCTTTCAAATCAGTGAACGGCAATTACCAGTTACAAACAATTACTAAAAACATCTTTGTTTTTCACGCTGATTGCATTGGTTAAACAAAACACTATTCATACCTGCCCTATTTGGCTTGCCAAACAATACTCACCACAAAAAATCTAAACAAGTACCTAAAGGATATTGCCGTTTGATCTATAGATAAACATGACCAAGGCAAAAGCCATTGCATCAAAACATATCCAGTAGTGTATTTTGAGGACAATAAACTTCAGTTCCTACTACCAGTACCTACCTAGTTTATTTACGAATTTTCACTTGTCATGCTCAAAAAGTGCGTCATATTAGACTTAGCAAGCGAGGTTAAAGTAGTACATTTAGCCCCTAGGGAAAATATATATACATATTTATGATTTATAGAACATTTTAATTTGACCAATCACAACAGTTCAATATTACATCGAGCAATCACAACTCTTTAAAAATACATTAGTATTTCCTGTCAGTAACCAGAATACAGCTAGACATTAAAATCGACCAATCAGGAAACAGAACTCAATTCAAACATTAGGTGTTTTTTATTCCCTTATTCACAATATCCCAGCCTCTGACCCACTACAGCTCCGTCCAAACGTTCAAGCGTGGTTGACTGCATACATGACATAAGCTATGAAGATTGAGCGGGATAGACTGCTGTCTATCTCGCCTTATCGTATGCCCCGCGTATGCTGTCCGCCGCGCTCGGCCGTTTAGACGCCGCTATTAGACGGTCGGAGGCGTTTATTCGTGGTGTGAATATTTTGTATCTGTGTCAAAGCAGTTTATTAAAAAGGATGGCGCCAAATTGAACAATCTTTTCGCCTTGGTATAATTGTTGTTTGTGGATGGATATTCCTTGTTTTTACTGTTTTCTCGCGGTCGAAGTGAAAAGTAGAGTGTATAACTCTGGTCTAAAAGCCATATTACGCCTCGAACTATTTCCCCTCACTTCGTTCGGGAAAATATCCATCTCGTGGTAATATGGCTTACTTTAGACCCTTGTCATAAAATCTACTATTATAGGGAATGTAAATAATTGAAATTGGTCCCATGATTTTGGGATTATCAACAAGGGTTCATTCATTCATCTCGTCGAAAAAAAACTCATGAATAATTACGATGACTTATGCTTACTACTTACTTCATCATACTTAGTACTTTTTCATATCTATCATACTTATTCATTCAGTTTTTTTCAAGAAAGTATTTGTCCCTACGCGATTAAACATATTCAATTGTTAGTTCTTTTTTTCCTGAAACATTGGGTATCCTAGCTCAGGCACGTGTTATTTGCCTCTAATATCTCTATAGATACAATACAAATACTCTTTATTGCACACCTCAAAACATGAATCAAATAGACATAACAACTTATTAAAAAATAGCTGTTGACAACAGGCGGTTTTATCGCTAAAGAGCCATCTCTTCCAGACAACCTTTAGGTAGCGGAGAAATAGCAACAAAAATTACATAATAGGTAGGTGGCAAAATTGGAAGTAAACGAACTTCCAACATACACAATTACATCAACAATACACACATAAAGCATACAAATAAACATACATAAATTCCTACATAAATACTACATAGTTATAGTGTTAACCATAGAGACGGAAAATAAAAAAATAAAGAAAAATAGTATCTACGAGGAATCATGGCAGAGACACATACATAGTGCTCCTTATGGTGAGCTATGAAAGAAGCGACAGATTTAGCACGCCTCAAATCCACGGGCAGAGAATTCCAGAGTCGAATGGCTTTGAATGTAAACGAGCAATTATAGAATTTTGAAGAGGATGATTTTGATGAGGTGAGAAGGAATTTTTGGGATGACCTGGCCGACTTGACGAAACTGAATCGTTCTTTGAGGTAGCGGGGTGCAGCGGGATGAAACAGATCGTTATATAGAAGGGTCAGGATATGAGCGTTACGACGATAACGAATAGGATTTTACATTATGTTTTATCAATTAATTATATTATTATTAAACAATATATGTACATATCAAATCCCTCCCAATGCGCATCGAAATAACTGGATGATGAAAATATTTACGCATAGTTGTGAAGAATCACCTCGCTCAAGTACCTATGCTAGTTGAGTGATGACATTAGTACAAACAGGCGGTGAATAAATAGAAACTCTATGACAGCATACCTAAACTTCTTTCCCTATGATGTCCTATTTGCTCAATGAGAGGATCATGCGTGGAGCGCCACATGTATGTCGACCTAAATTTTAGACATGGCCCTCTGTCGTAGGTCCGTGATAATCATAAACATACGGCGCGGCTCTAAGCAGTGCACCCGCTATAAATTAAATTTTCGATTATAAAATTCAAAACAAAGGTCCGCGGTGGCAATCCATTGAACCAGGTAGATAGTAAGTTAAAAATAACGTTTTTTTTTTTAAATTTGTCTATATTGTACTCTTTTACAAAAATGATTAAAAGATTTTTTCTTTTAAGAATATTGAAAACGGTACAAGTTTTTTCATAAAGCGAAAGTAACATTTCTAGAGATTGGCTTTACCCGGTAAACGGACGGTTTCAATTGCAACCAGCGATTACTTCGCCCAAGGTGAAAAGCGACTTTCCTATGCTTACTACTTAGCACCCAGTAGGTAGTTAAAAATAAATTTCTCCTATGTGCAAGACGCAGGTACGTTGTAGTTTCAAAGCACCGCGTTATTATTCTATGCTTACGACGGGAAAAAGCACAAACAAAATCAATATTAGGACCATCGAATCGAAGAACTACCGACCTGCAAACCCCTTTGCTCACAACAGTATGTATAATTAGTGGAAGTGGAGGGGAACAGCGAGTAGATTAGTTTACAAGTATAGCCGCAAGCACTGTTTCCACAACAACGACTTGCTAATTATAATACCTAACTGATTGTCTCACCCTTTAAACGGTTAAGTTTAATTAAGATTCCTCTTGCAATCTGTTAAGTTAATAACCACTCTGAGTAATGAATTACTGAGTAGATAATACTACGAAGTTTGAGGGCAAATAATATCAGGTGGTTAATGATATGATTAAATTGACGCACTATTCGCTAATCGAGGATTTCATTACACCTAGTTTTAGGAGGTAGGTACTAGGAAACGAGTAGTGTTAAATCTGAAAAAGAACGGAGAACGTTTTACGAGGCGGGCAGCGATTCGCGAGGACGAATAGCCAGGTTTATGTCTGAAAGGCTCGTATTTATTTAACATGCAAGCTGAGCCGATGACAGATACACTGGAGCAAATCTTTTGACGTTACATTTATCGCGTTTGCGAGGGCTCATTGTTCTTTAGAGGAACTCCGTGCCTATTTTGTTGTAAAAGTAATTAAATATCTTAGAACGTGCGTAACTCTTGTCGAATTGAACTTTACGTGGAACTTACAGTAACAGGCGTATATGCAAAACAATGCAACCCAATTTTTAACTGACTTCAAAAAAAGGAGGAGGTTCTCAATTCGGCTGTATTTTTTTATTTTCAATGTTAGTTACCTCAGAACTCCGTCTTTGATCGGCTTACGATTCGAAAAATTTTTTTTTGTTCATTTGGATATACTTCCAGGTGGGTCCCATTTTTTTCAAAATTCAGAAAGATGATGGGATCCAAGCAGAATTGAGGGGACTCCTCAATTTTATTAGGCACGCGTTCACTACACTTTTTTGGTATTTTCTGTTATAACTCGTGTATTTACATCCGGAATCATACATTCGGTGGCGAGGCATTGATGATAAAGACCACAGATGACTTATCGAATTCCTCAATTATGTACTTAAAAGTGCAAAAGTACGTCACAGGTTCTGATAAGATTCCGTTGAAATAGGAACTAATGAAGTGCCATTGGTGATGATCTTGGGGAATCGATGGAAGTTCTCAAAAAATTTTATCGGCCCACATACAGCGATTCGGTTTTTTTCTATAGTAATCAACGCATTTGCTATCGGAAATCAGTTCATGTGGTAAATTGTAAAAATAAATAGGAAATGTTCTCGTGGCTTGGCGGAGTACTAAATTGAAGTCGGTTAAAACTTTGTTTTAAAGTAAATTATTAAAGAAGCTTCTATAACGCGATAATAATAGGGGTGTAGACTCATGGTAAAATTGATAGCTTAGTGTTGCTAAATGGGCAGTAAACCATCAAATTATTGTAATAAACTATAAGTTAAAAATTATAATTAAAATCATAAAAAGATATTGGATCTAGAAAGATTAGAAAAAATGTTTTTTTATTATTATTATTTAAGAGTAAATTAACAGCTCCCAATAGAATCCTCACTCTTTTTTACAACTATAGACATAAACGCAGTATTTCATGACAGAAAATGTACTTTACTTAATTTTCCACACATTGGATTATATAAATAGACAGTGCTGGTGACCTCATACTTCTGTGTCAATTAGTATGAAGTGTTTTGCCTGCCGCCTTTGTCTATGTATGTTTTAATTGTAGTGGCTGCCTTACATACATAAGTAGGTACCTCTTTAAAAACTAGTTCAAATGGCATTGAAAAAAATCATAGGAATCATGTCTATTATTGACCCGAGAATCATTTGTGACAGATTTTGCCCAAAATTGCGCCAAAGTACCTACCTATTTATTTCATGATTCTACGCGTGTTTTTCACGTCAGTGTTTCGTGTCAGAATTGGCTGAATGGAACACAATATAATCATCTGAGTCTGTCTGTTGGTTTTTAATAGTATTGGTGGTATTAAATTAACGTAATACTTACGCATTATCAGTGACGTCGCAGCTCTCGTCAAAATCGCCTATGGTGTCGAGAGAAGCCCCGGAGCCGTCTTCCCGCGGGTCCACTGGCGGTGGCGGCGGCGGCGCCGTGGTTGGCCGCGGCAGCGCCGGCGTCGAATCGTTCCCACATTCTTTATATTGGGGCTTAGGAACAAAGTCTATCAAACGAGGCAACGCTTCAGGCGCTGACGCCTCTTCTATCTTCTCAGGTGGCTTATTCTTCATCTCTGCTTCGGATCTTTGCAACCATGTTTCGATGCAATTCTTCTTTGTTGGTGTTAAGAGGAGCTCTGGCACTGGCGGTGGAGGAGTTTCTGGAATAGGAACATGCTTCGGCTTCTTTTCACTTACGGAACGTTCAATTTTCGTGTTTCTTGGCATTGGTTTGGGCTTTTCGGTCACCGTTTCAGTCTTTATTCCCGTTTTTTCAGTGGTTTTACAGGTTTTACTAATTTCCACAGTGTATGTGCCGTGGATTATAGTGTTGTTATTATTTTTGTCATTAGACTCAAGTTTTTTAACACATGTATTGACATCATCTGACAATATTCTTATTTGTTTCAGAGTTTCGTGGTTACTAAAACTCTTAATATTTACATTTTTATCAAAGACTTTAGAATCGTCCTTAATGTCGATCTTTTCCTTTTCTAGGAATCGTGTACTTGATATATCATTTAATATATTGGAATCTATGTTTTCAATGCAATTCAAGACTTTATGTATGTCTATGGTCTTTTGTTGCATAGTAGGTGTAGATGGAATACTGTTTTCTACAGAATTAGCCATAGACCCAAGTCGGTCTACTACCGTAGAGATCGAACTTCCCGTATCATCCGACTCTGCATCTGCGAGTGCTAAGCAGCGTTCCCACTCCGTTGAGAGTAAGTCTATGTACACTTCTGCCTCTGGTGGCATTGATTTACCATCAGAAAGACGACGAACAAGACGTCTTACTTCTTCTGGAGAACCCTTTTTCAGGTACGCTAATCCCTCTTTACCTTGCCGATGTATATGGCTATCAAACGATGATTTCCTTGATAATTTTGTCAAAGTAGGAGCCACTCCATTTTGCTGTCCGTTTATTGTATTGTCTTTGTCAAGACCACCAGTACACAATATACCATTTTGTTCACCAACAGTTTGGAGAGTTTGTTTATCTTTAAATGAATTCTTTTTCCCCAATTTTCTGGGTGGAACTGGAGGTGGCAAAGTTGTAGGTCGCATTATTTCTGTCGGTTGTTTAACTACAATAGATTCTGCCATCGTTTTATCTAAATCAAGCGTGTTCGTTGTTTCAAAGTGTCGAACGAGTAATGTCAACTTTTCATCAGAATCTTTTAATCTACGAACACAGTCTATTCTAGTCAATTCTGCAACAGATATGCCGTCGATAGCAAGTATTTCATCACCTGGTATTAATTTACCCCATGGTGCAATAGCATTCGCTGCTGGGCTGTCTTCCGCGCACGATTGAACGAGAAGTCTTCTGACATTTTCTGCTGCAGCTGATCCTCCTTCGAACTTGAGTCCTAGCCCGAGGCGCGCGCCTCGTGGCCGACGTACCACTACCTCCGCCGCTCCCGCCGCCGCTCCCACGGTCAGCACGGTGACAAAAGTAGACTCGCGGAGAGCGGGCCGGCTCTCGCCCACAGGCACTATGGTCACAAAATCCTCGCTGACCGCGTCCGCCGCCATGCCGCGAGCAACGCGCGACAGCGCTGTGTCAAATACCGCTCTCGAACTCGAATCTGCAGGTAAAAAATATTCATTAGCTTGCGTAACAAAAATGCATGAATGGTTGGAGTTGCGCTCGCATCGGATGGCACGCGAGGACTGGCACGGCACGAACGGCCTCTCTCTTTCACTGTACTTGAACGGTACGAGATGAGCTAAGATCGGAAATGATCTCCGTTAGATGAATAATCTATATATTCTGTCAAATGCAATTGCTCAATAACAACATATTCACCTTTTATAAACGTAGTTATTAGTTTAATGAAAGACTTAATAAAAGCTTCTAAGTAAAATTTCCAATTTTTACACGTTGGAATCTTTATATAATCTACATTAGAGTGACCAATTAAATAGGGAGCATCATGACCTTCATGACGAGTTTCGTTAATAACTAATGACGGGCTGTACCTACTTCCCACATTTTAGATCGTTTAAAACTTTCGTCGATCGATGCAAAAGTATAACTAGCGTGTTTGGGTATGCGTTGACCACAAACAGTCTCATCACTGCGAGATGTGGGTTAGTAGCACCGACGGCCGGCGCGCGGTCGACGCGGCGCGGCGCAGGCACTGTCGTTCGCGGAGCCGGTGCATTAGCATATTGCCCGGGGCTGCGTGGCCCGGTCCGTTATCCCGGGTCCCGTTTCGAAGGGCCACTCATTCTCACGCGTCTCGCCAATTTCACGATAACCATCGAAATTGAAATCAACTCATTTTGAAATTACTCCAAAAATGTAAAAATAACCATAAAATTATAAAACTTGCGTATCCGACGATTTGTGTAGATATCAGGCACTTAATGGATGTCAATAACCTCCTCAATAAGTAACGAATCTATGCTATGTGCCACAATATGGCAGCTAATGATGATTAATGGTGATATGTTGAACTGTGATGAAAATACTTCATCTATTAGATTGCAACAATATCTACTCACGATTGAATAAGTTTGTATTAACACAAAAGTGAAACTACATAGATATCACAGTCAGGTATTTTATAATATACAAACATTGCGTAATATAATAAGAAAGGCAGGTAGGTATACAAAAACAAGTGCATGAACCTCGGCATATGCAAACGTATCGGTTCCGTAGTCAGATTTAACACGTTACCTAGTTACGAGAGTATTCAAATATAATATGTATAATAAATACTATAATTCTCATATTTTTTATCAAAATAGACCGTAAATTGATGATGTCCATGACAAGAAAAAATACAAATAAAACGTATTAATATAGCAAAGGATGTCGCTGCCAAAAAGAGCGGTCACGTATAAAGTTACATATTGGTTTCAGGACAATCGAACCTACGTGATGTTCGTGATTAATCTAAGTTTGCATTCGATTTGCCAATCGAGCAGAGCAGAGTCAGCGTCGTCACTGGTCCGTTGTTATCGTATACAAAGAATCATTGCGATATCACATATGGTATTGTTCGACGATATCTCATAATTGAATCTTTACTCGGCAACTCACAGCGGCACATAAAGTGGTTTACAATTCGAAGCTTGTTGCCTACTTTCGACCGTGTATCAATCTTTACCCATTAACCTCGTATACAGACATCAATATTAGTTTTTATTATTGCTCTGTATTTCATTAAACGCCAAATGCGAAACGATAGACGCGCCTACGTTAAAACCAAAGTAGCACTAGAAAACTAAATCGATATTTTAAAAACGTAAATTATATCAGGTCCGGAAATTATTTTACGGGTGTGTAATTTGCATCAGAATGAACAAAATATAAATTGAAAAGCTAAACGAGACGAGAGGATATATACTCGTATATAAAATTAGATTAAAACTGTGTAAAATAGGTATAGCTATCTCGTCATAACCTAAAGAGACTTAGCGGAGACGGAGTACCTACCCGATGTTGAGATGATTAGATTTGTTTAAAGTTTTCTGTAAATGTTTATGTAATTCATTATTGGTCATGTAATTATCTGGTTGTTTTGTATTCTACAGCTGTAAACACCGACTTTACCCCGTTTATTTCTTTTATTGTTTGGGCTTCAGTGGAAATGATCTGTCCCAAGTAGGTATAATCCTTCACGTACTCTAAGTTTTTGTTTCCGATCCTGATGTCAGTTTGTGAGGAATTAGTCATTAGCTTGGTTTTATTGCTATTCATGCTTAATCCAACGCTTAGACTTTCTTTTTTGAGACCTTGTATCATAGATTCTAGTTCTCTGGATTCTCCTCGAACAAGACTAAATCATCGGCGAATCTAAGATGATTCAGTTTGTATCCATTTACATTTAAGCCTAAGTATTCCCAGTTGAGTTTGCGGAAAATATTTTCCAAGACTGCTGAGAACAATTTTGGGGATAATGGGTCACTCCCCTTTCTATAGTAAACTCACGGCCCAGGCTTTCAAGTTGAATACGGGCTTTGTTGCTGGAGTAGATGTTTTTTATTAACGTTTTGTCAATTAATTAACGTTTATTAAAACAAACACGTACCGTTAACCAATACCAACCAACACTACAAACAATATTTTTTGTCTAGGGAATCATCTCCCAAAGGGATGAAACCTTATTAGGTCACGTTACTTGTTTACGTTTGGAAGGGAGTGCAAGGAACTAACGAGTTCTAGGCGGGAGAGCCGGGGGGCCCGGGGGCTTAATTAACTAGGTAAATTTATAAATCCTGATAAAAAATCCTCCATAAAACTTTAGGCATCAGTAAATTGTGTATTAATAATATTTCATTTTGGCCATTAGTGCCATAGCCATAACCCTATTTCGGCACGGCACGGGTGCGAGCCGCTCGGCGGCGCGGTTATGAATATTCAACACGGGAGTGCCGGAGAGTACGCGCATCATTTTAAACATTGCCAATTACACAGCACCTGCACATCTGGGTGAAATGTAACCTCCATTGTTTCTTATCGTACATGAATTTGATATAAAACAAAAGATGCTGATGCAGGGTATCAAAAGTGGAAGAACGAATAAAATGAGGTTAATATTAGATACTCTTTGCGGTCTGATATTTTCTTTATATCAAACAGACAGTTACTCTGTATTTGTTGTGTTAGAAGAGAGAATTTTGGTAAATGAATAATTAATGCACAATCATAAAACTAAAACCACATGAACCATTAAATTTCTCACGCAAAACCTGTTTATCAACAATGGAATCAAGTGCCTGTGCTTCATTATTATTCCACTTAGCTTTATCACTTTATCAGGCAAACAAACTTTATCAGACTTGAAGATTTTCTCATTATCACAATTGTCCAAGAATATAATTATAGCGGCTTACCTCAGTAAGCACTCTTGGGCACATTGTTAAATCAACATAATGCATTTTAGGTAGGTACCTATCAGATTTTTTTTATTTTATAATTTCGATTTATGCTCTAGTTGCATTTTGAAACATGTAGATAAGTAGATATCTCACATCAAATTTAATTTCGGATGATAGGTAGGTATCTACGTTTTATTATACCTACTTATCAGTTATCAGGATAAGGCACATACAAATAGTTAGACTCCATTATGTTATGACACAGGAGACTTTGAGCTCTATGCATTGTTATTTATTTATTTTAGACACTAGAACTCTTGTTCGATACATAGTTATAGATGCCGTCAAACTTCTTGAACATTTGACCTTGCCTGCGCAAAGGCGAATTGTACTAGCGAGCTGCCCCCCCCACTTCATCCCGCATGTTCAAGAAGTTTGACGGCATCTGTATTTGAACGCAGTCCGCACATATTCGGTTACACAATAATTTGTCTCTTTGGAGCTTACTGCCTAATTAAAACTACCCACCAATCAACGTATCTACTTACTTTACAATATTGAAAGGTCACTGAACCTTTAAATATAATAACATTGTAACAGAACTCGTTATTAGGGTATTGAATAACCATCTATTTGAAAACTTATGCGCTTTCTACAATTAGCCGTCGGCAGCGGCCGGTTGCGTTGGCCCGTTCAGCTATTTCACCTTCCACGGTGGGTGCATAAAAAACAAAAACATGCAATACATATTTGTTGCTCGCTTGTTTCTAGTGGCCAATCGCTACCTACATCTAATTAGGCGATCCTCGCTTGTGCAAGCTACAGTAACAGCCCGTGGAACTCGCTCGCTAACTGATCGCTGCTTATTTATTGCTTTAGTTCGTGTTGGTTGAGTATTCGTAGCAATATGCACTAACCGATGACGGCTGTTCCATTTGTACGGATGTAGCTTGAAGGGTTGATTGCCGAGAGCTACAACCCCTGGCCATACCTTTAGCTATTTATTTTCTCGTGATTAGAAAGCGCTTATCTATTTTTAAGTATAAAGCGTGAAATCGTAACCGCATCTCTAATACCCGTTAAAATTATGTAAAAACGTGATTTTCTATATAAATTCGCCATTTATTCATATCGAGTCTCGAACCTATGACTCCATCGGTATTCGGCATTTACATAGAAGCGGGGCCAGTCGGCGCGTCATAAGCCACAACACAGCAATATGTCAGCGTCTCTAAGTTCATCTCATCACGCAGCGCCCACCCTCGCATTTATCTCCGACTAAATTGAAATAAGTTAGATAATATATCTCGGTGAGAACCCGGCTCGAGACGTTTGGTCCAAACGCTATCGAGATGTGTCGCCAAAAACAGCGAACTCAGAGGAATAACAAGCGATCCCGACCACGATAACTTGAGCCTTTCTTAAATTTAATCATTTTATTCTTAGATCTCAGGAACTACAGCGTCGAAACGTATTTTCAAACCTTCTTTTTGTTTGGATTCCAACATAAATTTCACAAAGGCAGAGCAGGAAAACTTTCAAAGTACCTAACATTTGTCACCCGCTCTCGTATATTAGGAAGACCGAGCTCCTTAAGATGAATTTCGAGTGTGACGTTGGAAAGGCCTCATGCCTAAACTAGAAAAGTTAATAAGCAGGTCTCCCGTGGCGCAGTATCGCCCACGAACCTGCCAACTAAATTATTAAAGCATAAAAACATCATCGAACGGACACCAAGTCCACATTAGACAAATTCGTATTAATAATATCAAAAAAGGAAAAAGAATTGCTTTCCCCCGGAATCATTTCGACTAAGGTATGCGAAGTTATAATAAATAGCTTTATATTACGGAAAACGTCGCGGCTCTATGATAAATGGAGGAACGATAAGGATTTAATTTAGGAGACTTTTTTATGGATTTCACGATATTTGACTGAGATGATTAAATATGAGCAAAGTTAGTCGATTCTCATAGTGCGAAAAAAATACCAAGCAGTTATTATACAAGGTTATTATTATGTTGGTACCTATTTAGTAAAAGGCTTGATCTAGTGTTTGCTAAAATAATTCTCACACCGCACAATCATCGCCTATTGAAAATAAATCAGAAGAAAATAAAGAGTTTCTAAGCATAATTTAAAGCATGTATATGACCGCTAAGATAGCGGGCTCGTCGGCAGAAGTGGGCGTATTGGCATGACATCAGCCGTGCGATTCTTCGAGAGGTTAACATCCTACAAGCATTCGTGCTTGACCAATGAGCTCGAATCAAAGGCAGACACCAAAAATCCAGTCCTGCGACAACGCGTTCTAGCTAACAAGTTATCTCATAAATTCGCTCAAAACATGCCGTCTGTGACTATACCTACCTAGCCAGGCGGCACGACGGCAGGCATGAATAGATTGTCACTCAGATGTTAGTTATTATTTTAGAAGTCACTTCGAATATTATCAATGTTAACGGGTAACTACAAGACTGAAACTAAGGAATTGGTTATTTTAAGGGCAAATAGGTATCCACTCCAACATCTGCCTAATAATGATGGACATGTAAGTATATTCTCAATATAAAATTATTAATACCTTTGCTGTTACCACGCCTTAAATGATGTCAGCAAATCTAAAAAGTAGATCTAAGTGTAGGACTTCCAATTTTGTAACAATGTGTAGATACCTAATCTACCTATGCAAATGGGATTTCAAATCCTAGAATAGATGCAGTCCGGAGAATTGCCTCACGAGGGAACTCCCCTGATTATAATTTTACGAGTTATTGACTTGCTAATTATATTTGTTTGTATGTAACAAAATGGCACGGTTTGTGATATAATATGAACGTCTATAGTTGATATAATATGAATTTGATTCGACCTAGATTTTCTTATGTCCATACAGGGTCAAAGTATTCCTATTCCTACCTACTTGACACTTTTTGGGTCGTAGGGAGTGGAAAAAACAAAAGTCATATAACACTAACAATATGTATTGATCACAGGAAATACGACTTTTGTTTATTAACACACACACACACACACATAGGTACAAATCATTTATTATTTTAACGTATTTATTATTATTATTTTACGGATTTTTAATTATACTACAAATAAGACTCACAAATTAGTGTTAAATTGTGAATGATTATATTATTTTGATTTATTCCTAACGTAAGTTGATAATTTTCGCCCCGTTTACATCGTGCATTTTATACGTTATGTTGACATATAATTTCCTTTAAAAACAGAGTTTTAACCGACTTCAATTTAGTACTCCGCCAAGCCACGAAAACATTTCCTATTTTATTTTTACAATTTACGACATGAATAGATTTCCGATAGCAAATGCGTTGATTACTATAGAAAAAAACCGAATCGCTGTATGTGGGCCGATAATATTTGAGGACTTCCATCGATTCCCCAAGATCATCAGTCATCACCAATGGCACTTCATTAGTTCCTATTTCAACGGAATCTTATCAGAACATGTGACGTACTTTTGCACTTTTGAGTACATAATTGAGGAATTCGATAAGTCATCTGTGGTCTTCATCATCCATTCCTCGCCACCAAATGTATGATTCCGGATGTAAATACGAGTACACGAGTTATAACAGAAAATACCAAAATCACTACACGCGTGCCTAATAAAATTGAGGAGTCCCCTCAATTCCTCATGGATCCCATCATCTAACTGAATTTTGAAAAAAATGGGACCCGCATGGAAGTATATACAATTGAACAAAAAAAAATTTCGAATCGGCTCATCAATGACGGAGTTCTGAGGTAACAAACATTAAAAAAAAATACAGCCGAATTGAGAACCTCCTCCTTTTTTTTGAAGTTGGTTAAAAATACAGCCGAATTGAGAACCTCCTCCTTTTTTTCATGTCGGTTAAAACCAACTTGGTTCTAACAATATCTTTGATTAATTTTAAGTTTTTCAAATAAGTGTAACCAAAGAAAAATACTTGGAGGAAGAGGAAACTGTACCTATATTGTACTATTAAGAGGGTATCCTAGCAGCATTTTTCCATACAAACGTATTCCCCTATTTCCTTCCTGGTTTATCCCTCTAGAGGACTCGTTTTTTTTTATAAAATCTAGGTCTACTGTATGTATGCCCGCCCCTGTCATTTACTTTTTCCCAAAAAATAATTACCAAAACAGATACGAATTTTCGAAAACCTAAAAAATACCCCATTTTTACTGTCATATTTAGATGACTACCAGACAAATATGAAAAGATTTTACGTTAAAATAAAATAATAGAAACATAGATCTGCTCTTCCTCTAAATTTCGACACCAAACATAATTGAATCGGCGCAGGTTTGGCGGAGAAAACAGGGGAATACAAAGCATCGATCTGGTCAAGATTTTGTAGTGAAAATCGGTCTGAGCTGCAGTTGTCCCTATCGCACATTACGGGGAAAGATCAAGGGCGCAACGCGACGGCAATAGTTTGTACAAATACCTATTTCTCAATTTTGTCGCAGACCGACTACGCTCTTAAAAAAATTGGTAAATAAAACTTGCATTTAAAATACTACCACTCTGTCTATACATAAATATTATATAGAGGTAATGTTTGTGAGTTCTTGTATGTCTATGTATTTGGTTGAAATTTTTGACTAATTTAGACCAAATTTAAATATGTCCTAGTGAAAAGTGAAGTAAGTATCAATCTCTAGGTCACATGAGCGATAGTGGCGCCCCTATTATTATCTAGACTTTTTTGCCAGACTATACGTACACAGGAAAGATACGAGTTTAAATAAATATAGATATCTGTAAGACACATTTAACGTTATATAATTTAGACATGTACATTATTTATTTCTTTAAGTACTCAAGCTTTATTGCACTGCGCGGACAAAGTACTGGTAGGTATGTTATACTAATAATTCCAATGAATGTAATATAATATATTTTCATATCATAATTAAATATTACACCAATATCTTATAATGCAAATATAATAAATACAATATAATATAATACCTGCTACTAGAAACTACGAAGAGTAGGGCGGCGTTCAACAACTTACGATTACAGACCAATCCACATCCAATCCACATAAATCTTAATCTTGCGCTTGAATGAAAATATCATACTGACTACTTACTTATATCATAAATATTTGTCATGTACCTATACAATGCCTATTAGGTATACATTGTATCAACTACTCGGATAAAATAATAAACACAGCGATTAATAGCAATGAATTGTATATGACTGTGGCTATAATTAAAAACGTTAATTGAACCAAAAGCGGTATTTGAGAATAAGCAAAAAGCTCTTACGCTGTCTAAAAAGGAAACCTGTAACTGATACAACAAGTATAAAACAAACTGTAAACAGACGATATGGCAACAGAGCCACCACGCTATCGACTAATTATGGGTAGTATTAATTTATACGCTTTATTGTAAAGGTCTGCCAAACTAGTACTTATCGCACCAGTTTTTGCTGTCGATGCAGTTACTAGATCGACAACTAGTTAATAACATCGCTTAAAGTACCGTGGGAACCGCCGTCATTATGCGAGGATTACAATAAGAATTAAACATCCCTTGACATCTGGACAATCGGATAAAAAGGTAAGAACGTCCAACAACTGGTCAGTGGCATATGTGAGAATCGACGCAGCTCGTCATTGCGGAATATTTGGCAAAATACAGTGAATAATCTTCGAATATGATGTCATTTCTTGCGTGTTGTACAGATTTGTCATCGTTGGTTATTGCCTTGGCACAGATTTTTTGCAAATCCGCATACTATATTGTCACACCAAAGTTCAAAATGTGTTTAAAAATGTATCAATATAATAATAAAAAGGTTAGTAGCAAATTATATTATACCACAACTGATTTCTTTTTTTTTCGATAACTTATTTAATCTGTATTATATTTATTTTGTAACTAAATCAAGACAAAAACCAGATGAAAACTCTAAGAGCAACGGGAGACTGCGCCGACTAGGACTAGGATACCTATAGGAGAACCTATATATGTCAGTGATACGACGTATCACGACACGGGGGCGATGTGTCGCCCTCGCGCGGGCGCCGCGGGCTCGGGACGCGCGGGATCACAGGCTCGCTCGCCCGCCCTAATCTCATTACCGCCCGTACTCGCCTCGCTGACCTTACCCCGTTTCCCGAGCCCCAGCAAATTGCACCCTTACTTTACGTTATGTTTACAATAACAACTACTGTGCTCTACAGTGTACTGAATACTCACTCTATATATTTCTTGTTCCAAACGTAATCTTCAGTACAACACAATAACGTTCCGAATCACTTCTTGGTAGGCTTTTCACATTAGCGAAGTATAGGTATATAAAATCCAGGAGTCGCGGTGGGTAATGTGAGTAGCGCACACGGGTGCGCAGCGAGCGAGCGTCGCGACGTCGACGGCGCAGAGCGGCGTGTGCGCGCGCGCTGCTGGAGGGGCCGACCGGTCGCAACCGGGCCGCGCTCTCACCGCGCGCCCTGCCACAAAGTTGCTTATAATCGCACTTGACACCGTGCGGCGCACAATCTCAATGAAAGTTTCGCATTTCTCTATGTCTCTTTAACCCGAGCCGACGAGAGATGGTTGACTAACTTCATTTTCTCCATTCCAAATTGTTCTTTTGCACTAAAATCTTACGCCTGGGAAAGGAAGTAGAGGTAGGTATTGACTACAAATACACCGAATACCTTCATATAAATCTTAAGGAGGTCAACGATATTGCGGCAGTGTTTTTCTTTTTCGATATCAGTAAATCAACATTTTTTCCTTACGATCTTGCTCACCCGACTAACGAGGCGTAACTTACCTTCGTTTCGAAGCCGACTCAACAGCTCTAATTGAATTAGGTAATTCCGTAACACTTACCTATTGGGTTGGCTTCGCTGTTCTTGGTTTACATCGGTTGCATATTTACATACATACACCTCTGTAAGTAAGCCGCAACTGGGCATTTTCCAAATTAAATATTTGAGTCAAATATCGTTGTCCCATGACTATGGAGTACTTTTTTTTATATTAAATATTGTTGTAAAGTATAATGTTTGTTTGTAAAAATGGTAAAATAACTCGATTACTGTATAATTGTGGTGAATAATCCCTATAAATGTTTATGAAGCAGAATCGTCCGCTAACGAAAAATCCCGCTCGTGGCGAATAATTTTTCAATTTTCCACTATGATCGAAATCCCTATAAAGCCTACTAAAAGTATTGTTTTCATCAAAAAACCGAAGAAAAGGTGCAGATTTTTGGGTGTACACTTACAGACCTATATCTGTCTCCTTTTAGGCCTGAACATGGCTTTTGTGTGAATCGATCATATTATCGTTTACAAATTATAAACCTTATTTTTTAACGTTTAGAGTAAAAATATCATATATAAAAATCACAATTTATTTGCTGTCCTCTAAAACCAACGTGGTGGAAAATTCCACCTACGTAACGGCGTTTTTACCAATTAGACAACAAAATACTACCAAAACAGTCGTGTTTTTATATTACTGGCAACATTTTGAGCCTAAGTATTAACCGTTGTTTAGGTTAAATGTCAGTTTCGCTTCAAAAATGTGATAAGTTGGGCGTGCGTCACGCTGTGCCAAAAAAATGTTTCCACCACGAACTGGATATACTGAAGGTGTGAAGCCACTTTGAGATTAAACGTTTATGAATTCAGACGTATTGATAAGTGCGGTAACATGTAAAGAAGTTACAAGTAGTAAATTGCAAGGAATCAAAGCACTATTTCACTTTATTTAACAACTGGCATACTTACGTGAACTACGATACGTTGTGTATTAGTAGAACAATAAACGTGACGTATGGAAGGAGCTATTTTCATTTCAAACGTCACGTTTTTTGTTTTATTACGTTTCATGTAATTTCTATACGTGACGAAAAATTCATTTACGTCACTTTGTCCTACTGTGGCTGTGAGGAATTTTTCAAGAATTCACATTAATTATTAAGAATAATTAATACTATTTGGATTCATTTGTTAGAATACTATGAGCCAATTCTGATTAATATAACTTTTGATAGTTGTTTTCAATATGTCTCAAGTTAAGATGATTGTTGGCTATGATGAAAACCAAAAAGTTACGTAAGGGAAAGATTTTGTTAAATAACTTTATTGTGACGCTTAGTGTTGCAAATGTTACTCATTTTTATAAGAATATTATTGTGTTAAATGTCATTGAGAGAACATGTAAGCAGCGTTGTAACATTAATTTACTCAATAAAGTTATTTTATTTGTGTTTATTTTATTTATTTATTTAATAAAGTCTGGTTTGCAAACAACACTCTGAACTTCACTTAAAACACACCTAAAGTTCGTACCGTAATGGAATGTGACAGCGGTAGTCATTAGGTTCAAAGTATAATATTATCCATACTAAGCAAGCATATTGAACAAGTATTATTTTCAAAGAATATGAGAAGAACGAGAATTCATTAATAAGCGTTTCTACTAAAACAAATATTTTTTTATTGGGTGGGAATTCCATTACGACACGGAACTCATTTTGGAAATTGCCCGACTAGAATATTCCGCTGTGCTCTTATCCTGTCTGTAGGCCGAGGTGTTCCGAGGTGTTGACGAACTGAAACAGTGAAAGTAGATGGTACAAACCATTCTCTCGCAAAGATAAGTCGAAAGATAACTCTGTATTCACTTTTCCTTTTTGTCGTGTCGACCAATCAATTGCTAATTCAATCATTCAACACTCTAAGTGCTAATACACCTCTAAAACAAAAAATAAACATAATAGTAGATTCCATTACTTGACTATGAGTATAATCTAATCGTACGTAACGGGTAACGTAACAAAACATTGACTCGTTTTGTTTTAAATTTCTCTCGAACGTATCATGATGACGCGTTTATTTAGACCTATTGTAGAAACGACTAGCTGTTTAATTAGGTAAGAATTTAGCTTTCAAATCGGGAACCATTCTCACGGCGCTTGAAATTCTCCTAGTCATTATCATCTTTAATTATTCGATAATGCTAACAACAATGAACCTAGGTGCATCCGCATTTTAACTTGATACTGTCATGCCATAAATCATTTTTGCACGTTTGGTTGCGCGGCGTTGCTTACCTACGAGTACCTATACCTGTAGCAGTAGACTTGGGTGAGTAAGGTACCGTTTTGTATATGTATTCTTATAAGTAGTGCAATAATTGAAGTGAAATAACTTTGTAAGCCGTTGAAACATTAATACAGTCACATGGGTTCTAAGTGTAATAATAGATGCACAGTTATAATATAAAGCTGTCAGTCAAATCAGTTCCACGAATGGAGCTGCATCGGCACCGGCTGTCACGCACGCCGACAGGTCCTCATGATCGAACAAAGCACTGCCCGCTGTTAGGTATCATTGTAACTGATTTATTTTGAAAGGTAAACGACCTCGAGAATAACAAATTCACGGTAATATCAGCTCGATATAATATGATGATCTTCAAACGGATACCTTTTCTTTTCATACATTAAGGTAATTATATGTCTAAGATATTATATTTTTAGAAACAAACAATAAGCAATAAACATAGTTAAGTACAGTTATTTATATTAATTTCAATATTCATTTGCCATACGAAATCTACCTCTTGCATGCTAACATACCATATACCCACGTCCTACATTATCGACTTACCAGTTGAGAGTAAGTTATTCCCTTCTAAATGGGGAGCGAACGAGGCTATCAGCATTTTTCTCCTTTCAGGTTAATAAATATCGTCGACTCGCCGTACCGGGCGAGTGAGTTTTACTCAAATGCAGTCAATGAGACTCGACTCCGTCTGTGGAAGGTGTTTTTACACGTAAACCGGCATTAACTGTACTCTCGTAAATTCTGCATAGCGTAGGCGCTACTTCATCTACTTTACCCATTAGAAATGAGTAAAATTTGTTTTTTTGTAATTTTAAATGTAGAGGCTGCTCTCCAAAACTACTCATCCGATTTCAAATGTTCTTTCACCAGTAGGTACCTACATATAATGGACCTTCGGGATGAATGTAGTTATACCGCGGCATTGCTTATACGCTCTTTGTGATACGCGGGTGGAACCGCTCGGGCAGCTTGAAATCAATAAATTTGTACAATTACTTGCTTTTTTTTATCCGCCGTCCACTTTATTCTAACTTAGTTCTATATTGGAAATACTTTTCGTAGTTACCTAGCTGTACTGTTCATTAAGAATATTCTTACTTCTAGAGGATCATCCTCCTAGCGTTATTCCCGGCAATGCCCCTAAACTAAAGGAGCCTGATGGGGTCCCGCTACCGTAGCTCTTTAAAAATCTTACTTCTAAAGTGAGTCTAAATTGGCCACCTGTAATAGTGTCAAGTTTATTGCATTAAATTAGAGGTGAAATCAGACATAATTCAAGACAGAATTCAATTCAATTTATGACCATGAAAATGAAGAACTCCTAAAGAAGGCAACTTACTTAATTACAATTATGGAAAGTCTGGGCGAGAACGCTGTCGCAACGCATCTCCCCAGGACGGCTACATGGGGCATTGCGTTTTCTGAATGCACTTCGCAACCATTAACAAGAGAAATTTGTGGTTAACATACTGCTTAATTAACTACGGGTGTAAATTTCAATTAACCATGGTGCAGCGTTGTGTATATGAATAGCTTTGGTTAAGTTTCACTCCTGTGAAATGAAGAGGAAATCATCATTGTTTTGTGTTCCTGGTTTATTCCTTTCCTTTTGAGTGCCTTGACACCTAATCCCACAAAGTAAAATATAAGAATATACGACATATTGAATCATAATTTAAATTTTCATCGAACTTATAAGATGCTTACCTTTTTTATGGTTCCGTAGTCGACTAGGAACCCTTATAGTTTTGCCATGTCTGTCCGTCCGTCCGCGGATAATCTCAGTAACCGTTAGCACTAGAAATCTGAAATTTGGTACTAATATGTACATATCAATCACGCCGACAAAGTGGTAAAACAAAAAGTGGAAAAAAATGTTTTATTAGGGTACCTCCCCTATACTCGTACGTAAAGTGGTAAGTGATCTTCAATTCAACCCTAACGTGTGATATATTGTTGGATAGGTATTTAAAAATGAATAGAAAAATGAGAATCGCTCCAGAAGTGAAAAAGAAAAGCCCCCCCCCCCCCCCTCTAACTTTTGAACCATTCGTTTTAAAAATATGAAACAAATCTCAAAAGTAAAACTTTATAAAAACCTTGTAGGAAAATTATTTTGAACTTGATAGCTTAAATAGTTTTTGAAAAAAAAACAAGATAATTTCTGAACTAAGTTTCTAATTTAACCGTATAAGCAGGTGTTCATTGTACCTGTAATTTCTAAAAAATCGCAATGAAATGACAGGCTTTCAAATAAAGTAAAAACAGTGAAAATCGGTTCACGCAATAAAGAATTATCCCATAAAAATCATCTTCCATGCTTTAAGCTCGCGCGCAATAGTTTACTTAATTTGCCGATAGATGTCCCTGTACGCGAAACGCTCATATCGTACATGTGGCGGTGTTAAGATTTTTTCTGGCTTAATGGGGTCCGAGCAGGTGCGACCATACATTAGGTCGAAAATTTGTCGTGCTTGAAGTGTCTTAGTTGCCTTTGGTCGTTCTTTGTCTAATAATAAAATTGTTCGCTCAATACAGAACCCTAAAACCCTACAAGCAATACATGTAGGGTTTTTAAGTTCTGTATTGAGTTGATATATTAATGTCAACTGAATGTAACAAATAGCCCATTTTTTTAACGCTTAAGTCACTTACTGTGACGGACGGAAAACTACGGAACCCTACACTGAGCGTGGCCCGACACGCTCTTGGACGGTTTTTTATGTACTATCAGCGCTGGTCGATTGCGTAACGTTTTAGATCTAATTGCCCTTTTTTGTTAAGGAAAATTACAGGAGCCGTCAAGGTCTAAGATGATATTCGAGATCAAAAATGTAAACAGATGGGTTGCCACCATAAAAAAATAAACGCAAGCAGTGGTTAGTCTAAAATCATTGAAATACTCATAAATATTATTATATTCAGACTTAAATAATATCGTATGAATAATCAGCGAATCAAAAATATTTTTCTAAATTAAAAAGCCAAAATATATTTTTAATTACGTATAGCCGTTGTTTAAATAAAATATGTGGAGTTTTTATTTATGCTGTTGGTAATGGTGTGAAGTTTTAAACATTTGGTAAGTAATTAAAACAATTACCGCTTTCCTATTAGTTTCATTGGCAAATATTCATAGTGATTGATAAATCATTAAATATTTCGGAACATACAAAATAGGGTCCACCTGCGTTTGCCCTCTTAGCTACCATTGTGAACTAAAACCCATAGAATAAGTTTGGGCACAGGTAAAGGGGCACGTAGCCAGGAATAACAAGACATTTGAAATGAATGAAATTAAGACCTTATTTGAGGAATGTTTGCAAATGGTGACGCCTCAAAAATGAAGTGACTGTGTAAAACACGTCATTAAAGTAGAAGACAAAATGTGCCGTCTCGACCACTGATACCTGATTGACAATGTCAACGATAGATTTATTACAAATTCTGATGAGTCGTCAAGTGAATTAAAAAAATATATATATTACGTGTTTTATTTCCTCCTTGTATTCCTGTCAAAATATTATGGAATCTATAATATTTTGACAGGAATACAAGGAGGAAATAAAACACGATATCCGAAAGTAGGGGAGACCGGGGGCAAAGGTACCACTTTAGAAATAATGACCTATAACTCAGAATATAAAGCTACGACGTTAAAATCGCTTAGGATATAACATTCTCGTGTCATTGGCTATCAGAATCTAGAAAAATATTTTCATTTAATCGCACCAGAATGGTGTAAATTGAGTTTTTGTTCATGAAGTCCTTGTTTTACAATTGACCCCTAGTACGGGTCAATTGTACCAGATAATCAGAGGTAAATAGAACCCAAAATAATGTTTTAATCAATCAGTGATTATTGTTAATTTCTTAAAACGAATCAGTCTGTTACGTTACATCAGTCTTAATTATAGAGACTCATATTTACACTAGACACAGGTAGCATTGCAGTTGAACAAAACGTAATATAATATTTTCCAAGTTTTTGAAACATATTATGATTTATTATAAAATAAATACTTAGGGGTGCTCACTCACAGCACACACCTTACAAGCAATAACAACATCTCAATGCAACAAAATAACGAATTACTTAACAATTAATAATCCCATACAGTTACAATTGACCCCTGTTACAATCAACCCCATCCTTCACCACAAATAAATTTTAAATAATACCACTGAAACGGATGGCATTGCGTGTATTATAATGTCTATACATCCCGAAGTATTGTATGAATCATCGGGATGAATCATAGGTATAACATAAAATACTTACCTGAGATTTAACTTGTTTCAAAAATAATTAGTTTCAATTGTCTTATTTTAGCAGTCGTGTACAAACTTTGGGTCAATTGTAGCACGGGGTCAATTGTAACGTTACAATTAACCCCGAGTGCTATGATACAATTGTCCTTTTTTACTCGCACTCACTAACCTTCAAAAATCTCGATTTCTATATCTAACTGACCCCCACACTGTGACACATTAAAAACTTTAATAACTAGAGAATCGCAATTCAGTCCAATTTTCACACTGGGACTATTAAATTATAAACACTAGTACAAAACGTAAATCGTAAATATTTAGTTTGGTCAGTCAAAAATGCAAATCGTCGTGTAGCACATGCTTTTCGCACGGTAGCGAGTCGCCTACTAGTGAGCAGGTAGAAACACGCTCAAGGCAGACTGGTGTATACACACACATTTATATTTTGATGTGGTTGCAGAGTTATAGGCGATGGTACTTTTGACCCGTGGTACTATTTACCCCGGTCTACCCTACTTCGGCCTATAGTTGTATCTGTCAGTTAAAATCATGCGTAATTTATATTTGGTGAATACATTGGACAAAAAAGATTTTATACCCCTGGAATGTCACTTTGAAATTGACAGTTGTTTATTTACATTTTTGATCTCGAATTTCATCTCAGACCTTAGACAAGAAGGTTACAATCGACAATCGCTAACGCCGATAGAAAATAATAAAATGTATGGGAATGACAGATACCGACGAAACACTTTTCGTTGACATCTGTCGTTCCCATACATTTTATTAGTTTTCTACTGGCGTTAGCGATTGTCGATTGTAACCTTGTATACGGCCCCAGTTGTCCTAACGCTCGTTGAAAAGGAAAGCATTTTAAATTGCCTTTTTTTGTTAAGGAAAATTACAGTTATCTTAACACTCGTTGAAAAGATGACGCACTACCCCTCCTTTGGTGCTATTAACTGTAACCTGGGTTAGTCTTGTTAGTTTTCGTAGTAGTTAAATAGTCTCACATGGACTCATTGTGTCGTTTATGTCTGACAAGGTTCTATATCTAAAAAGTATCGTATATTACTTTCTGGTTGATTTAATCGGTGACCGAAGGGCTGGCGGCTTTCTCGCGCGACGCATCAGCATTGCAATTCAGCGAGGAAATGCCGCCAGCATCCTCTTTACAATGCCTCGGGGGTTTTTTTTTAGATTTACTTGACTTACTTTTAGTTAAATTTCGTGTTAATTATCATCTAAAAACTAAGTATATAAGTAAAGTAACAAAGGTGTAAAAACAAGAAAAACATAATATATGCTGCCCTTAGAAAATGATTTTGGCAATTTTGTTTATTTATAATTGCTTTAATCCTAGTTTCTAATTTAGTCTTTCGCATGTACCTATATTCTTCCAATGTTCCAATACCTTAAAAAATATAAGTTATGACGCCATATGAACGGAAGTATCTTATCCGTATGTACTTTCCCTTCGTGTAGCATAGCCGTGGTAAAGCTGACGATTTTAATCAAAAGGTTATAAAAGCAGTCGTTTTTTTAATTTATATTTGACTAGCTGTACCTGCGACTTCGTTTGCATGGTAATGTGGTGGGAGTTAACGAATTTCTTATTTTGGACATAGGACACATGCAGTTCTAATTTAACCTTTCAAGTAAAACGTTGAACAAACCTATTTTAGCTAAAATGCCGTTAATTATTTTCTTTGATGTTTAAATTAGTAAGAAAGGGACTAAAACTCGTTTTATGGGGTAATAGTTTAGTAGATGTTTGTGGCCATAGATCCAACAGGTAGGACACAGGCTGCAGCATTAAATTTTTATATATCTTCTTCTCTACATATTTATAATATAACACTGTTTTATATTAAATAAATACAAACGTGATGCCTGAAATCATCTTGAGTCACTCCGACTCTCAGGTAAAGATGTGTATAGAATTAATAAATAGATTTAATAATCCTTTCGAGTACCCGGAGTAGGTACCCATTGACCGGTAAGTGTTTACGCGGAACAAAAGATCTCTTTTTTAACGTCTGAATTTATATTTTCCAAGCCATACCTAACCACTAACTAAGTTCTAGAACCATAACGAGAGTCCGAGTCCCTTTCTATTAAAGGTAATTAATGTAATTATTAAAAAATATTAAAGTAATAAGTTTCTTTTTTCATATTGCAATGTTTCAGATCGCACTATCACATTCTGCCGATCTTCTGTATGTTCCCGCCATTGTCAACTTAAGGAATGTGTATTGCAGGCTTTATGATAAAACTTTTATCTGTATGTTGGCCGATTCCTGTGTCTCTATATAGGCTGAATGTCAACTTGAAGGCGCGAAGTACGAAATAAAATACCGCCTTAATACCTACTGATGCGCTTGATAATTAATGTTTTTAAAAAAAGGGGCCCGTTCTTTACTGATTTAATATAGTTTTACTGTTTATTGCTGATAAATATAAATACTGACAAACCAGCACGGCTAACACAAGACGGCGCGCGAGCTCTCTCTATTTTTCTTGAACTATCCGTCTCTCTCGTAATATACCTACAACTTAGAAAGAGACGTATAGTGCGAGAAAAATCGAGAGAGCTCCCGCGCCATCTTGTGATAGCCGTTAAGTATCGTGACAAATACTCAGCGTGTAATCTTGCAGAATCTCATAAACCTAGACGTTTTGGCTGAACGGGAAACAACGCTAGGCCATGCCATTAAAAAAAAAGGAAGAGTCAGACTTTTGACGTTATTTTGTTGAAATTTGTTGATACATTTATTAAAATTACGCCTCAATACGAATTTAGCGCGTATAAGTTTCCATATCAGAATCGATTATTTTTTTATGCTTTAGAATTTAATATGCGTTTTGTGAAGGTCTTTCACAACACCGGATCGAAATTATTACTGTTAGTTAGATAAGGCAAGTCCGCCATTTTGACGTCACTGACAGTTGACGGATAGTCGGATATGGCGGCTATGATTTCAAGAAGAAGAAATGAATAATTTAATGAGGTCAAATGTTTCCGAAAATTAATTAACTGTCGCAGTTGGATAAAAACTATCGTAAACGGAAGCTAGAGTAATAATGTACTTATGAAAAAATCTACATGTTTTTCCGTTCATGGGAAGCCGAGATCATTCGGGACACGTAAATGCTTAGTTTGATACTGGCTGATTCCATTTTCAAATTAGAGATTTATTATAAGTGAGAGATGAGAGATGAGAGATGAGAGATGATAAAAGACCCCATTTTCAAGAAAATAAGAGCTTATGAAATACTTCTGTTGCTAACTGTACATGATACTCAATTTTGGTGGGTGTAGTCGTAAAATCATTATTATGGTATATCCTACCGACATCAAGCGCATCTGGGTAATAAAATATACAATATCGTAGGTGGGCGGGCAAGCATTGCTAAATAAAGAAACTTAATATTATGTAGGGCATAAAAACTCGCTGCAAAAATGCAACTTAAAGTTGAAACGTAATTTGCCTCTTCATTTCCATTTTCGGCAATCACGTCTAATTATTTATAAAAATAAACGATTTCAACTGATTATATGCCGTATAAATTATGTGATAACTACATGGTCACATTTCAAACCCTGAATTGGAATAAATAGTTAAGTTTACAATGAATAAATATTGCAGTGAGCAAAGACAATATTGTGTATATCTACTTACGACTAAAGAATTGTGTTGTAAAAATAAATGTCCTCTCTGATTTATACTTGAAATCTGTTCTTCTGGTTTTCTAGCGCTTTCCATCAGTAATTTATAAAGGCTCATTAAAGGCTACCGTACCGCTCCACATACCACTTTTTAGGGAGTAAAAGGTGGGAGTGGAGCGTTACTTCGCGTTAAAATCGTTGAAAATTGGTCCTCGCAAATGTATTAATAAAGGGTTCGGCACGTCACGATCCTTCACCGAAAAGTTACTGATAAACATCAAATTTGTTGTCTACAACAATTCCGAGGAGCTCATTGATACGAGCAGTTACATTTCAATCAAAGTAATACACGTAAACATACAACAATGGAATATACTTACGTACAATATTCATACAACTTTCCTTAAGTAACACTCTACTTTGTTTGGCAGTAGGGCAACCGTTCTTTGAGGAGCCATCAAATTCCAGAACATTGTCACCGCCTACCCTCATAAAGTCAATAAGCCGAGAGTTCGTCGACGAACAGTAACTTTGCCGACACTTGGGGGCTCATTAGAGAGTGCTCGCACATTGTTATAACAGCACCAATAATTTCTAAATATATTTTTCACCTCAGCAGCTCGAACAAGCATATTTTGCTGCGTGAAAACAGTGTGCAAAATGCGATTTTGCTCACTCCGTGAGACAAAGTAGCTTTTTAATTTTAGGGCAGAGCACTGACATTTCGTCGTGTGGGGTCTATTACAAGTTCAGAATATTTGTATTCTATTAGCACTATCCCTTTCATTCCATTACGAAAAAAGAAAAAGGCAGACATAGGTCGATCCATAGTTCGACCATCGAATTTCAAAGTAGACCCCCAAAAAAGCGGATAACAAGTAATACGTTCGAAAACTATCAAATTAACAAGTTTAAATTACCAGATTAATTATACAAAGGAATTTTAAACTGAAGAAAATTTAAATAGAAGATCTCAGAATAAACTCTGTTTTTCATAACAAATAGGTAAAAATGAATTTTATTATGCTAGCTAATTAATAATTCTAGTTTAAACAATCTTAAATTTTATGATCGTATACCAAGTATACCACAGATGCAGTTTCCGAAAGCAAGCGCGGTGCCCCGCCCCTTTTAAAAAGTTGCGCGCTGTTAATTTGTTTGAGATTTTATTATTATTATGTATATCCTTCGTCATTCTTGCGTTAATGATATTGGTTTAAATATAAAAACTACTAGGATAAATCAATTCTCTATCTAACTAGGAAATATAGTGAAGTCGGTGACGTGACGAAGGCAATATACTAACAACAGTACGGCTAGTTTTTGGTGTGCACACGAGATACACGTAATATGCTATAAATGTGTGCCCTTGTGATAATGATAAACATTTCAAAAATATCTCGAAGATATAAGTAAAATCTGTGAATTTTAACAATAACACAGTTAGTTTTTAGCATGTTTTTAGTGATGTGTTAGTGTCACGCGACTAGGGTTGCCAGGTGGAAAAATTACAAAAGCCGGACTCTGCACTTAATTAAGCCGGACATTTTACCCTAAAGGCCGGATGGACCTTTTTTGCGCTAATTATAGCTTTTACAAAGCCGGACATTACGTTCTAAAAGCTGGACCATTCATTATAATTATAATATAGCACAATAAATGCAAAACTAACCCTGTCTGTCTATCTATTCACTTTTCACGCCGAAACAATCGTACCGTTTTGAATGAATGTTAGTACGGAGTAGATGATAAGTTAGTATTTATTCCGAAAATCATCTCTTAAGGTAGTGAAAAGTAAAAAGAGGATGAAAGTCAGGAAAAACTACGATTTCATGCATATCAAAAGTAATTTTTTTCTTATTTTCATTGTGTATTCGTTAATCACATTACTAAACATTCTCTTAAAACTTAAAAATGTTATTAACATTTAAAAGAAAACAAATGTACCTTTTCACAATCTAAGAGACTATGCATATTTCTTTCAGTCAAAAACAAAAAGATCCATTCTGGACAAATATAAAAAAACCTGTACTTTGCCAACCGCTGCACTAGTCACACATAGGGTTGCCATCTCTATAATTTGGCAACCAGGACAAGACGCGTGAAAACCCCGGATTTTAGAGCCCAGAACCCGGACATTGTCCGGCGCGGCAATTGTGCACACCGCGGCGCGCGAGTCGGGCCAAGACTTCAAATTTTTAAACCCGGACTACAAATGAACCCCCACCCGGGCGCTCCCCGGACGCCTTTAAAACTAGGACAAATCCGGGGAAACCCGGACGGATGGTAACCCTAGTCACACAACACACGCACGGCACGGCACGGCACTGTTTTACTTACGCTTAGCGCTCAAGTTTTAACTCGCGCGGGTTACGCGGCCGCCAGGCGAAAAGCCTAACAAAAGCCGGACAGGCCGGACGAGTGAATATTTGGCCGGACACGGCCCTAAAAAGCTGAACATGTCCGGCTAAAGCCGGACACCTGGCAACCCTACACGCGACACTCGTATACTTAGATACTGAAATATCCTTTGGTTTCTCGCACCTTGTCTCGCCTTTCTAGTATTGACTATTAACGGCGCGGCCGGCGCTGAGGAGTTAAAACAAGCAGTAACTAACGCCTAATTAAGTTTTCTACCTATTCGTCTCAAGATTATGCATCTTGAGACGAATAGGTACGTGATACTATGATATTTTTTTTGATGTGAATATGTTCTCACTGCTGAGGTGAAAAGTTGTATGTATTACTCGAGAGCAAAGTATTTGCATCTCGTGCTTTTGAGTCCTTCGCTGCGCTCAAGATTCAAACTTTGAATCACTCGCTACGCTCGTGATTCAATTTTAAAATCTTTCGCTTCCTCAGGACTCAAAATTAGCACTCGCAGCAAAAACAAACTTTGCTCTCTTGTTGCACAAATAACTATTATGGCCCGATCTACAAGATCGTGACCCTAATACAGCTAACAAGACATTCTCCATCCGCAATATGGATGGCAGTAAACCACACGAGCATCTCCTGCGGTCAGTTTGTCGGTATGATAAAATTTCTTCTTTGATCAATGACACAGCCTAGGACCGCAGTCATCAATAAGTAATCAGCGTGACCTGCCGCCACCACTCGCCGGCCAATAACGACAAAACCGTATAATGTTTCACAGCTTATGCAATATTGATGAAACCCTTCCAGCCCACATCAGCCGATTTAGATAATCGCCGTAATTGAATTGGGTTGGTGGCCTGCTGTTGTTAGCCTGCAGTTATTCTGGTTGAGACACTCGAGTACCTATTCAGGAAATTCTCGTACTGTACGTATTTTCGTGGCCGACAACAAGAGCCTCTATTCAAATATGAAAGTAATAATTTTCTTTGTAAAAATCATCTATCTATATGTTCACGCAATACTGTAAAACGACTTGGAAACTTAACTGCAACCTATAAGTAGCTTTTGCTTTCACAACAGGGTTTCAACCGTTTATTTTCTGCATTTACGTGTTACTTGAATGGTGGGTACGTTGGACGGGTGAAACGGAAAGGAATTTTGTGGTCGTATAATTCAGCTTTATATTGAAAAAATACATGAAAAAAAACACAATGTCACGAAGTCACGATAAGCGTTTGCGGGAAAGAGATGGAAGCAAATCTTTTCTGTCTATACAATGTGACACCTTGACACGAGGTGTCACGTTATATTATAAGTTAAGGTTACAACGAAAAGACTCAGTGACTGGTAGTAGTGCAGTAGCGGTCATACCAAGGTACAGTTATACGACTCGTGGTTGTTTTCCATAACTCACTAATGAGGTTGACTGAGGACTCTAATGAGTATTAGATAGTACAAAACAGGAGGAAAATATAAAGACATATTTTTAGTTATGGGTACATGTTTATATTATGAACATAATAATATCTAGCACAGCTTATCTTACTAGATTTTCACTTGTTACAAGCGTTGTGTTACAAGCGTTTATTTAACTCGCAAAGTATTTGTGTTTAGGTACCAAATTCGTGAAGTCTGAAATTTGAAAGTAGGTACACTTGTCTAATTGAGATGACAATAAAATATCACGCTACCACAAAGCTGGTCTGATGACGAAGATAGAAAAGGAGGCCATAAACAAGTCGCGTTTTTGGCATACAACTTTTTGTAAACGCGACAGCTGCCTGACCCTCGAACCCTTAAACTCTTAGATAGATAGATTTTATTAGTTTAGGCTTTGTCAAGTTAGAAGCATACAGCCAGCTGTATGCTGTATGGAGCAGGTCGCCCCAGTCGGCCAAAGCTCCATACAAAATTAAAAGAAAAATCGCGTCAAAAAAAAATCTCTTACTTTTTTCTTATCAGAACACGATACCCGTTATGCCCTTGATCGGTTCACACCCCATTTATGTTACACTCTGTATATACCTAACGATATTCAAGACATGCTTGATATAAGTTCGATCACAAAGCCACTAGGCTTTGTGATCGAACTTATATCAAGCATACTGATAGCACGTTTTTAGCATGCTATTCTAGAGCAAGTGTAACAGTAGCTCAATTCCAAAAAAGAAAAATTTTTCTTTAAATTTAATATACTAAATTCACGAGATTCGTTTGAGAAATGAAACTTTACCCGCGGTTTCATAAAGATCCTTAAGATAGATATTATGTCGTAAGTAAGTAAGCAATGTGAAACTAAGTACATTTTAAAAGGAGGAAACTGATTTGGCCTAACTTCATATATATTACCGGCCTTAGCCAATCAAATCAAGCGCTCCTCTTTTGACGAAACTCGTGTTTTACAAAATGTAGGTACCTTATCGTTCGAAGAAATCTATTTCGCTTTAGGGCAAAAAATGTAACAGTTTCTATGTTCAGTTTAGTTATGAAGTAATCAGCGGGAATGCACTAATGGTCGGTTGCAGAGGTGAACGCGTGTAATGTGCAATTTGCGGGCGGCCATTCAGCGGTCACGCGACTCCAACACAAGACATTATCTAATAAACTCTTTACGATATAAAATAAGGTTCAAATTACCTCAGCTAAAAGCCACGTGTGTGTGTCGCGTGCGCAGTCACTTTAGTACACGCTTTATTTAAAAAAAATATTTGCTCGGAAAGCAATGAACTGGAGAACGCTGGTTCTTCATGACTTTGAGAAGTAGAAAAAATTATAGAACTGTCATAATAATTTCGGCGTCAGGGTTTAATTGAAGTGCCTTCTAATCCTAATATGCAAAGTTCATAATATTAAACATTTAATATTTTCAGATTTGATGTAGGTAACGTCCTAAAAAGATTCGTATTCGTATAGCTATAGCTAAGGTAAACGTTCTAGTCATCGACGTTGCTCTAGTATATGACATGGACGAAGCGAATTTCAAACCGACATGGCCTAAATTCGAAAGAAGAATAATCGTCTTAGTTCGATTATAACCCATATTGCTTTGACATAAAGTGTCTATGTCATACACTAGTGCAACGTCGAGGACTAGGACATTTACCTCATCTATATATATAAAAGAAGAAGTCCTGATCTACCATCAACGCACAGCCGAAACTACTGACGTTAGAGAGTTGATTTTTGCACAGTAGGTTACTATTATAATGTAGGCTAGGGATAAGAAGGGATTTTTGGAAATACCTCCCCTAAGGGGGTTGAATAGGGGTGCAAAGTTAGTATAGGAGAAACTTTATTTTTTGAGCTAGACACTTGAAACTTTGTTGAAAGATTACTTATTAAGATACAAAAAAAGTAATTTCAGCGTTTTAGAAAATTCCACCCCTAAAGGGGTTAAATAGGGGTGCAATATTTGTATGGAGGAAACATAAATTTTTGAAATATGAACTTGAAACTTTGTAGAAAGATTACTCATTAAAATACAAAAAAAGGAATTTCGGCGTTTAAGAAAATTCCACCCCTAAGAGGGTTAAATAGGGGTGCAATATTTGTATGGGGGAAAACTTATATTTTAAACTAGAGTTTTGTAAATTTAGGTTACTTTTATAACCTGGGCTCGGGATAAAAAGGGATTTTTGGAAATACTTCCCCTAAGGGGGTTAAAAAGGGGTACAAAGTTTGTATGGGGGAAACTTTTATTTTTGAGATAGAGACTTGAAACTTTGTAGAAAGATTACTTATTGGGATACAAAAAAAGTAATTTCAGCGTTTTAGAAAATTTCACCCCAAGGGGGGTTCAATAGGGGTGAAATGTTTGTATGGGGGAAACATTATTTTTTGAACTAGAAACTTGAAACTTTGTAGAAAGTTTACTTATTACCGATACAAAAAAAAGTGATTTCATCGTTTTAGAAAATTCCATCCCCTAAGGCGTTAAATAGGAGTGTGAGTTTTGTATGGGGGAAACATTTATTTTAAACTAGAGACTTGAAACTATATAAAGATAACTTATTATTAAACAAAAAAGCACTTTCGACGTTTAAGAAAACTACCCCTAAGGAGGTTAAATAACGGTGCAAAGTTTGTGTGGAAGGAAATTTAATTTTTAAACTATAAACTTGAAACTTTGTAGACAGATTCCTTATTAAGATACAAAAAAGTAATTTCAGCGTTTAAGAAAATTCCACCCCTAAGGGGGTTAAATAGGGGTGCAATGTTTGTATGGGGGAAACATTATTTATTAAACTAGAGACTTCAAACTGTAAAGAAAGATAACTTATTGTAATATAAATTTAGCACGTCCGACGTTTGAAAAAATTCTACCCGTAAAGAGATTAAATAAGGGTGCAAAGTTTGTATGGAAGGAACTTTATTTCTTGAGCTATAATCTTGAAACTTTGCACAAATATTACTTATACAAAATAAATACAAAAAAAAATATTTCACCGTTTTAGAAAATTCCACCCTTTAGGGGGCTAAATAGGGGTGCAACGTTTGTATGGGGGAAACTTTATTTTCTTTGCTAGAGACTTAAAACTTTGTAGAAATATTACTTATTTAAAAAACTCCTAAGGGGGTTAAAAGGGGTGCAAGGTTTAAATGGAGGAAACTTTATTTTTTTGCTAAAGACTTGAAACTTTGTAGAAATATTAATTATTAAAATTAAAAAAATAACAGCGATTTAAAAAATACAACCCCTACTTAGAAAATTCTACCCCTAACAGGGTTAAATTGACATCCCTTAAGCAAGCAAAATAAGAGTTGATTATACGTTTCGCTATTCGTCAGCAGGTGGCGTTAGTGTAGCAAATGAATTTAATTATTCCTTAAGGAATTTGCCACACTGGACGCGTTCTGCGATCTGCGGTCAGGACTCCCATACAAAATTGTTGATTATTATTGGAAAAAAACTAACTAAGAATAAATTCTCTAACATATTTTAATTTGTCATCATCAAAAAACTACGCGGACGAAGTCGCGGGCGGCCGCTAGTCTATCATAAATATACATTAAGCCGGGCGACCCCAAAACAACAACAAATATATATTATATTGTTATCGACATTCTTACACTGACGTGTAGTCAAAGTAAGAAAATAATATAGGAATTTGCGCATACCAATTTGGAATTTAATTTATCTCACTTTTGTTAAATACAAATAATCCCATTTCCTCAGACGTCATACAGCAACGACGAATTAAATTCATATTTAAATAATAGTTGTGCTTTAATAGTCATGTAATACGGGCTATAGTGCGTTTTTTTGCATTAGAAAGAAGGCTAAAGCACGAAGCACGTCTTTTATAAATGACACTTTATGCCACACATCTGTCGAAGTATCTCAAACAGCCACTAAAAAAGACTTACGTTATTGTTGTCTACCCTAAAATGATAAGTGTTTTCATTATTTATATCTAAATAATACGTTGTAATCTATTATGTGATAATAGTTACAACAATATATTTATTTTCAATGTATTTATTTTTTGACTCTGTTATTTTGAATTTCGTTATTCAGTTCTGGAAAGGTTGCATAATAAAAAAACCTAAAGAAGAAGAGGTTTGAAACGATCGGTTCGTTTTTTTTTTCACTGTCAACATTGTCAAAATTGTCAATCGTACCTTACGTTATTTTTCTTGTTTTCTTCGAAATCAACAAATTGTTGAAGGTTACGAGATTATTATACGAGTATCTATTTATTAATTATTATTATTAAGATTTAATTTTTCGCTGTGTGTGGTGGCGTGCGGACTGCGATGGACCAACCAGAGGCAGGTCCAAGTGGCTTTGAAAAAAAGATCGACTCGTAACAATGAAAAAAAGATCAAAGATACAGAAACAGAGTCCATTAACAACAAATGAGAAACAAGTGGTGAACATTTAGAAGTTGGTGTGTGTTTGCAGCAAGGATGAATTTCTAATATTTGTCCCAAGCAGAACAGGTTGACGATGACTGCTTCTTTGTTTACCGTATTTCTTATCCTAAAAAAACGGACTATAGCACAACCCAACGCTTGCAACCTATTCATTTCCCAACCAATAGCAATACGTCAGTGAGCGCATTCGGAAATACATGCCTCAAATAAATAAAAGCTACATTCTAGCTCCGTTCTATACAGATACTAGCGCGAACATATAAAGTTCTACAATACGTTAGCGCTCCAGGTGGTACAACACAACTAGAAACTAGGCAGAACAAAGTAAATAAAAGTTATCCCGACTACGGTAGCCGGCAGACAGTAAATTGGTGTAAACTACGACCACGGCGTTGTACAATCTACCTCGCACGCGTAAACAAACTTCTCCCAAATTGGTGGTGTATGTAAGTTGAGGTCAGATCCATTTATAATGAAAGCTGGGAAAACACTGACTTTCATCCTTTAAGTAATGGGAAATGGAAACGCCTATAAATCAGAAAGTAATCCGAAGTTTTTTGGTAACTGTCGCGATGCCTGTGCCTGACCCATCTGGGAAATAAAGCTGCGACCCTGTTTTGTGTTAGGACTATACACATTGGCATAAAAAACTATTTACATTAAGGGTCTATTCTGTTAGTTTTAGTATTTTCAGATATTCGCAGGCATTATTTTGTCAATTGTGTAGTTACAACTTAAAACTATAGCGAGTAATTAAGCTGTTTAGGTACGTTTTATTTAAAGTTAAGTTTATTCACTGTCAAAATTAAGTATATAATTATGAAATGTGCTTTCCCCCCTGTTAATATTTAATATTTTACTAAGTAACTAGTATGCGCAAGTACACTAGTTACTTAGGCCGTTTTAATAACTATTTCTATCTAACAAACATTAAAACTCTAAGTTGACAATTTGTTGGTCATTGTAGATTTTCCTGGCACAGCTATCCCTCTGAGTTATTCAGTACTTCGCAACCCGCGCCATGCAATCGGCCCTTCAGCTTCCAGGCCGCAGTCGGTTCATAGCCCACGCCGTGCACTCGTAACATTTAACCTTTACTTTTGACATTTCACTTATGGGACGGTCATTATTGCGCCTAGTTTCCAGCAAATGAACCGCTTTTGTTCGAAGCGGGCTATTCACTAGCTACTCCTTAGGCGCTTTCTCCAAGTTTCGCAAACTTCCTAGCGCAGAACACATTTGCCATTTACCATAGATCTAGTTCGCCTAATAAAGACTTCCAACAAGATTGCATTCGACAATTGTATTGGTTCCTTATAGTCCTGTACGCTTACCATGAGTTTGACAATGACGGCTTACGCTAACGAGTATCGAGTTTACTATCTGTGCATCCCGCTCGTACTGTCAAAGTGCAATAGAGATGCACAGATAGAAAACTCGATACTCGTTAGCGTAAGCCGTCATTGTCAAACTCATGGTAAGCGTACTGCACCTATACTTAATTTAACAACTACCTTATTACTCTTAGCTGGCGCTCTATATCAGATCTGAATAAGGGCGTGGCTTTAATTGCAAATTTACATTAACGAAGAGTTTTTACGACCTTGTTCCGTTTTGCAATTTTAATTGTGTCTATTTTGGTTAATTACCGGTCGGCCTTATCTTTTGATAGGTAGGTTCTAAATGCAAAGGCATTAATTAACTGCATAGCTTGGAATTATTGTCTACTTTTAAGGCTTTAAAAGCAAACTTTGAAGATTACATTAGATATTATAATGTCTTTGTAACTTAGGTACATGTATCTTTAGCGAAAGGAATATATGCCATTAATGCCTATAAAAGTGAGGTACAAAGAATCCTAGAGCCAGATAAACAATGGATAAAACGGTGTTTTCAAGCATATTTTGATTATCCCGATATCCTCCTAAATTGATCGTAATTTAATCACTGTATAAAAATGCCCTTTCATTTGATACCCAACTTTACGTTATTTTATTGCTAGACTTAGAATTTGAAAGAAAAATATGAATGTTTAATTTTTAATTTTCAAACACGTACAGCAGATTCGTTTACAACCATTCCAAATATGAAATTAATAGCATAAGTATTTACATTCATACATAGATTGACGCCTTTATTTCCAAAAGGGGTACGCACAATACATGAAACTTATGCTGCAGTGGGTAACCCATCGAAGTTTCGAAAAACACTTGCCCGATTTTCACTTGTCCGAAAACGGTTAGCCGAATTCTTATAATCCATATACTTTGTTTACCATACTTTTTAAATGCCGCTGGTTTGTTTTCCCACATTATAGTTTTCCCGAAATTCAATAACCAGAAGAACGATTGCCAACTTTATTATTTGGCAACCGATTTGTTAACCACCTTTTCATAATTCCGATACTACGTAAAATCTAAATCTCATTTTGCCTAATATCATTTACCGCCATGCTTAAAAAACATTCAGATATGCTAAAAACCCTACAGACGTGCACTTTACAATTGCGATGCGAAAATAAACTTTTCAACACAATTGCTCGTAACGTACCTCTTATTGTGTCGCTTTTAGGCTCATAATCCTGGATATTAAAAACGCGTGTTTCATAACATTACAACACTTGTGTGTTATGGTTATATCCCGATTAAGTCACGTTGGCACCTTGCAGCAAGTTATATGCATGAACACGGTGCATTCTTAAATTAACTGGGTTGTACAGAATGTACAGCTATTTTTTTAATTTTCGGCAATTGGATTCTTACTCGACTAAACAAATTAAATCCTTTTTGTTAATTAATTGACTATTTCTTTTTGTATATGATATGGAAACGTTTAATTTAGTAAAACTATTCACTTTTCATAACATTTTACATGAATTAAATACAGATAACATTTTAAAACGAAAATATAATTTTATTTTGTATTGGCTGTTTAGAGATTTCTGTGCCCACACTGCGCAAACTTCACGAAAAAAAAAACTTTTGGGCGCCCTTATAGGTTATTTATTTCACAAATATTTGTAAAACTTGTTTATGCGTGTTTGGTTATTATCAAAAATGTTGACTCGTGGTGACTAGAAAAGTGATAAATAGAATGGACGCCACTGGAAATTCTTGGCGATGTGCAATTGTGAGTAAAAACCTGTTGTCATCTTAATGATTTGCTTAATGTAAAGTAAATAATTTGGCAGGCCTATAACATTTTCATCTTATGAAAATGATTTTTTCCTCGCAAAATGTGTTGAAAAACGTCGTATGATACGCGTGAGCTTTGATAATTACATCCTCGGCTTCCTTATCACGCTCACCTGCGGTTCGCGTGAACAATTTCGCCTCTGATGTAATTATCAACCTACCTCACTTGTATCACAATGTACTATTAAGTGGGTTAGGTTAAATTTAAAACTGTGCCCTTACAACATAAACAATTGATAGAAAAGATGCTTAGACTAGGTCAAAACATTTAAGCAACTAGAGCGATGCATGAGTTCATAAAAAGCCCGAAAAGGGGGGCTTGGGGGCGAAACCCCACGCAGTAAAAAAACAAGAAATGATCGTAACAATGGTATTATTTGTAGGTTAGGTTAGGGTTACTTTGTGTGTGGGCGGCGGCGTGCGCCTTGGCTGGCACACCTCCGTGAGAGCTAGATGCGGAGGCGCTGGCTGAGGCGCACAGGGAGCGGGTGCAGTGGAGAGTCACCGGGGAGTATCCCGCTCCCGAGGAGGTGAGGGAGGCCAGGAGGCAGACGCAGAGGAGGTTGAGGGAGAGATGGAAAGGTGACCTCGAGGACTCCCCCTATGGAGTCCGCACCATAGGGGCACTCCTCGGGTCGATGGACAGCTGGTTGGATAGGGCTCATGGCAAGGCTCAGGCTTGCACAGGTGATGACCGGACATGGCTGTTTCGGTCATTACCTGTGCAGGATTAGAAGAGAGGATAGCCCCACCTGCCATAAGTGCGGCGCTGAGGACGACACGGCCCAGCACACCTTGGAGTGGTGCACTCGCTGGGCCGAAGAGCGCCGCGCGATGGTGTTGGCCCTCGGAGTGGATGACCTCTCGCTGCGCAGCGTGGTGGCGGCAATGTTGCGCAGCGAGAGATCTTGGGAGGCAGTGGCCACCTTCTGCGAAGTCGTCATATTGCAGAAGGAGGCCGCGGAGCGGGAGCGCGAAGACAGTGCGGACGCGCTCCCGCTCCGGCGCAGACGGAGGGGTCGGGGACGCGCGCGGTTTGCAGCCGCGGGCCGCGTCCTCCCCCAGTAGGGCCAGTGGGTTGGGGACCCACATTGCACATGGCCCTACACGTCTGGGGGGAAGGTCAAGCGTCTCTAACCTTCCCCTCCCTTGGCGCGGGTGCCCTGGCGTAGCAGCCGGGGCTGCCGGGGGGCGTCGTGGAAAGTAATGCTGCATCCCACGACGCTCCCCTTAACGGCAGGTGAGGGTGACGCCGCTGGAGTTTTAGTGGGTAGGCTCCTCCCCTCCCTCCCCCTTGCGCGGAGGGGGTTACGGGAGGAGAGATCCCCACATAACCCCCCCACTATGGCCTTCCCCGGGCCGGGGGGTATGTGTAATGCATTTCACCAGCGTCAAAAAAAAAAAGGGTTAGCTTGTGTCCTTTGGAGGGGGAATAGGCACCCCAAAAGCAGCGTGTCGACGTCACGCGGGATGACGTCGACACGCTGGCGGTTAGGTTACATGCTACTCGTACAATTTCGATCTTTTGATATAGCGGGATAATAATATTTCGGACTAAATACTTTTCGGCACCAAAAATTAGTTGACAAATGATTCTTCGGAATTTTAAAAAGTGTCTATTCGAATCATAAGCGAAATAAAATTGAAAAGAACTGAGAATTGGGAAATTAATAATATGGGAATTGTAATTTCGGGCAAACAAAAATTCGGCCAACTAATAAAAAGGGAAAAGTTTTCGGGATATTAATATTCGAAATTACGATTTTCGAGATTATGACAGGTAAACCTTAATGTTCCGGAATTTGTGAGCGGGTTGACATTATTTTATTTACAAAGTCATCCACACTTCTGGAGGAATACCAAAGTTTTTGTTATGAGTTCTCTCAATAAAGCAACTCTTCTGTATAATCCGCTGTCATCAAATGCCTGCTCCAAATTATCCCATACTTCCTTCCATGTAGTTGCGCTCTGCACATGTACATAGTTCGGGTCTAATAGTAATATGAGCTTTGAATTAGATTTTGTTTCCTTCTTCATGTATATTTTTTTTCCCTATGACGCAACCCCAGAATTCTTCAAGCTCAAAAAATGCTTGCATGGCAAATTTCCAACTTGCATAGTTTTCTTCTGACAAGGCGATCAATATAAAAACTGTGGTGGCTTGAAAACATTTTCGCGTGATAATAGTAGATTGTGTCACAAGGGAGCAAAATGGCATATTTACGGCGAGGGCGTAGATTGAATCCCGAATGAAGCGAAGGATTCCAGAGGATATGAGGATAATGAAATATGTATTAGGTGAGCAGCTGTATTAAATTAATTATTATAAACCTACTGATTATAGTGTTACTTTGAATAACATATAATTACTTGTATTTTATTACGTTAGTAGTAGTAACAATAGTAGTCAAGATAAAAAAATATGCAAGTAATCGTTTTTAAAAAATAAGTTATCGATTATGTGTAGGTATACTATTTTCATGTAATTATTGGGATATATTTTTTTATTCTGGCAACATTATGTCCTGGAACAGAAAAGTGCCACTTTGATTCCTCCTAGCAGGGAAGAAAAAGCCCTTATCCGAATAGCTGATGTGAAAATATATATCGATAATCATATGAGAGAATACACAGTTCCTGAAAATTTATATGTCAAGTTCAAATCGTATTTATGACATTGAACATGAACACAAATTTACACCGGCCGAATTTTCTTGTTCTCACTGCGTTTATATTTCCGGACTCTATCGGTTATCAAAATTATCAACCACGCTCTGCTACCATTATAGATTTGGAAGATAACAAGAGTTGAAGTAAAACGTGAATGCAAAGCACAAACGTATTCTTGTATTGAAGTAAACAAACACATGTAGTTGCCAAGACAATAACCTAATAAGGAGGTTGCGTTATTTGAATGTGATTTGAATAAACATAACCAATAAACACTTAAGCTTGCGACAAAATAAAATTAATAGCAATCGTTTTTCCAAGACGATAACAAATTCTAATCGGACGAAGTCGCGGGCAACAGTGGCAACAGCTAGTTTATATGTAGAATAAAGTTGAATCTACCCGTGTGGTGTCGGGTTAGAATTTCACCACCCCCTTTCTTCCCATGGGTGTCATAAAAGTCGACTAAGGGAGCAGGGTTGAAGTGTGTTGTGGGCGATGGGCTAGCAACATATCACTGCAATATCACATTTTGTCGATATTTTATACCCACATTTATGCTAAAAGTAGCGCTGGAACATACGTTTCATGTGCTCTGCCTACCCCTTTTGGGAATAAAGGCGTGAATGTATGTATGTATGTAAAGTTGAATCTCGCGATAGAGCGTCACGTTACTCACGAAAATTCAACGTCACTTTCCACGCTAGCAGATAATATAAAACTTTTGGGCGCCGACTTTGAACGACAAAGCGAGCCTTTCTGAGCTGGTCAGGCTAAAATTACTTTCTAAAAAAGCTATTTAATTAATATCGTTACTTACATTTCCGGAAAGTTGATGTGTTGAGTGATTGCAGTAATTTTAATTATAACGTACCTACCAAGAACGTATAGGCCCTTAGTATCGAGCTGTAAAATTAGGAGTCTTACCTATGACGCACGCGATGTTTTTCAGAGAAACGAGGACGTCTCTTTTACGTGTTCAACTTATTTTACTTTCTATGTTAAGGACCCTTTTAGATAGATTTACTTCGACGCAGTCGTATATTATACACAATTGTCCCCTCAGTTGCACCTAATTACGGCTCTTGCAAGAAAATGTAACCCAAAGCATCAGCGTGCCGAATAATGTTTGCTGCTGGTGTATTTGGTGTATTTTTATATCAGAACGGTGGCAAATAAGGATACAGCTTCTTCATGGTAGAAGACACGGTAGAGTAATGGTTATTTCCGATTCCAGAAGAATCTCAAGCGCTTTTCCGACTCTATATTGATTTGAGGACTTGTCATGTTTATAAAAATGTTGGTGTGTGGTTAGTAAAGTATTCTGTGCCAGATCTAAGAAAAATCGTACAATTAAAATGTAAGGCATGGTGAAAGCGGTAAATGTCGGGCGGGTGCGGTGCGCGCATAACGAGCGAACACCCTTCATTATCAGTTTCCGCGACATTAGTCGCGCGACATTCCGCGGCTGACTGCACTCCAGCGACTGTGACGCCGCGTTTTTCTATAACCTGAAACCAATATTAGTGGGAGAAAATGTTTACATGCATTTATATATTTTCCTAAATCATCGAATATTTATTTATCTTTACCTACCTATGCTTAATTCGGAGAAATACTGTATCTCCTTGATTTCATTCATAGAAAGGAACGCTGTTGCGTTAAAGGGTCAATGCTGTTCTATTTCCACTAAAAAGGGTATAAAATGGAGTAAGGTTAACATCCCACTAAAAGCATAAATGTGAAAATGGGAGCCAAGCTCAAAATTAAGAATATGCGTGGTTGTCAACTTCGCCGACAAAAGAATTGACACCTAAATGGCGGCCAAGTACATTAGATAATCCTAAAATAAATCATAGAACATAACTTAAGATAAAGAGATCAGCTAATAACTATCTAAGTCAGTGATAAAAATACAGACTTTTAGACGTTAATATCTCAATAACCATTTTACGTGTACCTATATATGAAATTTCGGATTCTAGTAATTCTAAGAGGTTTTAAAACATATACCAAATTTTTGATACGAGTATTTTGGAATGGTTAGGGAATAATTTAGCACGAATTGTTTTAATTATCAGTATTAAAAGTTTCGCTTCTACATATAACGAAGCGCGAATCCGCCGCCGTCATAAGTAGCGCGGGAAGAGGACGCGGTTATGCGTTGGATTACGATGGAAGAATGTCTTTCTCCCCCTAACACATAGTTGCGTCCTGTATGATTGATGATGGGCCATGATAGCCCATTGTGCAGAGAAGTCTGCAAGTAAAACTAGTATAATATTTTTCATATCTCATGCTCTGAAAGTGGGTCGTTGTTGTTCTAAAAAGTGTACTGAAAGTGATACGTTTCTGCTCTAGTGCAGAAAAGTAGTATATTCCAGTAATTCCTCGACTTATAAACTTTGACTTTGCAATACGAATATAATACTATTTGGTTATAAAAACCTGAGCAGTATTATTATTTTCAAAATTAAAATCGTAGTTGTATTATCTGTATGTCACGTGACCGAATTACACATATAACCATAAGCGCGAGCGAGACAGATATTTGCCTCTTTCTTTAGGACAGGTGAGATGGGACTATTCTTTCGGCTCGGATGATGTCACGATAATGGCGGCTGCCGTTTTTGAATTGTATACTTTGAATAAACATGTTGTTTTTCACCTCACCGGCTCGAAAAGGCTTGCTTTATAGCTCAAAATCTGCGCCCAAAAGTCCATTTTATCCGCTAGCGTGGAAAGAGTTTTTGAATTTGGAATGTGACGGTCGATCGCGAGACCCAACTTTTTTCTATACAGAATGAGAGGTGCGTTCAAAAACTGATGGTGTTATGCCAATAATAAATTGTTATTATTTTGATAAAATAAAATTAATAATACTCTTAATTAAGTAGGTACATACGAAATATTAACATTTAGACTGACTTATAAGGATAAAATACCAATAAACAATTTTAAAATGTCGTTTTATTTTTCTAAAAATTTCGCTTTTTCCAAATTTGAAACGCACCGTTAAAAAGTTAATTTAAGAAAAAACTCATATACATTTAATTTAATAATTTTGCTTTCTTCTAAAGCCACAGACAGTAAAACCAAAATAATGGTGGTTATTTATAGATTTTAGTGCAGAAGATATACCTACTTATATGAATTTTGATGCCTGCTAAGTTAGCGGAAAAAGTGAAATAAGCGTATTTGAGTCTTAGTTTAAACCGTGATTACCCAACAATACTTTGACTTTTTTGTATAGGTAAGCGTGAGGTTATTTAAAGATGCAAAAATATTTATGTTACATTTTAATAATTATAAAATGCTAGATCTTGATGAGATGTAAACAAACCTTTATTGAAAATGAGTGTACGGTCCAAATTACTTCCATTACATTTACTTACCTACAATTTTCCTCGCGGTGGTGAGGTGAAAAATTGTGTGTTTCGCTTGGCAGCAAAATTGTTTGGCGTCTCGTGCCTTGAAAGCCTCGCTATGCTCAGGATTGTACTTTTACAATCCTTCGCTAGCTTGGCTTTCAATACTAAGCACTTGCGCCAAACAACAACTTTGCAGCCTTGCATAACAAATAACTATTGTTTTTCGTCTGCGTTTTTTTCACTTTCCTCGTATTCGATATGAAAAGTAGAGTGTTTAACTGGGGAGAATGTCATCCATTTCTGACTCGAACCAAAATATCTCGTCAGTAATGGGTGCCTTTCAGCCCTTGGTTAACAAGTAAGACGCTTCTACGATACACGTGCGAATAAGTAATTCGCAACTCGTGTCGATTTAAAACACTCCCTTCGGTCGTGTTTTAATTTCTCACCACTCGTTGCGAATTTCCTATTTTCAGCACTTGTACCGTACGCGCAGCGTGCGGTAAAACTGGCATTATGGCCAGGTGTAACGTAACGTAACGTATTATGATACATGTTTTCTAGAAGACATTTATAAATGTGAATAAATTCGGGCTCCGGCCACTCGTACGGGTTAGAAGCATCTCTAATTGGTTACCGGCACTAAGCCTGGCTAGGCGAAATGTCGTAAAAGGTAAACAATCAATCCAAGCTCTTAAAACTGCAGACAAATATTTGTTATAACGGTAATTTTTACCCAAAATCAAGCGACTACCATTATTTTCACAGTGTTAAAATTTTCCGGGGGTCTCGAGCCACCTACACAAATTTACGCCCGTCATCGGTTTATACCGGCAATTTTATATGTTAAAATCAAGAGCATATTAGCACTGCACTTGACGTTTAAATTTTCGTTTTATGTGCTAGACGTATGAATAGTTACATTTTACCATATTAGCTAATGACGTTAAATTGATTGACGTGTGACGTCTTGGACGTAAAACAGAACCGTAGAAGTTGTCATATGCTGGGACATATAATTTAATATACATATCTATTATCCATATTTCAAACAGAAGTGTTCAGCTCTCTCTTTACGCATCCACGGTCCCACGTCCAAGATTCATGGCAGAATGGCAAAAATACGCAATTTAGCCAAGGTAAGGTTGCTTGTGACGGCTGGGCTTTAGGACCCACTTGACACCTTCCATGGGAACCTACATTAATGTGTGGTTGCCAAATAAGTTCGATTATTCTCAGCAGCTATTTATCTCACTTGACAGAGAATGCGTAGTTACTGTTCATGCACGTAGGTGTATGATATGCGAAAAATAAATTTAGTAGGTAACGTTAAGAGATTTCCATTATTGAAACTGCACAAATATTAAGAATATGGTTGATGGTATCGCTCTAGAAATCAGGGGCTCAGCCCAATTAAAACTCAAAATGTGACACGACCCTGAGCTTGTTATAGGGATATCCCCCTTTTATGTCCGTCTTTCAGAATAATCCCCCATTCTATATAAAATAAGACCTATTAAAAATAGACTTTCGTTGATGTATCTTATTTTATCTATCTTTCTAGGATATCAATGGGAAATATTGAAGGTAATAGTTTTATTTATTTAGATCATTAAGTGATTTCCAAACATAACAATCCCATGACAAACATTCCATGTAAAAAAGACGCCAATTAAGTCTCCACCGTAAAAAAATTACAGACATTATATTTCGTAGAGCCGAGTCTGAGAAATTCTTATTAATCTTTATTTGATGCTACATTAAATTCTGCAACTTAGCAATTACACAACTGCATTTATACGCATACCTAAAACTATTTACTATTGTGTGATTTGTATAGAGGGGTCGAAAATGACCTGAACTGCATCGAGAAAACGATAATACCGCCGTGCCGCTGTTTTGCACGACTTGGCGGGGGCACTACTGGCACTACCGTACCCCCAGATACTCATTTTTTGCGTTTCAATATGGTTTTCCTTGTAATCGTATGACGTTAAAGCACGATTTTTCTAATCATGTTCTAATCATATAATAATATGGAATAGAGTACATAATGATGGAAACATGAAACAAAACAAAAGGGATATTCTAGTCTTCTGTCAATTTGCAAATTGAATATAGGTGTATATATGATCCCTAATCTTAATAAGATAATCATGTGTATCTTCCATCATTAGGAGAGTATACATGCTCATCAGCTGATAACATCAGCGTTAATTGCCAAGAGAATAGACTCGAAGATCTACTGGTTATTATGACTCGGCTCGGGCAGCGGCGGCGACAAGTGTGTGCCTGACTCGCCCTGTAAATTTTCTAGATGCAGCTAATAAGATGCCAAATCTAAGGTACATAGAAGCTGTTTCAGTTGGATTTGTTTAATCATTCGAGTAGTTTGTGTACAAATGGTATAAGGACACATTTCAAGAGAAAGAACAATGCTTAAATTGTCTGTCTGTATTTTACTGCGCCACTTTATACATAATGAACGCCGTACAGATTGCCGCATATTTTACGCAGTCGAAAAGTACATACACATATAAAGTAGCAATCCGTGGCACTCCAAGTTTCTCGGCAAATGTTGCGAGTGCGGAAAACTCCAATGGCAGGGGTTAAGGCAGTGTGGCGCGGGGGAGGCTGGGGCCTCATTGATCGCACCCGCGCAGCATCCCCCGCCCCACACCCCGCCAACCCCACTGCCAGCAATGCCTGCAACGCCGCAGCCTCACTCGGCTCAACGTCAACAGAACTGTTAAATATTAGGAATACTTCTAATGGCGGCACAAAGCTAGCAAAATATTTCATATGAATTATATATAATTCATTAAAAACATTTCTGTAGTGCAGCACTTCCAATCTTCTTTTTGAACTGATTAAATGAACAGTGACGGTAGTTATTAGTTATCGTCACGTTTATCTTGGGATTTTAGTCTCGTTATGTTTCATAATAACAAGATAAATTAAGCATACCTACTTACCTAACTATTTACTCAAATTAAAAGTCATTGGCATGGATTAAAATAGCAGCTGCCTGCTTACACCCTTTATAGGGCACAATCTTAATTCCATTGCAATAATGACCATCCTGTTATGGTCATCTTTTGTTATTTTTATGGTGTAGAATGTTTAGGTCTATACAATACAATACAAATACAAGTAGCTTTACTTGAATTATGAATTAATTTTGACTTGGTCCGTTAAGGGGTATAGGCAAATTAATAAAAATAAACTCCCATAGTCGCACAACGTGTCCATCGCAAATCACAACGTTTATGAAAATTTGATGCAGGTCAGTTATATACCATCAATTGTAATCATGCGATTTATGCGTATATACTAAATGTATCCTTGCGTGCGTCTATACAACTAATTTTATAAACGTTTTTTAGAGATATGTTAAAATAAGCAAAGCCTCTTTGAGAGGCATTATGATCTTCTACTATCTTCGACAATGTGCGAGCGGAGCGGTGCAGGACAAGTCGGCAGGGATGCCACACTCCACGCGAGTTTTTCCTGAATTCTGAAAAACTAACTTATTAGAGTTATTAGTATGTAGATATATGTAAGTTAGGTACGTTAAAAACTATAATGGTGCGCCAAAGTAATACAAAAATAAACTAAAATTACAGAGTGGCCCAAAAAGACGTTGTCGAGGAAATAGAATACTTTTCTTCACATTGTAAAGAAAAACTGTATCTTTAAATTATCTACATAATGCCTTCAGCCTTCAGTGTATCATTTGCGTGTTTGGTGACACAAACCCTTGACTGACCATCCATTGGATTTAAAAGAAGGGACTCCCAGGCCACTCTATCGAGGTAGTAAAACCAGAAAAAAAGTACATACACCGCAGCTACACACAAAAAGCCCTTTGAGATGGATCATAGAACCTAGGCGAAATATTCACCGGTGGCACACCAAGGCAGAACTAAAGCTTCAAGAATAATAACTCTTCTGTATATTTTCTGAATAACTATGACCGTATTTTTGGGCCAGACTTTATAATTGAAATGTCTTTATTTTGTGTTTATAGTTTCAACTTGATATTAAAAAGAGGATAATTAACTAGCTATCTACCAAGTGCATCATCCCCCGTGTCGCCCCCGCAATATTACGGTTTAGTGTTGATTACGGCATATCGGTGTAAAGTGTATTGGGCAACCCCATCGGTGGCGGGAGATGACAAGGTCGGAGGCTGCGTGCGGCTCGCTGGCGGCGGCGGCGCGACTTGAATGGGCGGTGGCGGCGCGGCGGCGGGCGGCGGGGGTCGCGGCTGCGCGCCCACCGCCGCTCCGCCAGTCCGCACACCGGCGGCTCCGCTGCCCCACGGTCGGCCGCACTCCGCTAAACAACAATGCTTTAAAACACACCGTAACCACAAACCTCACCGTAACGCAGCCGGCGATGCTCGAGATCTGGGCGGCGAGCGAGGCCGTCGGCGAGCGGTCGTGATCATTTTAATATATGTTAACGGCAAGAGAATTAAATTTTAAACTGATCGTGTTTAACAGAGGGTCGGGAGTGTAGTTGTCGTAGCGCGAGGGTGGGTGTCGCGCGGGCGTGCGGGCGGGCGATGGCGCGGCGCGGCGGGGCGGCGGCGCGCGGCGCGGCGGCGGCGCGGCGCTGACATGGGCGGGCGCGCGCGCCGCGCTCTGCTGGCGGCGCCCGCGGGCCTGCTGCTGCTGCTGGGCCTGCTGTGGCCGCGGGGTGAGTCACGCCAGCCAGACACCTTCATTTAAACCCTCAGTCAAGGTTGACACAGGTTTTCAGAGTCACTAATGGAAATACGACCAGAAAAACGAGATCGGAGCTTGAATATTTTTCTAAATGAGATCCTGCGTGATGTGGTCACGAATTATCGCCTTCCGTGGCTAGATCTGGATGTTAGCAAATGCTCCATTTTTGGCAGTTAATCTGGGTGACTTCCAAAATCTTTACGATCCTTTTCCCCCGTTACTTACACAGCCTAAGTTAAACAAAAAGCTTTTAGTTTTCATTTCGCTATTCGTTAGCAAAATATTTGGTAGGTAGAAAAACACGCAATGATTTTCTAAGAAAATACATGAGCAGGAGAATTTAGTCAAGAGTACTGGAAATGGGTACACTTTTGGAATTCTGAACCACTCGTGTTGCTCTTAAGTGATATTCACCGATACTAACATTACTATTAAATGTTTATGAAGCAGAAACGTCCGCTAACGAAATTCCTAATTCAATAATTCGTGGCGAATATTTTTTCAATTTCCCACTATGATCGAAATTTACTAACATTACTTCCTATTCGCCCCTCAAATTGAAAACTTAAGCTACAATGAATGTACAAATAGAGAACTAAGAAGAAATTTGCTTTCGACCTAAGTTATGTATTTTTCATCACACTTGCTCGTCAATGGCGTTATTGCTTGCGAGCGTACAGAGCAGTTATAGCCGTTTTACCTCCCACGGGCTGTTAAGTTTAGTTTTAAAATATAGAACCCACTCATACTTCACTTCGGACTGAGAATGTTTCCAATCAGCCAAGGTGTATTTCATATCTTTAAAGGTTTGCTACAACCAACTTTTAATACGTATAAAACATATCTTTATATTAAATTTAACTGCAATGTAATGTTTAGTATTTATTACAAATAATTTTTAATGTTTTCAAACTGTGGCTGTATACCGAAGGGTCTTTGCCATACGCGCCTCACGTCAAATTCAACAAAATGGACGACTGACATTTTGCAGTTTTTATTACGATTTGTATTAATTTCATCTAAAATTTATTTGTTTCCTCGCAAATGTGATGAAAAACATTGTGTATGACACGGGCGTAAGAATATTGCAAACTGGAGTCATCAAAAGCCCTCCGCCTTCGGCGTCGCGCTTCTGATAGACTCTTGTTCGCAATATTCCACTTACGCCCCTCGTTAAACAATGTACTATTATACGCCAGAATTAATATACCTATACAAACTTACATAATATGCAACTTCTCTCATCTAATTATGTGCGTTGACACGTTCTACCAATTTTTAAAACAAGCGCTTTAGTCACGCACGGAACATAACAGATTTTTGGCCGCCCGACTAGCGAGTGGCAGTAATTCCACAAAAGACTACCTTGAGTTCCACTTGATGAAAATAACATCAAGAGTCTTTCGGATAATGTACGTAACGAGCTTTTAAGCGCCCCCAAGAGTCCTATAGTGGGGTAACAGGACGCCGAAAGTGCTTTAGTGGCCGCAGCCGGATTTTAGAACAAAGGCTTTTCTTTTTTGGTCGAATTGTTTACTCCAGAACTGTCATGATGTAAAAAAACCGGTCAAGTGCGAGTCTGACTCGCGCACCGAGGGTTCCGTGAAAACTAACAATGAACTCAAGGTAAAGTAAAAGTCCCAATATATTTGTTAAATTACTTATTTTAACCCAACACAATAGAATTCAATTTCAAACAACGAGTAACTTTTACACCAAGAAAATTGAATCGCGATCTTTTTTTGACCTGCTGTTGAAAATAAATATACGCGTCCCAGTCCCAACCCCATTAATTCTAGAAAAATCTTAACAGCGCGAATGGGGTCAGCGCCATCTATCGGCCCCATTTGGTACTAACGTGCAAGGGCAATCGGCTTAGTATGTATGTTGGTCTTTTAGCGATTATTGTTTATCACGTGAACTGATCTCGATCATTATTGTTTTATTTGATAGAGAGTACTTCTATTTACAGTTTTATAGGAATTTCAAAACAAAAAAAAACTTATAAAGTTGATTAAATTGCAAATCTAACTAGGAAATCATTTTTGAAAATAAAACAAAAAATATGCTAGATACAGAAAAAAAAAAACTTTTCCCGTAATATACATGTTTATCTTAATCACAAGTAATTATTTCAAATTTTTCGCTTGAATAACTTCGGAGATAAGGGGGGGAATGGTATTTTTTTTTACATTTTCCTTCATAGATCAAAATTTTCCGATTGTAGAAAAAAAAGAAAAACTGCTTCAAAAAGTGCAACTCAAGCCCTTTCGAATGATACCCCACTTGACCCTATAGTTGAATTATTTTTTTTGCCCCCTCTTCATATTCGTAAGTTTTTTTAGAAAAATTAAATGTATATTTAAATTTTTTATTTTCCATGCACGCGGATAACTCTCATTTATAACCATTCCAAGTTTCAAGTTGATAGCTTGAGTAGTTCGTGAGATATTTCACTTTGTGACAGACAGACAGACGGACGGAGTCGCACCATAAGGGTTCCTTTGTTACCATTTTTGGTACGGAACCCTAAAAGGAAAGATCATTCATCATTGTAGTCAAACCGATGACCGGATGTTACCGATCGGTCAAAGCAAGGCGTTAAATCTTTAGCATGCTGTTAATTGTTCATTGCATTCGAGATACTTACAGTGATCCGACAAAGGATACGTATATATTTAGTTTTATAAGTATTCGAATATTTAATGAAGTTTGGTGATCTATATAAACTTAAGTAGGTATTATTAGAAATGCTTGTCGGTTGGTGCATTGATTTGTTAAACATTTGAGTGCTTGAAATTGCATTCCTAATAGGTACTTATGGCGTCATCAAATTCGTAAAATCAATCAAAAATCTAATGAAGGAATGATAATACAACCAATTCATATAATACAGTGAAATTAGGTCAAAATTTGGCAAACTTAAAGGACGACTTTTATCTATCAGGATATGTAGGTTATAGAGAAAAGTTTAATTTTATTTATGGTTAGGTTAGAGCTCCCGTTGCACGAAACCCTACCTCACAAGGTGGCAGATCAGAAATGGTATTGACCCCATTTGTTGGGGCTCATAAAACATGGCTGATCTTGAAACCTGCCAGCGTTTGGGCAGGCAACCCATGCGGGTTGTTATCTACAAATGTGTCCCTTTCGATGAGTAAACGTTTCGATCTGCCACCGAATGCTGTAATAGTAGAAACGAAAAAAAAAAATCTAAGTACCAGGATATGGTATGGCAACCAACTAAAATCCAGTGTTCCTAAGTAGTATCTATCACTATATTGCATTTCTGATCTGCCACCTTGTGAGGTAGGGTTTCGTGCAACGGGAGCTCTAACCATTACTCTCCTCTCTCCTCCGGGGCGAGCTTCACCCCCCTACGCCCATGAAAATGTCCCGGAGCGCGGTATTTTCCAATTTAAATGAAAACCGTACACGATGCATAAAAAGTGTCGTGAAACGAAATAATCCTTGATAAATTTACTATAAACCATTTGTATATACAAAAGCGATATCATTTATAGTTTAAACGCAATCTGCAACCAAATACGAAGCTTTTTGAATTTTAAGAAATTTTTGTTTATGTTGATTTTTCTCAAAAACTCGACAATTTACCGTCATAATATGTATTTCTGAAGTAAACAATGTACAATGCTCTTTATAAAAAGCTATAATTATTTCTAAACTCTTTCATTTACCGTTGCTGTGCTATTTTTAAAAGTTAAATAATTCGTCTATTCAGCGAAATATAAGGATTCTTACTGGTTAAACGGAGTTACTCTAAATACCATAGACTTCTTATAGGTTTTCCTGTAATCTATTGATATAGAACTATTTTCTGTATTTTTTTCATATTTTTAGGCCTAGTACAGGAGATAAGGCGAGGAAATGGTCAATTTTCGCATATTTCCTTAAATAACCAGGCTCAAAAGTGGCCCCCATGATTAAAATTCATTTATTTACGTTACACGTCCGTGTTTGGGTCACTAATTTACATAGGTGCACTAAATTTCAACTCAATCGGTCCAGTAGTGATTCTATAATAAATCTGCTTAAAAAAATCTTTAGGTAGAGAAGGCATATATTTGCTACCCACCTATTTTCAAAAATAGGCACTAGTTTTTGTGGTTGCCTGCCATCTGAATTTCCAACCCAGAGAGGAAACTAGACCTTATTGAGATCAGACTTTTAAGTAACAAATTATTGGACAATTTGACTAATAGACATCCTCAAGCCGAGCGCCGCTAGTTAGTCTAAGTGCAAGGCCTGAGTGGACGCCCCGCTCTGAGCGGGGCGTGCAGCGTCCATATAAAACAGATGCAATTTATATGGATGCTCGACGCCCCGCTCTGAGCGGGGCGTCCACTCAGGCCTTACACTAACAAATATGAATTCTTCAAAACAATTTTTTGCACATTAACCCCCATAAAACTTAAAAACCTCCGCTAACTAAAATGAGTGTTATCCCTCTCTTACAAACACATACGTCAAAGTAACAAATAGAGACCACGAAGTTTAAAGTCATTTTAGCTAAATTACGGTTTGATGTATGGTTAAAAATTAAGGGCATGAGTATTTTTGTTCGTTAATTTGTAGATGTACTCGTATGTGCTTCTAAGTTGGCTTGTGTTATACAGGGGTGCGCGGCGGCTTCCACGAGAAGCGGCTGCTCCACCACCTGCTCGACCACTACAACGTACTGGAGCGGCCTGTGGTCAACGAGAGCGACCCGCTGCAGCTCTCCTTCGGCCTCACGCTCATGCAGATCATTGACGTGGTAGGTTTCACTCAAGAACTACCTAAATCACGTCACCTGTTGATAATTCCACCACCTGCTACCTGCTTGACTACTACAACGTACTGGAGTGGCCTGTGGTCAACGAGAGCGACCCGCTGCAGCTCTCCTTCGGCCTCACGCTCATGCAGATCATTGACGTGGTAGGTTTCACTCAAGAACTACCTAAATCACGTCACCTGTTGATGATTCCACCACCTGCTACCTGCTTGACTACTACAACGTACTTGAGTGGCCTGTGGTCAACGAGAGCGACCCGCTGCGGCTCTCCTTCGGCCTCACGCTCATGCAGATCATTGACATGGTAGGTTTCACTCCAGAACTGCCTAGATCACATCACCTGTTGATGATTCCACCACCTGCTACTTGCTCGACCACTACAATGTATACTGGAGCGGCCTGTGGTCAACGAGAGCGACCCGCTGCAGCTCTCCTTCGGCCTCACGCTCATGCAGATCATTGACGTGGTAGTTTTCACTTCAGACCAACCTAGATCGCATCAGTAGTTGATGATTCCACCACCTGCTGGACCAAAACATCGTGCTCGAGCGGGTTGTGGTCAACGGGAGCCACCCGCTGCGGCTTTCCTTCGGCCTCACGGTATTGCAGATCATTGACGGGGTACGTCTCACGCCAGAACTGCCCTCAAACCACATCAGCTGTTGATGTTGCTTTCTCCTACTCACTACTACATTACATACTGAAACCATTGCGTCTATTCGGCCTCACGCCTTTCGATGTAGACTATTATTGTGGTAAGTGCAATCCAGGCTTTTATATACCTGCATTCTTGTTTATAAATACATAGGCATCCCAACTTACACACAAATCACACCTGTATGCGTAGCAACGGCTGAAATAAGATATTTTATTTCGAATGCTTGTTTTTTATTGATACAATTACATATATAACTTATGAATTATTCACTGTCAGAATGAGTGAAAATATAATTCAGGAAAAATAATTAAATTGACCATTCATTCTCAGTTTTTGTTGTGGCGTGGTCTTATATTTACCACCTTGTTACGCCTTATGCGTTGGGCCTCAACGGAATTGATCATACATAAAAGTGAATTCGCTGTCTGTAAAGCATGTAATTGCTTTTAATTAAATATCTTTTCCACATAATGACAGTTTTGCCAATTATTTTCAACAATTCAATTTTGTTCGCAGGATGAAAAGAACCAGCTATTAATAACGAACATCTGGCTCAAACTGGTGAGTATATGACATGTTTGCGTTCTAACTTGTAACACCGCGTCCTGACGGATGAGCTAATGTGTTTACTTATCTGTTTGTTCAGCAATTATTCGATAAAGCACTTTATCGATTAGTTTGTAGCGTTGCCACCCACTATATGTATACAGTATAACCCACTATGACTAACAACGTAAATATTATGGTAGGTATTGATAACTATGCCTAGCCCTCACTTTAAACGATTAACACTATTCTCATACATGACTAAAGGGGATGTAACTGTTTGTTGTTACGATTAAGTAATCAACGAAAGTGGGAGTAAGAGTATAGGTAGTTTAATCCTGGAAAGTGAGAATATATTATTATACGTTGTTAGTAATAGTGAATATACTTAATACTTTTCATCTATTAAACAGATGGGTGAAGGTGCTTCTATTATTATCTCTTTTTAATCGGTACCTATCAGTCGAGTATTAAAATAGATTCGTTTCGTTCACTTAAAGCTAGATTTCAATTAAGCATGCCGCCGGACTTCTCCGCGTTGACCTTAATTAGAATAATATGAAGGCTACAAACTAATTTAAAAATTCTTGAGGGACGAACGATCTCATTTTCAATTATTTGTTTGCACAGGAATGGAATGATATGAACTTGAGATGGAATACTTCTGATTTCGGCGGGGTCAAAGATTTGCGAGTGCCGCCCCACAGGCTATGGAAACCAGATGTCCTCATGTACAATAGGTAAATGACATTTTCAACTGATCACTTTAGTATAAGTTTTCCTACCACGGTCTTAACAATCAGGTTCAGCAGTAAAGTGGTTCTATTACACGGGTCTATATCGGGTGGCATACAATTGTTGGTCCTACTATTTTGTCGCATACCAACTTTATGCCGAATAACGTATGGCATAAACATTGTTGTGCCTATTTTTTATTTGCCGAAATTGTTGTTCCTAATATCGATTGTCCTAAATATTTTTTGTCCGAATGTTTATTGTGTCGAAGTTTTTTTTTTAGAATGATTGATGTGCATAACTTTGATGTTACTAATATTTAACGTTCCAAAAATGTTGTGCATACATTTTGTTACGCATATATATCTATTAGAATTGCCTATTACTTAAATTACTTATGACCCGCCCTCATGTCGACGGAGCCCCGCTTCGCGGGGCCCCTATTTCTACTGTGAGGGGCAAAAGGCAACTAACGAACCCATATAATTAATTTAAATTCGAGTTAGCTCGGCTGAGAATTGCCTATTACTTGAATAACCTATGACCCGCCCTCATGTCGACGGAGGCCTGCTTCGCGGGGCCCCTATTTCTGCACTGAGGGGCAAAAGGCAACTAACGAACCTATCTTATTTATCTAGATGTAGGTCGTTTAAAATAGTATAAAATTTAGGAAAATAATAGGTGGTGTAATTTTAGCTAATTTAACATTAGGCAAAATAATTACTATGACCATGAAAATTAGGACTGTTATTTTTTAGGTAATTTCGAGTAATCAATATTAGGATAAACTTTCTAGAACTTTTAGATGTGTATGCGCAAAAATTAGTCAATTTTTGAACAAGACTTTTTTCGACATTTGTATGGTTTTTTTATTTTTTGGAATATTAGATTCGTACCGACAGCGAGAGGTAGGGTTTTTAAAAAGAAAAAATATGGTGCATGAGGCACCACTGTGCTTTTAATGGTTAGCTAGATATTGATGCTTTAAAATCACCGTGCCATACCAATGTCGTCAGCGCCATACAAATGTCGACAGCGCTATACAAAAGTCGATATAATGCCATACAAATGTCGATTCTGCCATATAAATGTCGATAGCGGCATAAAATTGTCAACGAGTGCCATCAAAATGTCGATTTTGCCATACAATTGTTGAAACAGCTTAAAATATTTGTACAATAAAAAAACTCACTATTTCGATATAGTATCTCCGGTTTATGGTTTATGATGGTCGTTATATTGTTCTATTACTTATTCTGTGATTATATTCCAAAATATTAAAAATCTTTTAGATTTTGTTTTGAATCGACATGTGTATGCCACGTTCGACATTTGTATGGCGAAAAAAGCCGTACAAATGTCGCCATACAAATGTCAACATGAATGTTTTTTGGCGATCCTTCGTACACTATTAATTGAATTCACTAATTAGTTAAACACGAAACTCTTACCCCATATTGCTAACCTTTGTTATGAAAGACACATTTTTATTTCAATCGTATATTAATAAATTAACGCCCATACAAAAGTCGTGATAGCCGTACCAAAATACATCGTATCAAGAAAACCTGTTTCCTCCTTCGAAAATACCGGCTCTGCGTCCACTCCCGTTGCTGGTTTAAGCCCAACTAACCTGTCTATCGTATCGTAAAGTAAATGTAACGGTGGGATAATAAAAAAACAGATTTTAAGGGTTTTGAGCTTGAGTCCTAATAAATGGGTCGCGCGTGGGACAACTACAAAAATACTTCACAGGTTTTAATTATTCACGCATTAAATTTGCAAGATATATTAATGAATACGCTAATAAATCTTCTTTATAACAGTACAAGTTGTTTATATATACGTTGCCGTAGTCCATAGTTATGAATTTTTGTTTGAGCAAAACCGCAAGTGGGACACGCAAAAAAGCGGTAGATTTCGCTGTTTTACGATTCCAAATACATTTTTTTTCAGAATCAATGAATATTTAAGGTATTGTTATATATATTTTAAATACTTTATAACACACCGAATACAAATATAAATGAATCAATACTCCATGTTAATCTGACTTGAAATTATGGCCGTGGGACAGCAAAAACAGCTCGTTTGAAAATTGACCCTAATAGGCTAAATAAGTAGTATGCCACTCAACATTATGCCAAACATTCTCGGTCAATTTTTTGTAGGACGATCAACATTATGCGATACGACAGGCACCCGTTTTATTACACACATGATTAGATAGTTGACTCGAGAAGTGTAGCACAGTTGAACCAGTAGGTATTACAATACAATACAATACAAATACTCTTTATTGCACACCTCAAAACATGAATCAAATAAACATAATAACTTATTAAAAAATAGATGTTGACAACAGGCGGTCTTATCGCTAAAGAGCGATCTCTTCCAGACAACCTTTAGGTAGCGGAGAAATAGCAACAAAAAATTACATAATAGGTAGGTGGCAAAATTGGAAGTAAACGAACTTCCAACATACACGATTACATCTATAATAAACATACACACATAAAGCATACAATAAACATACATACATTCCTACATAAATACCTACATAAAGTGTTAACCATAGAGACGGATTTAGAAATAATAATAATAAGAAAAATAGTATCTATGAGGAATCATGGCAGAGACAGATAGTGCTCCTTAAGGTGAGCTTTGAAAGAAGCGACTGATTTAACTCGCCTCAAATCCACGGGCAGAGAATTCCAGAGTCGAATGGCTTTAAATGTAAACGAGCAATTATAGAATTTTGAAGAGGATGACGGAACAGTGAGAAGAAACTAAATCGTAATCGTATTAGATAGTTATACAGATGTTATTTCTCAGAAACACCAGACCCCTTATTCAGTGCTTACTCAAATTAAAGTAAAATCTTTTATTTGGATATTAACTCATGGAACCACCACAGCGCACAGCAACAATTTATTGTTTTCTTTTACATAGTAATTTATATGAACATCATGGCCGTACGTCCATGGATGAACTAATTCATCTCTTTTACATCCCAATGGCGTTTCATTATGTTTCGAGCGGTCTAACGAGTCTTTAGCTCGGTCCGCGTAAGTTTGGAGAAACTATTAAACTATAATCAGGGTCGGAATGGACGAACAAAAACCCAGATATATTCGGCCTCCCAGACGAAGTCTTGGAAATGCCGCCATTATTGGAAGTGGACATGACCAGCTACCACGTGGAGCAAGTCGCGAGAAAGTTACACGGTGGCGGAGGCCCAACTGGTACAACCGCCGAAAACTGGAAAGATTACCTCTTAAGACTTGGAGAAGCACGCCTCCACCTTAGAAATTCCATAGCGCAACTAACCACGAAACTCAATAATGAATACGTCCCATGGAATCAAATACAAGCACTAATGTCAAGCCCCTCATAGCGTTAGACAAATGCCCAGGAGTGAGGCCCATTGAACGAACCTGTGTCAATCAAAATAGAAAATAACAGTTCCTTGTAATACAGCGCCGACGAAGGTTTCGACAGCACATACCCGACTAACGTGGTGGTGCGCAACAACGGCTCGTGTCTGTACGTGCCGCCCGGCATCTTCAAGAGCACCTGCAAGATCGACATCACTTGGTTCCCCTTCGACGACCAGCGCTGCGAGATGAAGTTCGGCAGTTGGACCTACGATGGATATCAAGTAAGTTTCGTTTAGGCACATAAAAGCAGAATTAAAAGGCCCTTGCTCATAATTTCCTGTGTACAGTAGCGTTGTGTTGTGTCTAAATTAGTCCTTTTTTGTGGGAGCGATGTTGATTTTTTAAAATATTTAGGTAAATATTTAGGCTATAGGTATATTGGTACAGTCGCCATCAGATATATCAGAGCGGCCAAAGTGCTCACAAATATCTGAACACTTCTCTAATGCCTCGACAATAGAGACGTGTTCAGATGTTTGTGAGCACTTTGACCGCTCCTATATATCTGATGGCGACTGTACAACGATCAAAAAAACCAGGTGAAAAATGGGGGGATAATTTGTCTGAAGAGTACAGATTTACAGAATTACCGACTGGAGTTAGTAGTACTGTAGGGAGGAATAACATCGCCGAAACTCTTCAGTTTGTACATCAATACCTGATAGGCGCACTCATGCGGGATGTTGTATTGAAACTAAATGTTTAAATAATATTAGCTAAGTATGCCGAACACATGATTCTGCTGAGCCCGTCTATTAGATCATTGAGACAGTTTGTAAGCAAATGTGCGTAATATGTGAGTGAGCTTGATGTACAACCCTACCAAGAGTGAAGTGATGGTCTTCAAAGCTTGATTAGCCCTATTTTATCCCTCCTGTCACCCTTGGTGGCCACGTACTTAACGTTGTGAAGAGCGTCAAATACCTTGGTCACATCCTCACTGATGATCTTTGCGACGGCCGGGATATTGAAAGGGAGCGTAGGATGCCACCTGTGAGGAGTAATAGCCTGCAGGTTCGCAAAATGTTCGAAGGAGGTTAAAATTACATTATTGAAGGCCTACAGCCAGTCTTTTTACTCCAGCGGTCAAGTACACCAAGCGAGCATATAACGCCCTTCGCGTGCAATATAACAATTCAGGAAGCTGTTAGGGTTACCGAGATGGTGCTGTGCCTCTGGCATGTTCGCTGAGGCCCGCACAGTTGGGTTTCAGGCCATAATGCGAAAAAAAATGTATCCATCATGGCGCGACTGGCAGATTTGATTGCCCTATTTTGATGCACTGGGAAGGGCATTAAGGTCGTGTGTCAAATCAATGATATCGAAAGTAAACATACGCCTGTCCGAACAATATTCGCTTGACATACTGTGACACACTGTGACAGCTGAAGACTAAGGCACGGTGGCCCGCGATTGCCCGTGGCGGGCCACCGCATTGGACGAATACGTGGGCGTTGGGCCTATCTTTACGAATTAATATATATATCTATGTGTCAAATATATTAAATAATTGCCTAGACATAAAACTAACATAGTTAGAATTAGCACAAATGTAAATAACAATTATATATGGGTCTTTGACCTGAAATAAATAATTCTGTTCTGTTCAATTATATTACCTACGTTTCCGGATTTTATAAATTTATGTAGCCATACAGATCCACGATTTGTAATATAAGCCACGATGGCATTTTATTACACAAGACGTTCACAAGGCGTGTTGAGAAAATTTTAACCATCGTTGCATGTCCTGACTGACGTGGCTACATGTGTAAATAATCGTTCCAGACTTGTTATCATGAAATAGTGAATGAGGCCTAAATTGATTCATTCCATCTAATCGTGATGATTTTTGTTAACAGTTAGACCTCCAACTTCAAGACGAAGCGGGTGGGGACATAAGCAGTTTTGTCACTAATGGTGAATGGGAGCTTATAGGTGAGTGCTAATGCCATGGGTAACTACTATTATCAAATCCTCCTCAACTTAATGGTTGATTATCCACTTCCATGAAAAGCAGGTCTCTTCTCCTTTATATAAGTAGGTACATAAGATGTAACTTCACTCAATTCAAGATCCTAAATTCCAAAAAGATTATTAATTTACTTCTTGATAATTCCACGGCTTTTAATAGTTTTTGATATGCTCTTTATTCAGGGACCGTGGAAGTACTTTTGACTAGGCATCAAAGTTTGGAAGTTTTTTCTTCTTCTTCCTTCCGCGGCCGCTGGTCTAGCTGTTATATTAACCAACTATTGTGAATGCTAGGCGTACCGGGCAAGCGCAACGAAATCTACTACAACTGCTGTCCGGAGCCGTACATCGACATCACATTCGCGGTGGTGATCCGGCGCAAGACGCTGTACTACTTCTTCAATCTCATCGTGCCCTGCGTGCTCATCGCCTCCATGGCTCTGCTCGGTTTCACACTACCGCCGGACTCGGGCGAGAAACTTTCCTTAGGTACGGTGACATTTTCCATAGTCGAGACTAAAATAATATAATATGTTCCTGATTCCACTTTTCTTTGGAAGTCATCAACCACTCATTGGGACTATAATATTTTACCGAGCCTCATCTCGGTGTCGTTACATTGATCTTTAATAGAGTTCCAATAGCCACTTTTGAGCTTAATTTGTCCGTGACACTATAATGTTGAATTGTCATTGTGACTACTGTGCGATGTTTTAACTCCATTGCAACTCTGAAAGATAGTAAAAAAATTCGGCTCCTAAATGACTGAGTTCTGAGGTTTTGAAAAAAAACGTGATAAAAAAAATACAACCGAATTGTTCTCAATCCTCCTCCTTTTTTTCAAGTAGGTTAAAAACATGCAAAATAAACTCTTTCATTACTTAATCGGTATCCGAATAACATGGATTATTTATTCTTATCGTAGTAGGTACAGTCCTTTTCAATATTTCATATGACCTCATTTCCCCAGGTGTTACGATCCTGCTGTCACTGACGGTGTTCCTCAACATGGTCGCGGAGACGATGCCGGCGACCTCGGACGCCGTCCCGCTGCTAGGCACCTACTTCAACTGCATCATGTTCATGGTGGCCTCTTCCGTCGTGTCCACCATCCTCATCCTCAACTACCACCATCGGCACTCGGACACGCACGAAATGAGCGATTGGGTGAGCTCTTCAATCATTTAGTGAATTTTCGGTCGCATGTAATTTATATTATATATTTTTCGTTAACTTCAATCTAAAGCGAATAAGAGGACACGACCCTCAGCCATGACGCCTCGATAAAGAAGAAAATGTTCCTTAAACCTGTAGCGTCACTCCTGTCAGGTGTCGAATCTGACGTGTAGGTACTGCATCGCGCTATAGAAGTTTCTTAATCACTTGGCATAAATATAAAATCCAAACAACTCTCAATGGACTTCGGTCCCTGAGAGATCTCTCTATTGCCACGTCCTCTACAAACCATTATTTGGAAAATAAATCAGCACACTTGGTAGTTTATGTAAACTTATAACTACTTACTTATCGGTCATTGTCTCCGTCTTCGGCACTGTCTGTATAGTCCGAATGGAATGACGATCTTACTGTGGTTGTGTGTGGGTTTGCACAGATCCGTTGCGTGTTCCTGTACTGGCTGCCGTGGTTCCTGCGCATGTCGCGGCCGGGCTCGGCGACGACGCCGCCGCCGGCGCGCGCGCCACCGCCGCCCGACCTGGAGCTGCGCGAGCGCTCCTCCAAGTCGCTGCTCGCCAACGTCCTCGACATAGACGACGACTTCCGACACGGGCACGCGCAGCAGCCCGCTTGCTGCCGATACTACAGGTCCCTCGACGATCTACACGAACACTACTCGCCGCCGTAAATAGCACGGTTTCGATATTTTACCCCCGCCTCGAACGTTCCGCAGTTACCCGGCCCTAATAGCTATTAATCAAATCAGTCATTAATCAGTAACAGTATCAGCTTTTTTGGGTCATGGGTCTCATTACAGTTTTTGAGCATTTATTCCTGTAGATCCCTCGAATCCTCGGTCCCACCTGTAGTGTAGAGTGCAGACATCCGCATTGTCTACAGAGCCATACCTTTTGCAGGGGGGGCGGAGAGGAGAACGGAGCAGGGATCGCTGCGCACAGCTGCTTCGGTGTCGACTACGAGCTATCGCTCATTCTCAAAGAAATTCGAGTCATCACAGATCAGGTATAATTCAATGCCATTCGTTTATACGATTTTGTATTTTTGTGTAAGCCTCAGCACTTACGTGCCGTCTTTATTTCAGATGCGCAAAGATGACGAAGATGCGGACATTTCGCGCGACTGGAAGTTCGCTGCCATGGTCGTGGACAGACTGTGCCTTATTATCTTTACCCTGTTCACAATCATCGCCACGCTAGCCGTGCTGCTGTCCGCGCCCCACATCATGGTGTCGTAGCGACCCGCCCGCTTGCGGCTGCGGCTGCGCGTGCGTAACGTTCTGTGATACCGCGAACACTTGTTAAGTTGTGATGTGCGAGTCGGCGCGGGCGCGGCCGCTGCGGCGCGGAAGTTGCCGCCGCCTGCCTCCGCCCCCGCGCCCCCCTGTAGTAATAAGTTAACGCTGATCGAACTGCCATCCCCCTTGCGCTCAACCGAATACTGCCCATCTTAATCCCCTTAAAGTTTTCTTCCTTCCACCGGCAGCTCTTGCTCTTGCTATTAGAAGAATTTATGAATCGTTGTCACGCTAGGGGAACTGGTTTCGCTGACTGGTGCGCGTGCACGCCATGCGATACGCGGCGATAGCGCAAAATCTCCTTACAATTTTTGGTCCCAAGTTCACCATCCTGTCCGAGACAGCTCCGTGGCGACGGCGGCAGCCGACCCAGAAGTCCACGCTAAAGCACTCACAGTTACGAATGGTTGCAAGCCGTTACGACGGCAGATTATAAAAATGTTAGCACAAAAACGTCTTCCTTCATACCGTTGAACGACCTGGTTCGCATTTAAAATTTAAACTTTGTTAGAACTTTCTCGATTCTTGAAATCTATTGTACAGTTTAGGATTTGGGCAGTAAGGCAATGGCCCTTTGTTTCCTTCTTGTTCGATTCCGTGAATCGTGGTTACGACCCTTACTTTATTTTCGGATGTATTTGTGTCCGTAGCTAGTATAGAACTTTACAAACAATGTTGATTCAATTGGTACAGGTTGTGATATGCCTCGTTGTGAACGGGTCGATATTGTTATAAATGGTAAAATATCCATGGCTTTATAGCTTAATAAAACATTCGTTAAAAGTTGTAGTTAAACAAAGTATTATTTTATTAAAATCGTACCTGGTCTTTCGGAGCGAGTTATACAAGTAATAAATTAACATACATGATAACACGTTTATACATCTTTTCAATACCGTTACCGTATCTTATAATGAGCAGTTTGTATACTGCTGTTCTTAGCTTTTGCGCTCCCCATTATTTCAATTTTGACAATTAATAAACAAACCACTTTCCTACGAATTAATTAAAACATAACGAATTTGAACATATAAATCAGTCCAAAAAATTAATCAGTCTACACTCATTTTATGTTGTCGTATTACCTAATTGTACGACTGACGTGCCTATTACTGACGACAAAGTACAATGAGTATATATGTACCATCACACCCATTTCACTGCCACCGGCTATACCTCATCAACTTACATTATTATTCTAAGATACGACGCAATAATGATTATGTTCGATGAATTATGTAATAAAATCCTTGAAGTCATGTTATTAACGATACAATTTATACTTTAATATTTAGTTCTTGAAAACATTGTTGCCCTTTCAGGAGGAAAACATCGCATACGTCAAAGCGATTGTGCGGGTACACGCTTAAAAAGCCTTGTACCCTCGCATCGTCTTTCATGTTTTCCTTCTCCAAGGCATCGCTTGAGCATAATCTCAAACGGCCCATTGGAAGTTGCGGACCGTCTGTCATTTTAAAGCCAATGTTTTCCTTCGGGAACGTTGTTTCCTTATTTACGTATTGTATTGTTGTAAATATCGTATCATCGACCACTGTCGGTTGCGTGACAAGAGCGAGCCGAGTGGTGGCCGCCGCGTAGCGCGGCTAGGGCGCCGTGGCCCGGCGCGCTACGCGGCATCCGACGGCGACGGACGACCTTTGTCCCAATGATTTGTACAATTGTTAGGGTTAATAATCTGAATTGCATTTTGTTTATTAAATATAAACGAATGAGACAGTTTGAAGTTTTATTTCGTCGTCAAGCGTTGACCCTGTGGATTTTGTTGTGTGATCGAGCAACCCTGACCCATTTATTCCTGGCATCGGTTGGGGAACGCATCGAGCACCGTAGTTGAAGACAATCGATGCTATCCCGTGGGATGTTGGCACATGCGCAGCGCCGCCGCCGGGCGCCGGGCGAGCCGCGAGCGCTCCCGTGCATGCCTCCGACTGCTCAGCCCGATTAACGCATTGCAGATAGCGAATATCATTCTGCCTTTGGAAAAGAGTCGTAGTAGTATAGTTATGTCTAAACAGAAGAAGACAACCATTACATTTTCAAGCCATGATATACCTAAATCATGTATTATTAATTATTAGTTATTATTAAACTGCACTTCATTATTGCATTGCCCTGGTACAATGAGCCGAATTTCAAGCCAAGCCGAACACAGTATTAAACTTACCTATAAGTCGTTTGCCATAACGTTTATAATAGCCCTTGGCGCTAAAGGCCTCAAACTACACATCATATTTTATATTTATTACATACACATCAGTGTATTTTATAATTATATTCGCGTTCAAAAGGTTAATTATAAGTTATCAGAGTTACTTAAAATCACAAGAACTGTTGATTCAATCAATTTCAACGTAATTCAATGAACTACTAACCATGCAATTAATTCGTTTTTATTTCAATACAATAATATGAAAATGTACAGCTGCTCATGGACCCGAACAATAATCTAGAAATGTAATCGTAACTACTATGCTGTATTGACTTCATATCAAATTTATATTATTTGTAACGTGCTCTCGTTTCGACACTTAGGTAGGATGCGACTGAGCTCAATAAATGTCAAATTTGATATCAAACCAATACGTTCAGTTGAATAGACGCCCCCTGAGGGTAGAACTCAAAATTGTCGCGTCTTAGGCATTCACTATTAACTATAATATTTACTAGTCAGTAGGTACTCGCATATGTCAATTAATTTGGATCCAGTGCATTGTAACGGATTAAGTCTATAATAAAACACCCTATTTACTCCCAATTTTCATATCAAGGAACGCTAAAAAATATAATACTACGTTTCCTCAATCGCGTTCTTGCAAATCCAAACGTGAAGACAAGCAATAGAAGCCAATATGAAACCAATTCAAATTTAGTTTAATACCTGTACGTTAATGCTCGGTAAACCTGAAAATCGATAAGTGAAGATCCTGATAATTTACTTTAAAAACAAAGTTTTAACCGACTTCAATTTAGTACTCCGCCAAGCCACGAGCACTGCATTTCCTATTTTTTACAATTTACCATATGAACTGATTTCCGATAGCAAATGCGTTGATTACTATAGAAAAAAACCGAATCGCTGTATGTGGGCCGATAATATTTGAGGACTTCCATAGATTCCCCAAGATCATCACCAATGGCACTTCATTAGTTCCTATTTCAACGGAATCTTATCAGAACCTGTGACGTACTTTTGCACTTTTAAGTACATAATTGAGGAATTCAATAAGTCATCTGTGGTCTTCATCATCAATTCCTCGCCACCAAATTTATGATTCCGGATGTAAATACACGAGTTATAACAGAAAATACCAAAATCACTACACGCGTGCCTTATAAAATTGAGGAGTCCCCTCGATTCCTCATGGATCCCATCATCTAACTGAATTTTGAAAAAAATGGGACCCACCTGGAAGTATATACATACGAACAAAAAAAAAATTTTCCGAATCGGTTCATCAATGACGGAGTTCTGAGGTAACAAACATTGAAAAAAAAAATAAAAAAAAAAAAATACAACCGAATTGAGAACCTCCTCCTTTTTTTTGAAGTCGGTTAAAAAATACTACTTATCATGTATTTATTTACTTACATATCTCAGTAAATTATAAGAAAAATACCGTTTCAAAACTTACTTATCATCATTATCAGAATTCTAGCAATTTGAAAATCGTTCCCGAGGTAGCTGTATTGTGCATTTCGGTAGAAATGCTATCGTATCGGATATGCGGCGGCTTTAGCCGAGTGCAGCAGGGTTACTACAGGTCACGGAAACCTCTTACGTAGGTATGTAGCTCGCTCTATCAGATCGCCTTGTTATCAGACTAAATAGCGGCATTCCGCAACAGAATTCTTATATGCACTTAAAGCATTCATTACCAATGGCCTTTGAGCCATGCTTCTACGTGGTATTTCCGCTACAGAGCGGAAAAACGCTGCTACGCGCTACGGCGTAGCACACGTAGCGTTGCATGGCCTCGAATGGGTGTGTTCGGTTGATTTGATTCAATTGCATATTGAATTAGAACAAGATTCGTAAAACTGAAGTTAACTTTCAAGTGCAGGTAACCTTACCAGTAACACAGCTATATTCCATACAAAACCAAAAAAACAATGTCCTTTGAGGACTCTGGATAATTTTTGAAGTAGGTACCTATATACATCCGCATATATTATAGCTGTAAGCAGTACAATTTGCGTGCATGTTTCTTTTTTAATTTTGAAAAAGTGTCTCCCAGCTCACAAAAATTCACGAAAATCGGTTGAGAAAAGGGACCCTACAGGAGAACAGTCGCACAGCGGGACAGACACCGGACAGACGAATGATTTTCAGCCCAAAATTAACCATGGAACTTTGTTAATTCGCTCGCTTGTTCGATTATGATCTCGATGTAGTTTTAGCCAGTATTCAAACTATAACAAACTATAGTTGGACCTAAACCTGTGTATACTCGTAAACCAATTTCGTCTTTGGAAAAGCTAAAGTTCTCGTATGCAAACAAACTGTGAATATTCTATCTTTAATTTCTAATGTGATTTGTATTTCTTCGGCGTGTAGTATTGAGTAGTGGTACCTAATATACCATTATATTTTGATTTTAAAGAACGAACAGTGGCCTAGTTAAGTACATGCCAAGTGGTATGTGAGACGATTGACTTTCCCAATCGTTAAATAGTTTGATTTTTCCGGTCCCCTACATCAGAGATAAAGGACGTTCAAGACAAAAACTGTGAGTCAAGGAGTGAAGTGTATTCCCTGAGTGAGAAAACCTCTGTTACTGTCGGATATACTAGCGTCCCAGCAAAGCGGTGTAAGTGTGGTTTGGTTGAGACAAAGTTAGGACTTTATTGGTTTGGATTGTTTCGTGGGCCGGAGCCGGCGCGCGGCGGTGAGTGCGGCGCGGCAGACCGCCGCCATGTCGGGCGGGACGCGCGCTTGCCTGCTGCTGGCCGCGCTACTCGCCATCCTCTACTCAGGTCAGTTACGATACGATATTAAAAAAAACACTAACATTGACGAAATAAACATTATCGACTAGTTAGCAAATGCTGTAAAAAATTGAATTTCGGCGTCTTAATAAATAATGAATATTAATTTAATCGAAGTTTTGTTTTTTTATTAATTATAAACGAATTACGAGGTGTGTCCGGGTAGGAATACAGGTTCAAATAAAGAAGTATGCAATGATGTTTTTATATTTAGTGGCTGCTAATGTAACACTGTTAGCAAAAGCTGTTACCAATAGCTAAAAATTGTAAATAATCTCTTCTTTTATTAGTTTACATGATCCTTGCTAAAAATACAATTTTCAGAATCATTTTTCTACACGTAGGTAAGTGCTCGTAAAGTGACTTGAAGCAAACGTTTTATAATACAGTTTAGTTTCACGTAGTTATATGCACGTTCATCTCGCGGTCGTCCTTTATTGATCTGCGGAGCGCTGCAGCATCACGGAGCAAGCTAGTGACATATAATGTGCGAATCTTACAACTCCTTTATTATAAAGCGAATAAAGTGTAATATGTTATAATATGGATATTTACAGGATGGTGTTCAGAAGACGAAGAGCGCCTAGTGCGCGATCTGTTCAGAGGATACAACAAGCTGATTCGGCCGGTGCAAAACATGACTCAGAAAGTCGACGTGCGGTTCGGTCTAGCCTTCGTCCAACTCATCAACGTTGTACGTGATATATCGACCATTATAAGTCCACTAGTCATACGTTCGTTAACTAAGGTTAATCGCTCTATAATTCAATATCCCAATCATATTTATAACAAATATTTACGTTTCAGAATGAGAAGAATCAAATTATGAAATCGAATGTATGGCTTCGTTTAGTATGGATGGATTATCAGCTGATGTGGGACGAAGCTGATTATGGCGGCATAGGAGTTCTGCGACTGCCCCCCGACAAGGTCTGGAAACCGGACATCGTTCTCTTTAACAAGTTAGTATCGGGGCATTTTAATTAGTCAGGACTTCGTTATGCAACGTTGTTGGTAAACAAACGTAATCATTGATTTATTTTCTTGCAGCGCTGACGGCAACTACGAAGTTCGGTACAAGTCTAACGTCCTCATTTATCCTAACGGCGAAGTACTTTGGGTTCCACCAGCTATATACCAGGTAACCATGTCAAAGCACTACAACTCGATATACGGAATGTGTGATAGATAAAAATGGTAAATACATATCTTAAGTGCAGTGTTTACAAATGGTATTAATATTCCACAGAGTTCATGCACTATCGACGTCACATACTTCCCATTCGATCAGCAAACCTGCATCATGAAATTTGGATCTTGGACCTTCAACGGCGACCAAGTATCTCTCGCCTTGTATAACAATAAGAATTTCGTGGATCTGTCGGATTACTGGAAATCTGGAACGTGGGATATCATTGAAGTGCCCGCATATCTGAACATCTACGAAGGAAACCACCCCACGGAGACGGATATTACGTTCTACATCATTATAAGAAGGAAGACCCTGTTCTACACTGTCAACTTGATTCTGCCTACCGTACTCATTTCGTTCCTTTGTGTGCTGGTATTCTATCTCCCGGCTGAGGCTGGTGAAAAGGTAATGGATAAATCTTGAGTTCTATGAAAAATAACGTTCAACCCAACGTTAATGCTCGTAGAATTCAAAGCAAGAACAACATGTCGGGAGGGGGTACAAAACATCTGAAACATCGAGGGTGCTAATATGATTTACGAGTACCTAATTAAGTCACGACTTAGCAAAAAACCGGACTCGCGCACGAAGGGTTCCGAACCATCCTACTAATAATATTATAAATGCGAAAGTTTAGATGTTTGGATGTTTGTTACTCAATCACGCTTAAACGGCTGAACCGATTTGAATGAAATTTTGCACGTATATATTTTATAGCCTGGTTTAAAATATAGGATAGTTTTTATCTCGGGTCCACGCAGACAAAGTCGCGGGCGGAAGCTAGTTATCTATAAAAACGGCAAAACAAAAACACGTTTGTTATATGGGAGCCCCCTTAAATATTTAATTTATTCTGTTTTTTTGGATTTGTTGTTATAGCGGCAACAGAAATACACCATCTGTGAAAATTTCAACTGTGTAACTATCACGGTTATTGAGATACAGCCAGGTGCAAATGGACGGACAGCGGAGTCTTAGTAATAGGGTCCCGTTTTACCCTTTGGGACCTACCTAAAAGATAGCAATCATGAAAGCTAACCGTGTAAATCAATTAAATACCTTCTTAATGAATCTGAATTGTTTTAGGTCACACTGGGTATCAGTATTTTACTGTCACTGGTTGTGTTCTTGCTCCTGGTATCGAAAATCCTTCCCCCGACCTCGCTCGTGCTACCCCTCATCGCCAAGTATCTGCTGTTCACTTTCATCATGAACACCGTCAGTATTCTGGTCACGGTCATCATCATCAACTGGAACTTCCGAGGGCCACGAACTCATCGGTGAGTGTTATGATTAATAAGTTCTTTTACGTTTCTCTGACGATATACCGTTGTGACAATAGTGCCATAAGCCAACATTCTAATTGAAACTCTCTCGTATGGTAGCAAACTAGCAATCGTTGGAACTTAGGTACCATTAGGTCAAATACTAAGCTTGTCTGGATCGAATGTTTGTATACAACCATCAGATATCGCTCAAAACAACAAAAAAAGATATGATATAATATGTACAGGTCGATACACAAGAGCTGGCGCGTAATGTCAATGAAATTAATGACAGTTACATATATTTTCCGCGCCAGGTCTCGTGGATCGACCTGTACCTACTGAATGGCAGTTTGATTTCATGCATTATGCCTAATACTGGTATTTTGACCGGACATTAACGGTAAACATGATTAATTCCAGCATGCCTCTTTGGATTCGAAGTGTGTTCTTGCACTACCTTCCGGCCGCGCTGCTCATGCGCCGGCCGCGCAAGACGCGCCTGCGCTGGATGATGGAAATGCCCGGCATGGGCGCGCCGCCGCACGCCGCCGCCCCGCACGACCTGCCCAAGCACATCAGGTAATCAACGATATTGTGGGCTGATCAAAACAATAATCCTTACGCGAATGAACCTATCTTTAACTTCACAGTGCTATCGGTTCGAAACAAAGCAAAATGGAGGCGATGGAGTTGTCCGACTTGCACCATCCCAACTGCAAGATCAATCGAGCGGCCGGGGGCGGAGGCGAAGTTGGCGCCCTGGGCGGTCTGGGCGCACTCGGCGGACTTGGCCTCGGTGGAGAGAGGAGGGAGTCAGAGAGCTCTGATTCGCTTTTGCTGTCTCCTGAAGCGGCCAAAGCGACTGAAGCAGTTGAATTCATCGCGGAACATTTGAGAAACGAAGACCTTTACATCCAGGTAATATCTATACCCCTGTTGATGTTGATGTTGTGAAAGGACGCCTGGCCGGAAGCAGGCGGGCAGTCGATCGCTCGTCACGTTCATTCAGCCCCATTCCCTAAGCTTGGAGCTTAAGGGTTACTGTCCCGTATCTATACCCCTTCATCATCATCATTTTCAACCCGTACCTAATCGCCCACTAAGCATAGGCCTCTCTTCGAGTACGCCACCCGTCCCTATCCTGAGCTAATCTTATCAGGAAGTGACCCGCTATCTTCCTAATATCGTCCACCCATCAATGGTGGACACCTATCTGACACTTTTTTGGTCCACCTACCATCATTCTGCCTGGCAAGGTGTCCTGCCCAGCTCCACTTGAGTTTGGTAATGGTATCGCGTACCTTAGTGCGACGTCGTATCTCAACATTCACATTATATCCCCCTTACCTTATTTTATTGTAGTTACCTGCTGCTAGACGGACACGGTATAAGCAAAGTCATCTTTTCTGATGTAAAATTGATCATTATCTACAGACGCGTGAGGACTGGAAGTACGTGGCCATGGTGATCGATAGACTGCAGCTGTACATCTTCTTCATCGTGACCACCGCTGGAACTGTCGGCATATTGATGGATGCGCCGCACATCTTTGAATACGTGGACCAAGACCGCATCATCGAGATATACAGAGGAAAATAAATGTGAACATGACGCAACTGCAATTCCATGGCCATCTAGTGTTTTCGCAGTCGTCTCACTTAAAAAGCTTCCAATGCAACGTATTTCTTCCTTTATTCCAATAAAGATCGTTCAGAATATCAATATGATATACTCGTATACTTACGAGTACGTATAGCAGCTATTATTAATTTGCAAATAAAGTCCAAGCAATGCTCATCACTATTAAAATTAATTAGGTGTCGATTAAAGATATAATTTAAGAAGCTCCTGCTTTTTAGTATAATTATTATGAAAACATATATTTTATACGCTTCCGGTAAAAGATATTATGTAGGTACCTGCTTATTAATAAAAGGGTAAGTTAAATTCGATAATTTCATGTGACTACATATATTAGGATGCTTAGTCTCATAAAGACCAAGTTAGCCCGCAGTGAACACGGACCTAAAGATTCAGCACTCTATCGTTACTTTTTTAGTAGGTATCTGGGCAATCAAAAAGTAATTGATTTGCATAAGTATTCATCATTAAGTGCCTGCATCAAATAAAGTAAAAAATCAACACGAAATCCAAAATTCACTATAATTTTTTAGCAATGTAATTTGTGGATAATGCTTCAACTTCATAGACGTGCATAGCATTTGTATTTGAGTACGTTTGACGGCAAAATATATCTACCTAGTACCTTTTCAACTTTGATTATATGGTATAATAAGTTAAAAAACTGTACGTACACACGTTTTCCCAAATATTCGTAGTGCAACTAATTGTTGTATTCCTTCCACCAAACAAAAGAGGTGTAGCATGCGAGTTGCCTACCAAGCATAAGTTACCTAACACTGGTCAATCGGGGTTATCCATCCGGGTCAAGACAACAATGTGGAGATAAAATATCTATCGACACAACTCAGAGGGCCTACCGTGAAACGAAAACGAACTTCGTTCGTGTATCTCCCGCTCTGTCGCACTTGCCAGTTCGAGTGACAAAGAGAGTGATACACGAACGGAGTTCGTTTTCGTTTCGCGGTAGCCCCTTAGGAAATACGCACGCAAATTCACGGGAAGCAGGGGAAGCCGTCCAACGGCAAACTAGAGCTTCAGAATGAATGAGGAGTCGGAAGTATAGGTAAACAAAAATGCACTTAGTTCGTATTCATTTAACTGATTATTAGTTGAAATAAGATTATAATAGGGTAATACAATAAATTTATAGATTATAAAAATGGCTGTGTTCGAAGTTTACCTACCTAGTGTAAAATTACAATACTGTTTCGACGTAAGTTTGTATTTTGACATGTAATTAGAGACGAGGTAAATGCGCGGTAATGTAAATCATAGTCGTAAGGAACTTTAATACTTATTCTTAAACAATTTTATTTTTGCCACTTTCATACTCTGATTATTGAAGGAGTCTACTTTCGAGCAACTCTAAAGATTCCTATGCTATCTGAAAATTATCCACATAATAATTAACAACATATAAAAAAAATATTCCGGGAAGTTAGTAAAGTGCTACGATAAAGAGTTCCACGCATACGAAGTCGCGGGCGGAAGCTAGTTATGAAATAAGGGTTAAACTGGCCAAGATCGAGTCGGACTTACGCAGCGGCGAAACGCGCTGGGTGGGTGCCTTTAAACGTGTTAAAACTAATGCAATTTCAGATCTTTTTTACAACGGATATTAACAATAATATAATATTCGTGATTATGAGTCACAAGTTCAATGAAAAAGAAACATTATTAATGTTTCAATTATATAGTGATAGCAGCACCATCTAGCGACCATAATTTTGGTACAATTTCAGTTTGATAGAGGTCGCTGAAGTTAGTTGTCGATTTGCGCCATCTAATATAATGCAATTTCAGGTCGATAGATGCCGCTCTTATATTATTTTTCTGATTTTATTTAGACCAATAAAAATAACCAAACAGTATTAAATGGGTCTTATTTGATTCTAAAATTATGAAAGGAATACTAATCTAACTGTAAATGTATGTAACTATAATGTCATACAATATTTCCTTAACTTCGCAAACAGAACATTGTAAGTATCGGTTCATATTGTAATTAAGTTTGGCCCAGGTTGGGATCGTGTTGAACTAAAATCGGCATAAATTAAAAACGCTAAGACTGTATGAATGCATTAAAATCCACAACCGTCGATATTGTTCTTCGTGCTTAAGCTTTGTTTTTACCTCGGACTGGGACCGAGTTTTTCTCGGCATTAATACTACGAAAAATCGATTTCTATACAAAATTCAACCAAAAAACCAATAACAATAACTAAAACGAAATAAACTGATATAAGTAATAAAGAAAACAAAAAACCTCATCGCTGGGGTACCACCTCGCAGGCATCAACAAAGAAGATTAACCTCCAAGTCATCCTAAAGTCATCTAAGAGTTAGGGCCTTTTGCAAGAAAATGCGGAAAAAAACTAATTTTCTCAATGAATTTTCTCGAAAATAAGACCAAGCTAGACCGGTAAGTACATAGCGCCATCTAGTGACTAATAGATATGTTACATTTGGCAACGCTCATCTCTCGCTGTTTGTTGGTCTCCATACAAAGTTTCATCCTCTTTTTCGTCCCTAAAAGGAGTGAAATTTGACATGAATTGTAGCATATGTCCTATTCTGATATTCAAGGTAGATAACTGGAAAGTTTCATAAAAAATCATCCAGTAGTTTTGATATTACAGTGTTTGAGATTTGGAACTGGTCTTTTGACACATCGCAACACCCATATAACGTAAATTGGCACTGCTCATCGAAATAATAAAAAAAGTTTCAATCGCTTCCGAGTTACAAAACAAAGTTCAATCTCCATGCACGCTCTTTTTAGCACTTATAAAATTATTGTCATATTTTTTTACGGCTTATTTGTATAGAAATTAGCATTGAAAACTCGGTATGCAAACCATTACGTCCTACGACTTTTTATTTTTAAATTTAGTGATATACTGCTTTAATCGTTTGGAGTCTGTCAATTTAGTTCGATATGAATCAAATCAAAAATCAAATAATTGTGAATAGGAAAATAACAATGTATTATTTAATTACTGTTACGATAATACGAAATAAAATCACATCGATCGAAACCAACATATTTGATTGTGCAAAATGTTGCCTTTGAAAAATATGGCATTGATTTCTGCACGGCGCGCGAGCTCTCTAAATTTTTCTCGCAGTATCAGTCTCTCCCTTTACTTACAGGACACTTGTGTTAGCAGACGACAGTGTATAGGCTCTCTATTTGATTTCCTAAATATAATTATTACACAGTAATCAATCGATTCCTTTTATTAGCCACATCACTCTTTACATCATATTGGAACTGTCCAAAGACCAGTCCCAAATCTCGTACACTGTAATTGGAACGTACATGCATCCATCCACCCATACATCCAAAATTTCGCATTTATAATATTAGTAGGATTGACGCCGACATCGACAGAGAGAGTAGTATAGTTGAAATTAAATACGTATCGTAATTAGAACCTTGTCATCTCAAATGAGTAGGAAAACATAATATAATTATATAAACTTCCGTAAGTGACATTTATCGTTTAATAACACGAAACGAGGGTCTTCCTTCCCGAGTGCGACAGCTGTGCTACTCGGGAAGGAAGATCCTTCATCAATTTCATCATCTGTTTATTTTAAATCTATAATTAGAAATAAATAATGTTCAAGCATATTATATTATGCATAAATCTAGTTAAATTAAAAATGTATATCGACTGTCTCCTATAGAGTAAGACAATCATGTTAGCGTTATAATAGATGTTTCTGGAGAAATATTAATTTGTTTTATATCATTAGAGATATTTAGAATATTGTTAAAACTGAGCCATGTGAAAAGTAGTCTCGTTAAAAATAAAGTTATGTACACATGATAGTTATGTATACACGATATCGGCTTATAAGATGCTGATTTTTAGCTAATGGGTTTCTAATGCATGGGTTATTTGTAACTCGGCCTATAACACTAACTATACTTACGCACCTCCTATAAAATGTCTTGGCCACTCATTACTTTTATATCCATGTTGTTTTAATAAATTTTTACGTACGAATTACAGGTTCTATTACTATGGATCCCTCCCCAGACTATATTAAAAAAAACTATATAATATTTTTGTCAATTTATTAATAATTTATTTCTTACACCAAAAACAGTCATACTTAGCCTAATTCTTAGCTATAGTTTTAGCAATGCAAATACGAATTTGTTTTAAGATAGAAAATGCGATATAACGCATATTATATACCAATAATAGGAAATTAGTGTCTCAAATCTAATCATCATCTTCATTGTACGACGGTGAAGTCGGAGAATAATTGGGCGAAGTGGGGGAATAGGTGGTAGGGCCGGCGGAGGTAGGAGAGTAGGCGGGCGAGGAGGGGGAGTAATTTGGCGACGTCGGGGTGTAAGTGGGCGATGTCGGGGAGTACTTGGTCGACGAGGGCGAGTAGCCCGGCGACGATGGCGAGTAGTTCGGAGATGAGGGGGAATAGTTCGGGGAAGACGGAGAGTACCGTGTGCTTCCCGGGTGCTGCGGGGACGAAGGCGAGTATGCCGGGCTGGCCGGCGAGTATTGAGGACTTGTTGGAGAATATTGGGGACTCGTGGGTGAATAAGTCGGACTGCCGCCAGCGACAGACGGCGACGTCGGCGAATAGTTCGGTGATGTTGGAGAATACTTCGGTGACGACGGCGAGTAACTCGGTGAAGTAGGCGAGTACGCCGGCGAAGTGGGAGAGTAAGAGGGACTCGTCGGAGAATAAGCTGGAGACGTCGGCGTGTAGTTCGGCGACGACGGGGAATAGCTCGGCGATGCGGGACTGTACACGGGGCTGGTCGGCGAATAGCTGGGCGAAGAGGGCGAGTAGCCCGGTGACGCCGGTGAATACGCAGGGCTGGTCGGAGAGTACGAGGGACTCGTCGGTGAATAGGAAGGACTGGTCGGCGAGTAACTAGGCGAAGTGGGCGAGTAGCTCGGCGATGTGGGGGAGTAAGCCGGGCTCGTCGGCGAGTAACTCGGCGACGTCGGGGAGTAGCTGGGCGACGTAGGCGAATAAGACGGCGAAGTCGGCGAGTATCCGGGAGACGTGGGCGAGTAGCTCGGCGAGGCGGGCGAGTACATGGGCGACGTGGGGGAATAGTTGGGGGAAGTCGGCGAGTACGAGGGGCTCGTTGGAGAGTAGTGAGGCGACGCCGGGGTGAGGCTGGGGGACGCGGCGGCGTACACGGGGCTGGTGGGGGAGTAGGAGGGCGACGCGCCGGCGGGGGACGCGTAGGGGGACAGCGGCGGCCCGGGGGACCCGGGGGACCCGGGTTGCGGGGACCACGCGCTGTACGCAGGGGACAGGCCCGACGCGTCCGACGCACCGGATGGCGAGAACGAGGGTCCGCCGGGCGTCATGATGCTGCCAACTGCAATGAAATTCACAAAATTCATTAGAATATAACGTTAAAATTTAACCCTGAAAACATAAAAGATCATGATTGTAGAAGGACCACTTAACTTAAAATTATCGGACTTTTACTGAAAACTCCTCTTCATTATAATAGTATCACGCGATTAAAATTGCACGTGATGTTCATTCATTTCAAATTGAAGCTTTTGTAATTTATCTAAAGAAATCTCCTACAGTTGCAGCAGTTTTCGGGATCTTCATATTCAATTATGTAAATGGCGTTTTCTAATTTTCGTTTCTTGAAGTTGTTTTCACATGTCATTTGTTTTTGTACAACTTTGTACATACGTTAAATGATAAATAGTGTAGGCCTTGTAGGACTTTTAAGCGTTCGCAGCGTATAAATAAAGATACTCATTTGCATGCAGTCATATTATTATACGGAACTTTAAAACTCGGATTATAAACACTTACGGACTGTACTAGCCGTGTTAGATATCACTCTCATCTCGAAATCGTAACTAAATAGTAAATTATGTTCTCTGTTCTACAATGAAACATACCTTGACCAGGAGACCAGACGCTGCTTCCATAGCCCGGTGTATTCTGCGTAGACCAGGGCGTCATGAGCGGCGTCATCGACGGCGTGCCAACTCCGAAGTACATGCCACCGCCAACACCCATACCCACTCCGAGACCACCCATTTCCATGCCGTGTTTACATTTCTCGGCGTCAAGTAGTAAATCGAAACAACCTGCAAACATTTGAAATATAAAAATTCTCGCAGTTGAAATGCAGTACAATACAACTGAAATAGTAATAAGACTGTTTTTTCATTCATGTGATTTGTAATGTATCGTACCTGTGCCCATTCTTGGTAGCTGTCCCATTATGATATTTTCCGACACGCCTCTCATAGGATCGACTTCTGCGTGACTGGCGGCATCCAGCAGCACGTCGACGGTTTCCTCGAATGAGCATCTCATGAGCGCGCCAGTGTCTTGTCTGTTGATGCCGTGACGGGTGATGGCCATAAGATGACCCTTGGCTGTCATGACGTCGCAAAGCAACGCAAGATGACGGTAGTTCACGTACAGACCGTAGAACTGCAGTACAGCGTTCATTTCTTTTTCTACCGACTTACGCACAGCCTCAATACCAAGCACTTGGAATATTTCGCAAATGTCGTTACTGAACGTCCTGATCGGGTCCACGTCTCTCTCGGACAATACTTTCATGAGTGATGTACCGTCAGTCTCCAATAACCATTCGGCGATGGCTTTGAACTCTCCTTGTTCAGTGATAATGATGCGTTTCTTCGCCTCAGTTTGTGGCAAGTGCATGTACACCTTAGCAATTGCTTCTATACCTTGAAGCGTCATGTCGGACAACATATTGGCCTCAATGCACCGCAAGAACATGTCGTCTTCCATTTTATCTACAGTCTCTTCGTCATTGTCTTGGAATTTGCTTTCTTCGTTGTTCATAATTCTGATACGTAATACAAGTTTTTCGGCGTTGTCGTCGTTGAAGATACAGTTCAAGTCATCACCAAATCCGGCGTTAATCTTCTCAGCGATCTGTTCCATAGTGAGTTTCTTGTCTGTCATCCTCTTACGATCTAACTCTATGCGAAGAAGCCAGGGTGAAATCTTTGTTGGGTCAAAGTCAGGCATTTCATAGTACACGTTTACGAATTCTTGATCTTCAGCGATAACTGTGTTTTGAGGGTCCGGATCATAGTAGATAGCTGTGTTAGCAGTTACTTTACGCAACGTCGTGTGTTCCAGTCTGCAAAGCACATTCTTAGCTTTCTCGGCATCACGAGCCGCTCCGCCTGTTAAGAACACAGTTAGAGAAGGCGCCTTTGGTTTCTTTGAAATATTGATGATTTCTTTCAGACGTGGCACACCAAGGGTTACGTTTTTGGACGACACACCAGCAAAATGGAAAGTGTTCAATGTCATCTGAGTGGCAGGTTCTCCCAGAGACTGGGCGGCCAGAGCACCCACCATTTCTCCAGGGTTCACTTGAGCCTGTTGGAAACGAGTCTCGATTTCTCCGATCAACCATTCAAAAGCTTCACTTGATAACCTGTATTCTTCAGAGACAAACTTGGTACAAAATGTAGATCTTACTAAACATTGGAACAGCAATGTAGCATTCTCATTAGCTTGCTTGGATAAGCGGTCCTCACCAGCTACAATAACACACTTTTTCAGAAGATCTTGGACTCCTTGTATTACTTTTATAGGACTTAAGTCCGTCGGCATTCGCTTGTTGATATGGAAAATCTTTTGAACATTCCAGATCATTCTCTTGAAATTACATGGAAGTACAACTTTAGATTCTCCACTTGGGAAAATTTGACGCAACACGTCTCTGTCCTTGTTTAGCTGTTCCCATTCGCTTTCGAGATCGGCAATGACATATCCGGACTCCGTTAGTTCTTTAATGATTTCTTCATTGAATATCCTCTTGAGATAACGCTCATTCGAAGGATCGAATTTGAATTTCTTTTCAAATGCCTTGTTCGAAAGTTTTACAGTTGGTAAGTTTTGGAACTCTACAGTTTCTCCAGCCAGGCCGTCCTCGCCATATCTGAGCTGAATGAGTTGTCCGACAGAGTTACGCACGGTGCCATCGTAGTGAACCATTACAGACTCCATGGCCTTTATGAGACGCCGTTGGATATATCCTGTCTCGGCAGTCTTTACGGCAGTATCAATGAGACCTTCACGACCTCCCATGGCATGGAAATAGAACTCTGAGGGTGTCAGACCCGCAAGGTACGAGTTCTCTACAAAACCTCTGGACTCAGGACCATAATCGTCTTTGATGAAGTGTGGTAAAGTTCTCTTTCGGAAGCCGAAAGGAATACGTTTGCCTTCAACGTTTTGTTGTCCCACACAAGCAATAACCTGAGAAATGTTAATGTTGGAGCCCTTGGCACCTGACACCACCATAGCTTTGAGGTTATTGTATTCAGTCAGTGACTTCTTGGCAGATCCACCAGTTTTATCACGAGCGTCGTTAAGGATACGATTCACTTGATTCTCGAATGTCTGTCTAAGAGTATTACCGGGAGTAGGTTCCAACTCCATATTGTGAGCTTTTTGAATGACCTCTATTACATCATCCTTTGCTTTTACTATAGCACGCTGAATTTCTTGATATGTTTGCGGATCAGCAATAGTGTCTCCAATACCAATAGAATGGCCTTCCAGCAACAGCCAGTTGTTGATTACAGTCTGAATATTACCATAGAAGCGGCCAGCTGTTTCATGGCCCAACTCCAACATGCAAATGTGGAGCAAAGATCCAGCCGAGGCACCAAGTGACTTTTTACACAATATCCCCATAAGGAGCTCTCCATGCTCTACTACTACTTTAGTGTCTCCAGGTGAAATCCATTTATAAGGGCCATCATCTTCTTCATCAGGATGTGTGGAATGTGTGCGAATCATGTTTACATTGCCTGGGATGATCAGGGTAAATATTTGCTTTCCAGTCCAAAGGGGCTGGGGTTTCAAAATGCAAGGCTGCGGAATTTTACCATCCCAAGTGGGTAAAAACATCAGAAGGTTCATAACCTGTTCCTTGGTTAAGAACACATCTCTCTTAGTCATTTTTCGGACAGCAGTGAGAGTGTCCTGCACAATACCCATGACGGGCTTATTAGCCTGTGGAGTGATAATCTGCCGAGGTGTTATGTGAATGTTCTCTACCTCCGCGCGTGTCTCCATTGACTGTGGGACATGCAAGTTCATTTCGTCTCCATCAAAATCAGCGTTATAAGGAGATGTACAACTCAAATTCATACGAAATGTTGACCATGGCAGCACTTTTACTCTGTGACCCATCATACTCATTTTGTGCAGAGTAGGCTGACGATTGAAGATAACCAAGTCGTCATCTCTCAGATGCCGTTCTACTTTGTATCCGTATTGTAAATGCAGGTCTGACGGTTTTGGGTGGAACCTCAAGTCTATCCTCTCTCCATTGTCACGAACGATGTACTTGGCCCCTGGGTATTGCGCATTTCCACGCCTAACCAGCTCTTGCATTCTATCAATATTGAAAGGTGTTACCAACTCCGGGAATGTTAAGTTCTGGGCAATAGATCTGGGTACTCCAACTTGGTCAATGCGCAAGTTGGGATCAGGCGTAATGACAGTACGTGCCGAGAAGTCCACACGTTTTCCCATGAGATTTCCTCGGATTCTGCCTTCTTTCCCTTTCAATCGTGCTTTAATTGCTTTTAGTGGTTTTCCTGATTTCTGCATAGCTCTGGAAACAGAAAAAGGTTTATCGTAAAGGACTAAAGGAGTACATTTTAAAGATGACAGAGACAGCTACAGTAATTTCTGGAACTGATTCTGGACTGATTTCAAAAATTATGTAGAATAGACTTTCTGAATGGACATAGGCTATAGTTAAACCCGCGGGTTCGCCTGCGTTCTGGCTGCCAAAAACGGGCGGAACCGCGCGGGCAGGGTAGCATCATAGAACTTAATATATGACCTGCTTTTTTAGGGTTCCGTAGTCAACAAGGAACCCTTATAGTTTCGCTATGTCCATCTGTCTGTCTTCGGCTTAGCTCAGTGACCCTTACTAGTAGTAAGCTTTAATTTGGCATGGGTATGTATTAGAGATGCAACGGATATCCGGTTGCTATCCGGTATCCGGCCATTATTTTACTATCCGGCCGAATACCGGATAGTTGCGCACTATCCGGCCGGATACCGAATAGTGATTCTGTTTGTTATTTAACTTTGAAAAATGGTTAGTATGCAAGAAAACAACAACAAATTATCAATATTCGTTTATACATACGAAACAGTTCCGTACACTGACCTAATAAAACTCGTTTCTTGCCTAGAAAACGGTCCGCGCGAACCAACAATATCTAACAGGTTGAAACCTGCACGACGCGCCCGCCGCGGACAAACTAAAATGTAGGTATCGTTTGGCCGGCCGAATATTCGGCGGCCGGATACCGGATATCCGGCCGGTTAACAGGCCGAATATCCGGTATCCAGTATCCGGCCAAACAACTATCCGTTGCATCTCTAGTATGTATGATATCAATCACGCCGACAAAATGGCATACTTAAAACATTTTTTTATGGTACCTCTCCCCTGCAAGTAAAGTGGGGATGTAATTTTTTTCTCGTTTTACTCATAGTGTGGGTATCATTGGATAGCTTGTTCAAAAATATTGTGGGTTTTTAAAAACCATTTTTCATGAATGTGGGAAATGGGAATGTGAAAAAAATCGGGTAGGGGTCGGGTTACATAAAGTTTAAAGTCATATTTTTGGTAGGCATACATGGATTCGTCATACTCATCATTACGCATAACTGTAAATAGTCATACATTTATGCGCATAACGTTTTTAGTCATAATGTTTGAACATATTGTGTAATGCGCATAAATTTGATGCACATAAAATTATTTAAGCATACTTTATAATGGATATAAATTGGTTGCTCATAAAACAATTTAACCATACTGTATAAACGCATAAACTGCAAAACGCATAAGCCAGTTTTTCTTAGTAGTAAATGAAGATCTCGAATCAGAAGCAAGTAAGTTACAAAGTTGTCTTTTATGTTGGGTTACAGTATCAAAGGGCGATCAGTATAAAAGTTTACAAACAAGTTTTATCTAATAACAAGTTTTTCTGCTCTTTTATAAAAAAAAAAACTCTACTAAACTTCTAACCTATCCGCGATCCGAGTCGGTTTTGCCACTAAGGCCCTGTTTCCTACTGCCTACGTGAAAACTTGAACTTTATACACCACTAGTAGCATTGGTTGATCTCAGAGAAAACTTTTTTTGACGGCCACCCTTTGTTTTGTTTTTTGATCAAATATTGACATTTACAATTATTACTAAAAATAATTATAATTATCAATATTATGACTAAATTAAATGTATGACATTCTACATTATGGTTAAACAAATTATGACTCCGTATAATTATGACAGGGAACAATTATGCCATACAATAAGTTATGCCATAAAAAATTATGAGCATCAACTTTATGCGTAATGTTGTATGACAATCGATATTATGACAATAGTTGTTATGCCACCAGACAGCCACCCAAAAAAATCGTAGCAGTAGTACATATAATGAGTTTAAAAGGAAAACTATCAAGGCTACTTATGTCTACTTAGACATTACTAGTTACCGAGTAATAGTCGACCAACTTAAAATGTACTTAAAAAGGCCAACTTTCGTACAAATTCAGCCGAAGCAACCGCAGCGTTTACTTCGCCCGTGCCTACATGCATACAGACAGGCAACTCTGGAACCCTACACTGCGCGTAGCCCGACACGCACTTGGGCGCCTTTTTTTCTATTTTTTTATATCGGTTTTGCCTTATAAATATCGATCTCATTCACAAAATTTCACGAGAATCTGTTGAGAGATGTAACCTATAGAGGGGACAGCCGGACAGCCACAGTGTTTTAAAAACCATGTTATTGTTCCAAGTCGTATTTTTTCCTTTATATCAATAGATATTAGTATTACAAATGTCAGACTAAAACCCCCACATCAACAGGTCATGTAGTTTTTATAAATTAATCTTCAAAGTCTGAGTATATCCGTGAGATGAAATTCCCATTTTTATTTATTGCCCAAGAACTGGTGTACTTACTAAAATTTAAATTACACCTCATCTGCAACCCTGACCATTTTCTTCAATAATTTATTTTTTCCACGGAATTGACAACATTTCAAAATATGTAATGATGCCTAAATCGAAAACCATTTCGGTAATTATCTTATTTGAACGTAATTATGACGTCATATTTTACTTACGACCTATTGGAATTCACTACTTTTAATTTTGATATTTTTGGATGAAAATAAACATTTAGGGAGAAATAAAAAAACATGTATACCTTAAAATTTCATTTTCAATCGAACTAAATCATAAAATGGCCCACTTAAAAAAAATTAATGTTGTCAATTAGATCGTGATTTAAATACCGTTATGTACATTTGAGCTATCGTATACTAAAATATCTCCGGCTAATATGGCGGATTTGAAGAATAAAGAAATATAAACAGAAATGTCGAAAAACAAATCTCCCCAAGTAATCAAGGTAAACATGAAAAAGAAGCAAAGGGTAGGTAATTATATGCAAATTCACGAGGTGTTATCAAAATTGTAGTAAACCAGTACTTAAACAATAAATATAAATATGAATTTCATGACTCAAATATATAAGTACAGGCCTTGATGATTAATAAAAAAAAAACAACATGACTTGTCTCCATGAGCGAAATTACCCTGATATTTGTAAAACTAATATGTTCCATTTTAAAAGGAAAAAACGGCCGAGACATAATCATGGTTTTTAAAACACTGAGCCGGACATACAAAAGCATTTTTATGTCCGGCTCAGTGTTTTAATAACCATGATTATGTCCTACCTATAGAGGGGACAGCTATACATACAATATCATTTATGCCCTATAAATATCGAACTCTCTCACAAAATGGCGAATCATGGCAATCACGAGCTCAACTAGGTAAATTTGGCTCCAACTTGCCACCCACATTTGCCCAACGCGTGTCTACACTGACCAAATTCGACCGAGCGCCTGCGGCCGACCGAAAAGGTTTACTTATACTTACTTTGGCATACCCGGCATGTCATTATCAACAAAAGTGGCGACATGGAACTGGAGCATCCTGATATTGTCAGCCAGAACATGAGCCGCAGCTCCGGACTGTTCATTTCTTTGCAATTCATTGTTAGCTTTGATGATGTCGGCAAGTTTGTGTGTCAAATCATCCTGATTTTTTGCAGCTCCAAACATGACAACAGCTGGCCTCACAGACAGGGGAGGTACGGGTAAGACTGTGACTATCATCCAATCGGGTCTTGCAAACTTAGGGTCCATACCCAGAATGAAGGACTCCTCATCTAAAAGAATTCATATATTATTTATAAAATACACAATATCTCTCTACTAATAAAATGAAGTTGTTTTCTAAATAATATGGATTCACCTTTACACTCCTTAATTGAGAAAAACCTTGATGTTCTTGACAGATTTTTCCTCTAAACAAACGGTTGTTTTTGTTTGTTCCAAAAAATAACTCGGCACTTACCAGTTATGTGTTTGAGTATTTCCCATACTCTTTCTGCAGTTATGATGATCTTTTTCTCTTGAGAGTCCTCATTGACATGTTTCCATTCAGCTGAGAGGTCAAGGCCCTGTCGCCTGATTGAGGGCTGATAGTGACCACAACCTCCATGGCCAGAGCCTTTCTTCGCTTCTTCACCTTCTTTTCCTAAATCCATGTCTTCACCTCCCTCACAAATATTTTTGCCCTTACATAAGTCATACACATAAGTCAACCTTTTACGAGGCTGTCCTTTTGATTTCATCACTACTTCTTTAATCTTTGGATTGGTCTGCAAAATAAATGATTATAAATTGTATAACATGTTCCATTATTATTACAATATAATATCATAATGAGTAGTATAGTATGTATATCTTACCGGGCTGACCAGCAATTTTGAACAATAAAAACAAACACATCTTAATATTTTGATAGTCTTTGTAATGAAACCAATATGAAATACTGGTTTTGCTAGATCAATATGGCCAAAGTGTCCAGGGCATTCTGTCATGTTGCCAGCGCAAGTCTGACATCTAGAGCTTCTGTCGATCACCCCTTGTCGAGGATCCATGAGGCCACCAAGCTTGGGCCTTCCACCTTCCATGGTTTCGGGGAAGCGGATACCCCCTTCCGTGACTGACATACGTCGCTAGAAAAATGTTTACATACTTGGTATACATATCACGGCATAACACTCATTTCACAATAATTACAACTGTTCAATGTAATTGCAAAAGCTTATATTCGAATACTTTCACTAAAAAGAGAGAGTAAAGTTTTTAACGTGATAAACACATTTATTTTCGTTGAACAAGGCGAACAGATAACACCACAATACAAGCGCAACTGCGTCACCTATGTAGGCATGCGTCTAAAATACAAATCCAAGGCATACACCATTGTTTAATTTCATAGTTATTAGGAACACAACTTATAATAACACCGTATTTATAACTTACTATTTCATCTGGTGATAATATACCAAACTGTACCCTTTTTACTTGGCGCACGGGCGCCTTGGAATCATTCGTGGTAGCCATTTTGAATGGCTCTGTCTGTCCACAGAGTACTTTAAGGCTCTGTCCGACTTACAGTATTCTAGAATCTATGAATTAACCGATGTTGCCAACTCAACACCAAGTTGATCGGCTGTATACATGTCGTGATTTGTCAGTCCCAATTTATCAGAATCCGACTGCACTTTTTTTTTTTTTCCTGCATTTCTTCTCAAGTTGGGCGCCGAAGGGGCCCTCAACTAATTGCCTCTAACAATATTGTCGTATGAAACACACAGTAATAAAAAAAAACATTAAAACAAAGAACCTAAGTAATACAAACATGCAAACATAAAGAAAACCTGAAACTACAAAAATATACACAAAAATTAACTACTACTTTAAAATTTACAATCAAAACATGCCGCCGGGCGCGCGATCGGCACCACACTGTTCGTGCGGTGATAAACCAATAACGCGCCCTGCGGTGCGCAGGCCACGACTCTCGTCCCGCCCCGGCCGCCCGTCATTGCGGCAGCACGAGGCAAAACGAGCGAGCGCGAGCCGCAGGCGAGCCAGCATATAGCCGCCCGGCTTTAGACATGCAAACAGAAATAGACAAACTTAACTTAAAAAATTAACATGCAAAAATATATACAACCAGAAAAGCAAACATGCACATATGCAAAATGAAACGGATATATACAAGAAAAACACAAACATGCAGAACTAAAGACAACCAATAAATAACAAGTATATACAGGAATGTATACAGTCACATAAAATAAACAAAAACATTAAAAACCCAATACCAAAATATAAATAAAAGCGAAGGGTTAGACCTAGCAGCAAAATGTACAAATAATAATGTACAACATAAATGGAGAAAAATATACAATTAAGCGATAAGAAAGTAAACAATATCACGTGCAACTTAAAACAAGAGTAGAAGCTAACAAATTGAGTTATTAACATTAGGGACAGAGGGAGGACGGGTAAAATGGCGTACACTATTAGAGCTAAAATAGCGCCTCGTCAATCTGACTGCACTGCTAACAGTGCTAACCAACAGTCAAACGAGTTGTCCTGACAGATTGTATACACATCAGAATCAACACAATTTGGACCATGGAAATATTTATGATCTGCCAAGTTGTCGGTCAGATAATTTTGAAGTAAAATATTTAAAATATTATTGAATGTGTGATAAGCTTTTCCACAATAACACGCCTTTATTAAATAGTTTGTATTTTAAAGGTGTTTTAGAGCTATAAAAACGCGTTATATAGTCTATTTGAATCACGCTTTAATGTCCTTGGTTATTTTTTTTATTACTTTTGCATCTTTATGGGGGTATACATGTCATGATTAGTCAGCCCCAATTTATCAGAATGTGACTAATTGCTGTCGTCTGGAGACATGCTGCGCTGCATCCAACTGTCAAAAGAGTTATCCTGACTAATTGCACAGAATAAGTAATAGTACAAGTACAGAAATTGCACTTCCTAGCAAAAACGACGTTTAGGCATAAGAAACGTGCCTACTATGTGCATCTCTGTCTATCGTATAACTTGTATTCATTCACACACGGCACGTGTAGCGCTAGGGCTGTCACGCCAAGAATACATCAATGAAGGCAAAAAATGCTCACCAGAATGTTTCTTGAGTAAAGTAAAAGTTGAGTAAGTTTTAATTCGTAAGTTAATTCACAAGTAAGTTCAAAAAGCATAGGTACCTACGGTTTTATTAAGATAAGCACCTGCTCTGTTTAGTGTTCCGTAGGTACTTTTATATAAACTTTTTTAAGAGTATATCTAGCTCAAAAAGATTGCGTTTTCACTGGAAAAGTGCTCCTTACACAAAACGACGTGACTGCCACGATTTTCCTACAACAATAAGTTTTTCTATATTAGAATCGGAAAGGTAGACAATATTTGGTAAAGTGCTGCATATAGGTTAGGAAAGGAAAGGATAGACAACTGACAAGACACACTTGTATAATAATAGTACATTATTGCCGTGGCTGGGAAGGAGGCAATTGCAGGCTGAGTAGTTGTTTAAACGGACGAGCTTGCGAGTCCGTTTAATTATAATACGAAGCCTGCAATTGCCATTCCGGCTGAGGCTAATATAGTCCTTTTCTCAAAAATGGGGCAATAAACAAGTTTCTGTCAAAAAATTCATTTTTGGTACAAGCTTTTATTGTACTTTTCTTTTCTGTATATGTACTTTTCTTTATTGTACTTTATTGTACTTTTCTTTTCCGACTGTACTTTTCTGTATATGATCATCAACTACTCATTGAGACGATTCTAACGAGCCCAAACTCAACGGGGTTACGTCGGTTAAGTACTGAATTCCCACGGCCACCTTCTGTCTCCATCATCAGATCAGCTCGATGGTACCATAATATTGAATTGTCATCCAAACTATACTTATACCCAAAATTTCAGCTCAATCGGTCACCAGGAAGTGGGTCAAATTTAACTCGCAAGATTTGTCTCATACTAACATACATACATACCTATTAACTGGACAAGTTAAATAAAACGTTGTAAAAATACTAAATTTATGTAAACTTTAAATATCGTTGCTCAATTAGAAAATATTTACGATTTCCCGCCGTTATTATTTTTAGACAGAATCGGAAGTGGTTTTTTTCCACCAAAAAAACGCAAACTATTTGAGTCATACAAAAATGTCGTGTTTGCAACAGAAAAATAAGAGTTGAATCGGAGTCTTTTCTATGCCAGTTTCTACTTTAAAAAAAAATTGGTACGCGACAAATAAAGGAATTTATATATAACATTCCAGGCGGCCTGCAATGTTTTTTATTTTTTTACTTAGATCTGACTTTAAACTATACACTTCACCTTCCAATATGTAGCGAGTTATGTTCACTTTGCGGGCCATTTTTGAGAAAAGATATTTTTCATCTCTCCTGTTCTGAAAGTTGAGTTTTCATGGGTATATAGCCGGGTGGAAAATTGCGTGTTCTCCCCTAGGGTGGAAAGTAATTTGTTTTTATTGGTAAGATCAGCCACGGAGTCGAAGATAATACAGTATTAAAATAAAAGCTTTTCACAAAGCGACAGTCAGCTATAGGTACCTACATTAAACGATGTGTTTATTACGACCTATAGGTTGATATTAAAATCGTTTTTCAGTTGGTTTATTTTTATTCGCAATTACAGAAAATCAATATTCAAAATCATTCCTCTATTCGACTGCCCGCCATAATGCCATGTAACTTTTTCTTTTTTTACGTTTCGCCATGGCCCTCTAGATTAGTCGCGTCGCGGCCTACTCGATTACAATTTAAGTCGTGTAGTCTAGTAGGCCGTGGCATAATGTAGCCAGTGCGAAGAAGTTGGATATTGGATAGTACAATTATTTTAATTATTTTCCTCACAGTCGAAATGAAAAGTAGAGTCACAGAATAAGTAATAGTACAAGTACAGAAATTGCACTTCCTAGACAAAACGACGTTAAGGCATAAGAAACGTGCCTACTCTGTGCATCTCTGTCTATCGTATAACTTGTATTCATTCTCACACAGCACGTGTAGCGCTAGGGCTGTCACGCCAAGAATACATCAATGAAGGCAAAAAATGCTCACCAGATGTGGCTTGAGTAAAGTGAACCGATATTAATTTAGTACATGCTTACTTCACATACAATGTATGTCAGCGTCATTATAAATAACACCACACGTAAATAAAATTGATCTGCCACTTCTCTATTCTCTATTAACTAAATCAATTTAACTTTTGAAGTTTTAAGGACAGCATGGAGGGCTTTCTGTGTTCATGTTGACCCATGAAAAGGCGCACTTTCAGAGCAAGTGCATTGTAAAATATATATTCAAACCAGTCTTTCATTTTGAAGTAAATTGCAGTAGGTATCCCGTTAAAAGTATAGGTAATAATAAGTAACATACATTTGTATTGTTTTTGTACATTGTACTGTACCTTACATCTTTATAATGTAAAGTAGGTACCCTAAAGTAGGTACCTAATAAAAAAATATACTTATCGTTCACAATTTGCGGGCAGATTAAAAAAAGATAATTCAACGTCCTTTTGGGCATTTTTTAAACAGCCATAAACTGAGCAGCTGTGGCGGTTTGTTGATTTTTACAAGTTTAAAAAAATTATGTTACTTATAATTATAAAATAACACGTTGTTACGTTCGTTCGTCACGTTCAAGTCGGCGGCGGCGGCATGTCTCAACACGCACGTGTGCTCGCTCGCGCGGTGCCGGCCCTCGACTGACTTGGAACCTGAGGTTCCGCGACCGCTAGGTTATTAACGCGCCGCGCCCCACCCACTGCAAGCCCCCTGGTAGAGTGTTTAACTCGGGTGAAATTACCCATTTGACCCTCGAACTATTGGCGCTCTCACTTCGTTCGAGCGCCAGAAATATCTCGGGTGCAATGGGTCACTTTCAACCCTTGGTTAACAATCTACTATTAATTACAACCGAGCAGCTGTGGTGGTTTGTTGTTTTTAACATGTTGAAAAAATATATCTTACTTATAAAATAACACATTATTAAATACGCGCGCGCGGTTCGTCGCGTTCAAGTCACAACACGCACGTGTGCTCGCTCGCCGCTATTACATTCTTATTTATGGTGCCGGCCCTCGACTGACTTGTGACCTGAGGTTCCGCGAGCGCTAGGTTATTAACGCGCCGCGCCCCGCCCATTGCAAGCCCCCTGCTAATTGCATGAAAATCACAATTCGGACCATAGAATTATAATGATCAGCCAAGTTTTCGGTCAGTTTATTTTGAAATAAAATATTTAAAATATTATATAATAATGTGTAATAAGCCTTTCCACAAATATAACACGCATTTATTAAATTGTTTTTGTATTTAAAAGGTGTGTAAGAGCTATAAAAACGCGTTTTATAGTCGATTTGAGTCACGCCTTGATGTCTTTGTTTTTTTTTTAATCGTTTTTCATCTTACTGTGAATAGCGATATCTTAATATCACAATCATGATACAGTAATTTGGTAAGGCAATATTATTTTTACTAAGTGGCATCCCTAAATTACCACAATTTGTCAAGAATTGGATCTGAAAAATCAAGTGATAATTGTATGGTTTGTAGAGCCCACACAACTGCCGCGCACCTACCGCGAAACGAAAACGAAATTCGTTCGTGTATCTCCCTCTCGTTGCAGTTGCTTGTTCGTGCGACAGATATGGAGACTCCCGAACGAAGTTCGTTTTCACTTCGCGGTAGCCCCCTCCCTAGATAAGTATTATTAGAGTTAAAGAGACGCTGAGGTTAAAGTAATTTACTATAAACGCACTTTAAAATACATATACGTTGTTTTATTTTCAACCTTGACAGACACGAGTGTCAAATGCTGACAACAACGTGTTTCGTTTTGGTATCATAGAGTTTAGACAAAACCTCTTTCAACATCCTCCCTTTTTGGTAAACGTTATAGATATAATCCAAGAATGCCACAGATGAATGCCAGTCTTGGCTTAGATACAGCATGGATACAGCTTTTGTAAGAATGTCTGCACATTGGTATTCACTTGGAACGTATTTTACTCGCAATTCATTACTGCTCACAAGTTCTCTCACATAAAAGTGTCTTGTTGCGATGTGCTTCGTTCTCCTGTGCATTTCTGGGTTTTGAGCCAGCTTTATCGCAGCATCGTTGTCAACTTGCAGAGTGGGAATGTTTTCCAGTATAGTAATCTCTTGAAGTAGGCGTTTTAGCCAGACTATTTCACGAGATGCTTCACTAGCGGCAACTATTTCTGCTTCTGTGCTTGAAATTGCAACTGATGTATGTCTCCGGCTTGCCCACGATATAGCAGCTCCTGAGTACATGCATAGAATCCCGGAAGTGGAGCGTCCTGTTGTGAAATCTCCGCCATGATCAGAGTCGCTATAGCATTCTAACACTCCAGGTTTGTGTCCTTTTCTGTACACAATTAGCGGAATCTATTGTTCCCTTAAGGTAGCGAAAGATTCGTTTGACCTTGACAATATCTTCAGCAGATGGGTTAGCCAGTGTTCTGGATACGACACTTATGGCGTATGATATGTCTGGTCTGGTTCCCGTCATGAGGTATGCCAGTGCACCAACAGCTTCTCGGTAAGGAAATTTGACTTCATTCTCATTTTCCGTATTCAACTGTGTGTCTTTTATTATTGGTGTACTGATAGCCTTACAATCACTCATCCCAAATCTTTCTAGAATCTTCCTTATAGTGTTTCTGAGAAACTTTAATAGTACCATTCTTCTCCTTCAGGATCTCCAGTCCAAGGAAGTAAGAAGCTGACGCAATTGTAATCTTAAACTTCCTTTTGAGTTCATTCAGAAACTTCTCGGAATGGTTTTGATTTGTTGAGGCAATCAAGCCATCGTCAACGTAGAGTCCCATTATAATCTTGTTTCCGTTTTTGTTGCGAATGAATAGGCATGGGTCCATGACACATTGCTTAAATCCAATTGATTGCAAGTAGTCCACAATGCATTTATTCCAGCATCTCGGAGCTTGTTTGAGACCGTATAAACCTCTCTTCGCTTCGCGTATTTGCTGTATTTGGCCAAAAACAACTATGTGTGGAGGATTCATTTGTCTCTATTTGCTATATTTGCACGAATATGCCAAACACCCAAATACGCAAACACGCGTATCCGCCCGCTTGTCGGTTTTTGGTCACACATCAAAGGACGCAAATATGGCGAATATTTGTGTACACCGTCCACACTTGGCTCGCTCAGTTGTGTTAGCGACGGTGACGAGTCAAGACGTGTTTTGCAGTATGGATTTTGACTGGAAAAATGATGTTGTGTTGCGATTTCTGGAATTGTACCAAATGCATCGGTGTATTTGGGACCCGAAAAATGCATTCCATAAAAATAAAACAAAAGTTAACGACGCATTGGCATAAAAAATATGCTGCTGCTGCTGCCGTGAACACGTCCATCGCTAGCAAATTCAATTGATTTTGAACTGCAAACATGTTCGCGTATTTGATATAATTTTTGTTGGCATCCCAAGTGTGGATGTCGTGTTTGTGATATTTGGACTTCACACGAATATTTAGACAAACACGGCGAACACGCTACGCGAACACGCAATCCCAAGTGTAGTGCCACCAATATAAATGTCTTCGCTTAGTGAATCATTTAGAAAAGCGGTGGCAACATCGAATTGAATGAGAATTGCTCTGATTGTTGCCATTCTAGCAAAAGGACTAAATGTTTCATCATAGTCTATTCCTTTCTCTTGTGTGTAACCTCTCGCTACGAGACGTGCTTTGTACTTGTCAAGGCTTCCATCAGCATTGGTTTTCTTTTTGTAGACCCATTTGCAGGAGATCAGTTTTCTGTCCTTTGGTTTATCCACAAGAATCCAAGTCTTGTTCATATTTAAGGATTTTACCTCGCTTGCCATCAGTATCGGGAGTAGCATACGCTTCGTCGAGATCTTCGTCTTGACCGTTTAAATCATCTGGCTAATCCAACATATTTGTCTATCGATGGGCTTTCTGGTAGTACTAACTCGGGTTGGATTGATAATGGGTGATGATGTACGTCAAGTTCTGAAGCTGGTTCCTCGGTGCTGATGGCATTATCCATCGGCAGTTGCAGTGAGTACTCCCTCGTATTTGCGTCATTATTTGCACAAGTTGGGTGAACAACGCTGCTGGGTAATGGCTTCTCATCAAACGTTACATCACGCGAACGGACGAGCGTGTTCCTTTTTCCATCAGTTATCCAAACTCGGTAGCCATCTTCGTCATAGCCGACAAGTCTTCCTTTGATGGCCTTCTTATTCATCTTTTTTCGTTTTTGTTTTGGAATGTGGACGAAGGCATTGCAGCCTATGATGCGAAGATGCTTTATAGTCGGTTTCTTTCCACTCCAAAGTTCGTATGGTGACTTGTTGTTGCTGGTTCTTGTTGGTCCAGTTCTATTTAGGATGTATGCGGCGGTGTTTATAAGTTCTGCCCAAAGTTCTTGTGGCATCGATTCGTGCGCATACATAGACCTCGCAGTTTCCACCAGAGTTCGATTTTCGCGTTCACTTACGCCATTCTGTTCAGGCGTGTAGGGCATTACCAATCTTTGATTAATTCCATGAGAGTCCAGTAGGTCTCGAATGGACTTGTTGTCAAACTCACCACCGTTGTCGCTTAGTAGGCATTTTATAGTATGTCCTGCAGTTTTGGTCTGAGCTAACATTAAGGCGAGCTTATCCTTAACCTCTGACTTGCGCCTCAGGAAATATACCATACGGTAGCCGGTGTAGTCATCTTTGAACAACACGTAGTATTGGTACTTCGTATAACTTGGTTGGAACGGTCCACAAACATCAGTGTGTACAAGCTCTCCTGGCGCGGTAGCTCGGGCTCTCGTACCGAATTTGCGTCTGTGTGCTTTCCCGTATAATGCAACCTTCGCATAATTCTTTGTCAAGAGGAAGGTCTAAGTTCAGTTCACGTTGAACGGTAGTTTTCACGTGTCTCTTGTTCTGATGCGCCAACCTCTCTTGGTACAGTTGCATGGTATTGGACGTAGCACAAACTTCAACGGGGTTTTCTGGAAGTACGACTCTTACATCCAGTTTGTATAGTCCTCCTTCTTTCTGCCGTTTTCCTCTTAGCCGCGTTTCTCCGTCGACATAGACGATGCATTCTTTAGTCGTTGATGAGAATTGGCTGTTCGGAATCTTATCATGGACAGCTAGAACAGAGAATAAGTTCTTTGTTATGGCAGGAACATACCAAACGTCTTGTAGGGTCACACGTTGTAGCTTCCCTTTAATGTTTCCTTCGATTATTACTGAACCTTTGCCTTTAGCTATGATCGTATTACCATTGGCCGTTGTTACAGTACGAATATCTTTGAAGTGTTCATAATTTTGGAACATATCAGCTCGGTTTGTTACGTGGCTTGTGGCGCCGTTATCCACATACCAGGTCTCTTTGTCAGGATTGATCGAAAATATTTCAGTGCTCTCTATAGACATAAGGATCATGTTTGCAGATTTAGAAGTAGAAGGTGTTGGTTGTGGATTATTGCTTTTCGGAGGCTTGCCGTCTTTGATCCACTTCTGACAGTTTCTAACTCGATGGCCGATAGCTTGGCAATAGTTGCATTTCAACTTTCTATCTTTCTTGTCAGCAGTAAACGCAGTGCCGGAATTTGAGACGAGAGCTTCCTGTTGAAGCACGTTGTTGCTCTGCAGTGCTCGCTCAAATCCATACAAATGACTAGTTAGGCTTTTAATAGTTCTCTCGGCTTTTGGCAGCAGTAGCCAGCTGCTTCTAAAGGAGAAGTAAGTTTCGTCGAGCGTATCGCGAATCTTGCATAGGCGTAGCAGTTCCGGTAACTCGCTAGTCTTATCTTTACTCAACTCCTGATTCAGCTGCGTCCAAATGTTCTTAAGTTTCGACATATGCGTGGCTATATCATCTGCCGGATCCTTTTTATAACCAAAAAAGCTCATGCATAGATTATAAGACTTGTCTTCGTCCGCGCCGTCAAAAAGTCTATGCAGTTCAAGCCATACATCTCTCGCATTTGTAAACCTCATGACCTTTCTAAGCGTGTCTTCTTGCATGTCGGTTGTAATTATCAGAAGAGCAGTTGCGTCGGCTTTTACAAACCGGTCTAAGTTGGCATTGTACGTGGCAGCAGCAACTGCGGCATCTCCTGATGAGCCAGGGACGGATGCTATAGGTTTCAGGAACGAGCCTTGCACTACTTCCAGCGCGTGCGGGACGGTTCGTAGTAGACTTACGGCTTTGTATTTCCATGTATCCCAATTCGATTTTCCTTCTAGCAAACCAATATGAATTTTCGTAAAATTCTCCATTGCGTACCTGAGCCGATAACCTATTAGAGTTAAAGAGACGCTGAGGTTAAAGTAATCTATATACCTATATAAAACGCAAAGGTGACTGATTGACTGACTGATCTATCAACGCACAGCCCAAACTACTGGACCGATCGGGCTGAAATTTGGCATGCTAATAGCCACTACGATGTAGGCATCCGCTAAGAAAGGATTTTTGAAAACTCACCCCCTAAGGGGGTAAAACGGGGGTCCAAAGTTTGTATGGGGGAAGCATTATTTTTTGAACTAGAGACTTAAAACTTTGTAGGAAGATTACTTATTAAGATACAAAAAAAGTACTTTTAGCGTTTTACAAAAGTCCACCCCTAAGGGGGTTAAATAGGGGTGCAAAGTTTGTATTCAAAACTACTGGGACTACAAACTTGAAATTTACACCAGACCTTCCTTTTATGACGTAGGCAAGGGATAAAACGGGATTTTTGGAAATTCTGTCCCTAAGGGTGTTAAATAGGGGTGCAAAGTTTGTATGGGTGAAACATAATTTTTTGTACTACAGACTTGAAACTTTGTAGGGATATTACTTATTAAGATACAAAAACAGTTCTTTCAGCGTTTTAGAAAATTCCACCCCTAAAAGGGGTCAAATAGGGGTGCAATGTTTGTATGGGGTAAACATTATTTATTGAACTAGAGAATTGAAACTTTGTAGGAAGATTACTTATTAGGATACAGAAGATTACTTATTAGGATACAAAAAAAACATCTTCAGCGTTTTATAAAATTCCACCCCTAAGGGGATTAAATAGGGGTGCAAATTTTGTATTCAAAACTACTGGGACTAGGAACTTGAAAATTACACCAGAACTTCTTTTTATGACGTAGGCAGGGGATAGAACAGGATTTTTGGAAATGCTATCCCTAAGGGGGTGAAATGGGGGTCCAAAGTTTGTATGGGGGAAAATTATTCATTGAACTGGAGACTTAAAACTTTGTAGGAAGATTACTTATTGATACCAAAAAAGTACTTTCGGCGTTTTATAAAATTCTACCCCTAAGGGGGTTAAATAGGGGTGCACAGTTTGAATTAAAAACTACTGGGACTACAAACTTGAAATTTACACCAGAACTTCCTTTTATGACGAAGGCAAGGGATAAGACGGAATTTTTGGAAATTCTATCCCTAAGGATGTTAAATAGGGGTGCAAAGTTTGTATGGGAGAAACATTATTTTTTGTACTAGAGACTTGAAACTTTGTAGGGATATTACTTATTAAGATACAAAAAAAGGGCTTTCAGCGTTTTGGAAAATTCTACCCCTAAGGGGGTCATATAGGGGTGCAATGTTTGTATGAGGTAAACATTATTTATTGAACTAGAGACTTGAAACTTTGTAGGAAGATTACTTATTAGGATACAAATAAAAATATCCTTAGCGTTTTTAAAATTCCACCCCTAAGGAGATTAAATAGGGGTGCAAAGTTTGTATTCAAAACTACTGGGACTACAAACTTGAAATTTACACCAGAACGTCCTTTTATGACGTAGGCTAGGGATAAGACCGGACTTTTGGAAATCCTATCCCAAAGGAGGTTAAAAAGGGGTGCAAAGTTTGTATAGGAGAAATATGATTTTTTGTACTAGAGACTTGAAACTTTGTAGGGATATTACTTATAAAGATACAAAAAAAGTCCTTTCAGCGTTTTAGAAAATTCTACCCCTAAGGGGGTTTATTAGGGGTGCAATGTTTGTATAAGGTAAACATTATTTATTGAACTAGAGACTTGAAACTTGGTAGGAATTTTACTTATTAGGATACAAAAAAAAGTATTTTCAGCGTTATATAAAATTCCACCCCTAAGGGGGTAAAATAGGGGTGCAAAGTTCGTATTCAAAGCTACTGGGACTAGAAACTTGAAATTTACACCAGAACTTCATTTTATGACGTAGGCAAGGGATAAGACGGGATTTTTGGAAATTCTATCCCTAAGGGGGTTAAGTAGGGGTGCAAAGTTTGTATGGGAGAAACATATTTTTTTGTACTAGAGACTTGAAACTTTGTAGGAATATTATTATTAAGATACAAAAAAGTACTTTCAGCGTTTTATAAAATTCTTCCCCTAAGGGGGTTAAATAGGTATGCAATGTTTGTGGGGGGGAAACATTATTTATTGAACTAGAGACTTGAGACTTTCTAGGAAGATAACTTATTAGGAACCAAAAAAAAGTAATTTCAGCGTTTTATAAAATTCCACCCCTAAGGGGGTTAAATGAGGGTCCAAATTTTGTTTAAGGGAAACTTATTTTTAGCTACTACGTACTTAAAACTTTGTGGACAGATTACTTATTCATTTACAAATAAAGTGCTTTTAGCGTTTTGGAAATAATCACACCTAAAGGGGTTAAAAAGGAGGTCCAAAGTTTGTATAGAGAAAAAAGATTAGTTATTCGAGAATTCACAGGATGATTCCTAACGATAAATGAGTAAACAAGTGTTTCCGGTTTTTTGAGAATTCAACCCCTAAAAGGAGACATGTGGTGACAAAATCTGAAAATCAACATCGGCATCTATTGTTTGTATGGTTTATCGGGTCGCTGATTAGGAAAACAACAACGATTTTACATTCCAACGTGGCGTCTAAATATCAATATGGGCGTTGTTATTACGGTTTTTTGGGACGTTAATAACGAAAATCACATAGATTTTGAAATGTAATGTTGTGGACATGAAAATTCATGAAAATATTTGTGCCAAATTGCAATTCAATCGGTCCAGTTTTTTTCGTAGCAAATTGGTTGTAACAGACGGACTGACAGACAGCCACACGTGATCCTATAAATAAGGGTTCTATTTTTGCTTTTAAGGTATGGAACGAGACCCGCGTTATATAGGGTTATAGGTTTTAAAGTTTGTATTTGGTGCCATCTCGATCGTCAGCAATCAGTACCTAGGCGAGTGCGGGCGGCGCGGCGGGACGGGAGGGTAGGAGACATTGGGAAAGTGCCGGCATCCGTAATAAGTACATTCAAGGTGCTGCACGAAGATCTGCTTACTTTTTATAAGTTAAGCATTTTGGCCGCCGTTAAATTAAAACAAATTTTTGGGTATTTATGTTAAATACTGGTTCGAAAAGCATGGAAAAAAAATCTTAGGAAACTAGCCTATAGCAATGTCCAGGCCACAAATTTGACTTGACATTCGTGGAGATATTTTGGTATTTCAACATTATCATGAACATAAAGTAGCTTTTATTCCAGAGGACAGATTCTCATTAATCATGACTGTAAATTTAATAACAGAAATACGTACATACATACATACATTCACGCCTTTATTCCCAAAAGGGGCAGGCAGAGCACATGAACTTTATGTTCCAGCGCCACTTTTAGCATAAATGTGGGTATAAAAAATCGCCAAAAAGTGATATTGCTTAGGTTGTTAGCCCATCACCCCCAACACACTTCAACCCTGCTCTCTTAATCGACTTTTACGACACACACGGGAAGAAAGAGGGTGGTGAAATTCTAACCCGACACCACACGGGCATAAAAATAATAGTAAATGAAAATTAATTTACCATAATGGGTTATGACGAAGGGTTATTCGTAGGGGAAGTTAGTAGTAGGTAGTAGGTTAGTAGGCGGCGTAGCAATTCAACAATTATTGGAAAATTACTTTTACTACGCGGGCGAAGCCGCGGGCAAAAGCTAGTTTACTATAAACGCACTTTAAAATACATATACGTTGTTTTATTTTCAACCTTGACAGACACGAGTGTCAAATGCTGACAACAACGTGTTTCGTTTTGGTATCATAGAGTTTAGACAAAACCTCTTTCAACAAGTATATGTTATAACTGAAAGCCCCCTCTGACTGTAGTAGTTTATGCGACTGATCCATAATGAGAGTCCTTAAAATACGGGTGTGGTTTTATGAAACGTCGCCAGCGACGACCGGTTAGCCTAGTGGGTAGTGACACTGCCTACGAAGCTGAAGGTCCTGGGTTCGAATCCCGGTAAGGGCAAATGTTTTTGTGATGAGCATGAATATTTGTTTCTGAGTCACGGATGTTTTCTACGTATTTGAGTATTTATATCTATTATATATATCGTCGTCTAGTAGGTACCCATAACACAAGCCTTATTGAGCTTACTATGGGACTAGCTCGATTTGTGTAAGATTGTCCCCTTATATTTATTTATTTATATTTATTTACACTTGTGTTTTAAGGCCTACCTAATTATGTACAATCAAATCAAATCAAATCAATTTATTTGTCAGAATATGGTCACAGGTTCAAAAGTCAGTAAGTACAATACATATTCGACCTGCATGCAGGTGTGCAAATTATTATTATGTCTTAATTTTAATTACAATATCAAATTAAATTATTAAATACGTCCCTTAAAACTATTTTTTTATGACACATGTCAAATATTCCTTAATACTATAAAAACATTCATTTAGTAGGTAGCCATCTCGTTAACTTCCTTTTGAACATGGTCTCCCTTTCTAATTTTATGTGATCAGGTAAGCTATTAAACATGAGTATACACATATTATTGCAATTTTTTTTATAAATGGCTGATTGACATGGAGGCTGGTATAAAAGGTTTTTGTATTGGGCTCTTGTGTGCCTTACATTAGTGTCACTACGATAAGGGAAATAATCAGGATTTTCTTTAACAAATAGCTGGAGATCCACCGACAGGACGTTCAACATCTGGAATAGTCTGCCTGCTTTCAGGAGCTGCTATTAGCTGGAAAAGTCAAATACAGACAACCATCTCCATTTCATCCCCAGAAGTAGAGGTAATTGCTGCTAGCGAAGCTGCACAGGAAATATTGTGGCTAAACACCCTAATGAAAGGTTTAGTGGACGTACACTAGACAGCATAAGTGCATGGTCAACTGACAAACTGTTTCCTTTGACGCGCTCGCTAACGCCATCTATGTGCACGACGTGTAATATCATTATAGATGTAAATGTAAACTTCAGAGGATCAGCAAGGTTTCACTAGATGGCGTTGTTAACAAAAATGGAAACAAAAAGTAATTCTTCGTCTTGGATATAATTATAATTATTTTCTTGGGTTATTATTTTATATTATATTGCCAAGTAATCTTGCCAACGCATTATCGATCGATAATGGCGGTATTATGACGCAATTTGGAATGAGTATTCTATTTATGTGCTACCTTTGTGCGATTTTTCTTGCGATGTTTCCGATTCACTACCAGTGAATATCCAAACAATTCCAAAAACACATCTTTCCCAACATATTTTTGGTTGGGTGCGGGATTTGAACCCACGACTCTCAAGCTAGGTGTCGACCTAGTTACTTGCCTTGTTGGCCACTCGACCATCGGTTCAATTGACTAGGCAGTTGAAATTTATCATAAGTTATTTGAGTATCCATATAAGTTTGTATCTTCCATTTTTCTAAAAACTAGCCCTTTGTCCTTAGTCTCCTTAAGATAGCGCAGGACTCGTTTGCCCGCCTTCCATAGACTCTCATTTGGCTTATCCAGATATCTACTGAGATATGATACAACGAATGTCAAATCCGGTCGTGATGTCACTGTCGAAATTTGAGGAGGAGTGTTGGGAAACATTGAGCGCATCACTAGTTGCATGGTGCATCACTAATGTGTACACGATATATTATCTGTGCTTGTCTTCTCGCCCCGACCCGCGATAATGGAGTCCGTTTAAATGATATAAAAATGTGATCGTTCTGAGCTTTATCTAATAAATAGTCTTCTGAATAATAGAGAGTTATTAGTCAACAACCTGCCCAAAACTCAAGAGAAATGGCCTACGTAACCTAAAGTCTAGTAGCATCGATTTCACACCATAAGTTTTAATTTCTGTACCGTTTGCCGCGAAAAGTTTGAAGTCAGAGCACTCACCCGTACAATGTTTTTTGGTTGCTGGTAACACTGAAATATTTGCACCTGTGTCCACCAAGAGACGTAGTCCACTATTTAAGTCTGTCACTCGTAAACGACGGCCAGAAGTGATGGCACAGATTTCCGCCGAGTCCTGTGCCACCTTCTCTAGTTTTCCGACTTATTGTCCAAAGCACACGGTTGCACGCACTTATTCGCTTTCTGAGCGAACCTAAAATGGTAAAAACACAACCAGTCTTTCTTTTCTGCCTTGCCACGGCGCGACGAAGAAACGCTCCTACCTCTGGATGCTGGCCGGCCTCCGCGATAATTTCGGTCGTAGTCTTGCTGCCTTGGCCTTGACCGCTCCAAGTCCATCATTCGGACGCTCAACTTCGCTATCTCGGCCAGGATAATAGCTGTATCGCCAGCACTGGAGTTAGATGGCGAATCCACACGCATCGATCGCTGCGCCACAACTTCGGAAACGTGGCTGCTCCTCGTGGCCTCTGCTACGTCATCTGCTATGCTGGCCAGAGTATCCAGGTCGGTTTCTCTCGACGCGACCAATACTGCTCGCACCGTAGTCGACAGGTGACTTTGCCACATAATACGAAGCGTTGCGTCTGGAAAACTATCCTTCGCTGTGTTTCTCATGCGGTGCAGCAACTGGGATGGCTTCATGTCGCCCAAATCCATTTCCCCTAGGACTTTTTCTACCTGGCGAGTCCTCGAATCTTCTAGCATTGACAAAAGCTTCGTTTTTAATGCATCGTATCGATCAGTTGTCGGCGGGCTGGTGAGGAACTCGGGAAGCCTCAAAATTACCTCCTTCGGCAGCTTCGACACAACCATGTCGAACTTTGCTGCATCCCCCATTCGCTGTTGGGTCAGCACCGCTTCGGCACGAATAAACCATACACGTGGCTGAGCGGCTACCACGAACTTCGAAAGTCGAAGTTCGTAATATATGCATCCCTGTCACTCGAGTGAGGGAGTGCGATAGAGATGGAAATACCCGAAATTCGACTTTCGAAGTTCGTGGTAGCGCCGCTGGTCTACCCAAAACTCTGGAATCCGGCTGGAGACTGCGACTGCCATGACCTCGGGTGCTTCAGGTATTTGTACTATGTCTCTATAAGTTTGTGTTGTGTCTTGATCGTTTTCGACCGGCGCCGTTTTCGTTTCTCCGGTCATATTACAAAGTCACAATTACTCACAAATCACAATATTATTCAAGGAACTGAACCGTAATATACTATATTTTTTTATCGGGGTCACCACTTTAGAGTTAACTACGAGGGTGTAAATAAAAGATTGTCCTTTACGGTTTAGTTAAAATATATTACGAACACACGTTGTGTGCTTACACTAAGACACCCAAGTAGCAACTGAATGCCACCCGGAATACGGGGTCGGCGCTGTGCCGCGTCGGCCCATATCCATATGCAGGCACTTATGCATATATGAGCCAGGTAGGCATACTGTCGCTACAGATTGTAGAATGTATGGCAAGGAGAATGAGACTATGGAACACTTATTGTGTGAATGTCATGCCCTTGCCAGACAAATAATGAATTACTTTGGTAAAGGCTATCCGCAACCAAAGGAATTCAAGGTGCTTCCGCTGAGCTGCATCATCCGCTTTGTGGAAATGAGAAGGCAAATGCACAAAAGATCCCACGAGAAAAATCGAGAGAGCTGCTGATTGGCGATTCGAAGGACGGTTATGTTTTTCGAGCGTGTGTGTGAATACATGTATAAATGTAGGTTATAGCGTGTGACAGGGACAACCCTATTTCTCGCACGTTACCTCCTAGGGCCAATAGAGGTAGACCCCCGGCTCGCTTTCAAAAGGACTGAGCCGCGGATCTACATTCGTTAGCCGGTATGCGCGCGCGCTATGTAGCCAGCCCGCGCGATAGTTGATGATGACAGTCGGTTACTGTACGCCTTCGCTAACGGAGACGCTCTACCCTTACGCGTGAGATAATATTATTTATATGTTGTTGTGACTTGTGTAGTTTGTTCAACTCGTGACAATACATATGTGTCCAAGTGTCAGTGTTGTGTTTTCTTTATAAACTATACGTCACCCTACATATTTGGCTGCCCAACGTTTGGGGGTCTGAGTCGTTTTGTTTCGCCGTTATTCGAAATGTCAAGAAGGACGCGACGTGGCTCGTTAGGGTCTCACGAAAATTCCGATGGGAATATGACCATGAACACCGAAGCCCTAACAGCGATGCTAACCACGCTCCAGCAAACGCAGCATGAGTTCTGCCAGCAGTTGCTGCGCGAGGTGAGGTCATCGACGCCGTCGCAAGCCGACGCTACCGCTGCCGCCGTCGCCGCTGCCGCTACGTTTGCTTCAGTAAATGGCAACTTTGCGCAGTGCACGGCTCGTTACAGTGGCAGCACCGATGAGAACCTGGATACGTTTTTAGACAGCATCGAAAGTTACAAGTCTTGTGTGCACATCACCGACGAGAACGCCATTCGCGGCTTAGCGCTGCTACTCACGCGCGACGCCGGCATCTGGTGGCAAGGTGTCAAGGCGCAAGTCAAGACCTGGGAAGAGGCGCTCGATAGGCTACGAAGTGCCTTTGGCGAACGCCGCCCCCCTTTCGTAATTTACACAGAGTTGTTTTCTATGGTACAGGGAGAAGAGTCTACGGAACTATTCATATCAAGAGTGAGAGCTTTGTTAGCTAAATTGCCCGCGGATGACCTTCGTGAACGAGTTCAATTGGACATGGTGTTTGGTCTATTAAATCGTCGCATCAGAAAAAGGTTAAAGAGAGAAGCCGTTGATACTTTTGAAAGCCTGCTAAAACAGTGTCGAAGCATAGAAGACTCTAGAAGAGAGAATCATGTTCCCGTAGTTCCCGTAGCAACAGTGCGCGATGGCGCGTATTCGTCGACCGTTTCCACGAATCGCCCGAGCACGGCAGATTCCAGGAATCGTGCGAGCGCGAGTGAGGTTACTGACCCCGACACCTGTACTTCACGAACTTCGGTTTCGTACGACAAACCTCGTCGTAAATTCTGTGTTTACTGTAAACGTAGTGGTCACAGTAAAGACTCTTGTGAAAACTTGAAAGAAAATAACGCGAAAGTTAATAAGGACTCTGGTGATAACTTCGTTGAAAATAGTTCAAAAGTGAAGTGTTACGGCTGCGGCGCCCCTAATGTTATTCGTTCCAAGTGTCCGAACTGTAACCAGGGACAGTCGTTTTATTGCGTCGACGTAAATTCGTGTGACGCCGACGCCGATGCCGATGCTGCCGCCGTTCCTGCCGCCCCGCATGGGCGAGGTGCGGACTCGCTACCTACATCGCAGCGCGCTTCACTAGCGCGCGCCGACAACACGCGCGCGCGCATCGGCAGGAGCCCCGCGCGCCTTCGCGCGTGCTCACGTGCGCGAGGTGCCGTTTCCCATGGCGCCGTGGCAACGCGCTCGTCGGACGCGGTGTTGCTAAGCGCCGAACGCCGTCGAAGCGTTAACCCGTCGCCTGCGCTTGGTACTACAGGTAACCCTACACGTGCCGTGGGGGATTTTTCTGAACTTTCACAGTGATTTATGCAACGTTTCGAAGTGTGTTAATGAGGACGTTGATATTGTTTGTTTCGATAATGTTGATAACGTTTACAATAATTATTGTCGTGATAACGTTTCTATGGTCAATGATTGTCAAACTTTTTGCGATGTGGCCAATGATGGTCAAAATGTTTGTCGTAATGTAAAAGCTGTTCAAAGTTTGTTAGGCAATGGCAAAGGTGTTCAAACTTATTATGATAAAGTCAATGAATCTCAAACTTTTTCTGAACAAGTCAATGTTTGTCAAACTTTTTGCGATAAAGACAATGTATGTAAAAGTTTTTGTGACAACGATGAGGTGCGTGCTGTTAAAACTTCTCGCCGTCCTATTTTGAATATTAGTATTCTTGGCGCGAACGGTTCTGCGCTTGTTGATACTGCGGCTGAAAGTTGCATCGCTGGCCATACGTTATATGCTCTCCTCGAACAGAAAGGACACCCGTTAAAGTCTTCAACAAAGGTTGTTAGGTTGGCTGACGGTGTACGTAGGGAGATGATTGTGCTCACCACTGAAGTAGAGGTGACACTCAAACACAAAACAAAGAAAGTCAGTTTTGTGATTTTTCCTGGGTCGGATAATAATGAATCTCTTTTAGGAATTGATTTTCTGAGGGCGTTTAACCTTAACTTTGATTTTGGCACTAAAAGCTGGCACTTTGGTGAAAATAATAACCAGAAGTATGAGTTACACTTTGAGAACGTGTCACCTCTCACTTCATGTGTAGCAGCTGTAGTGGCACTTAGGGAGGACGAAGCTACGTTGCTTAGCGCACAGCGACGCGGGATGCTTGCGCAGCTCCTCACTGAGAACCAGGACATGTTTGAGTCAGGGGGAGGACCAAGTACTTTTGCCGAGCATAGGATCGACACGGGCGATCATCCGCCTGTTGCCGTGCCGCCTTGTCATGCCACTTCTATGAAGGAGGAGGTCATGCGGCCGGACGTCGGTATGTCGGTAAGTTGCTGGCAAAGAATGAGCGTAAGTCTCCATTGTGCTCTCCTGTTCTCTCGGTGCCTAGAGCCAACGATAAGGTAAATAAGGATCAGTGTGGTGTATGCTCAGTCGTCGTGGACTTATCTGCTCGCAGCCCCACTGATCTCCGACGTGCTCAGCTCGGTGACCCGGAACTGGAAAAGATTATAAGTGAGTTAGAAAATACGTCAGATGCTGCAGGCGTCGGAGTGAAGCGTTGGTCGGAGCGAGGATACTTCATGCAGCAAGGCGTCTTGTACAGGTACAATCCCGATGTCGAAAGTGAAGAGCCGCAGCTGGTGGTTCCCGTTTCGCTTTATCTTGATATCTTGAAGGAATGCCACGATTCACCACTGTCGGGGCACCAGGGGATTGAGAGGACCTTTTACAAGATCTCGCAACGCTTCTTCTTCACAGGTATGCGTCGTATCATTGCTGAGTACATTAAGACGTGTGTACCTTGTCAGCGGTACAAAGCATCTAATGAAAAGCCGTCCGGTCTTCTTCAGACTCCCGTTTTAAGTCAGCGCAACGAGGTGGTGGCGATTGACTTGTTTGGTCCCTTGCCAGAAGGTAAGAACGGTGAGCGCTGGGTCCTGCTGGTCGAAGACACGGCTACACGCTGGATTGAGCTTTATGCTCTAAAGGAAGCAACTTCTGAAGCATGTGCTCGTACGCTCGTAGAAGAATACTTCCTCAGGTATGGTTTCCCTCGCAGGGTGGTATCGGACAACGGAGTGCAGTTCGTCGGAGCGGTCATGCAACAGTGTCTCTTTGTTCTTGGAGTTAAGCAGAGCCTCGTGCCGTTGTACCACGCTGAAGCGAATCCCGCGGAGCGTAAAAATCGAGACTTAAAAGCTCAGCTCGCCAGGTTAGTTGAAAACGAACACTCGTCGTGGCCAACTAAGCTTGCTGTCATCCGGTTTGCCATGAACAGTGCCATGTGTCGCACCACCGGAGCTACTCCTGCATATCTCATGTTTGCGCGCGAGATGAGGTCTCCAACAGAGGTGAGCTATGATTTAAGAGCTATACTTGACAAAGAAAACTTTGTCCCTCAGATCACGCCATATCTGCGTTCGTTTATCAGCTCATTGTCAGCTGTTCGAGATCGCGTGGAGTCACAGCAGGACAAACGTAAAGAATATGCTGACAAATCTCGTCAGCCAGGTGATGTATTCGACGTCGGGGATAAGGTCCTCATTACGTCTCACGTTCTTAGCAACGCAGCTAAGGGCGTCTCGGCCAAGTTTATCCCAAAAAGGGATGGTCCTTATCTGGTCGTTAAGAAAGTTGGTCCTACAACTTACCAGGTCTCTGGTCTCAATACACCCGAGGAGGTGCTGGGCAAGTACCACGCTTCACAGCTCATTCGTTTTAATGCTAGGGATGACGTGGTTCCTTCTCCTGTGGTGCCTAAAAGGAAAAGAGGTCGTCCACGTTGTCGAGATCAGGATGTTGTGCGAGTCCATGGACGTGGGCGTCCTCATGAACTCGAGGGGGAGTCTATAGCGTGTGACAGGGACAACCCTATTTCTCGCACGTTACCTCCTAGGGCCAATAGAGGTAGACCCCCGGCTCGCTTTCAAAAGGACTGAGCCGCGGATCTACATTCGTTAGCCGGTATTCGCGCGCGCTATGTAGCCAGCCCGCGCGATAGTTGATGATGACAGTCGGTTACTGTACGCCTTCGCTAACGGATACGCTCTACCCTTACGCGTGAGATAATATTATTTATATGTTGTTGTGACTTGTGTAGTTTGTTCAACTCGTGACAATACATATGTGTCCAAGTGTCAGTGTTGTGTTTTCTTTATAAACTATACGTCACCCTACAAGGTATACATGTATGTATGTATACATGAATGTATGTATATATGTGGATTGTGGACATGAAAATTCTATTTCTACAGGGCTACAGTCCAAACGGCGTGATGGTTTTTGATATATGAGGATTCCTTGCAGTGTCTTTGCAGTGGAGCGTGTGATATATATGATATATAATTAATTGACAGGGCATAGTTTCATTTAAAATATTTCATGTTAAATACCGAAACACCCCAAGTAATCACATATAATTGACAACTATCGTATTTTAAAACTGTACCTTCATTTCCTTCACGGACGACACATGCATTGAGGTCGCCCTGACTCACGCATATTTTTTTATTTCCGGTCTGTTAACATATTTATATACAAAATAATATATTTTCTAAAACCGAATTAATGTGGCTTGATGGCCGTATTTTTTGTTTTTATGTATCTTATGTAGTTAAAAAAAATTAGTAATATTGAATAAAAATAATTTACGCTGTATATGTTTTCCTCCTTTATTATTTTTTGTTCCAAAATTTATTATTTTGGTTCGTAAAATAGATTCCTCATCCTTTATTTATCCGAAAATGATATGACACTTGCCATGGTATGTATAGTTTCAGAAAAAAATGGCTTTAAATAAAGCGCGGCGGACTCGAACTCCCCCCCCCCCCCCCCCCCCCCCCCTAAATGCGGGGTGGCTCTCGATGGCTCCCGGTCTGAATCCACTCAAGACCACCTAAGGATCAACTGTGCCAAGTTTCACCGCATAGTCAAAAAGTGCAAGGTTCCCATACAACAGATAGCAATAGCACACCCACTATCTGCAGTAATGTACTATTATTATGCTAATCTATTGAGACAGGTGCGAGAAGCGGTAGTTGACAAAAGGAGGGGCAAATTAAGGAAAGGCATTTTGTTTTTGCAAGACGATGCACCCCGTTCACACCGCCCGGGTTGCGAGGCAGGCTCTGAAGGAAATTGGCTTCGATCAAATCGACCACCCACCCTACAGTCCAGACCTAGCCCCTAGCGATTATTTTCTGTTCACTAATTTAAAGAGGGAGTTACGGGGAAAGAGATTTGGCAGTGATGAAGAGATTTGAAGCAGAGCATTTTGAAGGCCAATCTAAAGAATATTTTTTTAACGGCCTAAAAGCATTGTATCTAAAATGTAAAAAATGCATTGAATTAGAAGGAGATTATATTGAAAAATAAACATATTAAGTTATTTTTTATATATTGTTTTTTTCTACCATAGGCTTAGGACTTATCAGCCGCCCCTCGTATCCTGCTTTTAATGATTTATCTTGAATATTATAGAACAAATGTAAATTAATCAAAATAAATATAAAAACATTTATTGAGTACCTACTTAATAATTTTCCTGGTTTTTCAGAAGCTAGTTAAGTTGTAATTTTTTTGAAGACTGTTTAGTTGGGTTTTGCCTCTAGGTATCAATTTAATTGTTTATATTAAATATCATAGAACAAACACTCACACTCAGACAGTTGTACCCTGGGTGAACTCGCTACATTTAAGGAGTCGGTAAGAGTTCTCCGTCACATTCCAAAAGGTGCGAGGAGTGCGGCGGCCAATAAGTTGTGCGGTATTATTGATAGGTGTACCTATTATAGATAATAGGGTTAATGAGTGGTACTGTCTCCTGTCTTTTTCTTATAGGGCCCTGAAAACTCCTGAAACGTCGGGTAAAGGTTCTCTTACGTCGAAGGTCAATGCCAACGTGGATGCTTTTTCATATTTATCTTCCGATGATTGTGAGGCGGTTTTTCGGTCGGCGTCGCTAACTAGGACGATCGAGGCCAAGGTGTATGAGGGCGATTTGAGGAGGGCAGTTCGATTGCTTATGAGCGAGGACACGATCGCTCCATCGGGGCCGGATACTTTGGCGGCATTACAGGCAAAGCATCCGAATCCGTCTCGTACTCTCTCTTTCCCATCGGACCCGGATCCGGCCGAGCCGGTCTTATCAGTTGGAGTAGAGGATGTAGCGCTGGCAGTCAACTCTCTCCACGACGGGTCGGCCGCGGGATGGCATACGCCCAGCTCATTTGAAAGAGTTGACATCTGGCACGGCGGGGGATGGCGGAGTGCGCTTGATGGAGGCTCTGACGAGGATGTGCAATTTCCTGCTTAGTGGGAAGTTGAATCCTGAGGTGTGCCCTTATTTATATGGGGCGAGTCTTTGCGCTTTACGGAAGAAGGAGGGGGACGTGAGACCGATAGCCGTGGGGAGCACTTTTCGGCGGCTGGTAGCCAAGCTTGGGTGCCGTGCGGTGAGAGGAGAAATGGCTTCCTATCTTCAGCCACATCAACTTGGTTTTGGGACGCGTTTAGGGTGTGAAGCGGCGATACATGCCGTGCGCACTTTTGCATTGGATCCAGCGAATGCGGGTAACGTCATTGTAAAACTGGATTTAAAAAATGCTTTTAACTCCTTGGAGAGAGACGTCCTGTTGAGCGAGGTCGTGGAGAGCATTCCAGCACTCTATCCTTTTCTTCACCAAGTCTATCACTCGCCATCTAATCTCTTTCACGGTCCGGACCGTATTCTGTCCCAAGTTGGTGCTCAGCAGGGAGACCCTCTTGGCCCTCTCACTTTCAGCCTTGCTATTCATAAGGTCATCGTCGAGCTCAAGTCCCCTCTTAACATCTGGTACCTCGATGATGGGACTATTGGAGGTAAACCAGAAGAGGTGGAGCAAGACCTACTCGTATTGTTGCCACGCTTAAAGGCTTTGGGGCTGGAGGTGAATACGGCCAAGTGTGAGTTTTTTCCCTGTGGTCCGGAGTCGTGTTCTCTTTTCATCTTTTCTTCCGGGCCTCGAGGAATTGGGCAGGGACTCTTTTTGTTTACTTGGTGCACCTATATTTCCTTCTGCAGTTCCTGAGGCTCTTAACAATCGCAGGGGTCTGTTTTTGCTCGCCAGTGAACGTCTCAAAATGGTTAACGCGCATGTGGCTCTGGTTCTGATGCAGAAGTGTTTTGCCATCCCAAAGATAACCTACCTTCTGCGTTCGGCCCCAGTGTGGTTATTTCCCGGTGACATCAGTTCATTCGACGCTACCATTAAGTCTACGATCGAGGCGATTGTTAACGTCTCCCTAAGCGAGGAGCAGTGGACGCAGGCTGCTCTACCTATTCGGTACGGGGGTATTGGGGTGCGGCGTGCCCGGGATGTGAGCCTACCGGCTTTCTTGGCGTCGGCACATGGGGTGGCAGACCTAGTCGCTAACATACTATCTGTAAATGGCGACAGGCTGAGCATACCATATGTGGCCGGCGCCTTGGTGGCGTGGTCGGCTCTCAACCCAGGGGTGGCCGTACCCGAAAACCTCAAAGTTCAGCGCGCGTGGGATGACGTAGGTTGTAAAGCCACCCTCGATCGACTTATTGGTGATGCTGCTGGGGCAGACCTTGCGAGACTTCTGGCGGTATCGCGGTCAGAATCGGGGGCGTGGTTGAATGCGTTACCTTCGCCTCAATTGGGCACATTACTCGATGGTGACTCGTTGCGTGTATCCGTTGCTCTCCGCCTGGGCTGTGATGTGTGTCATCAACATGTCTGCATCTGCGGTGCCATGGTGGGTGCTGACGGCCATCACGCATTGAGTTGCCGCCGATGTACAGGTAGGCATCCGCGTCACCATGCCCTCAACGATATCGTCCAGAGAGCTCTCAGATCGGCAGGTGTTCCGTCGGTGCTGGAGCCGCTGGGGCTTAGCCGCACTAATGGGAAGCGGCCGGACGGCCTCACTTTAGTGCCGTGGGAAAGGGGGCGGTGTTTAGTGTGGGATGCTACATGTGTCAGCACATTCGCCGCCACCCATATCAGTCGCACTACGCGCGCAGCCGGAGCTGCTGCCGAGACCCAAGCGGCGGTGAAGCGGCAAAAATATGCTCCTTTGGGACCGGGTTATATTTTTGTCCCTTTGGCGGTGGAAACAGCGGGGTGTTGGGGGGCGGACGCGAAACGGTTTGTTCGCGACATAGGCCGTCGCCTCAGACAAAAAGGGGAGGACCCCCGCTCTGAGTCGTTTCTGGTGCAAAGGCTTTCCATGGCTATTCAGCGTGGAAATGCCGCCAGTATTATGGGGACTTTTGCGCCAGGAACGGCTGGGGGCGATTAAAGTTAGTTTTAGGTAATTTGCGATTTTAGTGTTGTAATATTGTTTGATAATTTTTACTGTTTTACAATAAAAGAATAATATGTATTTTATTTATTTGTCTATTATCGTTATTTATTATGCATGTATAACCACTGTGTGTTTATATCTGTAGTTCCACCGCCCACAATTTGTCTGCTTTGCCCAAATGTTGACTGGTATAGAACAAATGTAAATGTACCAAAATAAATATAAAAACATTTATTAAGTACTTAATATTTTTTTTGGATTTTCAGAGTGTCGCAGTTAGATTAGGTATAAGATAGGTTAAAAATGTATTAGATAATAAGTTAATCAGTTTATTCGCACTATATGATTTTATTTTCTTTTATTTCTATTTCATCATTGTCATTACTTACCATTAATACCACTTAAGAATACTAATTGTAATTATTTATAAGAATTGATTTGATAAATAAAGGGATGTCGTAGTTGGCTCAGAATATACACTTCACACTAGGAAAATGGACTCCGCTAAGTGACGGACAGGCGCACGGTATGAATACCCCCGCCCGCCCGGCATTACGGCACTGCTCACACACCTCTGCCGCCCTCACTGATTAGGGGCCGCACGGTCCGGCGTCCTAGGCACACACTCACGGACCCGGACGACGAAATCACAGCGTCCATCGAAAGATGGAACGCTGCGCTTTCGGCGTCCAACACATCGCGTACACTTCAGCGTTCCCGCCGGCGGGGACGTCCACCGCGAGACAACACAGACACATACAGTCCGCTTTCGTCCCGGTACCGCCGCATACCGGGTAGAGTCAGTCCGACGCAAGTCGGGCCTAGCTGAGTTTCTTGCTGGACTCTTCTCAGCTAGGCTAGGTTTTAGCGAACCAGCGATAAAACTCCCAGTAGTTCGATACCACTCACACCCCAGATTCGGTTGATACCGTTCAACCAATCTCACTGGAGCGCAAACTCTTAGAGTATTCCAGTGTACAAACTTCCCCGCGTGGTCGTGCCGGAGGCTTCCCCTGGATTTTCCCCAGGCCACCCTCCAACCACGCAGTTCGACCGCTATATTGGGTCCGTCCTATTATAGCAACAGTCAGGGTCAAAAAAAAAAAAAAAAAAAAAACCTCTGCCGCCGAGACATACTCACTCTCGCCAACTGCGCCATGTGAAATTATTGTTGTGTTTTTTACTTCAAGTGACCCAGGTTTTCCCTATATGGAAAAGTAAGATACAGTCCACATCTACCTAACACAGAGGCTAGTTAAGTTGTAGATTTTACGTCTGTAATTTTTTTGGATTTTGCCTCTAGGAAACTATTTGGTTGATAATATCCGTAACATAGAAAAAAACTGCTATTATAAATTAGTCAGTTCATTTACTGGACTATACTGAGGGTCTGCCGCAAAACGAAAATCTCCCTCGTTTGTCGCAATTGCAAGTTCGAGCGACAGAGAGGGAGATCACGAACGAATTTGCCAGAAAGGCCTTCTGGCCGGTTTGTGGTCACCCTTCAAAAAGCAGGTTGAACTTGGCGAAAATATCAATTGCTGGTATTTCAAAAATAAAATATTTAAAATATGATAGAGATAACGTCCTCGTTAAAAATAACACGAAACAAAATATTTAAACGAATAATTTGTTACGTTAAGGATGTTAAGTTTAAATAATTTGACGTAGGACTAATTAATAGCGTCATACAAGTGCAAAAAATGTATCAAATGCATCCTTCCTTTCATAAATATGTACCGAAAAAATCATTCGACATTTTAAGAGCCATGGGGCATATTCTTCAGATTTTTTTATCTGTTTAATGAACAGACATAGTATAAGGGATAACGGCAAGCGATGGTGATGTATGGATATGGACCCATATTTTCGCTTCTGACGGTAGCTGATTGACCCTGATTAATGGTGGTTTTGATGATGAGAAATCATTCCAATGAAATGCAAGGTAGCAATATTTTAGGTTCTAAGGTATTTAATCATCATCCTCCTAGCGCGATTCCCGGAAAGGTATTTAATAGGAAGTAAAATAAAAAAAGCATGTTGCAACTTTTTGTTATTACTTAAATATTATTGCAAATTCTTGTTTATAAATATACTTTGGCAGAACAAAAAAATCTAGCTCTCATTTTAATATACAAAGGTGCTTAGCTAATAACTTTTAAAAAAATGCGTATTTTCATACTTGAGGTTTAATTATGCTTTATTACTGCTGGAAGCACTATTTGTATTAAATTCTAGGAAATCTTTGAGTAATGTAGTCCGTCTTTTCTCTGCTATATCCATTTGATTTTCTAGATCGCCGCGATCCGTTGTTTCTGCTCTTTCTACCTTCCACGATAAGTTTTCAATCTCTGCTTCCAACTGGGCCTGTAAAAAACCACGTTTCCTTACTGTAGGTACAGATTTAAATCATATTATACAATAACAATAGTAATTATAATTACCCTAGCTTAATCTATATCAATTTATAACATTAATGTCATGATGTGATTATGATTGTCAATAAAAAATAAATGTTGGACTCTTTTTTAGGCTTCCGTAGTCAATAAGGAACCATTAATGCCATGCCCGTCTGTCCATCCGTCTATCTTCGGCTTAACTCAGTAACCATTAGGTACTACTAGAAAACTGTGATTCGGCATGTGTATATAAATCAATCAAGCAGACTAGTCAGTGATTCTTTTGCGAGATATTGGGCTTTAAAGCCCTTATCCCTAATCTATAAAAATCTAGTTTTTGTTTTAATGTGTACTGTAAATATTAATATTTTATTGAAGCTGCATCTAGGTAGTGTGTAGGTACATGTATTATTGCTGTATTTACTGCCGCAGAGACACACTTGTTTCATGTTTTATCTGTTTTTTGTTTATTCCATTGTTTACTATGCGTGTAATGTGTGTTTGTGAATAAATGTATCTTTCTTTCTTTCTAATTTTTGTTCGAGTCATGTGTCCCCCCCTGCCAGCTAAATGGCTCAACTGGGGATGTGAAAAAATTCGTGTTAGTAGTACATATAATGAATTCAAAAGGAATACTATCATGAACAAGTAGTCATAAGTAGTTACCGAGTATTCGTCGACCAACTTGATGTGTCCTTGGAAAGGCCAACAAATTCGGACGACGCAACCCCACCGCAAGTCGATGTAACTAAGACAGACGGGCAACTATGGAACCATACACTGCGCGTGGCCCGACACGCACTTGGCCGGTTTTGACTTTAGGAAGAAATAGGGCTACTATTATAATTTAAAATTATTATTTAGCTATCATCAGGGAGCGTACATTTCATGCCGATGACAGGCGTATGACGTCAAGCTACATACAGGATGGAAAAAGTTTGAAAAGAGCAACGGCCTAACGAACGTTCATTTATCCGTACCTAAGAATGGAAAATGTGATTGATCAATGATTAATCACTGTTATCTAATCAACCTCTTCCGTTTAAGTACATCTAATATATTGACACTTGAGACGGACGTTGAAAGAACTTTATCTGACATTGTCACATCAAAGTTTACTCTTTGTCACAAATAGGAGGCGTGCGGAAACAACATTTCAGTTAAATTTAATAAGACCAGGAAACTTAAGGCTTTGCTAGTGGCCAAAGTCGCCATGCAGGCTATAAAATTATTGTGCCAAATAAATCTATGTTTAGTTATAGATAATAAACAAATTTATTGTTCCTGCTGTCAGCAAAGTTTCCCACCAAAAGAAAGCAACATCAAATACGTACGTTTACGGTTACTAAGTCGTGTCACTACGTGTTTTGAAACATCCTGTGTGTTTATATGAATACGTCATTATGACGAAACCGGCATGAAATGTACGCTCCCTGGCTATCATTATTCTTATTATGGTCAATTCAGTTGAGTAAACAGAGAAAACCATTGAAGTTACAGCGAAAGAAAAACGATAATTGGGCGTAAAAACCTAGAAACTTTAGTGAGTTATACTTTTCGACGGCACTGCTTTCTTACTCTTTCACTGCATGACAATAGGGGATGTAGACACTAAACAAAATAATCAATATTTTCATATTTTCTCGAAAAAGGATTTAAAATGTAGTCAAATGGAGAAAAATCAGCGCAAGAGGTTAAATAAACATGAGTTATAAGTGTCCAAAGTTTTAAGAAGAAGTATGTTCTGTCCCTTTTTCGCAAAACGCAACTTCATATGAAGGGATGACGCTTGTAGACTGTGACGTCACTAGAACGGCAACGTGCCGCGACGTGCGTCGACGCGGCCTTCCGCGACGCGCTCTGCGGCAGCCTCGCAGATTGTGACGTCACAATCTGTTTGCGTTTTCTCTCTCTAACAAGCAATATTAAAATGGTTGTAGCTTCGTAATTCTTTGAGATATCTGAATGAGATTTTCGTCACTAGGCATATTTTTTGTCCTCTTTCTCTTACGAGTACCTAATAATAATTTTCGAGCCTACACCCCTACTTCGAGTGTACAACAGGTATTTACCACTTTATAGAGAACCCTTCCATATTCCAACAGGATTACTAATTATGTTGCATAAAATTGATTGTCATAATTTTATTTTGCATTATTGGCCTGAATGGCAGAATCATCATTTCGCAGAATTACTTTTCGAATAAATTTCATTGCATACAGTCATTTCGCATAACTTCCTTAGGCAGAATAGTACATTGGCATAATGACGATTGCAATAATAGTCCTATGATCGGATAATCGTGTCACCGAAATTTGTATCGCATAATATTTAGCTGGCATACTTTCATTTGGCACAACGTTCATTTGACAAAACAAGTTTCCTGCTCTTTTGTAAAGAAATGACCTGGAACACGGAAGCGGGAGCAAAGCTCCCGCTTTCGTCTTCTAGCCTATCCGCGATCCGAGTCGGTTATGCCACTAAGTCCCTGTTCCCTACTGCCTACGTGATTCGTGAAATTCCGTAGTAATAGGTATTTATAATTTAGAGTGCAAGTTAGTATTTTCGATAAACAATTCGTAACGTTCTCGCTTGGCTCGCGCTTTTTACCTACACCGACCTGCCTTAGAACGCTTTCCGCGTCATCTAGAGCAGTATGGTTCAATATTTGCACGGCTTCGGCGAAACGTATATTCTGGCACACAAAATTATGCAAAAATAAAGTCCTAGATATTAGTTGTATGCGTTCTGCTACGTAAAATTCTGCGAAATTAAATTCGGCCATATTACTATTCTGTAATTCAAAATTCTGCCAAATGAGGGTATGCGACATGATAGTAATGCTAAGTATATGAGTAGTGAGTTATGCTAAAGTATCATTCGGCTAAAAATGTTTCTGCGATAACTGTTATGCGGATTGTATTTCGGACAATCAATATTATGCCAGATAAAGGGAACTCATTCCAACATGCATAGTGAGGGATTTTAAATTGGTCACATTGTTTCCACATTTGCCATGCATAGAATGACAAGTCAACATGGCAATTACGAACACAACTTAAGTAGCACTTAAAAGCCTGAGCTTACCTGCTGATACTCAAAAAGCTCTTTTCGGGGTCCCACTTCCATATAATAAGCATAAGGGTATGTGTATTGCAGAGTATATCTGCAGCGCTTTAGCAGTCTTGCAGAATCCCACAGGTATTGCCAATCAATCCATGTACCCTCTCCAGCCATCACCTATACGAATTAACACATGTTATAGATTCATCTAAATTCATCCATGAATTTACACAAACCAGCACTCAAACTGAAGCAAGCACGGTTACGGTAAAGAGAGACTTATACTGTTATTCATAAAATGTTTGAATGCAAAAACATGAAATAACAAGTGGCATACCGAAATTTTTACCTAAATACTGGTACACGATCCCTGACTAACTAGGGATTGCAATCCGGTCCGGCGAATCCGGTAATCCGGCCGGATCCGGTATATTAGTATATGATCCGGTGGACTCAAAATGATTGCTAAAACGCAGCAATTTAAATAGTCTTGCTTTACAAATTTTACTGTTCCCAACCCCAATTTCATGATAGTTTCCTTGAAGCTCGAATTAGAAGTAAATTTTGTTTAATCGTATATGTATATGTTTACTGTGATTAAATATAAATACATATAAGGGGACAATCTTACACAAATCGACCTAGTCCCATAGTAAGCTCAGTAAGGCTTGTGTTATGGGTACTAGACGACGATATATATAATAGATATAAATACTTAAATACATAGAAAATATCCATGACTCAGAAACAAATATTCATGCTCATCACACAAATTTTTGCCCTTACCGGGATTCGAACCCAGGAACTCTTGCTTCGTAGGCAGGGTCACTACCAACTAGGCTAAAGCGGTCGTGATTATAGTATTTAAGTAAGTTATCCAGACATTTCAGATGATCTCAGTAAATAATTTATTTTAGTTAATTTTAAAAAGAATAATTAAATGCCTTATGCCTTAATTCCGTGATAATCGTGATAGTAAGTTTCCTTGAATATCGATATTTCCGATTTGGAATAAGAAGTTTATTTTGTGTATTAGTTGTGTTAACGTATGTTGATTATTGATTATATTATTTCGTTATGTTTACTTATGTACATACGTTGATTATTAGTGATTTAATTTTAATAACAATTTGACAGTTCAAGTCATCTGTGTGCGAGCGCTTGTGTATTGTACCTACTTATGCAGTTTTGATTTGTGCGGCAGTGACAAGGCAGTTTTCGTAAGCGCAAGCAGTAATAAGCACGTTACCAGCCACATACAAATATGAGTTGAATTATAGTTGAATATATAGTTAAGTTTCAATAGATAATGATCTCAAATCTCAAAGGATGATTTGATCTCAACTCTCAAATAGACAAACGAGTTGTTTCACTAAACTTTCAAAAGTAGTAGTTTTTTTTTCATTTTGAATTATTGTTTTATAAGTATTTTTAATTTAAAACAAACCAATATTATTTACCCCAGCCCAGAATTCTTTTCCATAAAAACTCGACAAAATGTTTAATTTTCAATATACGCAGTAGTGTTATACCAATCCGCCCGGATTCAACAAAATCCGGCCGGAAAAATCATACCGCATTGCAATCCCTAACTATAACACGACCAGCCGAGCTAGCACGATAGATTTGATCGTCACGTTTTACGGCGAAAATGTAATGAAACGTTACGTAAAACGTGACGATAAAACTTATCGTGCTAGGGCCTCAAGAGAGTGTATTTACGTCAAGTACAAGCATACTAATTAGGCGGTAAATGTACGTGTGTAATGTTGCGATTACCAAGAAAAATTACCACTGAAATAATCTATAGCTAAATTATATTCTAGTATGTGCAAAGGTGTGATGGACGCATCATTTATAACGTGGATATTTTTCTCAGCATTTACCTTTTGATTGATGCGGCTCTTGAGGCTTGCTAAGGTTTGCTCCTCCAGTTTAAGAGATCGTGCGTGATTTTCCCATCTTTCATAATAATGCAAATATTTCTTGAGTGCCTCGCGCGCCTATAATAAAATGTATTATACAACATTCGAAATAATCATGGAAATACCATCGAAAAAAATTGGTCATATCATAAAAACAATATTTCACAATCTCAACTGATGTCCCTTTGTCTGCAACTGGCATGTTGTTTGGTTACACAAAAAATATGACGAATGTATACCTGTGCATGTTGATTGTCATTAGTTAAATTAGGATCTTCCTTGTAGCGACTGCACTCATAGTACTCGGAGCCGTGGGTCTTCCAGTCGCCCAGGCACACCCAACAGAAGTCGTGTCTGCAAGCTCCACACTGCATGTGATTGCAACCTCCATTCTTCTCTATGCATATCTGGCACTTGGGGCAGTCCTATAACAAATAAGACAAATTATGAAAATATCAGAAAAATATATAGCAATGTGACGAAAGAGAAATACTCGAGCTGTTAAGGCTCAAAGGAGTCTTAGCTTAGTCTAACTAAGCTTTAACTTTAACGGATGGAGTCTTAAAAGCTCTCCTGAGAGATCACAACACCAACACTACTCGTAAAGTCCTAAAATAAAATAAAAGAATTTCGACTAAAGAACGTGAAACGCGAATTAGAAGACTGAAGAGGTTTGATAGAATTTGAAAAATTCAAAAATATATTTTTGTCAAACATAGGTATGAAGGTCTTATAAGGTACAATTTATTGATCTCTATGTTTCGCCGCCTGGCACACAAATAGCTACAAATCAGCATTCAGCATGCATCACAAATAATATTTAAAAAAAAAACATATATATAACAATTTAAAATAAATCATGATTAAAAATATGTATAACTCAAATATTATAAGTATATTTTCCGAATAAACTGAAATAAAAATAAATTAAGAATGAACAACAAAAATGGAACATGAAATATAATCAAAATTGAACAATGTACAATTGTACAATTTTGTACCTTTTGGCGTCGAGACCCTCGGTCCATGGGGTCCCAGTGCGCAAAAGTTATTTGCGGAAATCGCGAAACGTCTGGTTGACGTAACTGGTGACCGAAGAGCTGGCGGTTTTCTCGCGCAACGCATCAGCATTGCAATTCAGCGAGGAAATGCCGCCAGTATCCTCGGTACAATGCCTCGAGGGCCTTTTTTAGATTTAACTTAGCTTTAATTTAATTTAGTTAATGTTATAGTTATCATCTTGTATATACTTTAGAAAATAAAGGTTTGTAAGTGAATTCCATTTGTCACCACCTCATAGTCTATCAAAATTGATAGTTTGGAATTAAATTAAAATTAGAAATAAATAATTCATATAAAATGTCAAGTTTAAAAGGATTGCAATAAGGGAGTTCGAGCGGAGCCGCCGTGCCGAACGGACGCACGGACCCTTACCGTCCTCTATCATTGTTTCTCCAAATTGCATAAAAAGCACCACGAAACAAAAGGCGCCTATCGCCAGATGTTCTAGTAAACGCTCGCTGCGATTCCTGTCGGAGCCAAATCACGCTATCCGCTCCGATACTCGTATATACATCTCGCGATATATACCGGTCTACACAAATGTGCAGTGCGTCCATATATTATATAACAGTGAGTGCGACTGATGTGAGGGCGGTGCAAGTCTACGCCAGCTACAACGACGCCCAAGCTCCACAAACAAATCCGGTGAGATCAGACCATTTTTCACTTAGTGTATGAATGCTAAAAATCGCAAGAATGTGGTGTTAATAGCCCACGAGAGGGAATACATAAAATACAGGACGTAAAAACAAAGAACTCCTAGTACATATTTATAATTAATAGTTACTGTATCGACGCACTGCACCCGCGCCCGCGCAGATAGGTATTTCATTTTTGTATTGTATTCGGTGTTGCTTCCTTTGTAACTTAGTAAGATTTTACGTTTGATTACAGTAAGTCAACAAACACTTAATTTATCTTATGTTACACTTTAATGAACCCTGTAATAAGCGCCTGTCTAGGCATAGGGACGCTTCCGCAGTGTCATACGTATATGTTTATAAGTAATAGTATCTAACTCGTGACGCCTACAGAATAGATTCATTGATGAATGAAATCTAGATCAGTTATAAAAGTAATACGCTTGGCGCCCCTCCTAACGCAAAGAGTAGTGGATAGGGGTTAGACGAGACTTAAACTGGGTTGAAGCGCTTTAGCGCTTTAACTCACCGTAAGCCTGAATATATTAAAACTAAGGAAACTTAGCCCATGATGACCGATTTCTAAAAGAAATAACTCCGGCGACGAGCAAAGAATAGCGATACATCTGCCTAACCCTAAACAATGGAACGCAAAAAACAACCGTTGCTACCTGCTGCGCGTGAATGCACTTTCTTGAAATGTCCAGATTTTATGACTGTATGTACCCACGCCACGCCAGATGGGCTCAGATAGGCGAGCGATATTAAAAACATACAGGATGAAAATGCTAGGTTCATAAAGTTGTAATATGTAAAACACCGGATCAAAAAGAAAACCAAACTCCAATTAAACTATATGGATGCAAAAAATATCCAGCCCATACGCGAGGAGAAAAAAGCGTTGAATACGAGCCTCAGAAGACTGGAGAACCTTACAAAAATACGAGTTATGCTTTTGTGACATGACGAATATGTACTTACTCTTCCCTAGGAAGATCGCTTAGCCACGAAAACAGGCAAATTAAATGCTGGCTGCCGGTCATCTAAATCAAAATCAAAATCAAAATCAAAAATATTTTATTCAATATAGGTTCCTACAGAACACTTTTTGAAGGTCAAAGTTCAATACATTTAACAATTGAGCACATGTTAGCTTACAAACATAAATGTTGTTATAACAATGTCAAAAAAAAAAAAAAAAAACATTATGTATGTATGTATGTATGTATGTAAGCACTTTATTGTACACAATAACAGGTTAAGGAATATACATGTCACACAATAGATCAAAGTACAAAGGCGAACTTATCCCTATAAGGGATCTCTTCCAGCTAACCTTTGAGCAATTGAGAGGAAGGTAGGTAGAACGAGATAGGCAAACTTATACCGTGTACAAAAACAGAGAAAATAAAGCAAATCCTAATTAGTATTAATTCTAGACAAATAAAAACATGCCAATACATATATAAATATACAATATAAAATATAATACACACTAACATATGTTACATATATATCGCAAATATACAATAAATAAATAAATACTATATTCAACCAATTCACAAGTCATTGGAAAGCCACAACTTCTTCAAATTCATCTTAAGTGACGCAACAGACTGCGACTGTCTCAGCGACAAAGGCAACTCATTCCACAATTTAACAGCGCGCGCAGTAAAAGATCTGGAGTATGTTCGCGTCTTTCTAGACGGTACAGCAAGAGTAAGGTTAGTACTCGACCGCAAGCGGTGGCCACTGCCGTCTGCCATATAACTAAACCGCTCAGAAAGGTAAGGAGGGGAAGTAGGGCTGAACAGTGTATTGAAAAGTAATGACAGGATATGCACATCCCTGCGCCGGCGAATCGGTAACCATCGAAGCTTAGAGCGGAATTCAGAGATATGATCATACTTGCGTAGACCAAATACATATCTGATACATACATTTTGTAGACGCTCCAGCTTATCAAGTAGCTCCTCGTTGAGGTCCAGAAACGCAATATCGCCATAGTCCAGAAGAGGAAGCAAAAGAGATTGAGTAAGGGTCAACTTGGTACGAAGAGGAAGGAAATTCTGGAGACGTCTTAGGGAGTGAAGGGATCTAAAGATCCTCTGACTCACCTCAGCTATATGGGGTGACCAAGAAAGCGTCTGGTCCATGGTGATACCCAAATTCCTGACAGTAGAGGAAAGAGGAATAGAAATTCCATCAAAAATAATGTCAGGCACCACCACCTTTGAGAGCTTATCTACATAGTAAGGACTACCAATAACAATCGCTTGCGATTTCTTCGCATTAATTTGTAAACCATACTTACACGCCCAGCAGCGTATAGATTCTAGGTTTCGATTGACTTCCGAAATTAATGCGGAGACATCATCCACAGTAGCCGCTGCATAAATCTGTAGGTCATCTGCGTAAAGGTGATATGATGTAGTTAGGGATTCGGTGATACTATTTATAAAAACAGAGAACAATAATGGAGAAAGCACCCCGCCCTGTGGAACGCCAGCGGAGAGTTCGCACCACTCGGACATCTTGTCATCGAACGTAACGCGCTGGCGCCTGCCAAAGAGGTAGCTGCGAAACCAGGATAAGGGAGTTTCATAAATGTTAAGAGAGCGGAGAATACCTAGCAGAATATCAAAATCTACCGTATTAAAAGCACTGCTAAAATCAAGAAGAACAAGGACAGTGAGCTTTTTGGACTCGATATTGAGACGAATGTCATCGGTGACGTTAACTAAAGCGGTGACCGTGCTATGCCCGGGGCGGAATCCGGATTGGAAAGGATTAAACAAAGAATTTCTGTTAAGATGAGAAAGGAGACGACGATTAACATAATGTTCAATGATCTTTGACAAAACTGGGAGAATAGAAATAGGGCGGTATTGAGTGAAAGATACAGCATTAGGGATTTTGGGGAGAGGAATTACGTGAGCATACTTCCACGATGCCGGAAAGGTTCCAGTGGACAAGGAGAAATTTATAATATCCGAAAGGGTAGGAACAATAAAATCCGCCACGAGCATAAGCATATCCACACTGAGGCCATCGTCACCGATTGCCTTCGTCTTAATAGATTTGAGAAGGGCAAGCGTCTCCTGCGGTGAAATCAAACCAAATTCAAAGGGAGATAGGTCGGGGTGTGTAATATTGGCAAGAAGTGAAAGAGTGGATTGCTTAATGGATGGGTCAAGAGTAACCGGCGACGTGCTGAAATGTTTGTTAATAGCGTCAATGTCAAGAGTATTGGAAGAACATTGCTGAGTTTTGCCGACCCCAAGAGACTTTAAAAATTTCCACAACTTAGAAGGGGGACACTCCTCTATTGATTTGTGGATATGGAGGCGTTTTGCTTCCCTACAGACTTTGTTGCAGCAGTTACGTATGGAAATATACCTCTGGCGATTTTCGTCCGAAGGAACCAGCCGGAACTTAATACGAGCTCGATCGCGCTTGGCCATGTACTGTTTGATCTCCGGCGTGAGCCACGGTGCAGGAAAGTGTTTAACTCGCGTTGGTTTCAAAGGAGCATGCTTATCAAAAATCGCAAGCAATATGGCATTGAAAGCCCCTACTTTCATGTTAACATCGTCATGACGACCTACACTGCTCCAATCAGCATGTGAAACATCATCCCAGAGCGCTTCCAGATTTACATCGCGGAGATTTCTACGCATGATTATCTTCTGTCTCTTCTTCGGGGGACGAATGTTAAAAGAGGCGTAAATTAAATCATGATTGGAGAAACCTGCAGCATTGAATTGCCCGTGGAGGGATACCAGATTTGGAGAAGTAGTAAGAATGAGATCTAAAAGAGAAGGAGGGCCGTTATGAGGAAAATGCGTAGCATCAAGTGGCAACACGCTTAGATTTATAGAAGTTGCAAGAGAACGGAGCTTAGCGGAGCGATGGTCATTTTTAAGGAGACAGGTGTTAAAGTCACCCATAATAATGCTGTGATCAAACTGAGGGCTAATATTGACTAAAACATTTTCGAGGGAATCAAAATAATTAATTTGAGATGAAGGGCTATAAAAAACGCCAAGAAGAACTTTGGAGTGATGTAAAGTCACGTCTAAGAAAAGATACTCGGAAGAGTTCGAGTAGACTGATGGCGACTGAGCAACTACTTGATAAGCGAAATTACTTTTTATATATATGGCAACACCGCCGCCCCGCACAGTTCCCGAACCGCCATCGCTAGGGCCAATCCTGTCATTACGAATCAGAATATACCCAGGCAAGGGATATAAAGTTGAAGGAAGAGAGGGCTTTAGCCATGACTCGGAGATAAGAATTGCATGTATATTGTTATTGGAGCTGAACGATGCAAGCAATTCAGTGTAATGAGCCGGCACACTCTGCGCATTTATATGAACGACATTGAAGTTTTTAGTAGAAGTTTTAAAAGTACAGTGCAAGCGTTCACTAAGATCAGGCATATCTGATGCGTCACTCAAGGAATCGTAAAAACTTGAAGAAGAGAGTGAAAAAAACTCGCTGTCCAAACTAGCATTAAACACGTCCGACATTGTAAATACGGTTGAATACAAATATATAGATATATATATACAGAAATATAAATAATTAATAAAAGAACCTAAGCTACTAGCTAAATCAACAAACTACTAATTACACTAAAGAGCAATCTGCCTCAATCGCTCGCCAGCTAAAATAAGAGTTACATCAACAAATGGCAAAAAAAAACAAAAGTAACGCAAAGAAAACTGAAATTACGGACACACCATCAGTATAAACATATGCACCTAGAAAAATACACCAATATAATTTTACTGCGCAATAACGAAACGCACAAAACGTCAAACAAATCTTAACCTACTAGTGACATTGACAAGAATGACAAGTGATGCACGACATTTCGAACAAATATTTTGAGGTGTACCGCGTACAAAAAAATAAAATAAAAATGATCTACTAGATTGGAATTTGGAATAAGAACAGCACATAAGAGGATACTAAGTATGGGCACCACGCCGTGCCGCTACGCTAGCGCCAACTCGGGAAGGGTTTTTGGGTCGACGCGGCTGCGTAGGAGGCACTCCAGCACCTGGCACCCTCGGAGCACCCGCTGACCCCGCACTTGCCCCCGCCGCAGGACTGTCCTCCTCCGTAGCCGCAGGCGCAGGCAACGACCGCAGTTCTTCCATCGACGTTATTTTCCGTCGCACTCCATCGCTGCACTGTACCACAATACGCCCGTCGCTTGTCCAGCTGTCTCTGACGCCATACAGCCTGCGAGCCTCCACGAACACAGCATGCCGGGTAGAAGTGAGGAACTCAGAGAGAGTTCTACCAGAGCCCTTGAGCAGTTTCTTCGAGGTCCAAACTGCGTTCCGAGCCCTGTGACAGCTGAACTTAAGTAGCACAGCCCGTGGTTTTGAAGGCATAGGGGTCTTACCAAGGCGGTAGCAGGCCATCATGGAATGCGCCGAGACCCCATCCACTTTGAGGTCCTGCTTGATGATGTCCATCGCTGTGTCTGTGATGTCTTCACCTGTAACCTCCGGAACACCATGCAGCAGCAGAATTCCAGCTCGAGAACGGGTTTCCATCTCCTCCAAAGTCTTCAAAACGAAGCCCATTTGTTCCTGGAGTGTCTCGACGGCCTTCCACAGCAGAGTTTTGAAGGTGCCGTAGCCACCCGCCAACAAATCCCCTCCCTGGTTGGCCACGGAACTCTCAAAAGCGGCCATTTGGGAAGTAAACATGGCCTTCATGTCGTCCATGCTCTTTTGCAGCTGTGCTAGGTGGTCCATTGTGTGCAGAAAGGCGTGTCCACTAAAAGTGACCTTTGAACTTGTGTTGTTATGCCAAAAAAAAGTGATGAAATAGGTGGATATTAGCAGAGGGCAGCAATGAGGCAGTAAGTATCACATGGAAGTGGTTACTACATTCAGAAAATGTAAAATACTATTTTTCCTTTATTTTAAAATACAGCTCTACTATTTTGACTTGTTGTTTGTTTGACTACCCACCATTATAATTAGGTAGTCAGGAATTATATAAAACAAAGTCAAAATTAGAGTATGTCAGTTCACAGCGAGAAATAAATAATATAATAAAAATATTTAAAGTCATTTAAAGGCGTCATTATCATTTAAAAAATCGTTTATCGTGTAGTAGGCCTTGCGAACTAAATGGGTTTTTATAAACAACTTAAACTTATTTAATGACATACCTTGTACATTCTTGGGAATTTTGTTATAAAAACGCACTCTCAGTGACAGTGCTTGTTACACTTTGTTTCGTTGTCCAGTGAGCAGTGTTAATATGTTGGTTAAGTTTATGTAAATAATTAATGTTGGGTTTGTGGCTGCAGTTATAAAACAGTGATATCGGTGAAGACAATGTTTAGTGTGTAGTGACATAATTTAAAGTAATAGTATCTATATCACGGATCGTTGTTGCGAGCCATATAACCTCATGACAACATGACAATACAACCACAGAAGCAAACTAATAAAGAGATCTTTAACAACACTGCACGAGAAATCGACGCAATGGAAGAAAGTGACTGCGAATTAGAGGAACAGGGGGAATGATCGCCTGAATCTAGAACGGATCGCCGAGAACACCCTCAACAGAATTAAGACTGTATATTTTATAAAGCAACGTGCATCATTTTGCGCCCCCTGGTATATCCGGCTGGTCCGGGTCAGTCTTGCTTCCTGGCTGGGTGTGGTGCCTATGTTCATGTTCATGGTGCAGTGCCAGCTCAAGACCGGTTACAATGAAATATGCCCAATACCCAACTGCCTCTACCGAGCTATTGCGGAACAGCTAAAATTTTCACTCACTAGAACGAAAAGAACTCACACTAAAACTCGACTGAATCTGGATGGAAAAAAAAGGCTTAAAAGCTGAAACGAAAGGAAAAAGAGTTGAACATCCACGCCTCAGAAACGAAGTCGGAAAAACTTAAGAAAGAAAACGCGTTATGCTCTTATTCCAAAGACGAAGACTTGTCTAGTAACTACCTAATAATTAAAAACAGTGGTATAGGTGAATTTAATAAGTCACTTGTGTAAGCTTATATGTGTAGTGCGAAGGGATGAAATGTAAAGTAACAGTGTCAGTATCACGTATATTTTTGCCAAGCAGCAAGTCATTCACCCTCAATGATATATACTGGAAAATACAAACGGTCAACATCTTAGGACATGATAACCGAATGCACCAGAGACTTCGAAAATGTCAAAGCATCAAACGGAGACAAACCAAAGGAGATCGGGAAAGAGAGGCGTAGGAAACGACACAATAACAGCAAAGAGCTCAGATGGCATCGCAGCATAACTCAATAGCAGTCATTTATCCTTCTGTACATATTTACACAATTATATATCCATGCTTCCTTTCACTGGGCACGATGCTAGTATTCGGTCTAGTTATCTTCCCTCGCTCCTCATCCTGACTGCAACAGCCCCACACTCCCGTCCTGTACTTATTGGCTCACTGGTTTCTCGGATAGGTGGGTCAGTTGACCTTGCCAGGGCGGCAGAGGACGAGGCAGCACAAGAGAGAGCCCGAGTGCACGCCCTGTCTCGGAACTGGTAGTTCCGGACAGGGACTGTTAAGGTTCCCATACACCCTTGGCTGTGTCTGCCCGTATCGTGCCAGCGCGTGCTCTCGAGCATTGTCTAGGAGCCTCCTCGTCGCTCCCTCCCGGGCATGGCCAACGCCTCCGCGTCCTTGCAGCAGAACTGCTGGCTTGCTGAGTCACCGGAACGGAACGGAACGGAACGGACGTTTAAAAGGATTGCAATAAAAAAATCTTGCATCATATAGTATGCTTTGGCAACCAAAAATTCATGCAGTCTTACTTTTAACTGTCTCAAATCATTTAAATTCAATATATCTGTATTAATTTTTGGTACCATTCCAAAAATGGTTTTTGACAGTAACACTGTCTTACACGATATGTGATTTATCTTGTGTTTTTACCGATGGCTATGAAACTTAGAAGAGATTGTGTACAGTCTTTTTTTTGAGGTGTGTGTCAGGTAGAGCGTACTCCAGAAAAGATAGTCCAAAAAGTTAAAAACAACTTAACTTCAGCTTTCACATGTATGATAAAATTGTGTAGTCTAAGAAAATATTAAGAGTTTTTAAAATAACATAGCAGTAGCAACTGTCATATTGACTTGGTGAGTTGGTGATTGATTACCAGCATTTTTTTATGTATGTTTTGACACAGTTCAGTAGCGTAAAGTGTGTTAGTAGTACCTTAGTGTGAGCACTGATATAGTTGGCAGTCTCCGAGTCATCCGCACACTTAGTAAGCCAGCGGCGGATGGTGGCGCAATCGGTAGGCGCGTGGTGCGGCGCCCCGCATGAAAAGCACGTCAGCAGCTCGCAGCCCGAACACTCCACACGCCTCGCGCCCGTGCGCACCCACGCTTGAAATATCCACTGAAAGACACAATTCGTGGTGAAAAAAAATAGATAAAAGGATATAGGAAAAAATGTACTTTGTATTCAAACATATTATAATATATGAAATATGTTTTATCATTTCTGACTGTTCTTCTGGGGCGGAGGCAGGTCCAGGGACAAGGAAAATTTGCGACCGGTCGCTACTTGCGTTGGGTCTGTCTCTATGGTAGCGGCCTGTCCGGCGGTTAACATGGTAGATGGCCTCGGGGGGAGCTCACAGTTGCTAAGATCCTCGAGGCAAAACTGATTGGGATCCTTCACGAGGTTACCGCCTGTTAATTGCGTGGTTCTACCGCTAGAAACAGGCAGAACGGAAACAATCAGTTGAGCCCATACTTTCATATCCCAACCCATCCTATCCCGTTTATCCCGTCTAATCAGCCGTAAGCGATGACATGGCATGTCGCAGCGGGCTTTCCATCCACAAAGAAGGATGGTTAGCGGTAAAATGCCATCCGCGTGTTTGTGCCGTGCGCGGGGACCCGTACGGGTGGAGAGGGAGGTCCTGGTAGCTGAGTCGACCAGCGGTCGGGATAGTTACTGCTGGGAGACAACACTCTTCTTCGGCTCAGGATTCACCTCACACGGGCGGTCATGGTCTAGCCAGCCATGATCAATCGGCTGTCGTGTCCAGTCTGATGGCCACGGGCGAGTGTCCTGGAGTATGGGGTCTGTAGTCGGTGGAGCACGGGTTGCGAGTCGTTTGAGGAGATGACGAGTAACTCGGCACCGTGCGGACTCACAGACAACATACTCTTGGGGCGCTATATCAGATTGGTAGCCCTGATGCGTTAACGCATCCCCATGGTGTGGGCTCCGTGGTGGGTGGGGAGCCAATCTGATGAAACAAGGAGAAAAAGGTCACATGGATCATAAAAAACCTATGACGAAGGAAGGAGAGAAAGCCGTACCCGCAAGGGATGAGGCCAAATGCTGAACTGGCGGTACGCACTTCTGTCCCAGACAGAGGAGCGAGAGCGAGTAACAGCCGAGCAAGGGGGTCCGTATGGACGCAGAAGGCGCGTAGCGCATTTACAGGCAGAGGCCGTGGTGGAGCGGTCCAAACCGGAGGCACCGTCCGATCTTTTCCCCACGGGTCGAAAAGCGGACACGTCCAGCAGGCCCCCGCAAGGGGACCTGATGGCGCAGGCGCCGGAGGGGAGGTCAGCAGAACTATGGCCATCTGCAATCGGCCGGCCGGTCCTCTTCCGAATCCTGCTGACGAGCCGGGCGCCGTCGATAGCGTGTCCGCACCCCAGGGTGCGGATGCGTGGTCCGGTGGAGGAGTCGTCGGAAGCAGGAGGCAGAAGAGGCAAGATAACGCCAAGGCAAGGGCTCACACACTGAGCGAGGGCACCCCCCAGGATACACCCACTTCGGGGTCAGGGATGGTGCAAAAGAAGAGGCAACTGGGAGCCAGTGGCGACTCTTCCCTGCTTGTCAGCGACTCCAAGCGAACGAAAGTCACAGCCTCGTTCGCTGAAGTGGCTGCAAGCGAGAGGATGGCCATCGTCCCGGAGGCCTTTCCGGCCGAGAAAATCGGGTTGGGGCATCTGGGCACCATCCAGGGGCTCATTCTGGAGCGTCTGGTTGATGCTCTGGATCCCCTACCCCGAGTCACTCTCGGCAATGTAGTGGCGGGCGCTCTCCACGTCAATTGCCAAGGGAGAGAGTCCGTCACATGGCTCAGGTCGGCAATTGGAGGCGAGGAGATTGCGGGCCTGCGCCTGAAGGTCATGGACGCCAAGGATCTTCCAAAACCAGTCAAAATGGCATGGAAAACGAAGATAGTTGGCGGCCATGACGTAAAGTTGCTTCTCCGTGTGTTGCAAAGGTACAATCCTGCGCTGCACACGGAGGAGTGGAAGGTGGTAGACACCTTGACGTCGGACGTGAACACCAGGCGCATCATACTGATGGACCGGGTGTCGGCCGACGTCATCAAGGGAGCGGGCTACCACCTACACACGGGGGTCGATCTGAGCTCCTTCAAGCTCCTAGAGGACGCGGAGGAGGGCGCTTGAGGGGGCTGGGGACGGCACTTGTGTGGGGACGGGCGCGGGGGGTCCGACGCCGGGGGAGGGCGCGGGGGGTCCGCCGCCTGGGGAGGCCGAGGAGGGCAAGGTGCCAACTGCCATTGGCAAGGAGGCTGAGGTGGCTGGGGCAGTCAAGGAGGAGGGGCAGTCGGAAGCGGAGGCCGGGGACAGGGCGGGCTCCAGTGACAGACTTGCCGAATCCCGCAGGGCCCGAGAGTCATCACCGCTATCGGCTCAGAGGACCTGCAGGGAATGGCGGAGCTGTACCTGGAGCCCTCCATGTCTCCCATGTCCTGCGACGAGACTGTCCAGGAAATGGCTGCTGATCTCAGCACACCAAAATATTAATAGCGCCAATGGCGGGTTTAAGGTGTGTACAAATTAACTTACAACACAACAAGGCGGCCACTGCCCTTCTGGCAAGGCAGCTAAAATGCGACAAGTTCGATATTGCTCTTATTCAAGAACCATATATATATAAAAGTGAAATAAGAGGCTTAGGTGGAACAGGGGGAACAATCGTTCACCTGTGTCCAGATAACAATAATATGAGGACATGTATATATGTCAAAAATGGCATCAATGCTATGCCTTTACATGCTTTCTGTTGCAGGGATCTCACCACGGTGATGATCCAAAAAAAGGGGGAGGGTAAGGAGCTCATTCTATCATCAGCCTACCTCTCCTACGAGGCGACGGATCCCATCACGCAACAACTGCGGGATCTTGTTGCATACGGCAGCCGGGCGAACACCAACCTGATAATCGGCTGCGACGCGAACGCTCACCATGTCATCTGGGGCAGCTCGGATGTCAACAGGAGGGGAGAGAAGGTACTGGATTTCCTGGTAAGCTCCTCTTTACAAATACTGAATAAAGGCAATGAACCTACCTTCGTCAATTCTAGACGGGGGGAGGATATTGATTTAACGTTGGCTACTAATAACACTAGTAACAAAATCAACTCATGGCTTGTATCTGATGACATATCTCTTTCGGACCACCGATATATATGCTTTAGGTACCAAACTAATATAAAAGCAAATACGGTACGTAAACGGAATCCTAGGAACACGGACTGGTCGGCCTTTAGAAGGGATCTAAAAGTGGACCTAGGAGACCCAAAAGGCAAGCTAAACTCTATTACAGACATAGAATTCGAAGCGGACAAAATAGTACAAGCCGTATATACGGCCTTCACTAATAACTGCCCGAAGAAGAAAACCCTGGCTAAAAAGTTACCATGGTGGACCCCAGAGATAGTTAAGCTCAGGAGGGAAACCAGGACGATATTTAATGACGCAAAGGCATCTAATGACTTTGGGTACTATGCACAAAAACTCACAGAACTCAGCAAGGCTGTGAGGAAAGCCAAAAGGAGAGCGTGGAGGAACCACTGCGATCAGATTGAGTCAATACCAGAAGGAATGAGACTAACAAAGGCACTAGCAACCACAAAGTCGGTCCCGCTCACATCCATCAGGGACAATGACGGTAGAATGACGAAAACGGGGCTGGAGACCCTTAAGATAATGTGTAACACGCACTTCCCAGGCTCAGTAATACACGACAGCATAACAGACGATGGAGCAATTAGTGTGTTGGAACAAACCACAAGTACAACGAGACACAATTGTCCCACGTCTAAAAAAGTAGTAGATCATAAAAAGATAAAGTGGGCACTTTCAACATTTCAACCTTACAAAGCCCCGGGGCCAGATGGAATCTACCCCATTCTACTACAAGAGGGCGCTAATGTACTAATCCCGCATCTGAGCAGATTGTACAGGGCGTGCTTGGCCTTCGCACACGTACCGCGTGTGTGGAGGATGGTAAAAGTAACCTATCTACCCAAACCGGGTAAGGCGGATTACAGTGAAGCCAAATCGTATAGGCCGATAAGTTTATCGTCGTTTTTCCTCAAAACACTGGAGAAATTGGTAGATAGACACATAAGGGATGGCCCAGTAAGGAGACATCTGCTGCACGAACTACAATGTGCATACCAGCCAGGGAAGTCAACGGAAACCGTACTTCACCTGGTAACAACCAGGGCTGAACAGGCTATAGAGAATAAGGAACTATGTCTGGCAGCTTTCTTGGACGTGGAGGGAGCGTTCGATCGTACCACGTATAAAGCTATCAGCGAAGCAGCTGCAAAACATGGTGTAGAGCCCACCCTATGTAAATGGATAGGCAATATGCTAAATGGCAGACTAATAAAGTCATCTCTCTTAGGGGATGAGATAATGGCCACGGCCACATAGGGATGTCCACAGGGGGGGGGGTACTCTCACCAACTCTCTGGAGTCTGGTGGTGAACTCGCTCCTGGTAGAACTCAATAAGGGTCCCATCCACACGGTGGGATATGCTGATGATCTCGTGATACTGGTTAATGGGAAGTTCCCAGGCACGGTATCAGAAATCATGAACAAGGCACTGCGGATAGTGGAGAAATGGTGCGACCTGCACCACTATCCATTAATCCAGGCAAAACTGTGGTAATACCCTTTACCAGGAAAAGGACCCTTCCAGGCGTACAGCAGTTAAAACTGTACGGGAGGGTACTAGAACTGTCCGATGATGTGAAATATCTAGGTGTTACACTGGATAAGGAACTGAATTGGAAGAAGCATACAGATCTTACCATCACAAAGGCACTGAGGGTATTTGGAATGTGTAGATCAGCGTATGGCAAAACATGGGTATTGAACCCAAAGGTACTTAAGTGGATCTACACTATGATGGTGAGGCCCATATTATTGTACGGCAGCCTGGTATGGTGGCCAAGGACTTTAATGAGCACATGCAGAGAGGCTCTGATGAAGGTGCAGAGATCGGCTTGCATGGCTATAATTGCCCCTGCGTTTCGTACCACGCCTACAGCGGCGCTAGAAGTCCTACTGGACCTACCGCCACTTCACTTGGTGATTAAGTCAGAGGCGCGGAAATCGCTCTACAGATTAAGAACTCTTGGACTGTGGAGCGACAACTAACCAAAGACTAAACACACAAACATGGAGACTGATGGTTTCTTAGACAGAATAACAAGCATGGGAAGTGAAAAAATGCTACCCAAGTTTGTATTCCATAGGAACTACACAACAAAAGTTCCATCCAGGGCTGAATGGGCCGAAGGTCTAGAACCACCTAGGTCTGGTATCGAAGACAGTATATGGTACACGGACGGATCAAAAATGGGATCCGGTACGGGAGCAGGCATTTATGCGAATGACTACAGTAGTAGTGTAAGCATGGGTAGTTTGGCAACTGTCTTCCAGGCGGAGACATACGCTATAATTGCCTGTGCACAGGAGAATATAGACAGGCAAACCAGAGGGCAGACCATCTATATACTCAGTGACAGTCAAGCGGCCCTTAAAGCACTTACGGCGCCGAAAATGGAATCTAGACTAGTCTATAACGGCGTCCAGGCACTGAACAAGCTTGGAAAGCATAATAAGGTGCAACTAGTTTGGATACCAGGGCACGAGGGCTTCATCGGCAACGAAAGAGCGGATGAGCTTGCAAGAGGGGGGTCTACAAATCACTTTGTAGGTCCAGAACCATGTGTGGGACTCTCGCAGGGAACCATAACTTCGGCCTTTAAAGCCCACGCCAAAACCAAACACCAACACGAGTGGAGGAATGAGGCGGGCTTAAGGCACTCTAAGCTCTTCATAGAAGGAGTGGACTCGGGCTGGACTAACAAACTCTGGAAATCCAGTAGGAAGCAGCTCAGAATCATATCTGGGGTGTTCACAGGTCACTTCGGGGTCAAGGATCTCTTGGCCAAGATGGGACTATCGGACAGTTTAGACTGTAGAATGTGTGGCGAGGAGGATGAGACTATGGAACACTTATTGTGTGAATGTCATGCCCTTGCCAGACAAAGAATGAATTACTTCGGTAACGGTTATCCGCAACCAAAGGAATTCAAGGTACTTCCGCTGAGCTGCATCATCCGCTATGTGGAAATGATGGAGCGAAGTTGGGAGTAGACATAAGGAGAGGGCAAATGCACAAAAGATCCCACTGGGTCGAAGTGCATCCGAAAGGGCCCTCATCTAGATAAGATAAGATAAGAAGATAAGACTGTTCTTCTGAAGAAAGCCACGGTCACATTCCATATCCATCACATCCATGGACAATGCCTAATATTCAACTTACAAAATACATACATATATAGTACTTAGATGCATATATGCTTGTAGAGTATTGCACTTTTAAGAACAAGAATTACTTTGAATAATATAAATGTTCACCTGACAATTTGGACCCGGACAAAATCTAAGTTCAGGGTGTGATTTTACATGATCTTTGAACATAAACTGTTGGTAGCGTTCTCGTAGTGTCGGTTTAGCCACATGTGATAGCACAAAGTCCTCAGGAGCTCGCACCTCACAGTCTTGAGCCATGCACTGAATAGTGTTTGAGACACCTGAAACATCAACAAATAACATAAATTATAGCAGATATAGGCATGATGGCAGGATAAGCAGATTACATTTTCAATTCCCAAGATTCAAATTTGCCATTATGTATTTTTTATGTAAGTTGCGCAACACCTTGGCTCATGTTCAGTCGAGTTCTCCAATTTCTATACAGACAACCTTTTAAAAATACTTATACTCACATTACTAATATAAGACAAAGGTATCAATACCTTTTTGAAAGTTGTCTTTATAGATATTGGACTTCATTGGAAATTATAATCACAATTTACAAATTACGTATATATGTATTACAAGTTTGTTGTATGGAATGTACACTAGGTATATGATACTATATTTTGAGTACAATTCAAAAAATTTATTGACTTGTACAATTGTGTATATTTTGTGGGATAGGGCTTTGGACTGTAAAACCAATCATGGCAATAGTGTCATTAATGTCATTATCAGATTGAGAGGAAGTTGACGTGTCAATTTATTTATTAACTACCTACCCGCGCGTCTCCAGCTGCGTGTTACATAGAACCTAGTTGGAGCCAAAGGACAAAGTATGAGGTACTGGTACACATGCTGCTTAGGAGCATGCTTTCGTGCTACTAAACAGCATGTCTAACAGTACTATAGCCTATGTCTAACCTAAAGATACACTGTATAGGATAGTGAAAAATTATTTAAAAAGGGTGACTGTTTCACACATCCTTAAAAGCTACAACCTTTATCACTTCATAATATTAGTAAAGATTTAGTAGTTATTGTCCTTATTATAAAATTGTTGAATCAATAACTAAATTATTTATTATATATATATAATAAAATTATTGTTTGTACTCAAAATCAATTTTCTCTCTGGACCTGTCTGTAATATGAGAGATGGTGCAACTGTTTCATTAAGACTTACTTTATATTTAGATCAAAATCTCCTATGATGTCACACAGGTGCAGTTTCAATGCAGGGGGTCTACCCAAACAATGGTAGTCAACTCAAATAAAAGCAAATCTATTTTGAAAAGTTGAATTGAAAATTATAAAAACAACTTTACAAGTAAATATTAATATGACCTACAAAGGATAATTATAATTGTTGAAGGAGCATCTTCTGAGTGGTTTCAAGCACCATGACATTGCTATAGCTACATGCTTGAGAATGAGCCTTACCTTGCATAATTTGTACTTCGAAATGCATAGCCCAGCATTCATTGCAGAAGTAGTGTCCACAAGCAAGAGCACTGTACTTGGTCAAAGCAGGAGTGTTGGCACAGACTGCACATGATATCCGGCTGGAGCCAGCCTGCACAGAGGGCACCCGAGGCTTCACCCGGCTATAGAACAACACTTCATTTGCATTATTCTTATACTTAGCTATAATTTCTTGAGCATTCCATTCATATGCATGTAGCATAACCTGAAAAACAATGTCAATAACTTGAAGTTAAGCCTTTTTATAAAATGCAATGTGCCGTGATAAATGGCAAAATATTCAATTTTAGTTTAGTAAAAACTAAGAAACTAACCTTGGCCAGTGAAGGTGTAACTTGGAGGCTGTTGCTGAGCAATTCAATCGATTCGTTTAACAATTTTTCTACTTCTTCTACCTTGTGACAAGAGTATAAAAAATATTCCGGATCAGCCTTAATGCGATCCACCACTTCCATATCACAATCATCTTGTTCTCCATAATAGTCGTAGTCGTCTCCATCGTTATCAGAGTATTCCATATCAGATTCCGCAGACATTTTGAAGAAATGTAGATAGGATGGGATCGAAACGGATGGAGATAGGTTGGATGGATATCAAGACGACATAAACATATTGTGATACACTGAAAATTTTAACATCGTAAATAAATTAAATCCTATATACCAAATTACGGCACTGTTTTAAGTTGGTCTTACTTGTTTATTTCAGGAAAATCTGTCGTTTATCTACTACTGTTTTCTACTATTCTAGTAATAACTTGAGTTGTGTTACCATTTATGAACAAAAGCAACTACAATATTTTATACTTATTCGTCAATAATTAATTACGTTGTAGGAACTTATGCTTATTTGTATTATTTAGGTAGTAAATGTTGTGTAATTCTTAATAAAATAGAAATATTGGAATAATTGAGTGATAACTGAAAACGGGAGCCAATAATGCACGGCCCAATAATGTACAGCCTGATAATCCGCGTCCACTTTTTGTGGACTCCGATTATTGGGTCGTGCATTATCAGCCCGGACAAAAGTGGCTTCCAATTATTGCCCCGGACCAAGTGTGCTCAAGGTGATAATGTACGGCCCAATAATGTACAGCCTGATAATCGGCGTCCACTTTTTGTGGACGCGGATTATTGGGTCGTGCATTATCACCCCGGACAAAAGTGGCTTCCAATTATTGCCCCGGACCAAGTTTGCTCAAGGTGATAATGTACGGCCCAATAATGTACAGCCTGATAATCGGCGTCTACTTTTTGTGGACGCGGATTATTGGGCCGTGCATTATCAGGGCGGACAAAAATGGCTTGTCATAAGCGAATTCTGTCTTAGGTCGGTTAGGTTAGGGTTCACTTGTATGCCTCCGACTAGAAATAGACACCCCGCGCAGCGGGGAGGCGTCGACTCGCTGGAAATTTTCAGTCCGCATAGATAATGTACAGCCTGATAATCCAAAGCCACAGGGACTCGGATTATTGGGTCGTGCATTATCAGCCCGGACGAAATTGGCTTCCAATTATTGCCCCGGACCAAGTTTGCTCAGGGTGATAATGCACGGCCCAATAATGTACAGCCTGATAATCCACGTACAGTATGGACGCGGATTATTGGGCTGTACATTATTTGGCCGTGCATTATCATGGCTGTACATTAACCGGCACCACTGAAAACTACTCACAAACTACTAAATGTATTTCATATGTTTCTTGTAACACTGCTAATGTAACCAATTAAAAAACGTCCTGATGTTGAGGTAAAAAATAAGAACCTGTATTTTTGTAAGCTTTGTTGCAGTGAAATTCATATTACAGCGACCAAACTTAAGAGTTAAATTGTATTAAAAATGAGAAGCTACAAGCTCATTTACTCGAGTTTTTGAAATTTTTTAACTTTTTTAAGTCTTTTTAATTGGTCTCACTAGCTTACTGTTGTCAAACTTGTCATTCAAAGGTCACCTTGGTGAAGTTCATCGTTCATCTCTGTGACAGATTCAAATTCAAAAGGATTGTGAAATTTTAGCTTTGGTGCGTATTTCTCACATAAATAACAGCCAAAAACTTTAAAACACATTAGCTAATGCAATACCTAATACACGTAATAAAGACTTTCTGATAACGTGTGTAGTTTCAGTGATCATTTATTATGTGTGTATTTTAGGTGTTGGGGGATAACTAACCCTTCAGGATGGATGTAACGGCTACTCAAAGGTTCATCGAGAGGGGGTCCCATAAAGGGAAGGGGCTCGCAGTGTTCACGAGCGGGGGTGACTCCCAGGGGATGAACGCGGCAGTGCGATCTGTGGTACGAATGGGCATTTACTTGGGTTGCAAAGTGTACTTCATTCGTGAGGGTTACCAGGGCATGGTGGATGGAGGAGACAATATCGAGGAAGCCAACTGGTCGTCCGTGAGCTCCATTATTCATAAAGGAGGAACCATTATTGGCTCAGCCCGATGCATGGATTTCATGTGAGTGTTGTTTGTTATTGTAAAAATAGATGAATCATTCCTATTTACATACTAACAACTGTTCAAGCTCAATAATTTAATACAGTAAGTTATTAATATTGTAAATAGTATGGTTTCAAAATACTTTATTTCAAATTATGTTAAATTATTTCATCATTGTTGCATATTTTTGCAAGCAGCTAAAATTTATACTGTTAATTGTATGTCTTAAATTGTATAGATACATATGATGTTTGTATTTGAATGTCTCATTTTATGCATTTTGTTTATGTGTTAGGTACTGCCTATTGCCTAACCAAGTGTTACTTTACTTCTGAGTTTTGTTTTTAGATAAAGCACATTTATAAACATATTTCATTACAGCAAAAGAGAGGGTCGCCTGAAAGCGGCATACAACCTAGTAACTCGTGGTATTACAAATCTGGTGGTGATTGGAGGTGATGGTTCACTGACAGGAGCTAACCTCTTCCGGCAAGAGTGGTCCAGCCTTCTGGATGAACTACTTGAGAACAACAAAATCACCAAAGATCAGAGGGAGAAATACAAATTTTTACATATTGCGGGAATGGTTAGTTATTGTTATTTTTTATATAATTTAAGAAAAAAATGACTAAGATGCAGTTGGAACTTATATCAATGTTGCAGTTTTCTCACTTACATTAATTCAGTCTGTGACTAATAGAAATGCAAATGTTTATTACCTGTATAGTTACGGAAAAAGGAGAAAAAAATGCATTGATCCTGATAAGATACACAAGACACAAAGCACTAGCAATTTTATTGGCAAAGTTTTAGACAAAAAATGTTACTTGTAATATCAAGATGTGTGCCATTATTCTTTTTCCATCAAAATTTCTTAGTTACATAGAGTTTTTTTTGTGGCTTGATGAAAGGTGATAAACATAATTAATGATATAATTAATCTTAGCTGCTGAGATATTATAATTTGTCTGTATTACAGTTTATCAAATTGTTTGAGATTCTTTTCTCAGTCTCATGCCAATGTTTATGCCACACACATAAAAGATGTGGTTTTATGTTAAAAAAACGGTCAATGTTTTATTGAGTTAATTTTTTAGGTTGGTTCCATTGACAATGATTTCTGTGGTACGGACATGACCATAGGCACTGACTCGGCCTTACACCGAATCATCGAAGCCATTGATGCAATCGTGAGCACAGCCTATTCTCACCAAAGGACTTTCATTATGGAAGTCATGGGTAGACATTGTGGGTAAGTAAAATTAGATTTAAGTCTTGAATTTGAACACCCTTTATTACCTATACATTGTGTCAAGTTCATTAACCATTTCCATGTTATCTGTTTTGTATGTATTACATTACAGGGAATGTTACTTAACAGGGAAACTTTTTTAACATCAGGAAAACTATGTATCATTAAAAAAAAGAAATTTATTAAGAAAATAGTTTTATTTAATCATATGGCGATCCGTAGAATAGGCGAATATCCATGTGATATTTTTATAGGACCGCCGATTTCGCCGAAAGTGTTGTCGCTCATTTAGCACCACCTAGGAGACACGTGCAGGGTTGTGGTAGGAGGTAAATCTTGCGGAGGCGAGCAACAGATTGTCCCCAAGAATATAGTCATACATCACCACACAACGCTAGCCAGCTTGCATCAGTAAACGGAAATGGAACCTAAGTAAACAATATAAGTTTAATAATTTGTTGGTCCAGATATCTTGCTGTGGTAACGGGATTAGCGTCTGAAGCGGACTTTGTGTTTATCCCTGAGTCACCTCCATCAGTAGACTGGAGCACTAAGCTTTGCGATAAGTTAGAACAGGCAAGATTCTAGATTTATATGCTCCTTCTCCCTTGCACCCGTTGGATTTTCTCATACTCACAGCATCCATGGATGAATCCTATAGAAATGCCATTCCATAACTGGTACTTGTTTAGTTTTCTTGCAGTGTATACCAGCCTGTGTACGGACTCTACTTATACATTTATTTGCGAAGAACCAGCGCCCCCCAATTGGAAAAAAAAGTTGTGTGCCAAGATTGTTGAGGCAAGGATTGAAACTTATTTAACATGGGAGCAGGATCACTATCTCCATTTCCTCTATTAATTCACTTCATTAAATCCAGTTGGCAGGCTGCACTGGCGTTTGTTTTGACTTGACCTATGGTGGTGTGTAACTGCGACTATCCTGATCACGTTAGGGGTGGGTTTCGCTTGCATGACCAACCCGCGGGCCGCTTGTTGCAGTTACCTGGCTCTAGTGGCCGCTCTGGCGAGCGAAGCAGACCAAGTATTCATTCCCGAGGACCCTGTTCCCAATAATTGGGTCGAAAAGCTTTGCAAACGATTGGCACAGGTACGCAGCTTATTTGAGTGACTCTGTTCACATATATATAACAAGCAATCATTTGGTACGCAAATAACGTTATTTTTGCTTTACAAATCATGCAATTGAATACGATTATTATGACGTAGAAATCACTTGTATCGATGACATCATTCCTAATCGATCCAATTCAGTCAATTCATAAAAGATTTACGGTTGTTCCATTTGACCGCAATTCGAGAAGGAGTTGGACTGAATTAGTTAAATGCAATTAAAATACGACCGGCAAAGTTCGGTGATCCACCCCGATTGTGTGTTGTTTGTCAACCTACGCCAATGATGTAATATAATAATTTACTTTAAAAACAAAGTTTGAACATGAACTGATTTCCGGTAGCAAATGCATTGATTACTATAGAAAAAAATCGAATCGCTGTATGTGGGCCGATAATATTTGAGGACTTCCGTCGATTCCCCAAGATCATCAACAATGGCACTTCATTAGTTCCTATTTCAACGGAATCTTATCAGAACCTGTGACGTACTTTTGAACTTTTAAGTAAATAATTGAGGAATTCGAGAAGTCATCTGTGGTCTTCATCATCAATTCCTCGCCACCAAATTTATGATTCCGGATGTAAATACACGAGTTGTAACAGAAAATACCAAAATCACTACACGCGTGCCTAATAAAATTGAGGATTCCCCTCAATTCCTCATGGATCCCATCAATTAACTGAATTTTGAAAAAAATTGGACCCACCTGGAAGCATAATATACATACAAACAAACAAAAAAAATTCTAATCGGCTCATCAATAACGGAGTTCTGAGGTAACAAACATAGAAAAAAAAAAGTTTAAAAAGAAATACAACCGAATTGAGAATCCTCCTCCTCCCTCCTCCTTTTGTTTAAAGTCGGTTAAAAAGAGGGTTGTTCGTTCAAGTAATGTCATTCGCCTGTGCCATGTTTTGAAATGATGTCCCTTGCCTACCTACATTTCATCTTGATTTTATAGCTTTCCACGATACGATTTATACGTTGCATCTAGTGAGATTGTTCCTACAACCGGCATCCTACATGAAACGTGCATGTGATGTTCACTACCCTATATGAACTTAGGTAAAGTTCAAAAAGCATGCCGACTAATATAAATAATTACATGCATTTAGAATGGCTTTTACATCCCTCTTAATACTGCGTAACTATACAGGATGGAAAGATCGAATTCCACATGGATGGCAACTACCTTAAATATTGTAAATAGCACATTTTGTGTAAGGGAGACTTTCCTTTGTTTTTAAGAACAATAAATACTGCATTTAAGGATTTATGAAAAATCGCTTGCCTCAGTCGGGACTCGAACCGGTCAAATGTGACAAAAAATAATGTGCTGTATTTTATGATGCAGATTGAAAGGGTTAATGATAAGGTTCATTTTTCTCTAAATAACAAATACAATCAGAATAACCGAAGTCCATGCAGCTATTACTAATATTCACCACAATTCACTGCAAGGAGCTACGAAAAGGCAATTCCTCAAAAGATTAAATTTATGCAGACGCCGAAACGGGGCTCATTTTGAACAACTACTTTAGTTAGCAAGGTTTTAGTGAGGTTATTAAATGAATATTGTTTTATTTTGTGTTTTAATTTTTCGTTTACACTTTTCATGGCTTTCCGTTATTCTGATTGTATTTGTTATTTAGAGAAAAATGAACCTTATCAGTAACCCTTTCAATCTGCATCATAAAATACAGCACATTATTTTTTGTCATATTTGACCGGTTCGAGTCCCGACTGAGGCAAGCGATTTTTCATAAATCCTTAAATGCAGTATTTATTGTTTTTAAAAACAAAGGAAAGTCTCCCTTACACAAAATGTGCTATTTACAATATTTAAGGTAGTTGCCATCCATGTGGCATTCGATCTTTCCACCCTGTATATGAGTAGGTATACCAATATGCAGTTAGTTCAACAGATAGAGACGTGCGTGCACGCTCGCTGGGCGGGCTATGCTACTCGTACGTGACCACTGTCATGAAAATCATTATTATAAGCTTTATATGGTACGTAATGTAAGGTGCCTAAAATGACATGGTCGGAGTCACGTATACTTCTACCCTTGAGATTATGCACCTTGCGTCCCAAAGCAAGATCACTAGCTGGACCTTATTGTATGGAGGGTGCCTGCTGAGTGCTGGTTAGTACGTGGAGGTCAAAATTTATCTTTAGGCAGTTCGTTTGTAGCGTTTTTTTTCGAATACGAACAAAAGTTCGACATTGGATTTTCTGCTGTTTGCCGTCCGATCTATCTAGTTGAACTATCTACTGCCCTAGATTTAGTACGATGCATGTAGAGACTATACATTTACAATATATTCAGTAAAGTACATACATATAAATGTTCAGTTCTTATGAAAACAAAACATGAAGTATTTCAAGCTTTCAACCCAACATTTATGTAAAAGGAAAGGAAATCCGGTCAACGGCTAAACATCATCATAGTGGCGGAGGGCGCCATCGATCGGGAGGGCAAGCCGATCACGGCGGAGATGGTTAAGAACGTGGTGGTCGACAATCTTCAGCAAGACACGCGCATCACCGTGCTGGGCCACGTGCAGCGAGGAGGCTCGCCGTCCGCCTTCGACAGGATTCTGGTAAGACAATGTTAAGTTTTCCGTTCTGCAGGGTAGCAAACGAAATCGGGCCAGCGTCTGATCATCATCATAGTGGCGGAGGGCGCCATCGATCGCGAGGGCAAGCCGGTCACGACGGCGGAGATGGTTAAGAACGTGGTGGTCGACAATCTTCAGCAAGACACGCGCATCACCGTGCTCGGCCGCGTGCAGCGAGGAGGCTCGCCGTCCGCTTTCGACAGGATTCTGGTAAGACAATGTTAAGTTTTCCGTTCTGCAGGCTTTGGCAGGGTAGGAAACGAAATCGGGCCAGCGCTAATCTTCACCATAGTGGCGGAGGCGGCACGGCCGAGCTGGTTAAGAACGTGGTGGTCGACAATCTTCAGCAAGACACGCACATCACCGTTCTCGGCCACGTGCAGCATGAAGGCTCACCGTCGGCTTTCGACAAGATTCTGGTAAGACAATATTAAGCGAAGCGCTCATAGCCTAGCGGCGCCTGCGAGTCGAAAACGATAACGCAAGTTAAGCAAAGATGGCAGCATATCTATGGTTGGGTGACCGCCTGATGTTTGAGTGGTGTAATATATGTTTAATATAAATGAGCGCTTCCGTGCTTTGGAAAGCACGCTAAACAGTTGATCCCGACTGCTGTCTATGACAGTACCTAGTCGTTACCTAACAAACAAAAATACTCTTGCAGTGGCTTATAATGCCAAGAATAATGTTCTTATAAGAGCCATATTATCGCTAATAGGTGCATGAGGGGGGGGGGGGGTGCATGGGGGGGGGTTGGGTTATAAGGGAAATACCCTTCTGCCCCCCTTATTGTTGCTTTATTATTAGCTTTTTTGTCTTGTATGTGCTTTATTATGACAACCAACAAGGTAGTCAAACTTATAATGGCAAGGAAAATGCTCTTAAAAAGCTAATATACCTACTTATAAGAACCATATTGAAAGCGTTAATAAGGGCGATCGCCCTTATATGCGTTTTGTTATCGTCATATTCAAGGGAGTAAAACTTATAAATGCAAAACAAATGCTGTTACATAGCCTTTGGCCCTTTCTAACACATTTTTGTAATACTTTAACATAAAATATGTCAATAAAAAGGTAAGTTATTGATACCCGAATATGTGCTTATTTATAGTCAAAACTGTGTGGGAATTCAAATTCATGATAAAATGTGGTGTGTGGTGTCTTGTGTTATCAACGCGCTCTTGAAATTGGGCCGTTTTGTGCTAAAAATGTGGTAAATTATTTTGACATATCTTATACAAGGCCATTATAAAAGCAAAAGCAATTCTCATATCATCTACAAATACTCCGGAGTAAAAACAGGTGTTTCTTATAATTCGCCATTTTAAATATCGTTAGGGTTCTTTAGATATTTTTGAAAGCTTGTCTGTATAGATATTAGAGAACTCGACTGTACCTATCTAAGTAGGTACTAATCAAGGACAGCATAACCGAAAAATACCGATATATTTTAAAACCCCTATGACGTCATAGTTTTCAAATAGCGGTTTCGGTAGCGGACTAAGTACTTACGAATACTTTTCTGATTCATTCAATTTCATTATTACCACGACATTAACGAGTACGAACGTAAAGTCTAGTTAATAATATAAAATTGTGCTTCTAGGTATTAGTTGCTATTATTTGAATAATGAATGTTTTGCATTATATTTTTAACCGACTTCAAAAAAAAGGAGGAGGTTCTAAATTCGGTGGTTTTTTTTTTTTTTTTTTTTTTCAATGTTTGTTACCTCAGAACTCCGTCATTGATGAACCGATTCGGAAATTTTTTTTTTTGTTTGTTAGTATATGCTTCCAGGTGGGTCCCATGTTTTCAAAAATTCAGTTGGATGATGGGATCCATGAGGAATTTAGGGAACTCCCTAAATTGATGATGAAGACCACAGATGACTTATGGAATTCCTCAATTATGTACTTAAAGTACAAAAGTACGTCACAGATCTTGATAAGATTCCATTGAAATAGGAACTAATGAAGTGTCAAAGGTGATGATCTTGGCGAATCGACGGAAGTCCTCAAATATTATCGGCCCTCATACAGCGATTCGGTTTTTTGCTTTAATAATCAACGCATTTGCTATCGGAAGTCAGTTCATGTGGTAAATTGGAAAAAAAAAGGAAATGTTCTCGTGGCTTGGCGGAGTACTAAATTGAAGTCGGTTAAAACTTTGTTTTTGAAGTAAATTATTTCTGTTCTGTTTATTCTCATGTTCCATAAAATTATCCTCTACGGAACCACTGGCTGATAATTCGTTTTATAAGGCTAGTTTGTTTGTTGGGTAAGCCTTCGGGCGGCTTAAGAACTTCTAACAGTCGAGTCGCCCACTCACTTGACAAAGGGGGGCAACTGTTATACTCGCGTCCGGGGGAGCTACCTACACAACCCTGCACGTGTCCCCGTACTAAAGAGTGACAAACTTTTAAAAAAGGCCAAAAACATGTATGCCATACTATTCACTATTAATACCTATATAAGTGGCTATACTTGAATTAAAAGATGATCCTAGAACGTTATATAGATTTTATCGTTTGTTATGAAAATGAAATGAAATGAAAATTATTTTGACTTCATTAATTTCACTTCAATATTTTATTTGTTCATCGACATAGTCGTTCATCGAATCACCGTTACTATAATTTTGTTTTAACATAAGTTTCAGTTCCCAAAATTCTTATTCATAGAAAATCGTTTCATCTGTGTTTGTCACTTGATAATATTTACCTTTCATCGAACTGAGTAAGTACATTTCACCGAGACTTTGGACGTATACATAGAGCTCTAAGCCTACCCACCTCTCCCTCTGGATATCGGATTACCTTCCTATTCTACTTTAAGGCAGGCCAGTGTAGGTACGACGACGAGCGAAGCGAGGAGGAGTGTTAGGTGAACTGTGATCCTATAGCGCGCGAGCCGAGCGAGCGCAGCGAGCGTGCCGCGGCAGCGGCCGGCGACGAAGCGCCAGAATCGTTTTTTTAATATTACTTATTTAGGCTTAATATTACGTCTACATCGTATACGAAGCGTATATGAGTCAATGTGGACCCATTTTATCCATTAGGTATTATATAGGTACTTAGACGAAATGACCTATAGGTAAACAGCTTGGTAGAAAAATGAAATATTGATCGTGGCAACAAAAATATATGGAACGTATACCAACATTGAACCGTGTTTCGATAAATGAATACTATACACAACTGACTATTCTATGAAAAGTAAATTCGATGAATCGTTACGCTACGATTTGAGACAAATTCTAAACGATTAACGATGAAAAGTTGTTCGATGAAATAAAAAACTATGAATTGATGATTATGTGACCAAGAAATATAACGAAATGAAATTCGTGGAATAGTTTTCGGTGAAATGTAGATCGGCGTAATGCGTTTCGATAAAATGATAGACACCCTGCATTTTCATACCTAGTCTTTGCACGTTTTAAGTTCTTACTATAATATCGCATCTGAACGTCTCCATGCAGGCTTACTAAGACAAGACAAGACAACATATAGCAATTTAGGTATGGTTTTAACAAAAAATACAAGGATTGTCATTATATATTGAAGCTTCTTGCTTTTATCCTAAGTTCGATTTTTGTACGTATTATTTTTCAATTCAAGCAATTACAAGCCGTCTTCTGTTTAATTTTGACCTCGGAATGCGGACAGCGTGCAGCGTCATTGGCGCGCGAACGATAATTGGGCGCAGTTTCATATGAAAATGCGCGCTTTAATTTAGCCGGCGGAGGGCGCAGTTAAATATAAGAGAAAGAATATTCACTACATTTCAATGTAAATGCATGGCCTCATAATGAATGCCGTCCGATGCAAGCCTGTAGGTGTACTATAATATATTATACATTATTGTAGGTATACAATTAGGTATGAGGAAGTTATGAAATAGGAATATTTGCCTTTTTGAATGCTACGACGGTGGTAAACAAGCGGGCGGACTGCCTGATAAGCAGACACCGTAGCATATGGACGCTTGCGACTCTTGAAGAATTACAAGCACGTTGCCGACCCTGTGCCAATACATTGGAGGATTCGTTGTGTTGAAAGTTAGAGACAAATGCAATGCAGGTCCCTTAACCCGGCCAAAGATTATGCATCCTCGGAAGCTCTGACGACCTTAAATCACCACCAGGAACACAACACCACATATCTACCCAGGGATGTTACAGACATTTTCAGCATTTGCATCCGCAAAAAATTATGACTCATTGATTGACGGAGTTTTAGCGGATGCAGATGTAGAACAGAGGGGCTACCGCGAAGTGAAAACGAACTTCGTTCGAATGTCTCCCTCTATGTCGCTCGAACTAGCAAGTGCGACAGAGACGGAGATACACAAACGAAGTTCGTTTTCGTTTCGCGGTAGTCCCTCAGTTAGCGACAAAAAAGGGGCCAACGCGGCGTGTTCAGTATTTTCATTAGTCAATAAGAATCTTCAGTTCGTTTCTGTAATCTGACGATTCGCCGTATTCGCTACAGGTGATGCGTTAGGTTACAAAAGATTGTAAATCAGTCGCAACGTGTTCGAGTACGTGAGCCTAAAGACGTTGCGTATTTATGTTTTTGAGTATTTTGCCTCAAAATCCGCATCCGCGGTTTTGAGCCTTGAAATATCCGCATCTGCGAATTTCTAAAAAGTCGCATCCGTGGCAACTCTACTTACACATTATAGGCATCCACACACCGAACGCGGGTAGTGCGCGGCGCGGGTCGGGCGCGGCGCGGCTCGTATATCTCTCACTACCAACGCATTTAATATATCTCTCACTATCTCTACCACACAGTTATGCGGGCCGCCGCGGGCCCGCGTTGCTACCGCGACGGGCCCGCGCTACTGTGCTATAGAGACGCCGCGCTACTGTGCGAAAGAGAGAGATACCGCCCGCAAGCCGCGCAAGACCCGCGTTCGGTGTGTGGAGGCCTTAAGTGGTGGTGTAATTATGCGTGCGATCTTCTGTGAGGTGGAGTTACTTCCCCAGTTTGGCTGCTCCGAACAATCATGAGCGAGCTGACATTCCGCTTACCCCATTCTGAAGATACTTCGGAATTTGATCGTATACTTTCTTTCCTATAGCAACTACAGTTACCTACGTACCTATTGGTAAGCACGTTCGTAGGTACTACTACTAGCTACACTAGCTGTATTAGCTGCTACAGCTACCTAACACGAGCTGCCTTTAAAACTTGAAATATGTCTGAAACTAACTCAAGTGTGTCACAGGGTTGCCGCATGGGCGCAGAAGCAGTGATGGCCCTGATGGAAGCGACCCCGGACACCGAGGCGTGTGTGGTGACCCTGGACGGCAACCAGGCGGTGCGCCTGCCCCTCATGGAGTGTGTGCGGCGCACGAAGGCAGTCGCTCAGGTAACCATGATTGTAGAATAATCTATGCATAATAATATCACAAAAGGGCCCCGTTTCACTAAGCTACGAGTTAAAATTTAACAAGTATAAATAGGCAACACTGAGGCGCGATCAATAACGACTGGCCATGTAATATATGACCAGTGTTGCATGTTTTGAATTTATTTATTTAAAATAAATACAGAGCGTTACAGTTAAAAACCAAGTCACTGTAAATTACAAAATATATATACAATTATACACTGCATTTTAATATATGACAGAAGAATTACGTCTATCCGTCATCTCACAGTACCTTAAGCATTCGCGACACACAATTCCCCAACTACTTCCAAAGACGTCCACATCCGGTGCTGATGCAAGAAGCGCATTGAGGCAGTGTAGAGCTCTGACGAAAGGAGAGTTTTAGTTAGCAGTAGCCGGTTACGCGGACGAAAATTGATCCTTGACAGAGTGCTAGTCCCTAGCAGACGCACCGCCTGACCCACCAGCTCAGGGCAATCTGAACCACCTCGCAATATTTTGCAAGCCCTCGTTAGTAACATACAGTTACGCCTCACCTCACGTGAATTATAACCTCATACGCCCAATATAAATTTTGTGGGATATAAAAATGGATTATATCCATATTTTGTCTTATAAATAAACCGTAAAAAGGCTTTTTGGGTTTTTCTCCAGTAGCACGGTGTAAGAATCTTCATGCGGATTCCAAATTATAGATGCTGTTTTAAGTTTGCTTCTAACTGGGGCGGCGAATATGAGTTGTGTAGCTCTAGGACTGTAGAAATCACGCGCATTCCTGATCACGAACCCCAACCTTCTGAAAGAATTCGCCGCTATCGCTTTTATGTGGTCATGAAAGGTGATGCGTGAGTCTATTATGACACCCATAGGCTCTAGTATAAGTTTTACCGAAACAAAACGTTACGACAGCGTTAGCGTTTAGCTGTCCAATCCCATACAAATTGAGGGTAAAACGCAAACCCGATCGTAAAGTTTTGTTTCGGTAAAACTTATACTAGAGCCTCTGGTCCTTGACAGTATTGTCGTCACGTCCAGTCATATAGGAATGTTACATGTTAAATTACATGTTATTACTCTCGTTTAATACACTCAGACTGCGTTAATCTTGAGGACGTCACGACAATGTTTGATATGATTAAGGAGAGATCGTTTTGAATCCTACCTTAATCCTCTATGCAGTCCATAGACTTCTGCTTCGCTCTGTGCTGGATTTATCTGCTACACCTAAGGGGGGAAATATGACATCAAAATATCGTCACTGCGTGCCTCAGATCATAGCACATATAAGTCCTAACTACCAAACTACTGGAATCGTTCTAATTCATGTAGATATACTCAACATCTCGTACAATTACATACTGCCAGTTCCTTGTACTATTCATAACTTCATATGTTAGTCACATAAGGTGTATGCACTGTATATTACTGTCCAGGTTCTCGCCTATCGGCCAAGCAGCCTCGGAATACCTTCATCTCTATAATATCTCTTGTCATCTACAAAGGAAATGTTTCTTCCATGTCATACTAGCATCGGTCAGTCGTTATGTCTTGTGTCAACGTGTATCGTCCTTTAAAGTCTCGTATTATCCTAGTGGTACATTGCTATCCACATATTACGTCTTTGTGTCACCACACTGGGTCTACACTCCTGCTCAGGCTACGGGTAGCAAGTTCTTATCATCACATACAGTGGAATCAGTCAACACCACTCTGAGAGACCATCTAGTTCTAGAATATGCATGTTAAGGATCATAATTATAGCGGAACAATATCTCTAAATAGAACGAATATGGTACTATGATTCTAAGACACTTAGCTTTTTTACTGGACCGTCAGCGCAGCCCCCAGACCTCGATGATAAACCACTTTAACGTAGTCACAAATTCCGGTATTTCTCTTGCTGTTTCAATGTTCCAATCTAACGGTGTGCTCTTTGGAAACTGTCTCCTGTGACACTAATACCTACCTTGCCAGGCTAAATAATCTCTTAAGGCGATCTCACACGCTCCAACCATGAGCTAAAGACATCGCGATATCATCAACTGTCACAATTCGCGACACTCCGAACCACCACAAAGAAGTCCAATCATCGCGGAGTGACTATTCGCGACAGGTATCTACGCGAGTTAATCGTTCCGTTCCTAATGTATATTTGGCTTGAATGGGATTATGGATACGCCCAAAGGTCATTACTAAACATTTATCTATATTAAATAGAAGCTTGTTTTGAATGCTCCACCGATATAACCGATCAATGTCTTCCTGAATTGCTTTGCAATCTGAAAGCTGTTGCATGTTGAATTGTAAAAGACCCTATTGCGTTTAGACCTGTTTTCTCACAATCTTTTCCTTCGCCTAAAAGCTAACGGTAAATATTCCGTAGGTACATAAGTTCCGAAAAACTCATTGGTACGACATTGACAGCAGCAAGCCCGAACCACTAGGCTACCGTAGCTCTCGGCGCCCATACGGGCTAGAATATACGCCGAAATCTGCTACGCTGATATTTTCCAGGCCATGGCCGACAAGAACTGGGACCTGGCGGTGCAGCTGCGCGGGCGCAGTTTTGCGCGCAACCTCGAGACTTACAAGATGTTGACGCGCCTCAAGCCGCCTAAGGAAGCCTTCGACGCCTCGGGGAAGCCCTCTGTAAGTGGAATAACTTAGATTCTGATATTTATGACCTCTTTTTACAACTAGAAGTAAGGGCTAACTATCAAATTACTTTCTTAACTCAAGAAGGCTCGAGTTGAGGAATTGTCGATCTGGTGGCGAAGCGATAAGCGTAAACATCGCCGCCGCCATTTATGTAAAAATATGATAAACACTTTACTTAATAACGCTAAGGACAGAGAAAAATGGAAAGACATGGAGGAGGCCTATACCCGTCAGGGGTCCCTAACCTAACCTGAAACACTTAGAAAACAAGCAATCATTAAATCATTATATTATAATAGGGAATCAATAAAGGCTTAAATAAAAAATAAAAAAATTATAAACAGGGAAACTGAGGTAAATGCGTCCATGGGGTAATTGCGTCTTTTTAAGATATCTTCGAAACGCATCATTTTAGAACTACTACAGACTCGCTAACAGCTCGATGTTAAAAGTATGGTAACCAAACTTTCAATGTAGAGGATTGTGATAGTTCTATAATATTGAGTTTCAGTGACTTCATAAGACGCATTTGTCCTGGTTGACCTCATAAGTATTTATGGAAAAAGTTTTATGACCAAGCTTCGGTGGTTTTAAACTGTCGCTAATCATAAGTTAGTGCCATTACAGACGGCCAGCATCTAAGCTGCTGTCTGTCTGCAAAAGTGCAGTTTGAATACTTTGAATGCCGTTGACATAACTGCGTCGATACTGCACACTGACTGCTAACTAGCTGCACGGTTGTAGTGCAGTTGGTAGAATTGCAATAGAACTGCACGTTACGTGACGTATACGTCAGAACTGCACGCCGACTAGCAGTTGCGCAGTTGGTTCGCAATTATGCTGCAAAATAACGGCATTCAAACTGCACCTTTGGCAGAAAGCAGATGAAATGCGGGATGCAACCTGTAATCATTACATTTGTAAAAAAATATTTGAATAAGAAGTTTTACAGTTTTATAGCCCTTTCGGAATACAATACAATTGTGTGGGTTTGATTTTAACTAATGGTCAAATCAAAACATAAATTCGTTCTTTCATTTCACATTAGCACAGTCCCGTTTATCTGGTCTGTAAGGGTGGTATGTCAGCTGTCGTAGCCATATTAAACGTTTACCGTCCTAGTAGTATGGTTGATTCAACTCACCCTACAGTCTCGATCATTTACAGAAGGACAATGGCCTAAATTGTTCCCACGGCAGTTATGGATTTTCATAACTCACTAGGGAGCTTGGTGTGATCTGATTGGTTTAAGCAAATGAAGTTGGCCGCGTGCTACTACAATTCTGACAGATTGAATCAGATCTGTGATTGGTTGAAAACAGTCTAGTTGGCCACACGCCGCAAGAATACTACTGTATTAGTTGAAATATTGATCCGCGCTCTCCATTCGCTCGGAAGTGAAGTTGTCAATTTCGTAATTTTTTTATTGGTGCGGACAACCAACCATAGATTTTTCTGTCTTTTGTAGTTATTATTAATGTAAAACATTGTGTTTATAACACGGGCGTAAGAATATTGCAAACTCGAGTCATCAAAAGCCATTCTGATAGAATCTTGTTCGCAATATTCCACTTACGCCCCTCGTTAAGGCGCCGTAGGTTCAGCGAAGTTAAGCGAACAGAGTTTTTGAAACAATATGGTTTCAAAAAAATACGAATAGTAATCTTGAGGTTTTTCTGCAGCGAGTTCGAAACATGATTAAGCAATTTTCGCTCGATAGAACACACATAGAACAATATATTCGTAACTAATTATGCACAAAAGCTAATAATATTAAAATGGCTTCTAAAAATCGGCAATTTCATGTTTCAGAGAACTCAGTAATTATTTATTTATTTATTTAAAAGGCCAAAAAATCAAATCAAAAGACATGATATCCGCGCTTCCGAGCGCGCACTTCCATCTCGCTCACGCTTACACTCAGTGAGGCGAGAAGACCATAAACCTACGGCGCCTTAAACAATGTACATTTTAAGGAGGGTTACACACTGGCGGTGATGCACGTGGGCGCGCCGGCGTGCGGCATGAACGCGGCCGTGCGCTCGTTCGTGAGGAACTGCATCTACCGCGGGGACACCGTGCTGGGCGTGCACGACGGCGTCGAGGGCTTCATCAGCGGGAACATCGTCAAGATGGAGTGGTAACTACTATACCGACACTGCCATATAAGCGAGATTCAATTCATTTTTGGTGAGAGTACCTACCAACTGACAAGCTGTTGACCTTCATGAATGAGGAGATCTAGCCGAAGGGTGTAGTTTTCAGAACTTGCGTCGCGCGTCGCCGTCTTAATGTGTATTTGTGTTATGTTATAGGTTTTGTATATTGTTATGTATGTTAGTCAGTAAGGTATTTGTAAATATGGGCCTCGTTGCCCGACTCAAATAAATAAATAATAAATAGCGATCTACGGCGTCGGGCCGGAGCGTGTCTGAGCGCATTACTCAAGATGCGAAAGTTCAAGGGGTTCCACGCGCGTTTTGGCTAGTTTTGACGAATTTTGAGTTTGTTTAAAACAAAAAAAAAAACATTTATTCAAACATGGTCCAAAAAGCTCTGTTTTCGATATTATTATGTTGTTTATGCATTTTTATGTAGGATATCTACATACCTATAACTGTTCCTTATTGACGTCTCTAACAACCCACGAGAGATTTTTATTTTTAACTAATTTTCAAAAGTTACTTACGTCTTCTTAAACCATACAAAAAAATCATGTTTGTTGTATGGGAGCCCCCTTAAATATTTATTTTATTCTGTTTTATGTATTTGTTATAGCGGCAATAGAAATACATCATCTGTGAAAATTTCAACTGTCTTACTATCACGGTTTATGAGATACAGCCTGGTGACAGACGGACAGACGGACAGTGGAGTCTTAGTAATAGGTTTTACCCTTTGGGTACGGAACGCTAAAAAGATAAGTGAACGCGGATTAATATGCCGTACACTATACGGACTCCATAGCCTCCCAGCACGAGGGCTTAAGACGCTGTCAACACCAAAATGCCCTTGAGGATTCGGGATACGGTGCACACTGTCTATTTGTATCGGAGTAAACGAGAGCGAGTGTTACTGGGCGGCCAGGTCTTAGAACATCATAATAAATGAATATTGTAATACAAAAAGTGTGGATTATTTGTGATATATGACTCGTTAGCGGTTTAGGTATGAATATCTTGAATTCATGTTTTTAATTGAAGACCCATACCGAGTGTTTATATTCTCTTTGACCCATACTTCAAAACAATAAAGATATTAAGACCAATCTTTACAATTATTTTCTTTGCGAAAGTGTTAAACAACAACAATTTCAACAAAATTAGGCCTATTAACACAAACTTGTTTCCAGGTCGGACGTAACGGGCTGGGTTGGACAGGGCGGCGCGTTCCTGGGCACCAAGCGCACGCTGCCCGGAGACAAGAAGGGCGAGATGGCTGCTCGCATCAAACAGTTCAATATCCAGGGCTTGCTGATCATCGGCGGATTCGAGGTAGCTTTCATACACAGGAGTTGGTAATAGGGATGGTGACAAAAAAAATATGATGTCTTTCAAACCAGTTTTTGGACAGGAACAAATGTTTGTATGGGAGCAGCTACAATTAAAGAACATAAGTACCCAAAAAATTTAGACAAAGATTGACCTCGCTGGCGGCAGCGCAAAACGCTTCATACTGATTGACAGATAGGTATGACGTCACAACAACATTGTACATGTATCGTTGTATGGAAAACCAGGTAAATTGTTGTTTAGGTCGTGAAATACTGCGTTTAAGGACATAGTTGCCGTACAATTTTTCTTCTATTGGTAAGTTTAAATTTACACTAAGACCTTTAAAAAAACTTTTTTCTAAACTTTCATGGGTCATATCTTTTTACGATTTTAGTTATATTTTATTATTTATCAATTTGAACATGAGGCACCATGCCTATTCATTTACGACTCGGCCACATCTTTGTCGTATTATTTTGACCGCTCGAAGTTGTCATACCTGTTATGCCATTGATCGGTCCACACCTCATTTTTGGTACACCCTGTATAAAAACACGTGTGCCGCGGCCGCTGCAGGCGACGCGAGTGCCGACTTCTGCCCGAAGGGTGTTGTATTCAGGCGGTTCCGGGGAAATATATTGAAAAAGCAGAGGGCTGTGATTGCGACGCCTAAATTAAATCTTATAATGATAATTGATCTTATAATTGTTGTATTTGTTTGGTGTTTGTAATATGGGTATTGTTGTCTGAATTAAGTGATTTGATACAGTGAAGCCTGGTTAGTCTGCCACATCTACATCATATCTGCCATATACAGTCAAGTGTAAAAATATGGGTGCATACAACTTACTCATAAATATGTCCCATAACTCTTATAGCAGTGGATTAAGGTTTTATTACTTATTTATAAGAGGATGTTATCGATACATATTTTTGCACTTGACTGTACAACGGTGTACGCGTTGCTCCTGCTCCAGTGCGTACGCTCGAAGGCATCCTTGTTTTTACATCCGTTGTTCTATACGTGACTTATATCATGTTTTTGCAGCTGCTGGTACTCCTTAAGTAAAATAAATAAATGACTTAGAGGGCAGAAATATCTGACACGTATTAACGGCCATGGAAATAGAGTCCTGTCAGATATTTTTGCACGCTTTATGCTGGCGATTTGGTTGAATTAAATATCCATTTAATTCATAACACAAAACGCTGGCCCCTTGAGATGTCGAGTGTCCAGACCCCGTATCATGGTCGGCCTTATCACGCGATAAGTGACAAGATAGGAGCGTCGTCTCGTTCTAACAAACGGTGTCAGCCAGAAACGGACGCTCTATCCTGTCACTTATCGTGTGATAAGGCCGAAGATGATACGGGGTCAGGTTTCAAATAAAAAATCTGTCCACCCAATTTCAAGGTATTCAAGGCGTTTTCGTATTCCAGGCGTACCAGGCCGCCATGGAGATGTACGAGTACCGACACCAGTTCCCGGAGTTCAACCTGCCCTTGGTCGTGATCCCGTCGACCATCAGCAACAACGTGCCCGGCACAGACTTCTCGCTCGGCGCCGACACCGCGCTCAACGAGATCACGGAGATCTGCGACCGCATCCGCCAGTCCGCACAGGTATACCATCTCATTCATAATACTGGCCGGCCCAGAGATGTGGTCCTGTCACCAGTTCCCGGAGTGCAACCTGCCCCTGGTTGTGATCCCATCGACCATCAGCAACACCGTGCCGGCACGGACTTCTCGCTCAGTGCCGACACCGCGTACCCCCTCAGAGCGACCGCATCTCCCAGGTATACCCCTCAGAGTGACCGCATCTGCCAGGTATACCCCTCAGAGTGACCGCATCTGCCAGGTATACCCCTCAGAGTGACCGCATCTGCCAGGTATACGCCCTCAGAGCAGCTGCATCTGCCAGGTATACCCCTCAGAGCGATCGCATCTGCCAGGTATACCCCTCAGAGCGACCAAATCTGCCAGGTATACCCCTCAGAGTGACCGCATCTGCCAGGTATACCCCCTCAGAGCGACGGCATCTGCCAGGTATACCCCTCAAAGCGACCGCATCTGCCAGGTGTGACCCTCAGAGTGACCGCATCTGCCAGGTATACCCCCTCAGAGCGACGGCATCTGCCAGGTATACCCCTCAAAGCGACCGCATCTGCCAGGTGTGACCCTCAGAGTGACCGCATCTGCCAGGTATACCCCCTCAGGGCGACCGCCTCTGCCAGGTATACCCCCTCAGAGCGACCGCTTTTGCCAGGTATACCCCTCAGCGCGACCGCTTCGCTTCGTATAGTTGTTTTTTTAAGCTGACTGTTTGTGAACCTCTTTTGTTTAAGTCAACCGATAATGGTCAGTCCAAAGTGAAATAGCTGCCATCGGATCCTAGTCATAAGATTGAAATTACAACAGCGCAGCTCATTCGATAATGATATTCGGATATTGAAAGCTGTACTCAGGAGGGATGACTTTCAACTATACAATTGCTGTGTTTACCTCTTATAGACCAAATTGCTAGTCTACTGCTCACGAAAACGGTTAAAGCTACATTATAGTAGTTTATGCGACTGATCCATAATGAGAGTCCTTAAGTCCTTAGTGTGGTTTTATGAAACGAGCGTCAGCGAGTTTTATAATAGGATCACACGAGTGTTTTAAGGCCTAATTATGTACAGTTGCATACACTATTTTATCTGCACACAAATCATAAGTAGTAGTAAGTAACAGCAAAAAACCAACAATAAAATGACAACAGCAATGGCGGCAATTCGATCATCCGTCATAACGAATGGTTTTTTTAAAATCATAGACAAACGAATGAAGTCCCTATACTCATATCACTCGAGATCAAATGTCGTGCGGTTTGTATTAAAAAACGTACTGAATTGACGTTTCGTATCGATAACTGTTTTAATATCTATGGATACTAGAATAGAGACCCACTTGAGTTTTGACAGCTGTTCCAAATTTAAACTCATAACGATACAAATTTATCAAAAATCTGTACTGTAATGACATTACAGTACAGATTTTACCTACTACCACAGACAAGAAAGTTCTCATAGTAAAATCGGTTGTAGTAATGTTGGTCATTTCCTACGGTTTCTGAACGCATTTTAGAGCACTAATGGTATGTGCGTAGATAAAATACTATACAGTATCCTGCAAACGCACCAGTCGATTCCCAGCGCAAAATTAGAATTCGTTCCATAATATGCCATCAACGAATTCTAGCATGTCTCGGCCAAATAGTGCGAAGGGGAAATGATAGCGTGTAAAAGGGTTGTTAGTATACTTAGACATGAGCGCTACACTACCGCTCATGGTGATCTAGTCAACCATTCTGATTTCCATGATTGAATACAGAAATATAAATATATGTAATTTTATACCGATTTTATTTATTTCGCAGGGTACGAAACGTCGAGTGTTCGTCATTGAAACCATGGGAGGCTATTGCGGCTATTTAGCTACCTTAGCAGGTAAATTATTACTTTTAATATAAAAGTATAAAAAAACTGTTTTTATTATATTAGACTTACAACGTGAGCCCACTTAAAGTATCCAAAAAGTACTAATCATTCGTGGTTAAAATGTTTTATTAGTTAAGTTTCTAGTAATAAAAGGTAATTGAGATTGAAAAATCCTGTATGGCGCGCGGTGCGAAATTCATTCACCCGGTTAGAGTTCGTACCTATCTACATAAGATGGCGGCTAGCGGTCACTGGGGTCACTCGGCTGGATGATTAAAATTAATATTAATACAAAAAAAACCAATGTTAATACATATAAAAAAACTTTTTTCAGTTCTTTGTAATCTATACGAACTACTCCCTTTTGCTTCGCTCTAAGACGGTTAAAAAAACACCGTGTGTAATCGAATGTACAATACGCTCCATATAAAATGGCGTTTTACAAGTTGGCCTCAAGTCGCCTGAAGGTCACCCCCTCTGACACTTTTGCGACGCCACTAGTGTACCCATCAGAGACACAAACTTATGTAGCGTAAATGTGTACACTTGTACAGTACTGTACACATTTATTAACACGTTTATCACATTTTACAGGCCTGGCCGGCGGTGCCGACGCCGCCTACATATACGAGGAAAAGTTCTCCATCAAGGACCTTCAGCAAGACGTGTACCACATGGCGTCTAAAATGACGGGCGGTATACAGCGCGGACTCATTCTGCGCAACGAGAAGGCGAACGACAACTACAATACCGACTTCATCTACCGCCTCTACTCGGAGGAGGGCAAGGGGCTGTTCACTGCGAGGAGTAATGTGCTGGGTAAATTGCTCATTTTATACTAATGGCTCCGTGATTTTTTATTCGATAAAGTGGTCTTGACAAAAAAAGCGGCCAAGTGCGAGTACAAACCTGTAGGTATTAAAGGTATTATAGACCTGAGTATTTGATATGAATTTCAATTTAATACCTCTACGCGTTCATGAGGAAAGGGGTAGTAACTTTAATTTATTTTTTATTATATGATGTAAAAAAAAACCGTTTTCGCAATTTTACCTTTATCTGTGCTATAAGACGTTTCTTCGTACCAAATTTCAAGATTCTGAGTTCACGGGAAGTACCCGGTAGGTTTTGATTCCCTTGTGAGTTTCGAAAATTTGCGGCATAAACGGCTGTATCATTTGATTGCGTTGGCTTAGAAGTTGGTTTTTTTCACAACTCCAAGGGACAGTAGACCTGAGTATTTGGTATACATTTTAGCTTTATACCTCCACGCGTCAACAACAAAATGATCCTATAAGGGTTCCGTTTTTTCCTTTTGAGGTACGGAAACCTAAAATTACAATCAACGAACCTGCTCACAAAATTTCATGAGAATCGGTTGAGAAATGCGACCTGTAGAGAATAGCGGGAAAGCGGGACCATTAGTCGACTCGCCGCTGCTGTCTTTATTCATCAAAATACTCAATATGTCGCGAAAGAAGTTCCATGCTTCAGCTTGGGCTGAAAATCGTTTGTACACTCAAGCGTAAAAAATATGGGTGCATACAACTTACTCATAAATAGGTCCCATAAGTCTTATGTCAGCGGATTGAGGTATTGGTACCTATTTATGAGAGGATGTTAACGATACATATTCCAGTTTCCCAACGCAAAAACCTCTATTAGGTGTCGGAACAATCTGTCTCGGCCACTAAATCTTTCAATCATAGAGAGATCACAAGATCCTTCTTACTACGCCTTGGGGAAGCGTTCGAGTGTGTTTTTAACACCTGACGCAAAGAGAGGGGTGTTATAAGTTTAACGTGTCTGTGTATCTGTCTGAGGTATCGTAGCTCCCAAACGGATGGACCGATTTGAATGCGGTTTTTTTGTGTCATAGATAATGTTATCCTGAGTGTTCTTAGCCATGTTTCATGAAAATCTGTTCTGCCGTTTTTGAGATATTGGACTTTGAAATGAAAATGTCAGGGCTTTTTCAACTTTTCTAAGTTGTAGTTATTAGCTTAGTTGGTTAGTATCGACGGGCGATGAATACCTGTGGTCGCCGGTTCGAATCCGGCTCGGAGCATTGAATCTTTCAATTTGTTATTTGTCAAGTTGTTATTTTTTGGACAGTTTACCGCGGATGGCATTAAAAAAGGCTTCAGATCGCATACTTATTGAGTTATCGCTATTGCATTCGGCTACCTGCGATGTTAGACATTCTTTGTTTTACCTCCCCATTTTTGAGTGAACCGAAAAGGGAATAAGTGCATAAATCATCTTCATTTCGATATCTGAGCGCGATTGAAAGGCTCAAAGCTTTGTGCTATGCTGTAGGTAACATGCGCTGTTTTTGCACACGACAGCACGGAGTGGGTAAGAATTTCAGTATGGCACTGCACTGAGACACGGTGCCGTATTTTATCCGCAAACAGAATTCCTTCCAAACTAATCTTACTATCGTTTCGCCAGGTCACATGCAACAAGGCGGTTCCCCGACCCCGTTCGACCGCAACATGGGCACCAAAATGGCCGCCAAGTGTCTGAATTGGCTCGTGGAGATGCTGAAACGCGGGCCTGCTACGGGCGCCGACACCGCCTGCCTGCTCGGCGTTGTCAAACGGCAGTACAAGTTCACCCCACTCGAGGACCTCAAGGCGCAGACTAACTTTGCGTGAGTGATGCTTCTACAGTAGGGTTGCCATACGTCCCGGTACGCCGGGACATGTCCCGGTATGAAGCATGGTGTCCTGGCGTCCGGCCGATAAGCAGCAGCCGGTTTAAAAATCATAATTATTTAATAGAGGGCTGGGTGTTTTGTAAAATTATCAGAATTAAGACCAAGAATTAAATCGGGTCGCTGGCATTGAATGGCTGTGTTAAAAGTATCACCTCGACTCAGGCGCGCTAGGGGGGGGGGTTGCAACATGGGCTATCCGCGTATTCACTAGAGGCAGCCTCGGGCCGAGTGGCTGCCTCGCTCCGAGGCAAGTGGAGACGCCGCGCCGCGACACGAGGCAAATTCTTTCAGTATTTTTGCCGTGCTCAAAGGGGCCTCAGTCTGAGGCGTGCATTTCATGGAGACGGGCGTGTTGTCTCGCGTGTTGTTTTAATCTAGCTCGGAAGTCGCGGATCTCGATGAGGCGTGTTGCCTCAGCTTGATCCGCAACGTGCCTCGGGCCTATGGCTCAGGCCAAGCAGCCTCGACTTGAGGCAGTCTGCCTCACGTTGCGGCTGCTCGGCCTGAGGCTGCTGAATGAATACGCGGCTTACTAGTGTCTGTCGGTCTGGTGTGATTATGTATCACATTCCACCACTTGGGGACCAATATCACCTGACTGCATTGGCGCGCAGAGATGCTACATCGTGAACCCACACCACCGCACCTAGTAGGTGAATCGTTGGCTGATCCGAGATGCATTATTACTATGTATATTAACCTATATCCTCGTTTTCAGTCAAAGAATACCGAAGCAGCAATGGTGGATGAAGCTGCGTCCATTGCTCCGTATCCTCGCGAAGCACGACTCTACTTACGAAGAAGAGGGAATGTACATGACCGTTGAACAAGGAGAGATTGACTCAGAGTGTGTCATTTAATTTTATTATTGTTTTAATCGGTCGGTCGATTTTATAAGTTTAGAACTATTTACCGTTAAACGTTAGCAGACGGAAAGTTGTGATTAGTTTGTGATTCTTTAGTTAGACAAAGTTTCATAGAGTTTCAAAACCAGTTGCATTGATTGCACGCAAAACATTAGTTCATCAAATGGATAGTAAAAAATGCATTGAATGGAAGTCTACCCGTTCAATTAAAGAAACTTTTTACCAAAAATATATGGGTATATTTATTTTAGTACATAAGTTCAAATGTTTTAACATAGTTACTTTCACCAGTGACCACAGTATAAAATAAATAATAATTGATAAATTTATCAATTCATGTATACTTAACAAAATGGTGTTTATATTTGTTACTCAAGAAGGGCGCAATCGATTTTTATGATCTTTGATTTAATGATTTTTTGCCCTGTCTGAATAAAAAAAAACATTTTCCTATATATTTTGTTCAGTGGTCCGAAGTACGCCGGATCAGTAGTACGAGTTACGTATTACGTATAACGAGTTATTAAACGTTAATTAACTAGATATTGACTATGTGAATCGAGCAAAAAATTTTACAAACCTGAGGGCTGTGGAAAGAATATGCTTGCGATAAGTGTTTTGTTAACCATTTCTTACTATCGCAATTTATTTATTTTCAAACAGATTTATATTCATATTCATATATTTTATTGGTAAAAGTATAACATTTTACAAGTCAATTTGTTACATTTCTGGTTAGTAGGTTACGTATATTCTAATAAGCAGGGAGCGTACATTTCATGCCGATGACAGGCGTATGACGTCAAGCTACATACAGGATGGAAAAAGTTTGAAAAGAGCAACGGCATAACGAACGTTTATTTATCCGTACCTAATAATGGAAAATGTGATTAATCAATGATTAGTCACTGTTATCTAATCAACCTCTTCCGTTTAAGTAGATCTAATATATTGACACTTGAGACGGACATTGAAAGAACTTTATCTGACATCGTCACATCAAAGTTTACTCTTTGTCACAAATAGGAGACGTGCGGAAACAACATTTCAGTTAAATTTAATAAGATCAGGAAACTTAAGGCTTTGCTAGTAGCCAAAGTCGCCATGCAGGCTATAAAATTATTGTGCCAAATAAATCCATGTTTAGTTATAGATCATAAACAAATTTATTGTTCCTGCTGTCAGCAAAGTTTCCCACCAAAAGAAAGCAACATCAAATACGTACGTTTACGGTTACTAAGTCGTGTCACTGCGTTTTTTGAAACATCCTGTGTGTTTATATGAATACGTCATTATGACGAAACCGGCATGAAATGTACGCTCCCTGCTAATAAGTATAAATATTTAATTTCCTTTAAATAAATTCATCTATGCTATAATGCTTGGTTATTTTTTATACAGTCCAATATTTTAATTAACTACTTTTTATTGTAATCTATTGATTCATTTTAATTTAAAAATCATTTTTCTTACTAAAATATTGATAAATCACAACTAATCAATAATATATCCTTTCGAATGTAGTTATTTAAGGTCTTACATGTAATAGAAAATTATAATGAAATTAAGTTTGTTACCAGTATTTTTTTAAATTGTATGTTTGTAGATGAATTGTTGCTGTCGGTAGAGATTATTTATTTTAGCAGCTTATACTTTAAAGTAAACAGCCGAATACAAATGTTGCTAATTTGTGCTACATTTTATAATAAATGTATATGGCTCTCAACCGGTATACTTATTATATACCCTTCCCATATTCATACGCCCAAAGAAGACCAAGAACTGCCAATTAGGGGAAATGGGGAAATAATCCTCGTAAAAGCGAATTTTGATAATATAGTTGTAGGAAGTACTGGTGGATGGGAGTTAAGCTAATGGGTAAGGAATGTGAAAGGTCCATTTTTTTTAGTTTTTCGTAAATAACTTAAACGGTGGGCATATCAAAGTGTTCTTAAAACAACTAAAATAAATTCGACCAATCACGTGGCGCCTTTACTGAACTAAAATGTATTTGACCAATAGGACGCCGTCATGAGAAAGTCAAAATTAAAAAACATCAACGCACAAAAAATAAAAATCCGTTGGCTGCACTTCGTTTCAGCAGGCCTTAGATTTTCAATAGATACCAAGTTTGTTTAATTAGTTCATTTGACTCGTAGAAAAAGTATTGAATACAATAGTTATATAATGTATGCTTTTTAAGTCTCGTACCTTAACTAGGCCACTCAGCGAGCTTCGTGGCCTAAACGTGGTACTCGACTGAAAAAGCATACATTATGATATAAGGATTGTATAAAATACTATTTCGCTAGGACCAATATTTTATGAGATATGGAGAGAAGAAGAGATAAATGGAAAATAAAATGGCGAGCTGCCGCATGTCAGTCCATTACAAGATAACTCCGTTTGCGCGTGCGGTTAATTGTGTATCGGAAATTTCCCAACCTGTGATGGTGTTTGGGCTCGGTCCAGCCAGCCAGCAGGCAATCGAGGCTTCAACCAGGCACGCAATCTCGCAGTTTGTAGCCGGGGAGGCCTTATTTTATTTATTTATTTGGCTCACAAAACAAGTTCCAGGCAATTACAGAAAAACAATATTAGCATAAAGGTTCCGATCTGGACTATAACTCTAAACATGTGTGCACAGAAAGAAAGAAAATTAAGGAAATTAAGGGCGCTAATTAGGTAAGATGTACAACTAATTTAAACTACTAAACAAAAACAAAACACAAACACTTTAGAAAGTTGGTTAGTGTGTGAAGGCAGCCTACGTGCAGAACATACCATTGATAGATTTTTTAAGCGAGGGTAGGCTACAATTAAATATGTCTATGGACGGATTCTCGGTAACGGTTTCGTCGTATAAGCGACTTCTTGTTACAGGATTATAAAATGAGGTGTTGTTTCGATAAATTTACCTGTGAGATCAGGGTTGCTATATTGTAACTAAGTGGTCTGGAAATAATTGCTCTGCTGTAGTTCTAGGTAATAATATAATAGCGGGCAGGTATACCCGCGGGTACAGTGATCTGGTTTTTTTATTAATTATAATTTATCTGCAACCGTCATGAATGACTGCCCCTCGCTACAAAGCGCTGTCAAGCACATTCATTCGCCACATGGGTACCTATCGCTGTTTATTCCCATTTACGGAAAAAAATATGCACTTACGTCATAAATTAGTCCACTAACAATAATAACGTATAACTACACAAAGGGTTCTTATGATACTGATCTTATTTCGTGTTGTAGCACAATATCATGGTAAACATCGACTAAAGTCGTAAGTAGGTAGGGCAGGTGGTATTCATAGTCGTAAGTGGAATAAATCACGGAACAAATGTATTTCCGTATACATCTACAAGGTTTATGTAGTAAGTGTAGTAGTTTTGCATAAAATATCATTTATGAGCGCATTTTATATTTAGAAGTGAATTTAAAATTATATAGCCATGGTTTTTATAACATTTATATAAAATTAAAGTTTAAGAAATCGTCAATTGACCTTTTATAGCTGCCAACACAACAATCAACAAACGACAGCGCTGTTGACGTGCGTAAAGTGAAAGTGTCACGTCGGCCAATTCGCTGTCAGTAATATTTTTGTTCCGATATATTTATTTTCTTATTGGTACGGAAATAACGGAGATTTATAACACGAGAGAAATAATAATTGTTATTTGTTTTATAAAAAATATCTTACGTGTCTAAAATTATTTGTAAAGAACAAGATCTTTCTGATCTAGGTTATTGCCGGGAAAAATGGGTGTTAAGCCTGCAATTGGAAGAAAAACTAACAAAAACCCACCTATATTTAGCCATGAATTCGTGATCCAGAACCATGCAGACATAGTATCATGTGTGGTTATGGTATTTCTAGTCGGACTGATGGTTCAGGTACGTTCAAAGTGGTTGCCACGTAAGCCGACCTTTTTGATGTTTCATGTAATATCTCACGTTCATGTTGTTTTGTGGTCGTTATCTTTGTCGTTTCTATTACAGTCGACGAGTCCGATCGCCAGTTTATTCATCAGTTTGCACCACAATGTCAGTGGCGTGGAGCCTACTAGAGAAGTGCCCAAGGGTGAGCCCTTCTCGTACGAAGCGGGTTGGAAGGATTCCTGTGCTGTGTTCTTTTACTCACTGGTGTGCATCGTGATGCATGCGATCCTTCAGGAATACTTTTTGGACGTAAGTTACCAATTACCACCTTACCACATATTAATTTCATTCATAAGTTACTGTTACACTGATGTGAGTGATGGATATGTGTAAACTTATTTGTCTCGCTTTTAGAAAATATCAAAGAAGTTCCATCTGTCAAAGTCACGATTGAGTTCACTGAATGAGTCTGGGCAGCTGGTTGTGTTCCATCTGGTGACAGTGGTGTGGGGAGGTGATGCCATCCTCCGTGAAGGATTTGCTTTCAACATTTCACAGCTGTGGGATGGTAAGTCTTGCAAAAGTTTTTATTTAGACATGTTGTGCCTCATTTTCTATTGGTTTCTCTTTGAACATGTTATAAAAGGACATTATTGGGTAAATAAATTTTGTACTTGTACATGACCTCACAGTTTATTAACTATGCTCATTTGATGCTCATATATGAAATTTTGCATAGATGATAGTTTATAGACTGGATTAAATGAGTTTTTTATCCCAGGTCCATGCTGACAAAGTTGCGTGCACAGATAGTAGCTTATGAAATCTAATATATTCTGTTACAGATATAATAGGACCATTTTTAAACGATTGAAGGCCCAGGGTTCTTAACGATGGTAGAAACTTACTTAGTAGTCCACTCCTGGTCAATTGTCCACCTGGAAATGTTAGTGATAATAATTTGTAGAATACTTGCTAACCTTGACAGTGAATTATTATTATGTGTTTAGGCTACCCAAACCACCCAATGAGCTTCCTCCTGAAGCTGTGGTGGATTGTGCAGGCTGCATACTGGCTCCACACTCTCCCGGAACTGTACTTCCAACGCATCAAGAAGGATGAGTGGGCTGCCCGTATTCGGCAAGCTGTCATTGCATTCACTTTTGTTGCCCTGGCTTACGGATTCAAGTGAGTTTCATATCTGAAACCTAATTAAGTTAATGGAACATAATCATACTCACTCAATCAATTCTTTTCATTATCTCAATTAATTACCAAATGTGTTTTTATTTCTAATTAGACTTGGATACACGAAAAATTACGTTTTCTGTTATCTCTAAATCTTTATGTTTTTGTATATTGCAAAGTTTAATTTGTCAAATGTAACTTTATGTATATTTTTTAGCCATTTTATCCAATAAGTTAAATATTTGTATAACAAATGACTCTGAAAACTTTACTGCTAAAAAAAATGCATTGATCTAATGACACACTGATGAAGTACAGTGGCACAAAAATATGACTTACCATTTTATTGTTAATTATTTTCAAACAAACACCTTCGTAGAAAATTTATAATGACCATCTTTTATCATAAGCTAATGAGACTTATAAGCAGTTTGTGGTTGTTAAAAATGTTTGTTTAATTTTTTAGATTCCAGCGCGTTGGAGTAAGCCTGGTGGTGCTCCATTCTCTGGCCGAGTTTGTGGCGCACACCTACCGTCTCAACGTCATCCTCCGGGGAGAGCAAGAGGGCTTCTTCGACAAATGTAAGATATATTGGAATACCTGAGCAAAAGAGTTTACCCCTAACTGTAAATTTCGTTTTGCTAGTAAAAAAAGATGGATTACAGCAATCATGTGGTTTTACCCTGTAACTATAAGTTTCGTATTGTTAGTGATAATGATAAGTAAACTGATGACACAGATAATCGGGTCTCCTCTTAAGTACATCAATAGGTACTTATACAGTTTGGGGAACCCCAATAATAAGTAACGCAACCATATAAATATTGGTAGCATACAAATCGCTGGTTTTGATTATTATATTATCAGCATGTAACTGCACATATTACGAATACAAGATGATAATAATTTATTTCTGTTAAATTATTTGTATGTTCATTCTTAAAACATCAACAGTATAGTAGATTGTAGTAAGACAAGCCATTATTATCGTGACTATTTATCGACCCGATCCGCAGGCGAGTCTATTTTGTAAAATAGATTTTATACACTAGTTGTATGTATATAAGACAGATGAAAATTGATCAAGAAGTCACAAGCATTACCTCTTTATAGTATTGCTATTAGTTAGATCCAGCTTGCCTGTGCCGTTTATTGGATACCTGGCCACTAGTATATGTAATGATGCATGTATGTTAACTTACTTTAAAAAAACTTTGTATGACAGAGTGAATACCTCCTAACACAAGACTTTAACTTAGGAGGATTAGTGACCTTGTAAAAATTTGTTAATACAAGTTTCTGGCAAAATCTTCAATTTTGGTACAAGCTTTTATTGCCGACTGTACTTTTCTGTATACCATCATAAACTACTCATTGAGACGATTCTAACGAGCCCAAACTCATTGGGGTTACGTCGGTTAAGTACTAAATTCCCATGGCCACCTTTTGTCTCCATCATCAGATCAGCTCGATGGTACCATAATATTGAATTGTCATCCAAACTATCCTTACACCCAAAATTTCAGCTCAACCGATCACCGGGAAGTGGGTCAAATTTAACTTGCAAGATTAGATTACAGTCAGACAGACAGACAGACAACGGGACACGTGAAACTAAATAAAAACTTATAATAAAATAAATAATTTTGAATTTCCATTTTTTTTTTGTGTGTCGCGTAGTCATGGGTCTGATGAACGGCGCGGTGTTCGTGCTGGTGCGGCTGTGCTCGCTGGTGCTGGGCGTGCTGACGTTCTACTTCGGGCTCGCCGGCGCCGCACCGATAATGCTGCGCGTCGGCGCGCTCTCGCTGCTCGTCTCCTTCCAGGTACGCTGCCCTGGTTTCACGACGAAAGACGTCCACTGCTCGACATAGGCCTCCCCCAAAGAGTGCCACAATGACCCGGGACCGGTCATTGTGGCACCCACCCCCATCCAGCAGACTCCCGCGACCTTCACCAGGTCACCAGTCCACCTCGTGGGGGGTCTAACCACGCTGCGCCTTCCGATACGTGGTCGCCACTCGAGAACCTTTCCGCCCTAACGGCCATCGGTTCTACGTGCAATGTGCCCGCTCACTGCCTCTTAAGTTTAGCGATTCGGAGGGCTATATCGGTTACCTTAGTTCTGCTGCGTATAGCCTCATTTCTGCCTTGGTTTACTTCATAAGTAAAACGGTTACATTAACAAATACAGTGCCAATTTCGTAGTGCTCTCGGAGCCGATAACATGGTGTCTTCGTATGTAGAGGGGCCTTCTAGCGGGTTCCTGGCACTGAAAGTTCATAAGACGTACGACCCGAATACGCTGTACCTAGCAATAACAGACTATTCTTGTATCTTACATTTACTTCAGTTGGAAATGGAAAGCAAATGTAAACTTTCTAATTAGCACTTAGAAAGAGACGGGTAGTTCTTGCGCGAGGTCTTGTGTTAGCCGTGCATCGAACAGTCTATAACGGGGCTAACTGATGCTGCAAATGAGTAGAATAGATTAAGGGTCCGCAGTAAGCTCGATTCTCCATACAAACGTAGTTACGCTCTCATTTTAAAACTACGTGTTGGATTGTAACGAAACTTTGCATGTACAATGACATGAGGTATATCTATGTCTGTAATTTGTTTATGTAGCTTCAGATACCATAGTAAAAATACAGCGAATTTAAGTTTTTCATACAAAACTGGTTTTGGCTGTATTTCGTTTGTTTTATAAACTAGAACCATATAAACTAATTACAGACATAGATATACCTCATGTCATTGTATATGCAATGTTTCGTCACAATCCAACACTTAGTTTTAAAATGAGAGCGTAACTACGTTTGTATGGGAAGGTGAAATTCGGCCGAGCTTGCTGCCGACTCTTAATAGAATCGATAGTATGGTATACTTATGTTGTTTCTTTTTATAGGTTTACCTCATGTTCAACTTCATCTCTGAAGCCATGAAACAGAGGCAGGACGCTCGTCAACTGGCTCTCAACAGGCCAAAGAAGGAGAAAAAAGAAAAGCCTAAAAAGGACAAGGGTAATAATTCAGTACATATTACGTTGTTCTTGCGTTTGAATCAATTGACAACATTTCAAAATGTGTAATGATGCCTAAATCGAAAACCGTTTCGGTAATTATCTTATCTGAACGTATAATATAAAGTGGTTTTCGTATTTAATTATTCTTACTCGTTTCCGAGAAAATCACTAAAATGTGTAAAACGCGGTATACCCCGTGCGTGACGTCATTCCTACGTCTGTTGAGTGAACGATGTGGACAGGTCCAGCCATAGAGATACATAATAATGACGTCATATTTTACTTACGACCTATTGGAATTCACTACTTTTAATTGTGATGTTTTTTGATCAAAATAAACATTTAGGGAGAAATAAAAAAACACGTATGTATACCTTAAAATTACATAAAATGACCCACTTAAAAAAATGAAATGTTGTCAATTAGAGATAATGTAATTACGCTGGGACTTCTTGGATTGGCTGTAATAAGGTTGATTAAAATGAGTTATTTGATTGTTAGCAGTGAAGAAAGCGGCCGTAGAAGAGTCGGACTTGCCTGAGGTGGACCAGAACACGAACAAGGCCCTGCGGCAGCGGCAGGCGGCCGCAGGCAAGGCCAAGTGAGCCCGCCGGAGCCCCGAGACTTGCACTTCCGAACATTGACGCCGCCCGACGGCCCCCAACACATTCTGTTAGCATTTTAATTCTAAATGACGAAATATATGTTGTAGTAGAACATTGTATTGACTGTTCAAACGCGAAGGTGTATCTCTTTAAAATAGAATTACCATGACATAATAATTAATGTCGCAAATGTTCGGGAGATATTTTTGTGACGGTTTGGAGAAGTGACGATCATCCGAAGTGCATGTCTGGGCTTGATCTAGTTCAATGAAGGTTGTCCTCACCCCGTCGTATCTCAGTCTTTCCACTACATAACGAGTCTTTCATTTATCAATCTTCCTATATTCAAGTAATTTAACAATGTGTTGTCAACGAATCGTCAGAGCACAAAGTATTTTGATGTTATTTTGACACTTCCTAGTTTGACCTACTTGGAAGTTTAATTTATCACCAAGCATTTACAGTTTAAAATGCCCCGATCAAGTTAATTATCAATCATGGAAACTTCTACAACTGTGTTGCGTTGACTTATATGTTACGTATTTGTGTTGTTCAATTTTTAGGTTTCCGTACCCAAAGGGTAATAATGGGACCCTATTACTAAGACTTCGCTGTCCGTCTGTCTGTCTGTCACCAGGCTGTAATTCAAGAACCGTGATAGCTAGACAAGTTGAAATTTTCACTGATTATGTATTTCTGTTGCCGCTATAACAACAAATAATAAAAACAAAATAAATATCTAAGGGGGGCTCCCATACAACAAACTTTTTTTTATTTATAGATAATGGGACGGAACCCTTTGTGCGCGAGTCCGACTCGCACTTGGTCGGTTTTTTTTAAATTAAAGTAATGATTTGGATAGCAAAACATCGTATTGTCATTTAAAAGTATAGTGGATACAGGGTTGTAAAATATCTCCTAAAGTGTATAAATAAATGTAATAGGTTAAAATGTTGTTTATATGAATATATTGATAAGGATTATGAGGTACTGTGTGTTCAACACTTTGAGGAGCTGCATAATTCATTTGCATTTTTAATATACAATATTCCAGAATTCCAATACTGAGTTGTTTTAAATATTCGTAATTATTTTTGTAATGCGGATTATTTCTTATTGCATAAGTTCGTTTATTTTTGTGACTATATATTCTGTACCGTTCGGTGTGAAAAAAAAATTATTTTGGTGCTGTCGAGAATTAACTTATTTATTCATTAAAACAAATTTGAAGCTTTGCAGTAGATGATTCTGATGTTGACCGCGGATGAGCACGCACTAGGGAAGGCTCTGTTACGCCATGAGATTGCATCCATGTTTATTGTTATGTATGTGAACAATGTGAAATATATGGAATTATTCTTCCTAAATGTGAAATTTGTGCTCATAATTTATAGTTATTATTTTCACGAGAATTGTCAATTTTAAAAAGCTTGATGTTATTTTTCTTCAGAATAAATTTTGTAACAATAATATGTTAGTTTTCTTATCAGTTTATTTCTAACTGGCAACTTATTATTTCTAGACTTCCCCGTCGCGACTCGCGAATATCAATGTACTATTTTACAAGTCTAGTGATCACATCTCAAAATTAAAACACATTTCAGATGTGGTTCTATTGCACACTGCAATACGGTACATCATGAAATTTGAGATGTGACCGCATTGCAGTCACTAGTTTAAGCCGTCCACACCAGCATTTTCCAATAACGACTGACCAATTTACTTATGCCCTTATAGCCTCTAAATACTTGTATGTAAATGTGTAAATTCGTCGTTTGCCAATGAGCTCCCAGAAATTTAGCTACACTATTGATACACCTATACGATAGACACCGTCTAGAGCGCTAGGGTACCTAAGCTAAATAGCTGATCGGGCGTCATACAACAAGTATTTATAATTATTTGAAGGGCAACACAACCTTATTTTACTACCTACCTCTGTAACATAGCGATAAATAAATTGTCTGCAATACATTTTAAGTGAATAGGTTTAGAGTATTAATAATATAAATAATGTTTGACTTGCCGCACCATTACTTATTACCTGCTGCAGTTTTCTTGCACGTAAAATCATTGTTCCTTAAAATTATACCTAAGTAATAAACGATTAACAATCGACTATGGAAGGTTAAGTTCCTAAGAAGCATACAACCTATAAACTTATTAATATATGATTTGTAATAATTCGTTTAGACAAATGACGTTGGTAAAGTCATGTAATCCAGTATTTTATTAGGTTTCCTACTAATAAGTTGGATAGGTACAACAATAGGACATCATTTTAAGTATGTACGTGTACTTGCTTTTAATTACTTTAGTATGTAGGTACTCAATTATAGGTAACATGTTTCTAGATACGTATACTCGTATGAAGTGGGGACCTACCGCTTTATTCCACGACAACGGTGGTATTTTTTAAAGCTTCAATAAGGGCCGACACTGGATCGGTTGCCGCCTATCCTAACTTATAATGAGCATGCATTTTTTAAGATGAAAAAAGTGACGATCTAATCTAAGTATCATCATATCAGCCGAAAGACGTCAGTGCCACAATGACCGATCCTACGCCACCCGCATCCAGTGGTCTCCCGCGACCTTTACCTGGTTATCAGTCAACCTTGTCCTACGCCACTCGAAAACCTTTCCACCCCAATGGCCATCTGTTCTACGTGCAATGCCCCGCCCACTGCTTAACTGCACTGCTAACTTAGCGATTCGGAGGGTTATATCGGTTACCTGGCTTCTGCTGCGGATATCCTCGTTTCAGATGCGATCACGCAGAGAAACTCAGCATAGCCCTCTCGATTGCCCTTTGGGTGACTTTGAGTGACCACGTTTCACTTTCAGTGCCATATGTCATCATTTCTGAAACACCTAGTCTTGAGACACTGCGGAATAATGGGAATATTAGACGAAAAGTTGTGCTGTATATCCGACATGAATTCGCGCGAGCGCGTATCGCCATCGCCTCGCAGCCTCGCAGCCTCGCACAGCTCTGGTGGATACTCAACCTTAAATACCGACCAAGATTCCCAAATCTTATCTTAACCTAGTAAAGGTAAAGGTCTGTAGTTAGTGAGTTTAACTGAGTCTATTCGGAGACAGATGGAGTGGAAGCGGATCATTGGGCCTGGGCTACTTCAAATGTTGCCTACTGTAAACGGTACTTTAGGCGGCGCGGGAAGAGTGAGTTCGTCTGAAGATAAAGCTGGCTTGAGTGTCTGTAGAGCTGGCACTGTCAGACTATCAACCCCTCTTGCACTGCGCAACTACCGCAGGAACCCATTCACTTAGGTAATGTAGAAAAGCCACTCTCATCATGCTGAGGACTCTAGGATCTCATGCTGAACGCACTGGAGCTCCCGTCGCGCCTCGCCACATTTGGCTCGTCCTAGGGCAAATAGATATTGTCGCCTTCCCTGGGGTTCTTAAGCGAGTGCTCCGGCCCCCGCCAGAACACTGCGACCCCGATGACCCCCTTTAGTCGCCTTCTACGACAGGCGGGGAAAACAGTAGACCTATTCTTGCCCGGTCCTACACGGCATAGCATACGGCGGTGGCCTATGGTGGAATTGGACGTACCTAAAGTCAGCATCAAAAGTAACTGTAAGTACAATGGACCTCAAAAGCTCTTATTCCCTTTTAATAAAGACTTTTGACGTCTTCTTTTCCGCAGTTACTTTTGATGCTGACTGTACACGTCCTCGACGTCCTGTTCTTCGAGAGGGATCTAATCTCTCCCTTTCCCGTTCAGCGATCTCCTTCTGGGTAATAATTACCACAAAGAAGGAGACCATGGCTCTCCACGCTGAGTCCGCTGCTAGCATATTCGTGATTATTACTGGCAGGGATAAATTTGTGCCAACCACGCTGACTAGGTAGACCCGATCTCTCGGAGTCCCATGCAGGGCCAACTTCCAGTGTGTCCTGGGCAGAGTCTTGATCTCCCCCACAGTGATGGCATTGTGCAGTCTGCTCGCGGCCAATGTAGGTACCTACTTATAGCGACTTGGATTTTTTGTGTTAATAATCAACGCATTTATTTATTTTTCATATCTCATGCTCTGAAAGTGGGTCGTTGTTGTTCTAAAAAGTGTGCTGAAAGTGATACGTTTCTGCACTAGTGCAGAAAAGTAGTCTAGGTATTCCAGTTAGTCCTCGCCTTATATACACGGTGTTCCCGGGAATTTCTGTTAACTTCAGCATATTGCAGAATACATTCAAACTAATTAGCATAATAATTTCGTGAAAAAAAAATTTTTTTTTCTTTTTTTGTCAAAAATCATTTAATGTAGCATTAACAGTTATTGTCTTATTGTGCAAGGGTTCAAGACCAGAAGGTCCAAAAAGACAAATTAAGTAAAAAAAATGTACCTCCGACGCAGTTTTTGCCTAATATCGAACGAACTCACTTGGTAAACATTCTTGTAGTGTATAGGAACCTTACAACATTTAAAAAACTGTGATGACACCACAGTTAAGAGCCTTTACACTGGTTAAATCTGCAAATCTGATTAAATTAAAATATTCAATATCTTGATAACAGTAAGAGTTAAGATACTACTGTCTTAGAGAAATTAACTTTATTTGATCTAACCTATGCCCCCTTGCAATTAACGGAAATTGCCACTTTATTTGATCTAACCTATGCCCCCTTGCAATTAACGGAAATTGCCAAAAACACCTTGTATAATGTTTATAAACATTATCCGGGAACTAATTATAAATATGAATAGCTCGTTACTGACAAAGGGAAATACTTTTATACTTAGGTACTAGTTTATAGAATTTATATTATTTAATTTAAAATAAGTTTAGGTTGTAATTTCATTACTTTTATTTTAGCTAAAATATCCACTAGGGTCTATGAGGTGGTGACAAATGGAATACAGCACCCACAATGCTTTTTTAACTCAATGTTGTGCACGTGAGCTAAGCAGAAACGCATACAGCCACTCTTCAACGAAATAATAAATAGTATAAAAATATTTGAATAGGCTATTTTCGTCTATCACAATTAAATTATGAAAGTATATTCATATGGGAAATACGAATACATGTAATACTGTTTGGTTATAAAAACGTGAGCAATTTTATTTTAAGCGCGAGCGAGACAGATATTTGCCTCTTTCTTTAGGACAGGTGAGATGGGACTATTCTTTCGGCTGGGATGACGTCACGATGATGGCGGTTCGCGTTTTTGAATCGTATGTACTTTGAATAAACAAATTGTTTAATTTTCCGTCTGTGTTTTTTTCACTTTCCTCGTATTCGATATGAAAAGTAGAGTGTTTAACTCGGGTGAAAGTCACCCATTTCTGACTCGAACAATTGGCGCTCGAACGAATTTCAGCCCTTATAAAGTTTAAATATAGTAGATTGAATCTACTATATTTAAACTTTATTGCAACAAACAAAAAACTACAAAAGGCGGACTTAATTCCTCAAGGCATTCTCTCCCAGTCAACCATAGGGCCAAACAAAGACGCCCGCATTTGCTCTCGGAAAGCAGTTCATGTAGTAAATTGGATAGTAAGTACCTAAATGCGGAAATTTTCATAAAGGTATATACCTACGTACCTGTTTATTGGAAATAGTTATTTGTGCAACAAGAGAGCAAAGTTTGTTTTTGCTGCGAGTGCTAATCTTGAGCGCAGCGAAGGACTCAAAAGCACGAGATGCAAATACTTTGCTCTCGAGTAACACATACAACTTTTCACCTCAGCAGTGAGAACATATTCACACCAAAAAATATATCATAGTACTAGCTGTACCTGCGACTTCGTTTGCATGGTAATGTGGTGGGAGTTAACGAATTTCTTATTTTGGACATAGGACACATGCAGTTCTAATTTAACATTTCAAGTAAAACGTTGAACAAACCTATTTTAGCTAAAATGCCGTTAAAATTCTTTTCTTTGATGTTTAAATTAGTAAGAAAGGGACAAAACTCGTTTTATGGGGTAATAGTTTAGTGTAACAGTTTACCCCCCCTGGCTAGAAAACGCTTCCGAAGACCTACAGCTAACGAAGCAGCTTCCCGCTGAAGCTCAAGAAACGCTAAATATTTTGCAATGAATTCTAACTTAATGTAAAACCCTATTCCTTCGTACTAGACTACTGTAAATTACTCTCTATTTACCTACTTATTAAACCTACTTTTGTTGCGTGCTTTTATTTAAGAATACCTGACGATTTGGCCAAAATGTGATCGCTAGTGGTTGAACCCCGAAGTGTTGTGTACCGTAATAACCCTAGATCCTTTTATGAAAGCTTGACAGGTTTTTGGACTCTCCATTCATAATAAAATTAAAGCTAGCTTATCTGTACATAAATTAACCTACTGAAATGCTACTTTTAACTGCTATTTTCCTATTTATGAGCATAACAAAGTCCTAAATCCTGTAGGAATAATAAATTAATTATAAATCACTTTATGATTATAATTACACTGTAGGTTACTTTATGATTATAATTAAAAATTGTTTTTGGTAGAAAAACACCTATCCCCTATTACATGTCCGGTTGAACAAGGAGTAGCCTTCATAAAATCAAGATTATTTATTTAAACCTATTATTATCTAGAAGACTGCCCTAAATACATGTATTTTGGACCAAAGTTCTATCGACGGGTCGTGTGGCAATCTTTTGCTCACACTGGCTACTCTCTTGTTGGAATGGAGTCTGGACATCCTATTCAAGTTACTTACCTAGCTATCCTACGAGTTTAGGACTCAGAGAATGAATCTACCAGTGTCTCAAACCTAGCGGTCAGTTTCGAGAAGATACACCGAGACAAACTCGACTGACATCTTTTAGTATTATTAATCGTTTATATGTATAACTAAGATGGCCTGGACCATTTTATACCGACGGCCGTAGAGTAATGCCGTGGTAAACCGTTCATTACACGCGAGACATTCTACCCAAACCATGCCATGGAGAATTCCCTCTCATGAAAATAAGATACTTTAAATGGAGAGTTCTCTCTCATGATAATAAGATATTTTAAATGGATTTGATGAACTGCTCAGCCTGTCATCAAACCCAGAATTATTTCATCTTTCTGAAACAATCCGGATATCACAATTTCATGAATAATACTATGACCTTTTTAATGATATTTAACAATTGTCTCGTGTTTCACGTGTAACCCACGGCAACCCAACACCACTTGCCGTACTACTCAAACATCACACTGGTTACTCATTAATAATTTTAGTCGTCATTAGATTTTATAAGAATATTAACTTCAATTTTATTAATCCTACCAAACACTTGTAATATTATTGGTTACAGTAGATATAGTTTCAAGCCCTAATACCCCATAACGCGTGAATTTACTCCTAAGCCTACCCCACAGTCCCTATTCTGCTTACTCCTGGAACCATACCTTAGTTCAGAAGCAAGAATGTATCCCTATTGAAGCTGTAATTAGTTCAGTCGGCGAAACTGAGATGACAACCCTCTAACAGCCTGTGTAATTCATCTCCCCTCGCTGTGCCCGAAGGCTAAAGGGAAAACAGCGAGTAAGATGCACTAACTGGACATACGGTATGTTGATATATAAGTATATTTAACACTGAACGACCCCTCAAGCAACCGATCGGTTTCCACGAGCGGAGATATCCTCCTATGCTTTTCGTCACATAAATGCTCAAGCCACGTCTCCACCGTCAGTTGTTTTGAGAGACGTGAGGGCCCCGATTAAAGGGTTTCGTCTCCTATGTTGGTAAAGAGGTAGACGCCAGACCACACCTCAAGTCTGGTAACTACACGGACACGGATTCATCCCCGTTGGCACCGTTAGGTGGGGCTGACTCCGCAGATAACTGATTCTTGACAGTGTTCCGGCTGATTGGACAGTAAGAATTAACCCCAACTAAATTTCGAAAACAATCGTCAAACATACTCAATCCCAGGGAGTACCCTGGCATAATTAAATATATTTGATTAACTATATAAACCTCCGGACCAACTCCGTTACGGTAAATACAGCTTTGACTGAGTTCCGAAAACACTTGTCAAACATGTCTAATTCTAGGGAGTGGCCGCTAGCAAATCAAACATATTTGATTTAACCATATAAACCTCCCGGAGTACCTCCGATAAAGTAAATATAGCTTAGGCCCTAATACCCCTTTAAATATACAATTAACTTGTAAAATTAAGTAAGTAAAAGACTCATAATTATGAAGAGAGATTCCTCACAATAACTAGCCATTCACCAAAACACAATAGAGGTAACACACACCAATAATTTCACAGCCCACAACCAGAGACACTGCCAGTCCGAACGATGAGAAATGAATAATCCCCCATACTACTTCGGCATTCCCTTTTATACTCTTCACGAGGGTCACGAGGGTCAATAGGGTCACGAGGGTCAATAGGGTCACAGTGCCACGAGGGTCAATAGGGTCACGGGGGTCAATAGGGTCAAGGGGGTCAATAGGGTCGAGAGGGTCAATAGGGTCAAGAGGGTCAAGAGGGCCAATAGGGTCAAGAGGGTCAAGAGGGTCAATAGGGTCAAGAGAGTCAATAGGGTCACGAGGGTCAATAGGGTCACGGAGTCACGAGGGTCAAAAGGGTCACGAGGGTCAATAGGGCCACGAGGGTCAATAGGGTCAAGAGGGTCAAGAGGGTCAATAGGGTCAATAGGGTCAAGAGGGTCAAGAGGGTCACGAGGGTCAAGAGGGTCACGAGGGTCAATAGGGTCAAGAGGGTCACGAGGGTCAATAGGGTCACGGAGTCACGAGGGTCAAAAGGGTCACGAGGGTCAATAGGGCCACGAGGGTCAATAGGGTCAAGAGGGTCAATAGGGTCAAGAGGGTCAATAGGGTCACGAGGGTCAATAGGGTCAAGAGGGTCACGAGGGTCACGAGGGTCACGAGGGTCAATAGGGTCACGAGGGTCAAAAGGGTCACGAGGGTCAATAGGGTCACGAGGGTCAATAGGGTCACGAGGGTCAATAGGGTCAAGAGGGTCAATAGGGTCAAGAGGGTCACGAGGGTCAAGAGGGTCAATAGGGTCAAGAGGGTCAATAGGGTCAAGAGGGTCAATAGGGTCACGAGGGTCAATAGGGTCAAGAGGGTCACGAGGGTCAATAGGGTCAAGAGGGTCACGAGGGTCAATAGGGTCACGGAGTCACGAGGGTCAAAAGGGTCACGAGGGTCAATAGGGCCACGAGGGTCAATAGGGTCTAGAGGGTCAATAGGGTCAAGAGGGTCAATAGGGTCACGAGGGTCAATAGGGTCAAGAGGGTCACGAGGGTCACGAGGGTCAAGAGGGTCACGAGGGTCAATAGGGTCACGAGGGTCAAAAGGGTCACGAGGGTCAATAGGGTCACGAGGGTCAATAGGGTCAAGAGGGTCAATAGGGTCAAGAGGGTCACGAGGGTCAAGAGGGTCAATAGGGTCAAGAGGGTCAATAGGGTCAAGAGGGTCACGAGGGTCAAGAGGGCCAATAGGGTCAATAGGGTCACGAGGGTCACGAGGGTCAATAGGGTCAAAAGGGCCAATAGGGTCAAGAGGGTCAATAGGGTCAAGAGGGTCAATAGGGTCAAGAGGGTCAATAGGGTCACGAGGGTCAATAGGGTCAAGAGGGTCACGAGGGTCAATAGGGTCACGAGGGTCACGAGGGTCAAGAGGGTCAATAGCGTCAAGAGGGTCAATAGCGTCAAGAGGGTCACGAGGGTCAATAGGTTTACGAGGGTCACGAGGGTCAAGAGGGTCACGAGGGTCAAGAGGGTCAAGAGGGTCAATAGGGTCAAGAGGGTCAATAGGGTCAAGAGGGTCAATAGGGTCAAGAGGGTCAATAGGGTCACGAGGGTCAATAGGGTCAATAGGGTCACGAGGGTCAATAGGGTCAAGAGGGTCAATAGGGTCACGAGGGTCAAGAGGGTCAATAGGGTCACGAGGGTCACGAGGGTCAATAGGGTCAAGAGGGTCACGAGGGTCAAGAGGGTCACGAGGGTCAAGAGGGTCAATAGGGTCAAGAGGGTCAATAGGGTCAAGAGGGTCAATAGGGTCAAGAGGGTCAATAGGGTCACGAGGGTCAATAGGGTCAATAGGGTCACGAGGGTCAATAGGGTCAAGAGGGTCAATAGGGTCACGAGGGTCAAGAGGGTCAATAGGGTCAAGAGGGTCAATAGGGTCACGAGGGTCAAGAGGGTCAATAGGGTCAATAGGGTCAAGAGGGTCACGAGGGTCAATAGGGTCACGGAGTCACGAGGGTCAATAGGGTCACGGAGTCACGAGGGTCAATAGGGTCACGAGGGTCAATAGGGTCAAGAGGGTCACGAGGGTCACGAGGGTCAATAGGGTCAAGAGGGTCACGAGGGTCAATAGGGTCACGAGGGTCAAAAGGGTCACGAGGGTCAATAGGGTCACGAGGGTCAAAAGGGTCAAGAGGGTCAAGAGGGTCAAGAGGGTCAAGAGGGTCAATAGGGTCACGAGGGTCAATAGGGTCACGAGGGTCAATACGTTGGTGGTATCATCAATAATTTCAACCCATTAACAACCTTAACTCTTTAGCAATAAGGTTCAAATCAGATTGTAGTATTAAAGCGCTAACGTAAACACATTGCCTTACCACAAAAAGTCGTACTATTCATTTTCATTTAGCTTCTAATGTTCCAGCTATTACGATTGAAATTCGTATGTCGCCCTACGCCTCCAGCCATGTCCATTACCAAAGCAGGAATTCTATTTAGGTATCGATATATGAAATGATTCATACAATATCCGTAGATGAAATAAGTCACCGTTACAGACTGTTTATACGATTGTATATTAACTTTATTGTCTTCCTTCTCCCCTTCATTTATCTAATCAATTTTCTAACTTTGGGTATGAAATAAAAGTATGTCATTCTCTCTCTCTCTCTTCATATAACAATACACACAGAAATCCGCCAGCGAGCATGCCCACTCTATTACAACACGCCCCGGTGAATATTTCGCAATGTATGACCTAGGTCATGCATGTAGAATCTTCACCCCTAGGTCCTAGATTTGTCAGCGACAACCCTCCCTTTTCTAAACTCGTGATGTGTTTTTGACCAGTACTAAATGATCATCAATGACTTCGTCAGTTAACACGACTCCCTTGAACCATAACAATGATTAATGACTAGCTTTTCCTCAAGGATTTCTGTCTCACTCCGAGGTACCAGGTTGTGAATCTGATAAATTCTAGTAATTCGATTAAGGAGGATTTACCCCGGATCGGTGATTACATTGCTCAATCGGTGATCCTAGGAAACATTGCTCTTCCTTTGAATAAATCCAACAAAACCTCCCCACGTAAAACAGAAACTATTTGGTAGAAGTACCGAGACGTTCATTCTCCAATGTATAAGCTCGAATCGTGCTCCCAAACTACATCATTAATAATTAGTTTTCTTGGCACCTGTATCATGTCTTATAAAATAAGCCAATTCCCATTATGACTTGTCAAAACAGCGTAAAAAATGTAGAAAAAGAAAATATAACCAAAACAAGCGGCTATTTGTAAATCCAGTTCTAACCTTGTTCGCCTCATCAGGTAGAACAGTCAACTAAAACGTCATAATTTATTAAAGTTTTTAATAAACTCCGGCTTAGTTTCACTGATTCAATTATGATTAACCCTCAATTTGACTTATTTTAACCGACATGAGGTGTGTATACCCTTGCGTAGAAATGCGTGTGTAGTATAAGTCCCCAAATACTACTCTATGCTAAGAGTCGAATCGTTTTCACGATTTTAACCTATTGATAAATATTTAGGGACCTATTGTTTTTTTTTTTCCCAACAAAACCAACAAATCTAGGTTATTTGATTACACTCTAGCTATTGTCAAACTGTAGCAACCCATGTTTACATAAAAAAAACCCAAACATGAATCACACTATCAATCCACCTTTTCATTCATCTCCTTTTTCTCTCCCTACAATACCTTATTAATGCATCCATGCTTCATATCATTTTGTACCTTCCTCATTCGCCTATGCACTCGATTGTTACAGATAGCCAAAGCATATGAGGTGTAATCATTTCAATACAGATTTAACACTTATTGGACATTGATTGATGCAATATAAAATTTTCCCCACAAATAAAAATTCATCATACTCGCCAGAGATTTAACTGCACTAATAAATACAAAATTAAGTATATTGTTTCACTTTTAAATTCATATCCATGAGTAAGATACAATTAATATAGATGATCATTCCAAAAATCAAAGCTATATCCCAATTTTTACCCAAAATTAGAAATTAACGTTCGTAAATTAGTTGAAATTCATACCAATAATAATAATTTTTCAAAATGAATCCAAAATTAACCCAACATTTTAAATTAGTATTAGCAAATTAATGGAATTAGATACAAAAAAATTTTTTCTTAAAAACCCAGATCCGCCATCTTTGATTGAAAAATAAACCTAGAATTTAGTCAAAATCGACATCATTGATCAAAGTTTCTACTACTACTCAACCATCAGTTTTCACAATCCGGCTATTCTGTAACTTGTTACCTGCGCACCTCAACATCCACCCACAAATACAACCGCGATACCCAGCAACCACACGTAGGTCCAATTTCGCGACGGGCGAACGACAGTCCAATTGACAAAACAAACCTACCCAATAAAAATCTATTTCGCAAATTATAAAAACCACCTCAATTTGCCCCACTCCAAAAAAAAAACCAGCATTACCAGATCCCTAAGTCGTTGCCATTAATACACAATCATAGATCAAACTTGTTCTGACAACTCTGATGCAGTGATTTCAAATATACCTTAGTAGGCCTTAATGTAATTAAGCCCCACAGCTAAGTATATTGTTAATGAGGTTTTCCAAGTATAAAGACGTCTCATATTAATCATCTAGATCCACCCAAATCTGCTGCCGAATCGCCGATTCCTCATATTTATCTTCAAACGGCTTTAAGCCACGCTGCCTGACAGTCAATCAATAACGCAAGTTTTATAATTTGTATAGAGCATTTTGCAACAAAGTAATATACTATCTTGTAGGTAAACCTATTTCATTGTCTTTCACCCATGATAAAACACAAAAGAAAAATACAAAAATATAAATGTGTCGGGAATCGAACCCGGCTCAGTGACTTAGAAAGCCGACGTTTTCCCACAGCGCTACCAAGCTATTAAGAGAATGAGTCGAATTTTAGAACCCGTTTCAAACTGTCTGATGTGAGCCCTCTGTGATATATTTAGTTTTAAGATTTTTCGTACCCCTTAAGTCAAATTACCCACAAGCATACAAAAAAAAAAAAAACCCGAGATCCTTGTTATCTTAAATGATTGAAATTGAATTGTATTTTCGCTATTTTAATGATAATATGGGCAGCGCCCTGCAAAACTTTAACAACACAAAGCCAAAATGGGTTTCAAAAATTGAAAAGCTTAAATGTTTACTACGTTTACCCTTTCCACGTCAGGAAGCACCTTTTTAACTTGAGAGCCACCATATTCACTATTATTTGTTACAAAACACCACTATGGAAAACTATTCTGCTACAACAACACTTTGATCCAATTAATAACTTCTTGTTGTGATCGCATTCACACTGGTATTTATAGGTCTTCACATGATTTATCGTTCCTGAATGATACTTTATTTGAAAAAGGTTTTACAATGTTTGAATATTCACTTAGTCCCGAAAACAGAAAATTATTTGTATAAACACTGTGTGTGAAATTCAAGTCAACTGACGATTTTTCTCTTTCATATGACATGACACTTGATCCTGACGTCCATTTCGTTCGGAAATTCTTAATACCTTTTTAACTGTAGCAAATATATTAAACTGTATACACTCGATTGTTGATTAACAAATACGAGCATTAATTATCTATTTTAAAATTACTTCTCAACTTTGCGTTGTTATAAACACGTATCCATATCTGTCGTAAGAATTTTATTATAAAACTGCATCTCTCTGCCATCTGTCGTCAAATAGAGTAACTTTCCCATTGACACATGGATCCAAAGTCATGGCCCGTCAGTGATCGTTTGCGCCATCTATTGTTGAGTAGTGTATTCCTGGCATAGATTGTCGATATTTTGAGTTTTCTCATATATAGTGTCGCCATCTACAGCCGAATAGATGTTTTTATATATGATGTCACTAAACCACTGTCATTATTTGTTGTTATTTCGTGCAACTAATGAAAATACAATTTTTAATTCCTGAATAACGTACAAGCGTAATTCTACAAGAAAATTATTTACTCGATATATGCGAATACTGTCTGTGATCTATGTCTTCACTCAATTTTCTTCTATGCCTTGACACATCATAGCGTGGCGTCACTGTCAAGTGTCAACTGTCAAAATTGCACGTCGTGGGTCGTGGTCCGATTTCGATTTTCTGATGCATGGGTTCAACATATTTAAAACTTTTAAATTAAAACAAACGTGATATGCAACACTACCGCTATTTGGGCTGGATTAGTTACATGGACGCTTTCCTCAAGGTATGTATTATCCCAGAATATTCTTTCTTTCCGCCTTAACGTTAATTTTTCCTTTTTCTGTCCTTGTTCAAAGCGACTTCCTACGTATTTCAACGTTAAAAGGTGCCATGCAGCCCGTAATACTCGGCATTGTATCGACAAACAGTAACACTTCAGTGGTAATTAGCATACATTTGCGAATGATCGTAAAACTTCTCGCTATCTTAGCTAACCTAGTTTTCTACTAATATATTATATCCAAGTTTAGAGTAATTCACATACTACTTGTCTCTCTCTTCTGATATTCATCCTGATTCAATTTTTCATTCAAAATAACTAAATGTCCATTTGTCCGTCGGTCCGATAATGTCCGTTGGTGTCATAATTTCTTGTCATGGTGTTTCCAGGAACAGCAGAATGCACTCGCCCTTTTAATTGATGACTCGATAATGCGACTGGGAATATTAAGCCAAAATGCCAAGGAAGGGGCCCGTCTCAACATTAGTGGTCCCAGCGGAAACTGACATCTTCCCGTCTAATTTACCATACAATGGCCCCCAATAGTAAGTAGATATATAGTAGATCCACGAATGTATATATATCGATTAAACCATTGTATAATTTCGTCTCAATTTCAGTGTGACGAGCATGTCTTCTTATTAAAATATATTTCCATTACTTCCCTTTCTCAAAAGTTATATCTTGTTTAACTGTCATAATCATACATTAATTATTGATGTTCCCGCTTAACATAACCTTCTGTTTGTTATTTTTACAGCAGTATGAATCCGTGAGGGGAATGCTGCTACCCAACACAAGTCTGACTGCTTAAGCCTCAACAAGACTCAACATCGTTATTCTCCTAGTGTGGTGTAATATAAAAAGGTAATTAAATCTATTGTTTCTCTCCAATAATTCTGTGCTTCATAATTTATGCAAGGAACAGCATCTGTTCGGCATACATTACATAGTATTAATAAAATTCTGTACATGCAGACTAAGTAATTTGTATATCCGTGGCTCCTCGTATATTATATCTATTGTGTTTCTCCAATGATTCTGTGCTCCATAATATATGCATGAAACAGCATCTGCTCGGCATACATTACATAGTATTAATAAAATTCTGTACGTGCCAATTAGGAAGTTTGTATATCCGTGGCTACTCGTATATTTACCAAACTAAGATATCATTGTTCCTTAAGTGAATCAAAGTTTGGAATAAATATGTTTTTGTTATTAAATGTCAATAATTATCACAACCTCTGTAATTTAAACTCAAATCAATTTAGACACTCCCACGCCCCCGCACCAAGTTATTCTCCTTAATGCATGTTTATTATTTAGAGAATATAATTAAATTCAGGATGACCTATGTAGTATTATAACTAAACTCTCTTCCATATAATATCAATGCTTGGAGTAATACTGGGAAGAATCAAGGTTTAATATGCTCGTCCCACCCTTGTGAATAATTTTTGTAGGAGCTCATTCTATTATGCGAAGAGTAATATTCATATTTATGTTTCCAGGGTCGCCAGCACGTCAACAAGATGAGACACATCTCTACTACCGTGAAGAAACAGCATATGAAATTTCGTCCCACACCAGTCCATGAGATTGCTATCCATTTCCATGAAGTCCTTCAAGCGGAACCCTCCTCGGGGCATGATTTTCCCTAATGCGAAAGCAATGATAGATCTGTAGTTTCTATGTGACTAGTATTCCTTACTTCATTAACACTTTCGCATCCAGACCAAAAATGTAATAATACACTGGAAGTGGACGGAACTCGTTAGGCGTGTAAATTCACACTACCGCCCTCCTAACGGCTGAGCTGGCATCTAAACAAACATTACGAGTGCCTACTGACGAGTTCTTGGTTGCGAACGTGTTGAATACCTTTTATCAGAATATCCAATCTTTCGGAACATTTTGAACTGAAATTCCTTTTCTGCTTGTTTTGATCTTCGTATTTTCATATCATATTGTACCGCGTCTGTGTGTGTTAATGTTATCTTGCTATTTCATAATGAGACGGTCGTCTGTACTGCTACCAAGCTAAATCTGGTATTCATATGCAGCTAACTTCATAATAAATAATCCAAACAAGCTGTCATAGTTATATAAGATAATGTATGTAATGTGGATTCTTGATTTTTATCCATGTAATGTATGGTTATGCTTAGTTCTCCTTTTTTCAATAAAATTCTCATGCCTGTAACTCAATGTCTATACTATGCACGTCGCGCGTCGCGTGACTTCTGTATGATAATAAAATATACTGGGCCCTGGATTTTTCCAAACTTTCTTGTCTTTGTTGGCCTTGTTTTTTCTGAGGTTCGAACCAGAACATATAATGCTCGCAATGACACGTCTATTTATTATTTAATCCTCACAACCTTCCCTGACTTGAACAATAGCCTCCGTGGCTAACATTTCACTTTTCTCAAACCAATCTTGCTCTATCAAATTTGTTCTATCCGTTGTATTGATACATAATGAAATGGGTAGCTCTGGTGATATGGATCCCATTAATTGAGGCTTAGCTACCTTCTTGACCCATAAATGTATGTTACAGCTTTGTAAGTATAAAAGCATCTTCAAAAGAAACAATCTGTGAGTGTTACCATAGATGTCGCTACCGCTACCGTAAGAATGAAATAATTCCTTCACGTTAATTCAATGACCTTATTTCAAATAAAATCTTTTACATGCCCTTATTATTTAAGTCCTGAGCTATAGCCACGGACTTGTAAAGTTGAAGCTCGAGTATTCCCATCTCTATCGCTCTCACGATACTCGAGTGAAAGGGATGCATATACACGAAACTTTGATTCTCGTGTTAGCGCTGCTGTTACTAAACCCGTACTGCAAGCGATCCGTCCGCCCTATCAACTTGCTATGCTAGAAGGAGAAGTATATTTTGATGTCTCATGTTTCACTACAACACACGGCTGCAACAAGTTGTCAGGCGTATAAGACTGCTCTATATCTGCGGTTCCTTGTTCTTAAAGGCCTTCTACACTGGCTTTTCCGTATGGCAATAAATTGCCCATATCTATGGAATCTCGCGCTAAGTTAATGGGGTGTATACATGTCTTGATCTGTCAGTTCCAACTAATCAGAATCCGACCGATTGCTATCGTCTGGACGCACGTTGTGCTGTTGATCCTTTCGTCAAGAGATACTGCATGCACATGCGGTTGCACAATCACGACCCCGACACGCTGTACCGACAAACTGGGCAAAATCACATAATCTGTACACCCCATAAAGCGTTTCGTCTTTGTATTTTCGTATACATTGTGTCACACTGAAGTGATTCCAAAATCTCGCCTTTATATTTAAAAACCATAAAATAATGCTAAAGCAATCTTTGCGTTGCATAAATCAAATAATGATTATAAGATACTATTTCCGCAGATCCTTCCTATGGAGAATAATATCTATAGGAGTTTTAAAACGCAATGACACCTCGTGCGTGTTAGCGGTTAACGGTTATATTTATTCTCTTTGCCGCGCCTCGTGTCAGTCTTCCCGCAATTTCAGTTTGGCTATGAATCTCCATTGATTTTCCTTCTAAATTCTATAAGTCGAGAACACAGTGAACGGACGTTGCGAGTCATCTTTCGTAGTCTTTTGACGTACATGCATTCATAAGCATTTGTAATATTTGTATGCGCCTGCGCCATTCCCTACACGGAGTTATCTACACTTGCCGCCTTGAAGTAATAATTCTGGTATGTAAAACTTTTGTTCTTATTACGTATAAAGATACTCCCTAGCTGCCCTAGTATTTCCTACTTACATTGACTAAGTACTCATGCACCCGACCGATTGCCTTTGTCATGGTATCTTCAAACGTAATTAAATTGTCGTCTTTGTACATGGAACTAAAAAGTTCTTGCAAGGAACTGGGGTTATACAAATTTCAAGGTTTTCCTAATTACCACATACAATATAATGTAAGTACATACACTCCTAACACTATATAACCTTATTCTTATGGTCTACAAGTACAAAATTATTCACATTAATGATTTTCGTTTTAGGTACAAGGAGCACTAAGAAATAACCGTATGTGACTACCATTCCAAAAACCCAAGGATCGTTTTGAGGTTGTTCTGACATTGGAAAATATCAGTTCAGTGCTTATACGCCGCTAAAGAGATGAAATCACCAGAGCCTCACTAGTTTCAACGATATCTCAAGGTATACTACAAAATATATTAGCCACATTAAAGGATTAAGGTGCTCAGAATTTATGAATAGCTAGGTTTTGTTTCTACTGGCGATGAAGGCTCGCCCCCAAATAATAGAAATACATAAATATTGCCGGCGTTCCTACTACAATGCCTACTTCTTGCAAAAATGCAATTCCTCTCTCCGTTGTGCTAAACCATCTGCTCATTTCTCCTTGACATATTATGAAATAACCCCTGCACAAGACCTAGGTTTTATATTTATAAGACTTAATTTCTAGTTTTACAAACTACCTTACAACTATTATTTTTGTTTGTAGACACACTGAATACGCCCCGACATATCTTAAATTATCTATTCTTTGATGCCCCCCAGAGTCAATGAGTTTATATATTTTTTCTTATACTAATGTCCGCCTTAATCTATAATTTTAATAATTTATATTTACTAAAAATACCGATATCATGTGATATATATATAAATAATCATCATAATCATTATCACATCAGTCGAAAGACACCCATCGCCGGACACAGCCCTCCCCCAAGGAGTGCCACAACGCCCCGCGTCTTATACATCGGGGCAGACACACCGCGCCCCCCCCGGCAAGCATGTGTCCGCCCCGAGAACCTCTCCGCCCCGACGGCTGTCGGTTCCACATGCAATGTGCAAATATAATCTAATAAAATTATTGTTTTTCAGATGCAGTCCTAAACCTGCCCTAGCGGAGTCCCTAGCTGATAATTGAAAGAAAATAATGAAGAGTCCAACACCTATCAAGCTCACCTCCAACTTCAGGCAACAAACTGTAGCCCGTGAGGGCTACTGAAGATATCCCAGGGAACGGCACCAAACTGTAACAGTTTACCCCCCCTGGCTAGAAAACGCTTCCGAAGACCTACAGCTAACGAAGCAGCTTCCCGCTGAAGCTCAAGAAACGCTAAATATTTTGCAATGAATTCTAACTTAATGTAAAACCCTATTCCTTCGTACTAGACTACTGTAAATTACTCTCTATTTACCTACTTATTAAACCTACTTTTGTTGCGTGCTTTTATTTAAGAATACCTGACGATTTGGCCAAAATGTGATCGCTAGTGGTTGAACCCCGAAGTGTTGTGTACCGTAATAACCCTAGATCCTTTTATGAAAGCTTGACAGGTTTTTGGACTCTCCATTCATAATAAAATTAAAGCTAGCTTATCTGTACATAAATTAACCTACTGAAATGCTACTTTTAACTGCTATTTTCCTATTTATGAGCATAACAAAGTCCTAAATCCTGTAGGAATAATAAATTAATTATAAATCACTTTATGATTATAATTACACTGTAGGTTACTTTATGATTATAATTAAAAATTGTTTTTGGTAGAAAAACACCTATCCCCTATTACATGTCCGGTTGAACAAGGAGTAGCCTTCATAAAATCAAGATTATTTATTTAAACCTATTATTATCTAGAAGACTGCCCTAAATACATGTATTTTGGACCAAAGTTCTATCGACGGGTCGTGTGGCAATCTTTTGCTCACACTGGCTACTCTCTTGTTGGAATGGAGTCTGGACATCCTATTCAAGTTACTTACCTAGCTATCCTACGAGTTTAGGACTCAGAGAATGAATCTACCAGTGTCTCAAACCTAGCGGTCAGTTTCGAGAAGATACACCGAGACAAACTCGACTGACATCTTTTAGTATTATTAATCGTTTATATGTATAACTAAGATGGCCTGGACCATTTTATACCGACGGCCGTAGAGTAATGCCGTGGTAAACCGTTCATTACACGCGAGACATTCTACCCAAACCATGCCATGGAGAATTCCCTCTCATGAAAATAAGATACTTTAAATGGAGAGTTCTCTCTCATGATAATAAGATATTTTAAATGGATTTGATGAACTGCTCAGCCTGTCATCAAACCCAGAATTATTTCATCTTTCTGAAACAATCCGGATATCACAATTTCATGAATAATACTATGACCTTTTTAATGATATTTAACAATTGTCTCGTGTTTCACGTGTAACCCACGGCAACCCAACACCACTTGCCGTACTACTCAAACATCACACTGGTTACTCATTAATAATTTTAGTCGTCATTAGATTTTATAAGAATATTAACTTCAATTTTATTAATCCTACCAAACACTTGTAATATTATTGGTTACAGTAGATATAGTTTCAAGCCCTAATACCCCATAACGCGTGAATTTACTCCTAAGCCTACCCCACAGTCCCTATTCTGCTTACTCCTGGAACCATACCTTAGTTCAGAAGCAAGAATGTATCCCTATTGAAGCTGTAATTAGTTCAGTCGGCGAAACTGAGATGACAACCCTCTAACAGCCTGTGTAATTCATCTCCCCTCGCTGTGCCCGAAGGCTAAAGGGAAAACAGCGAGTAAGATGCACTAACTGGACATACGGTATGTTGATATATAAGTATATTTAACACTGAACGACCCCTCAAGCAACCGATCGGTTTCCACGAGCGGAGATATCCTCCTATGCTTTTCGTCACATAAATGCTCAAGCCACGTTTCCACCGTCAGTTGTTTTGAGAGACGTGAGGGCCCCGATTAAAGGGTTTCGTCTCCTATGTTGGTAAAGAGGTAGACGCCAGACCACACCTCAAGTCTGGTAACTACACGGACACGGATTCATCCCCGTTGGCACCGTTAGGTGGGGCTGACTCCGCAGATAACTGATTCTTGACAGTGTTCCGGCTGATTGGACAGTAAGAATTAACCCCAACTAAATTTCGAAAACAATCGTCAAACATACTCAATCCCAGGGAGTACCCTGGCATAATTAAATATATTTGATTAACTATATAAACCTCCGGACCAACTCCGTTACGGTAAATACAGCTTTGACTGAGTTCCGAAAACACTTGTCAAACATGTCTAATTCTAGGGAGTGGCCGCTAGCAAATCAAACATATTTGATTTAACCATATAAACCTCCCGGAGTACCTCCGATAAAGTAAATATAGCTTAGGCCCTAATACCCCTTTAAATATACAATTAACTTGTAAAATTAAGTAAGTAAAAGACTCATAATTATGAAGAGAGATTCCTCACAATAACTAGCCATTCACCAAAACACAATAGAGGTAACACACACCAATAATTTCACAGCCCACAACCAGAGACACTGCCAGTCCGAACGATGAGAAATGAATAATCCCCCATACTACTTCGGCATTCCCTTTTATACTCTTCACGAGGGTCACGAGGGTCAATAGGGTCACGAGGGTCAATAGGGTCACAGTGCCACGAGGGTCAATAGGGTCACGGGGGTCAATAGGGTCAAGGGGGTCAATAGGGTCGAGAGGGTCAATAGGGTCAAGAGGGTCAAGAGGGCCAATAGGGTCAAGAGGGTCAAGAGGGTCAATAGGGTCAAGAGAGTCAATAGGGTCACGAGGGTCAATAGGGTCACGGAGTCACGAGGGTCAAAAGGGTCACGAGGGTCAATAGGGCCACGAGGGTCAATAGGGTCAAGAGGGTCAAGAGGGTCAATAGGGTCAATAGGGTCAAGAGGGTCAAGAGGGTCACGAGGGTCAAGAGGGTCACGAGGGTCAATAGGGTCAAGAGGGTCACGAGGGTCAATAGGGTCACGGAGTCACGAGGGTCAAAAGGGTCACGAGGGTCAATAGGGCCACGAGGGTCAATAGGGTCAAGAGGGTCAATAGGGTCAAGAGGGTCAATAGGGTCACGAGGGTCAATAGGGTCAAGAGGGTCACGAGGGTCACGAGGGTCAATAGGGTCACGAGGGTCAAAAGGGTCACGAGGGTCAATAGGGTCACGAGGGTCAATAGGGTCACGAGGGTCAATAGGGTCAAGAGGGTCAATAGGGTCAAGAGGGTCACGAGGGTCAAGAGGGTCAATAGGGTCAAGAGGGTCAATAGGGTCAAGAGGGTCAATAGGGTCACGAGGGTCAATAGGGTCAAGAGGGTCACGAGGGTCAATAGGGTCACGAGGGTCAATAGGGTCACGAGGGTCAATAGGGTCACGGAGTCACGAGGGTCAAAAGGGTCACGAGGGTCAATAGGGCCACGAGGGTCAATAGGGTCTAGAGGGTCAATAGGGTCAAGAGGGTCAATAGGGTCACGAGGGTCAATAGGGTCAAGAGGGTCACGAGGGTCACGAGGGTCAAGAGGGTCACGAGGGTCAATAGGGTCACGAGGGTCAAAAGGGTCACGAGGGTCAATAGGGTCACGAGGGTCAATAGGGTCAAGAGGGTCAATAGGGTCAAGAGGGTCACGAGGGTCAAGAGGGTCAATAGGGTCAAGAGGGTCAATAGGGTCAAGAGGGTCAATAGGGTCACGAGGGTCAATAGGGTCAAGAGGGTCAATAGGGTCAAGAGGGTCACGAGGGTCAAGAGGGCCAATAGGGTCACGAGGGTCACGAGGGTCAATAGGGTCAAAAGGGCCAATAGGGTCAAGAGGGTCAATAGGGTCAAGAGGGTCAATAGGGTCAAGAGGGTCAATAGGGTCAAGAGGGTCACGAGGGTCAATAGGGTCACGAGGGTCAATAGGGTCACGAGGGTCACGAGGGTCAAGAGGGTCAATAGCGTCAAGAGGGTCAATAGCGTCAAGAGGGTCACGAGGGTCAATAGGTTTACGAGGGTCACGAGGGTCAAGAGGGTCACGAGGGTCAAGAGGGTCAAGAGGGTCAATAGGGTCAAGAGGGTCAATAGGGTCAAGAGGGTCAATAGGGTCAAGAGGGTCAATAGGGTCACGAGGGTCAATAGGGTCAATAGGGTCACGAGGGTCAATAGGGTCAAGAGGGTCAATAGGGTCACGAGGGTCAAGAGGGTCAATAGGGTCACGAGGGTCACGAGGGTCAATAGGGTCAAGAGGGTCACGAGGGTCAAGAGGGTCACGAGGGTCAAGAGGGTCAATAGGGTCAAGAGGGTCAATAGGGTCAAGAGGGTCAATAGGGTCAAGAGGGTCAATAGGGTCACGAGGGTCAATAGGGTCAATAGGGTCACGAGGGTCAATAGGGTCAAGAGGGTCAATAGGGTCACGAGGGTCAAGAGGGTCAATAGGGTCAATAGGGTCACGAGGGTCAAGAGGGTCAATAGGGTCAATAGGGTCAAGAGGGTCACGAGGGTCAATAGGGTCACGGAGTCACGAGGGTCAATAGGGTCACGGAGTCACGAGGGTCAATAGGGTCACGAGGGTCAATAGGGTCAAGAGGGTCACGAGGGTCACGAGGGTCAATAGGGTCAAGAGGGTCACGAGGGTCAATAGGGTCACGAGGGTCAAAAGGGTCACGAGGGTCAATAGGGTCACGAGGGTCAAAAGGGTCAAGAGGGTCAAGAGGGTCAAGAGGGTCAAGAGGGTCAATAGGGTCACGAGGGTCAATAGGGTCACGAGGGTCAATACGTTGGTGGTATCATCAATAATTTCAACCCATTAACAACCTTAACTCTTTAGCAATAAGGTTCAAATCAGATTGTAGTATTAAAGCGCTAACGTAAACACATTGCCTTACCACAAAAAGTCGTACTATTCATTTTCATTTAGCTTCTAATGTTCCAGCTATTACGATTGAAATTCGTATGTCGCCCTACGCCTCCAGCCATGTCCATTACCAAAGCAGGAATTCTATTTAGGTATCGATATATGAAATGATTCATACAATATCCGTAGATGAAATAAGTCACCGTTACAGACTGTTTATACGATTGTATATTAACTTTATTGTCTTCCTTCTCCCCTTCATTTATCTAATCAATTTTCTAACTTTGGGTATGAAATAAAAGTATGTCATTCTCTCTCTCTCTCTTCATATAACAATACACACAGAAATCCGCCAGCGAGCATGCCCACTCTATTACATTAGTAGATGTTTGTGGCCATAGATCCAACAGGTAGGACACAGGCTGCAGCATTAAATTTTTATATATCTTCTTCTCTACATATTTATAATATAACACTGTTTTATATTAAATAAATACAAACGTGATGACTGAAATCATCTTGAGTCACTCCGACTCTCAGGTAAAGATGTGTATAGAATTAATAAATAGATTTAATAATCCTTTCGAGTACCCGGAGTAGGTACCCATTGACCGGTAAGTGTTTACGCGGAACAAAAGATCTTTTTTTTAACGTCTGAATTTATATTTTCCAAGCTATACCTAACCACTAACTAAGTTCTAGAACCATAACGCGAGTCCGAGTCCCTTTCTATTAAAGGTAATTAATGTAATTATTATAAATATTAAAGTATTATGTTTATTTTTTCATATTGCAATGTTTCAGATCGCACTATCACATTCTGCCGATCTTCTGTATGTTCCCGCCATTGTCAACTTAAGGGGCTACCCGAGGTTTCCATCGATTTTTGACAAGTTTTGAATCGTATCTCCTTCTTTTGCACTACAGATAGAAATATGAATCAAACGGTTATCGGTTCTTCAATCTTTTATCTCCATTTTGGTCTACCGGATTTTGAAACAAATGAATACTTAATGTTGTATGATTTTTTTAAAGATTGTCTAAAAAAAACACTAATTTCGTATCTCTATTGACGTGAAAGATCTAACATATACGAAATCTACATATTTGGGTTCGTCTGTGACGTCTCTAAAAACTGGTCTAAGGTTTTCATTATAAACCAATGAACACAAAAGTTATGGCCAGAAAACGGTTTTTTTGGCCTAAAATGATTCAACTTTGATGCCAAATATCTCGAAAACGATGAACTTTGAAGTAAATATGGGATACTATATTGCTTAAAGCCGTTGTTGTTAATATAGTAAGCTAAAAAAAAACATAAGAAAACTAAGGGATTCAGATCGAAGGTCATTGGCGTATGGGAGCCCCTTAAGGAATGTGTATTGCAGGCTTTATGATAAAAGTTTTATCTGTATGTTGGCCGATTCCTGTGTCTCTATATAGGCTGAATGTCAACTTGAAGGCGCGAAGTACGAAGTAAAATACCGCCTTAATACCTACTGACGCGCTTGATAATTAATGTTTTTAAAAAAAGGGGCCGTTCTTTACTGATTTAATATAGTTTTACTGTTTATTGCTGATAAATATAAATACTGACAAACCAGCACGGCTATCACAAGACGGCGCGCGAGCTCTCTCTATTTTTCTCGAACTATCCGTCTCTCTCGTAATATACAACTTAGAAAGAGACGTATAATGCGAGAAAAATCGAGAGAGCTCCCGCGCCATCTTGTGATAGCCGTTAAGTATCGTGACAAATACTCAGCTTGTAATCTTGCAGAAACTCATAAACCTAGACGTTTTGGCTGAACGCGAGACAACAGTAGGCCATGCCATTAAAAAAAAAAGAGTCAGACTTTTGACGTTATTTTGTTGAAATTTGTTGATACATTTAATGAAATTACGCCTCAATACGAATTTAGCGCGTATAAGTTTCCATATCAGAATCGATTATTTTTTTATGCTTTAGAATTTAATATGCGTTTTGTGAAGGTCTATCACAACACCGGATCGAAATTATTACTGTTAGTTAGATATGGCAAGTCCGCCATTTTAACGTCACTGACAGTTGACGGATATGGCGGCTATGATTTCAAGAAGAAGAACTGAATAATTTAATGAGGTCAAATGTTTCCGAAAATTAATTAACTGTAGCAGTTGGATAAAAACTATCCTAAACGGAAGCTAGAGTAATAATGTACTTATGAAAAAATCTACATGTTTTTCCGTTCATGGGAAGCCGAGATCATTCGGGACACGTAAATGCTTAGTTTGATACTGGCTGATTCCATTTTCAAATTAGAGATTTATTATAAGTGAGAGATGACGTACCTATTCGTCTCAAGATTATTCAGGAAGAAAACTTAATTAGGCGTTAGTTAGGTACTGCTTGTTTTAACTCCTTAGCGCTGGCCGCGCCGTTATTCAATACTAGAAAGGCGAAACAAGGCTCGAGAAACCAAAGGATATTTCAGTATCTAAGTATACGAGTGTCGCGTGACACTAACCCATCAATAAAAACTAACCGTGTTATTGTTACAATTCACAGATTTTACTAATATCTTCGAGATATTTTTGAAATATTTAACATGATCATTTATCACAAAGGGCATATTACGCATTAGCGTTATATTACGTGTATCCCGCGTGCACACCAAAAACTAGCCGTATACTGTTGTTAAAATACTGCCTTCGTCACGTCACTGACTTCACTATATTTCCTAGTTAGATAGAGAATTGATTTATCGTAGTAGTTTTTATATTTAAAACCAATATCAATAACGCAAGAATGACGAATAGGTAATATACAGAATAAAATCTCAAACATATTAACAGCGCGCAACTTTTTAAAAGGGGCGGGGCCCCGCGCTTGCGGTCGGAAACTGCATCTGTGGTATACGTTCATAGAATTTAAATTGTTTAAACTAGAAATTTTAATTAGCTAGCATAATAAATATTTGTTATGAAAAACGGAGTTTATTCAGAGATCTTTTATTTAAATATTCTTCAATTTAAAATTCCTTTGTATAATTATTTTGGTAATTTAAACTTGTTTGTTTGATAGTTTTCGAACGTGTCACTTGTTATCCGCTTTTTGGGGGTCTACTATGAAATTCGATGGTCGAACTATGGATCGACCTATGTCTGTAATTTTCTTTTTTCGTAATGGAATGAAAGGGACGGTGCTAATAAAGTTCAAATATTCTGAACTTGTAATAGACCCCATACGACGAAATGTCAGTGCCGGGCACCAAAATTAAAAAGTTACTTTGTCTCACGGAGTGAGCAAAATCGCATTTTGCACACTGTTTTCACGCAGCAAAATATGCTTGTTCGAGCTGCTGAGGTGAAAATAGTTTTAATTGTGTTAATGGCTTAAGAAAATAAAATATGTTTGTCATTTTATAATAATATTGATTTGTATTTGTATTAGGGTAGACCGGGGACAATAGAAACACGTCATGATTGAAACAAATCAAATTTCTCGAAAACTATAATACCTACGCGCCTGAAGCAACACTCAGAACACGCATTCTGCCACGTTTGAATCCTTGGCCAGTAGCGGTCGAGCGACGACGGTGCGCGATGGGAGTGTAAACGAGCCAAATCTGTTTTTCGCTGTAAAAACTGAGTATTTGTGCTGTCGTATATTTGTTTATAACTTTGTTCCTTTTGTATTTTGGCAGATCAAATTATTTTGGTATTATAGTTAGGAATAAAGGAAAGTTTATAATGGGTTTTGATCAGCGTTGGAGTATTTTTTATATGTAATATTTGAACTTGAAGTTAAAAACGTCGTGTGGGGACGGAAGAAACAACTTGCTTGTGGACGATTGAAACGTTTCAATCGTCCTCGCGTTTTAATCGTCCCCAAAAGTAACCGACTTGAGAATATACGGAGGTTCTGTTAATGTTCACTATTATTTGTGTAGTTTTTGACCTTATTTATAGATTATGGAAATGGTTTTCATTGTTTTTTTATACGTGATTTAAAAACAAATGTTCATATTGTTTTTAACCGACGTCTAAAAAAGGAGGTTCTCAATTTGACCCGTATATAAAATATACCTATATCGGAAAGAATCACACATTCACATCACACATTTTTTTAAATATAATTTGGTATATCGCAAATATTTTGTTTAGTTAAACAATTTAAACTGATTATTTATTGCGTCTATAATTTAATTTTACATCCCGTGGTTTGTTAACACTTTTTGTCACCGGGTACACGGAATGGTTATGATTGAAACAATGTTATAGTTGAAACTAGCACTTTTGTATGAAACATGATTATGCTTATTCTCTGCATATCTATATCGTTACATATTGTAATTGCATTAAAACGACTTTGGTTAAGCTAAATGTATAAAGTAACAGCAACAAAGAAAACTAAAAGTCGTATACTTTATTTTTACACGCGCGTTTTTATCGAGATGTTCAGATCAGCTCATAAATTGAGAAATATTTATGATATGCTCGCGAACTTTTGATGAGCTCATTGTATGCCGTGGTAGTCATGAAAAAGATTAAAAAAGATATAAGTACTTTCATTGTGCCGAAGATATTACAGTGTTTCAATTGACCTCACATAGTGTTTCAATTGACAGTCATGTGAGGTCAATTGAACCATACTGCCCCATTCTCTTCATGACATTATTATCACAAAACTATGGATTATAGACCAACTAAATACATTAAATTTAGGAACCAGATAACTAACCTTGAAATATTTTGGGCGTTTATCTTTCTACTCCTAAACATATAACGGTTACAGGCGGTTAAAGGCAAATTGTTTCAATTGTCCCCGGTCTACCCTAGTTGTAGGTAGGTATTTTAATGTCGTGTGAATTGTTATGCAAACTTTTTGACGAACTTTTTTGGGATGGCTTATTTTAGTAAAAATTAACATGTAATATTGACATTGGTACTTATGTAATTTTTAATTTTAATTTTTATTCAAGTTTTTATTTTTATATGACGATCATAATATCAAGTCGTGTAAATTGACCAAGAGTTTTTTTTTTTTTTTTCTCTTTCTTGTATCTGCAATCAGTCATTCTGACTATAAGCAGGTTTGATGTAATATTGCTAATGACGTTTGGGGCGAGTCTCCTTTGACACGCTCCTATTGTTAAAGCCGTGTCTCCACGCTGCTGTGTTCGAATATATCGCGTCGTTTCAGTCTTCTGGTGTAATCTGGGACGGTCAGGTTCACTGCGAGTTGGTTTGGGTGGCTTAGTAGGCGATTTTTGTAGTTTTTGATGCTCTGTTCAAACTCCTCCTTTACAGTGTTCATGTTCAGATACTTATGGACTTCTACATTTGTGATGAACCAGGGTGCATTTGATAAACTTTTCAGTATGCAATTCTGAAGGCGCTGGATGATGTTCACATTTGAGATACTCGCTGAACCCCAGAGTTGTATCCCGTATGTCCAAATAGGTTTTATTACTGCACTATATATCAGTAATTTGTTATCGGTGGATAGTTTTGAGTTTCTGTTGAGCAGCCAGTACAGTCCTTTATATCTAAGGTTTGCCTCATTTCTCTTTGCTTGTATATGCTTCCTCCATGTAAGTCTGCGGTCTAAGTGCATGCCAAGGTATTTCACTTCATTGGTGTGTGGAAGCATACTATCACCTAGTTTAACCGGTGGGCAGTCACCTTGTCTTAATGCGAATGTCACATGTGTTGATTTGGTTGCACTAGCTTTGATGCGCCATTTCTTTTGCCATTTATTAATTTCATCAAGACCTCTTTGGAGATTTTCAGACGCTTGCTGTATGTTTTTGCTGCTAGCAAGGATGGCAGTATCATCTGCGAAAGTCGCTGTGATCACTCCCGGAACCTCTGGGAGGTCAGATGTGTAGAGTACGTACAACACTGGTCCTAACACGGATCCCTGTGGTACCCCTGCTTTTATATCAAAGAAGGTTGAGGTGCTGTCTCCCTCTTTAACTTGAAATATTCTTTCGTGTAGATAAGATTCTAGCAGTGTGTAGCAAGTGTGAGGGAGGAGCGTCTTTATTTTGTATAGCAACCCTTTGTGCCACACCTTATCAAACGCCTGTTGCACGTCAAGGAAAGCCGATGAACAATACTCTTTCTGTTCCAAGGATTTTCTAATGGTGTTGCAGACTCTGTGGACTTGTTCAGTTGTAGCATGATGTGCTCTGAAGCCAAACTGGTGCTCGGGAATTATGTTTGTTTGTGCCAGTAGTGGTAGAAGTCGGTGCAGGAATATTCTTTCGAAGAGCTTGGAAAGCAGTTGTAGTAGGTTTATCGGTCTGTAGGATGATACATCGTGAATGGGCTTACCAGGCTTTTGCATCATTTGTATTTGTGAGACCTTCCATAGACTTGGATAGTACCCTGTCCTCAAAATACTATTGAAGATTGTTGCGATAAGAACTAGCGCCTTCTTTGGTAGCTCCTTTAGAACCTCTTTCGTGATTAGATTGACCAAGAGTAATTTTTATTGTATTTTTATATTATGAAATACCTTAAGCAATCCAATCTAATCTAATCTAATCTATGTGGCTTGGCAAAGTACTGATATGAAGTCGGTCTAAACTTTGTAAACGCGGGAAAGGTTTATATAAAAAAAATATTTACAATGCACTTGCTCAGAAAGTGCGCCTTTACATGGGTCAACATGAACACGGGAAGCCCTCCATGCCGGCACGGCGCCGCCGGGGCTGCCGTGCAGGAATGGATTTCGGGCTGGATTAGTCCAACACGCGTGCGAGAATGAGATTTCATGACAATTCAAATTTCACCTTTTTCGTATAATTTTTAATTGCCTCGCATGATGCGTTGTAAAATTTTGTATGATACACGTGCGGATGGGTAATTCCCAACTCGTGTCGATCAAAAACACTCCCTGCCGGTCGTGTTTTTGGTGATCGTCACTCGTTGGGAATTACCAACTTTCCGCACTTGTATCATAAATAACTATTACAATGCACTTGCTCTGAAAGTGCGCCTTTACATGGGTCAACATGAACATGGGAAGCCCTCCATGCCGGCACGGCGCGGCGCGCCGGGGGGCGGCCGTGCGGGAATGGATTTCAGGCCAAAATTCCCACACGCGTGCGAGAATGAGATTTCATGACAATTCAAATTTCACCTTTTTTGTATAATTTTTAATTTCCTCGCATAATGCATTGTAAAATTTTGTATGATACACGTGCGGATAGGTAATTCCCAACTCGTGTCGATCAAAAACACTCCCTGACGGTCGTGTTTTTGGTGATCGCCACTCGTTGGGAATTACCAACTTTCCGCACTTGTATCATAAATAACTATTATAGTACGATGCTACTTTCCCGCACTAGTGCGGAAAGAGCACTTTTCGTGCATATGTCGAAACTTTAAAAACGTTGTACGATACACGTGCGAATAGGTAATTTCCTATTTTCGGCACTTGTATCGTAAATAACTATGATTAACCGTAACCGTAAATAAAATAGCTCGTGCAATTGAAGCCCTTTCACATGATACCATGGCACAGATGTGATACAGTCGTCTCAATTTGGACCCACCATTCCGTGTCCATACAAGATTGAACACACTGGCGCGGCCTGCGGCGGCGGTCAATAGTAAATTGACAAACTAATGACGAGTTTTTGGTTTACTATTGAATTGACCACCGCGGTCAGGCCGCGCCAGTCTTAGAGAGGTTTTATGAATACGTTATAAAAATACGGTATTCATACTTTCTTATTTACTTGTGCTATAAAACCTTGCCTTTTGTCAAATTGCATGATTCTCGGCAACGGGAACTAGGTACCCAGGTTGGTATAAGTTTTAATTCCCCTAAGAGTGTCAAATCACGCGGCAATTTTATACATCTATTTGTTGACCATTAAATTAGGCTTCTACTGATTCTTTTTATTAGAGACAGCCCCATTAGACTTAGGCACTTGCTTGAGTGTGTATGCTTACATACTTATTAATTACACTTACATAGTAGTTTTGACAGAGTAAAAGTTGAAAATACAAGTCGCTGTAAAAATAGACAACTGCGAAAACTCACGAAAAACTCTATGAAAATGCCTTGCACTTTCCCACATGGCAACGGGGATATTGGAGGACAGTATTTCCATACAAAGGTAATGGCCATTCCAAGAACACAGATTTTTCCTGAGGAATAATATATTGGATATCGGATTTGCAGACTTATCTATAGAAATAGTAGGCATAAGCATAAGTACATAGGTACATTAGCAATCAAATAAGAGGCACGTAAGTGAGTTTTCAGCATATTTTCTTCGTAAAACGTTACGATAAAATCTATCGTTCTAGCTGCTGGGCAGAAGTAGTTAAAATGCGGACCGCAAATCCTACTAGCTAATATTAAATACGAAAGTTTAGATGTTTGAATGTTTATTACCTACTCAAACACGCAAAAACGGAATTTTGGCATACATATAGTGTATGGCCTGACACATAGAATACCTACTTTTTATCCCGGGAATCATCATCCCTTCAAGTGGCGAAATGGGGGACGAAAGTTTGTATGGAGCTACGATAAATAAATAAATATAAACGAATTCGCGGCGAACGTAAGTCGCGGGCAGAAGCTAGTACCTAATATATAAAATTTAAAAAGAATTACGACCGAAGCACGTTCAATACTGTATCTATATAGGTGCCTGTAGTGCCGATGGCCTGTAACCTAACCTAGACCAATAACTGGGTTTATCGGCAAACTCAGAACTCTTGTTTTGAGAGGTCTATCTAGCTTTATTGCTATCTATTCAATCGTATGATAGCTTTTCGCTGGTAACCGTTACCGCGTAGCGGGCGTGCTATGAGACGCTGCCAAAGGTTTGGACTGAGATATATCTAGTGCCTATATAAATGTGAGGCAGCGGAGCGTTCGTCAGTTCCTCCACAGCATCTGTCCAGGCCTGACGCACACCATGCAGCGACTAACTTTGTTTATACTGTCGGCGGTTCTTGCTGTCGCTCTTGCAGGTTAGTGCCCTTTAGTTTTTGCCGCCGTCCGATGCGACTGTCTTTCGTTTTTTTTGGGATCGCGCACTTATTGGAAACGTCCGATCGAGTTAAGTTTTTAGCAGCACGGCTATTTATTTATTTATCGTATGGCAAATCATTATTTAGAACCGTGAGATCATGCGACGGCGCGCGAGCTATCTCACGATTTTTCTCGCACTAACCGTCTCTTTCTTATTAGAACAAGAGATATAGTGCGAGAATAGAGAGTATGTCGCGGCCGTCGCATGATAGACGTGTCCTTATACGACAAAGCATACGATTTGCCAACGAGGGTAGTTGTCGATATATCCAGTATTTGGTTCTCTATTAATACGAGGTAGGTATATCGTTATTTATGTATACTTAAAGCAATGTAGGTAGGTACCTATGCCTGATTTTGTGATCGACCTAATAGATACCTAAAATCGCTAATTATATAAAATGTATTATATTAAAATTATTTAAAAATGCTACTTACTTATCTACTTAATTATCTTCTTATCTCATCTTATGAGCTTTTGATGATGGTACGACTCCGTTCAATTACCAATACATGATGTTTCTGAATCTAGCTAAATGCTTTCCGAGTATTTTAAATATCTTCCATACATTTACGGATCGTGTAGCAATAAAAGAACTACAACATTTTCCCTGTAAGTAAAAAAAACATTCTTATAAATATATAAATATAAGCTTGCACCTGCATGTCGAAGTTTTTATAGACACTCTACTTCTCAATCACGACCCGAACTCTAATAAAATACTGCATACCTACTTATCTAGGATGGAATTTAGAGTTCGGGGCATAATGCTTTTATGCGTAAGATAAGAAGTCATCTTCTTCATTGAACTTAAAAATAAATACTTATGAAAATATAAATACTCGGTCAATGAGTTTAAAAAACTATAAGTACAAAGAAGAAACAACAAACGAAGTAGGCCTCCAAAATTGCTCTCTGTGGGTAATTGTCACTCATAATATCTTATTAGAATAGACAATTTAAAAAAAATGAATGCTGACTGTACATTACAATCTCATACCTTAATTATGAAAAACGTCTATATGAATAGGACGTGCGCCGTTTCGATAAATATTGAAAAGGTGCGATTGTGTTTACGCAGTTTTATCTTAACGAGTAAAAAACGAGACGCACTTAACAAGAAGGATCGAGTCACTCGCAAGGTTGAGATCATCACACGAGACGTAATTCATCTTTTATGTTTAGGTAAGTTAAGTCTGAAACGGCCTTATACTCGGTCGTGACCATCGCCATTCAACTTGATTCACGATGATCAATAAAACGGCTGATTTCTATATCCATTTGATTACACACGTTGGTTTAATTGGAGACCCTTTATATACTCGTTACGAGTAATTACTAATTACTGACCTTTAAGTAAATAACAGTACTTACCTATCGATTATTAGCCAAAAAGCTATTTTAACTAAAAACAGTTTGAAGATCTTTTTCAATAATAAATACCTAAGTAAGCACTAAAAGTTACCATATAAGTACTTATCTTGAGCGTGATATTTCTGTTAGAGATCGTCGTTAAAAAATACCAGAAATCGGATAAAAGCTATCGTGCTAGTCGATACGCGGATGATAGCGGATACTGCGTTTCTGGTCGGAATAACGCTGGCTTGACCTAAAGCTGGCATCTACATACTTCATGTAGCCCGACTTTTACGAGCTGTGTGCTAATTAAAGGGCCCGTACTGTAACCACGGTTAAACGCTGTGTAACCAACAGCACTCACGTACTTTCTAAGAATGACGGCGGCATAGTGCACTTAGCGCAGTGAAACAATGCAGTTTACTGTTATGACGACTGTGGGTTATTGAAGTGAAAACTTCTTTAACGGCGCTATGCACTTTTGTGATGGGGAAAAAAAATAAGCTCGCAACGGGTCAAGTGACCGTAAGATTCGCCAGATTGAAAATTCGTAAGACGGACACGTGAAAATTTGTTAGGTACAATGTCACTGAGTTTTCACGTCTGCCGGCACTCCCCGGAGTGCAACCCGGTCTTTTTTTTGTTAGCAGTCTAGTTTTTGTCTGTAGGTAAGGGATTTGTAAATATGCCTATTGTGGCCTAAGACAAATAAATAAATAAAATATAAAACCTAAACCTACATTGTCTACTGAATTGCAGTACGATAAATAGAAGTAAAGTAACACTTAAAATCAAACTTGTTTCACTTTGACATAGACATGTCATGAAAAATGCATTTCATTGTCTTAACATGTATATAAGAGTTAGTTGGAATTAAAACCAACAATTTATACTAGCAATGGACCCGATTCTACAGTGGCCTCTAAACTTCCTCATTTTTTAGGGCTCCGTAGTCAACAAGGAACCCTTATAGTTTCGCCATGTCCGTCTGTCCGTCTGTCCCTCCGTCTTCGGCTTAGTTAAGTAACCATTTACTACTAGAAAACTGTGATTTGGCATGGGTATATAAATCAATAACGTCGACAAAACAGTACAAAAAAACCTTGAAAATTTTTTTTTTAGGGTAAGTACCTTCCTTATACCTAAAGCGGCGATGTAATTTTTTTTCTCGTTAAACCCATGGTGTGTATCGGTATCGTTGGATAGCTCCTTCAAGGTTTTCCGAAATCATTTTTCAAAACAGTGATTCGTTTGCGAGATATTGGGCTTTAAAACCCTAATTTTTGTTCGAGTCATGTGTCCCCCCCCTCGGCCCCTGCCAAGTAGGCATAAGTTACCGAGTAATAGAGTCGACGAACTTAATGAGTACTTGGAAAGGCCAATTTTCGTACAAATTCGGCCGACGCAACCGCAACGCACGTCGATGTCACTAAGACAGACAGGCAACTACGGAACCCTACAGTGCGGGTGGCCCGATACGCTCTTGTTTTATTTAGGTGTCGCTAAAAGACTGCTATATTCTATGAGCAGCTGTCATAATCAAATGACAGCGCTAATTCGAATCTGACATTTCTTATTTTAGGCGATTAGGCGGTCTATTCAACTTAGCATAGCTGCCTAGGTAAATGCTATTCTAAATATGTCGTTTTTAATCTGCCGCCTAAATTATGTTTAAAAATTAGATAATTTCGTTTTACTGTAGATAGAGTCTGCTTTATAATGATGTCACTAGATGTGATAAGGACTGCGTTTGGCCGCCGTTACAGTTCCCTGAGAATCACTCAGTTGTATGTACATTCCAGGGGGCCAGTTCTACGTGCCGCGCGCGTACTACACTATCGACGAGGCGGGGCACGCTTCGGCGCCGGTGCCGCTGCAGCGCCTGCGCCGCTCCTTCTACCCCGGTGCTGCCGACGCTAACGCAAATGCCAACGCCAACGCTTGGGGAGGTATGTGTCCTAATATTAACTGAACATTGAGTCCACCAGTGAGCTCGATTCTCCATACAAACGTAGTTACGCTCTCATTTTAAAACTAAGTGTTGGATTGTAACGTGTAACAAAACTTTGCAAGTAGGTACAATGACATGAGCTATATCCAGGTCTGTAATTAGTTTATGTAGCTTCAGATACCATAGTAAAAAGAAAACAGCGAATTTAAGTTTTTCGTACAAAGCTTGTTTTTGCTGTATTTCGTTTCTTTTATAAAAATAAAAATAATATCTTTATTTCAGAACTTTAAAATTCCATAAAAAAACATAAACAAAGCAACTCGACTTAAATTAAACAATTATTAACAATTAAACAATTATAGACTGGAACCATATACCTAATATATTCCTCATGTCATTGTATAGTTATGCAAAGTTTTGTCATAATCCAACACGTAGTTTTAAAATGAGAACGAAACTCCGTTTGTATGGGAAGGTGAAATTCGGTCGAGCTTACTGCGGACTCTTAATAGTGAGTCGTTTTTTTCTATACAGGGAAACATTTTTATGGTATCCATAAATAAATCTATCCAGTTAAGGAATTATTGGTCACCCTACGTAAGGCAAGTGCTTTGGGGAAATGAGTGGCCTGCCCTGAAAGTGTTTAAACAACAACTAATAAGTATATCCTTTAACGAATTGACGGGGTGGGTGAAGGGCGAATTAGTATGTTAGGTACCCACCAAACGGGAAAACCCCACCACATTATTGAATGGACTATTATATAGCGATGATAAAATTAAAGTTTTACTTTACGATTACCTCACATTTTTGTATCCGGAACTAATCACCACTTTAACACGACGGTGATTCAATCACCTCAGACCGACAATCATGACTCGCAACTCGCAATAACATTGAAGTTGATGATTGGAACAAGCTAATTTTAACCACGACTTTCCAATTAATTAAATACCGTTAATTATGTAGATACACAACGACCCACCGAGTAGCAATATATTCGTTACACTTGGCAGTTCACGTTAATCCTACTTAATATTATAAATGCGAAAGTTTGAATGTTTGTTACTTGATAATGCAAAAACAGCTGAACGGATTAAGATAAATTTTAGTAAACAAATAGAGTATACCTAGCATATTTTTTATCCCAGTTGGAGATACCGGCTAGTTGAAGATAATTTGATATAATCGAATATATAAATATGATCTTGAAGAGGCAGTTTTTTCTAATCGACTCGCCCTGAATAACTTTAGATAAATAAATATAAGTAAGGGGAAAATCTTCCACAAATCGACCTGGTCCCAAACTAAGAAAAGCTTGTTGTGTTGTTATGGGTACTAGACGACGATAAACATAACTTAAATATCAGATAAATAAATACATTGAAAACATCCATGACTCTGGAACAAATATTCGTGCTCATAACGCAAATAAATGCCCTTGGCGGCATTACCAACTAGGCTAAAGCGGGCGTCCAACTTTCCTGCTTCAAGTAGGTACTCGTCTTGCCTTAAACAACGGACCTCGTCCAAATAGCACAGCGCATCGCTCATTCCAACGGAATGGTAATTGATATGCACAAAATGAGCTCTAAGTAGAGCATCATCGACGTGTAGAGCAGCTGTAATCGCCGCAGGCGCCGTTCGAGTAACGGACTTCAATCACTGGCAAAGCGCAAATAAAAAAACGGTCCATGAAATTATTAACTACTTTACTTTCTCAAAAAGTTTGTCGTAAAAACTAGTGTCAGCCCACTTGAACATCAATCATCCATGACGAAACGTGGAGCAGCTGCTTACAAGTCTGCTAATTTATTGAAAACTCTTACTGGGTTGACAAAAAGTCTATTATAGATTGATTCGTATTCGAAGTAAGTCTACGAATTTGCCCTAAGAAGGCTAACGAACGGTGTCACGAGAGACTTGTGACAGGTGGACGGAATGTATTGCCTATTGTAGACCAAATTAAATATAATTATTATTACGTAAAATACCCACAAGACCTGACACAACGTAAAACAAAAATATCGTATCGGTAAACTATCTACGTAGTTATAGATGAGAAGTAACGTAATGAAATGTGTCCCGTTATACAGGTTGTAATTGGTGAAAATATTAGGCGACACTATATAGAAGGAATTGCCACCATTTTTGTTGCACCTTGTATACATCAGGCACAAAACGCCTGTTCATGGAAGTTAGGTACATGCATGGATCGATCCGGATTTTAATATGGAAGTGATTCAGAACATACGTTTCTAGTCTTAATACTTAATGTAAATAATGAAATAAAGACGCCTAAAGAGGAACAGTCTCAAAGATTTTACCTGTTTGTTTGTATGTACGAACCACTACCCGATGAAAAAAAAACTTCAGGATAGGCTATATTTTATCCCGCGGCTTTTTCTACGCTATTTGCAAAAAATCAGCCAATCGCGCGGGCGTAGCTTTATTATATAGATTGTCACTATCATTCCCAAATCTCATTCCAAGATTTTTCGGAAATTTTCGCCACTATTTACCAAAATCAATAAGAATTGCCTCACCTAAAACCTCATATCGATTTTGACAGTCATGAGACGATTAGTATATCTACAAATATCAAAATAAGTATTAACCTAATGTCTACACATGTAGGTACCTATACCTGCCGATACAGCGCTTGACGCTGCCTCTTTTTTACGCTCTACTTAACGAGTCACTGGCTGCCATTATCAAAAAGGCACGTTCGCAGGTAAACATGATATTATATAAGTGTGGTTGGTGTTTTCAGGTGGCAATGCTAACGCGAACGCGAACGCGAACGCTGGTCGCGGCGGTCCCGGAGGGAGCTGGGGGGTCCCCGGCGTTTACGGCGCTTCCAAACCCATAGGGTAACACTTTTATATATGTCGTTATCGTTACTTATCCCATCTTCAAATATGAGACTGGTACAGTCCAGTTCATATATCATAGTTCATATTCTAAGCTTCAACAATATCTGACCAAACGTATGCCATTAACAATAAAGTCGTAATCAATGAACCTCTACTTGTATACATATATTTGTGAAGTTAATAGTGGAATCAAGAAATCCTACTCGTTTCTAACTATTAGCAATTTTTTAACCGACTTCAAAAAGGAGGAGGGTCTTAATTCGACTGTATTTTTTGTGGTTTTTACGCGATAACACGGTAATTTATGAACCGATTTGAACAAATCTTTCTTTGTTTGAAAACATGTACTTCTAAATTTGTCCCGTTGTCACCGTAATCCAGTTCTGATGATGGAATCCATGAGGAATTGAGGGAACTCTTCAAAAAATCAAAATAATTATATAGCTATTTTAGTATATTCGGCAATAAACCTCATTTGCATTCAGAAAGTGGGTAGCATTTAGTGAACTGGAACTGGTGAAGAAGACAACGGATGGTCCAAAACTCCAAGTGTTTTTTCTCTAATAATCGACGCATTTGCTCTCGAATTCTCGAAATTGGAAAAGAAATGTGGAAATGTGCACGTGGCTTGGCGGCATACTAAATTGAAGTCACTTAAAACTTTGTTTTTAAAGTAAATTATTTTTACGTCACACCTGGCCATAACGCGAGTTTTACTGCACGCTACGCGTACGGGAAAACTCGCATTGTGGCCAGGTAAAGACGTAAAATTTTGTACTCAACACGGGCGGTAATTCGTAAAGCCCCAGAGCGCATATTTATGGCCCTCACCCTCGGTTCGGGCCACAAACACCTGCGATCTGGGGAATTCACGAATTCACCGCCCTAGTTACGTAATGTACTATTAAATTATAATTGCGAAAGTTTGAATGTTTTTCGGTTTGAAACTCAATCACGCTAAAACGGCTCAATCGATTAGGATGACATTTTGCACGAAGATAGTTTATAGTCTGGATTAAAATATAAGATAGTTTTTATCCCGTGTCCACGCAGACGAAGTCGCGGGCGGAAGGTAGTCTACAATACCTATTCTCAGGACAATCCCTCGTTCCATTCAACAACATTGGTTGACATTCGTATTTTAATTTTAACTAACTTTGATTCACAATCCAACTAACGGTCGAGCTCGTTGGCTATCAAATACCTATACATATGAGCGAACACTGTGTTCACGAAAATCTGAACATCTGAAACGAATATTGCCTGTAATATTGCTAAATGCAAGTTTGTGGTCCGACATAGGGTCTATTGCACTAACAGTCGATTCTGTGATTTTTCAAGCCACAATGGGCGCGTGCGATAACGTTGATTCCAATTCAATAAGCTTAATGGAATAGGCCCCCAGGAGTTTTATGCACACCTGTTACGATGAGGATGCCTAGGTAGTCGTGGGATGGAAAAGTTCGTCACTTTAAGAAGCTATGGGATTATAAAAATTCAAAACGCGAAGTAGAATAAAGTGTAAGTGGCGAATCTTATCATTGCTCGACTGGAACCAAGAAAATCACCAGTGACTAATTCCCTCCTTTTTCTGTATCCATAGGGCGTAGACAGCGAGCAACTAAACCAGACTAACACCATGGTGTGGGCCATCCTGAACATTTTCCACCAGTTGCACGCGCCGCGCGCCGCAACGCCCGCGCCCCGCGGCCTCCCGTGCTACTGCCGGAAGACCCATTGTTACTAATAAAAATGAATTTTAAAATGTTGGTGTATTTGTTAATATGGGTCATTATAAAAAATCGTCTACAGACTAATAATCACTCACTGACCGTTCCCAAAAGTTAGGAACACTAACGGTACGGGTCCACCTAATCCGTTGTCGGCCGAAGTATGTTCGGGCGTCGTCGTCCGAACTCGGCCGATCGAATCAAACGTATGTAAAGGAACGCGAGAGCCTTCACTGCTACAGCCGCCATCTTCCGTGAAGCAGTGAAGGCGCTCTCGCTCCTTTACATACTTCGGCCGACAACGGATTAGGTGGACCCGTACCGTAAGGGTGGGTTTCACCAAACTGTCTGTAATCGTAAGCGGTGTTCTTTAAAATCAGAATGTATGGAAAGTTTGACAAGTTTCTATAAACGACAGCCGCCATATTTAACGTGGGGCCCTGAGGGCCTATGTTAGACTGCGTGTCGGACCACGCTCGTTTGTGTCAATTTATTTGTGAGCGTGTAGACGACGCGCTTATTACGCAGTCTGCATCTTAGGTCCTAAGGTCGCATTTCTAAAACGGACACAATTAATTATTCGAGAGTTTAGAACACTTTGGGAGTTTGAACCGTTATACAGTGTGTTACCGGCATGCGGGCATTTATTAAAACTGATAATAATACTTAGTTATGTTCCATTAGCAATTGTTTGCATGTATTTGCAAATCATAATTAAGTAAATTAACTGCGCAATAAATTTTCTAAAATGCAAACCTTCAATGGACTAGGTGTATGACACCGTGCTAAACAAAGTATGAAGACCTGTAATTTACACTTACTTGTCAATTTACTTTGCTGTACATTGCTGGCAATTTAAATTTTGTTTAGTTTTATGAAGTCGGAATTATAGATAATTATCTGTGTTAAAGAATTCCGTTAAATACCCTACTTGAAAAAAGCCCGCATGCCGGTAACACACAGTCATTTCATAACGTAGCTGTCGCCTCAACTGATTAAATAATTAACCTATACATATCAGATCAGATTTTAGTAACTCGTGTTTTTTTTAGAGTAGGTACTTGCTACTTACTCACATTAAGGTTTAACGGATCTATTAAAATCAGGGGTTAATATGCGTAATCGATATGATAGCGACGTCGTGACAACCACTAAGTAGGGACTATTTAAACCTATTAAAACTATTCCAAACCCGCGACCCATAATCCTTGATTGTTGCCTGATTTAAAAAAAAATGTGCAAGTTTATTGGCAGCATTGCATTCTTTTTTTTAAGCATTTTTTATTGATTCCTTTTCCCGACATGGATCGAATGCTGTATTCGTTCTTTCGCATTTACATACTTGATATATGTCTTACTTAAATGGAACTACGGTAGCCTAGTGGTTCAGGCATGCGGCTTTTAAGCAGCGCGTGGGTTCGAATCCCGGCTCGTACCAATGAGTTTTTCGGAACTTAGGTATGTACGGAATATTAGCTATTCGGTGAAGGAAAACATCGTGAGGAAACCGTCTTATTCCAATAAGGTCTAGTTTTCCCTCTGGGTTGGAAGGTCAGATGGCAGTCGCTTTCGTAAAACTAGTGAATATGCCAAATCTGTGAATTAGGTGTCAAAGCAGACTCCGGACTCGTTTAGGGGCATTACCGGGAATAACTTACTTATATGAGATTGCTAACACAGTAGACACGACAAAGAGACATTTTGGTATGGTTGAGATTTAGACCAGTCAATATCAACACAAAAACAGGCAAACTACGCAAACGCGCATGTAACTACGATTTTTTCATATGTTGTTAGGTCCCTTGAGAGTAGTTAATATCCAAGTTTGCAACCCTGAACTGTCTGCTACCCCCATGGTGCTCGAAAAACTGGGAAATTTGGGCACTTGATTCAGGTCATTCTAAAAAACTACTCTGAAGAGAAACGCGCGTGTCTGATGTCGATTTTGACTGACCTATAGTCGAAACAAAAATGAGTAAGTACTTATTTTTCTCAGTGTTTTTTTATTGCTAACTGACATGACACTGCATTCCACAGTAATAGATATTAACGCTATATTAATCATTAAAAAAATGTTTAAAATACTTTACTGGTTATATCAGCTAGCCGAATAATCGGCAAGGTAAGAAGTAGAGAGCACTTGTTTTTAGGGTTCTGTACCAAAAAAGGTAAAAAAGGAACCCTTATGGTCCGACTCCGTCCGTCTGTCTGTCTGTCTGTCTGTCTGTCTGTCTGTCTGTCACAAAGTAAAATATCTCACAAGTTACTTAAGCTATCAAATTGAAATTTGGAATGGTTATCAATGAGAGTTATCCATGTGAATATACATTTTAATTTTCTATGAAAAATTACGAATATGAGGAGAGGGCAAAAAAAATATTTAACTATTAGGTCAAGTGGGTTATCATTTGAAAGGGCTTGAAATGCACTTTTTGAAACAGTTTTTTTCTACATGGGTAAAATTTCGATTTATGAAGGAAAATGTAAAAAAAATACCATTCCCCCCCCCCCTTCCCCCCTTATCTCCGAAGTTATTTGAAATAATTACTTGTGATTAAGATAAACATAAATATAATAGCGTATTTTTTGTTTTATTTTCAAAAATCATTTCCTAGATAATTTTGCAATTTAATCAACTTTATAAGTTTTTTTTTGTTTTGAAGTTCCTATAAGACCATAATAGAAGTACTCTCTTTCAAATAATAAAATAATAATCGAGATCGGTTCACGTGATAAACAATAATCGCTAAAACACCAACATACATACTAAGCTGATTGCCCTTCCAAGTTAGTACCAAATTGGGCCGATAGATGACGCTGTCCCCATTGCTAAGTTAAGATTTTTCTAGAATTAATGGGGTTGGGACGGGTATGTTTCAATAGCAGGTCAAAAAGAGATCGCGATTCAATTGTCTTGGTATTTCGATGGTCTTGGTGTAAAAAAAATATTCGTTGTTTGAAATTGAATTCTGTTGTGTTGGGTTAAAATAAGTAATTTAACAAATATTGGGACATTTCTTTACTTTGGTTTGATTGTTAGTCTGTACGGAACCCTCGGTGCGCGAGTCAGACTCGCACTTGACCGGGGTTTTTTTAAATTAAAGGGTTAATTTTATGAAGATTGTAATGAATCCAAAGTAAACTAGATTACGCACACTTTAATCTATGGGATGGCTCACATTACTCAAATTATAATGAGCGAGCAAAAAAATGGGCAAAAACACATAGTGTCGGTTTTTGCCGTCAATTGCTGGTAAAACAAGTTTAGGAAACACTTTGATATAATGACCGGAATAGGCAACGACCTTCAAAAACTTAACAAAATCATGCTTACTTTTAAAATTACTTAAGTATACGTATTTAAATTGTGTTTCTCGTGTCTAATATTCTAACGTTAAGTGCTATAAATATTTATGCACCTAATTAAGGTAAGGTTCACGAGGGCGCACGGGCCCTCAGGTCGGAGCTTACTGACACTTTCGCTACCAAGAATCGCTACGCGCTACGCTCGTAGCCGATCCTGTGGTTTTCCTCGTATGTAGCGGCAAGCGACTACGGCGTAGGCGCCCGCTAGGCGGGTTCTTGGTTGCGAAAGTGCTAACAGAATGCTGAATCCCGGATGTTGTCTACGATAGTCCGAACCGTGGTTCGGCTTGAGAACTTGTAACTGTGATCAACTGATCACTCATTGGATAAAGCCTAATTTCAATGAGAACCTGACCTAAAAAAATCAGTTTGTGTGTGGAAGGTTTCTTCAGTGAGAAAATTGTGGGAAGGACGAAAATAAATTCTAGTACAAGTTTTTTTTTCTTAGGGGTAGGTTACTTAAGTAAGTAGGTACTTTAAGTAATTTATCTGCTGGGTTGTTTAGTGACCAACGTTGCTTGGTTTCCATAAGTAAGGTTATGCGATTGCAATGATACCGTTTTTCCTATTAATCATTAATTAATCATATATTTTTTTTTTTTTTTAAATGAAAGGAAAAATTGAAAAATTTAATGCTCCGAGCCGGATTCGAACCGGCGACCACAGGCATTCATGGCCCGTCGCTACTACCAACTGAGCTATCGGAACAATCTGGTTCGGGCACCAAATCCTTCAATCAGTTCCTTCATATAACGCCTTAGGGAGGCGTATGTAGCGACATCTACCAGAAGACTTAGGCTTCTTTACGGCACCAACGTCTCAAATTATGTTGAGAAATCGTCAGTAACGATGCGCCACCCCATACTAAATTAATATTTGTTTTTTTAAGCAGTAACGCTGCTAAAGAAAATTATAAATTTTTTTTTTTAAATGAAAGGAAAAAATCCGGCTCGAATCCGGCTCGGAGCATTAAATTTTTAAATTTTTCCTTTCATTTAAAAAAAAATTTATAATTTTCTTTAGCAGCGTTACTGCTTAAAAAAACAAATATTAATCATATATTTTTTTAAATCCAATGAACCTTTGTGTTTCATTCTCCAACTATGCTTTGTTATGCCAACGCAGAGGTCATTCACAGGTTTCGTTATTACATTAACAAATTACATAGGTACGTATGGTCAGCATTAGAAGTAAATAAAAGCGAACTAGAAAATTTATAAACCAACTAACTTCTGCCCGCGACTCCGTCCGCGTGGAACTCGTTTATATCGCAGCTCCATACAAATTATTACCCCCCCCCCCATTTCACCCCCTTAGGGGATGATTTCGGGGATTAAAAAAATCCTATGTCACTCTCCACCCCTTCAACTATCTCCACTTAAAATATCACGTCAATTCGTCGCTCCGTTTTGCCGTGAAAGACGGACAAACAAACACACACATACACTTTCCCATTTATAATATTAGTATTGATTACGAGTACATACATAATTAGCTATTTAATACAAGTTGATTCAGGAGACGTGAGCAGAACCGGTTGGCTACACATACAGTAATGTTATGGATCGTCATTCACCATGCATCGTAATAAAAAAACCCGGCCAAGTGCGTGTCGGGCCACGCGCAGTGTAGGGTTCTGTAGTTGCCTGTCTGTCTTAGTGACATCGACGTGCGTTGCGTCGGCCGAATTTGTACGAAAAATTAGTCTTTCCAAGTACACAGTTTAGTTCGACTATTACTCGGTAACTAATTATGCCAACTTGGCCGTGATTGTTTTCCTTTTAAGTTCATTATATTTACCAGACCCCCTAGCACACTAAGTTTTATGTCGGACATAAAGCATTTGTCCCTCTTGCACTCGCATATTTGCCAGAATGGGACGAATGCTTTATGTCCGACATAAAACTTAGTGTGCTAGGGGGTCAGGAATGTTTTCACATCCTCAGTAGGGGTGCCTGTCGTATCGCATAATGTTGATCGTCCTAAATTTTTTTGGCCGAGAATGTTTGGCATAATGTTGAGTGGCATACTACTTATTTAGCCTATTCATTTTTGCGCATACACATTTAAAAGTCCTAAAGTATGTTTATCCTAATATTGATTACTCGAACATCGAATTACCTAAAAAGTAATAGTCCTAATTTTCATTGTCATAGTAATTATTTTGCCTATTGTTAAACGTGCTAAAATTAAACCACCTATACTATTTTTTTTTCCTAAATTTTATACTATTTCTACACTCTGAGCAGACCCGACCTACATCTAGATAAATAAAATAGGTTCGTTAGTTGCCTTTTGCCCCTCAGAGCAGAAATAGGGGTCCCGCGAAGCGGGGCTCCGTCGACACGAAGGCGGGTCATAGGTTATTCAAGTATTAGGCAATTCTTAGCTGAGGCAACCTTCATTTAGATCATTTAGATAGGTTCTATAGGTATTCTACCTACTTACATACATATATAACACTCACACATATATATATATATATATAAACATACATACCTTATACACATATTATATTACACATTCATCTTAAGCACATATACATAATAATATTTACATTAACTCGCCGTACTTATGTGACGGACGTTAAAGTAAATATCGTACGGGTGCAATGGACACGCATCTCGGAAACCTGCTCCTATTGTCTGAGCGGCGTCCACCGCACCCCCCTACCCCTGCGCCGGCGCAGCCGGCTTCGGCAGTCGCTAGCCGAACCTCATGAACGACACCCGCGTACTGCTGAGTGTTCGCTATCTCTTTCGCACCCGCTTGCTTTCCTATATGCTATCGCTTTCTAGCACCGCGGCATCGCGCGCATGTTAACGGTTATGACATTGTACTGTGCTTTGCTTTCTGCCTTCTGTTCTTTTATAAACATTTAATGTGAATTGGTGTGTGAAATTATAAGTAACATCTAAAACGTGAGTGAACTTTTATTTACACACCGCCACAGTTCGTTAGTTGCCTTTTGTCCCTCAGAGCAGAAATAGGGGCCCCGCGAAGCGGGGCTCCGTCGACATGAGGGCGGGTCATAAGTTCTTAAAGTACGTACCTAAATAGGAAAGATTAAGTAACCACAAATAAAACATTTATTTTTATTATCGTAAACTCTGAGCAGACCCGACCTACATCTAGATAAATAAAATAGGTTCGTTAGTTGCCTTTTGCCCCTCAGAGCAGAAATAGGGGCCCCGCGAAGCGGGGCTCCGTCGACATGAGGGCTGGTCATAAGTAATTCAAGTATTAGGCAATTCTCAGCAGAGCCAACCTTCATTTAGATAAATTAGATAGGTTCGTTAGTTGCCTTTTGTCCCTCAGAGCAGAAATAGGGGCCCCGCAAAGCGGGGCTCCGTCGACATGAGGGCGGGTCATATGTTATTCAAGTAATAGGCAATTCTAATAGATATGTATGCGTAACAAAATGTATGCACAACATTTTTAGTACATTTGTTCGAGTTAGTAAGCCTAATTTATATTTTGGGACAGCTATTATGTATAAATATTTGATTAAAGTTAAATTTTGCATGTTTGCTTCATACTATGTGATACTAATTCACCAACGCATCAACAGATGGCGTTACGGGTTCTAAAATGGTCTAGAAACGATGTTTACTTCAATAAATTGTCTTGCATTAGCTAACAGAAAGAACGGTTGTTTTAATATCTCCCACACCTTCAGAACGCCCGGTACAAAAAGTGGTCCTTACCGAACGGATATAAGAACTATATTAGTGCAGCTAAATAGATAACCTCAAATGTTGTTTACAACTTACGAATTAAAAACAATTTAAGTCAAAGTTAAAGGGAAAAGACTGTGTTATAAGTGATAAATTGACATTATAAGTGTACATAAACATTTGTGTGTGTATATAAACATTTCATTATGGATAACTACATAAAAGAACAAGAAAATTTATATGTGTTGTTGGCGAAGACTATTACTAATTACAAGAAAACTCCCAAACAAAGGTTAACGAGAGGCTATGTACAATTACGAATGGAAACTCTTACGGATTATTGGACTAAATTCCACAACAATCACTTGGAAATGTTGAAGTTAGTACCTAAACAAGATCGCGGACAACTTGAGTACTTCACAAAAGATTACTTTTTGGAAATGGAAGAGCTGTACATTGATTTACGGTCGGATATGATGGATTTGTTATCTACTATGAATGTACGAAGCGGAGAAAGTGCACCCAGCTCATATAACCCTCCATCTGCGACCAGCGTAAATGATGAAGTCCGTTTACCGAAAATAAACATCCCTCAGTATTCAGGCAGTTACCACGAGTGGAATTCCTTCCATGACCTATATACGTCGTTAATCCACAACAAAACAACACTCACAAAAGTACAAAAAATGCATTATTTGAAAAGTTGTTTATCTGGTGAAGCGGAATCATTGTTAAAACATGTACCTATCACTGAGAGTAATTACGACATTGCGTGGAATATTTTGACGCAAAGATATAACAACAAAAGAATCATAGTAAACACGATTTTGACTCGATTAGTAAATCAAAGAAAATTAACTACTGGAACGGCCAAAGGGTTACGAGATTTACTGGACACGACGAGTGAATGTTTGAATAAGTTGAAAAATCAAGATATTCCAGTTGATACTTGGGACATACTAGTGGTGCATATAATCGTCAATAAAATGGATTCAGAATCACACAAAGAATGGGAAAGCGAGCTAGGGTCCCTAGATATTAGCGAATTACCAACTTTAAACATGTTAAAGAAGTTCCTGGAAAAAAGATTTCGTGTTATGGAAATGATACAAACCCCGACGTCGTGCACACCTGTAAATAAAAGAAGTTTTCATGTGAATAAAGTCGAACAGAAATGCATTTTTTGTAACCAAGACCATATGTTGTACACTTGTAAGGAGTTTTCGAAGCTTGCTGTAGATAAGAGAGTGGAATACGTGCAAGGCTGGCGGCTATGCTTTAACTGTCTAGTACCGGGACATTCAGTCAAGTTCTGTAAACATCGATCATCTTGCCGCCGATGTGGGAGAAAACACCACTCTCTGCTGCACAGCACGTGGAGCCCTCAGCTGGAGACCCCTCCAAAGTCTCTAGAAACATCGTCACCAATTTTAGAGAATAAAGAAGATATCCAGGAAGAAAAAGAAGATAAAAATAAAAAGAATATTATATCTCACCTCACTATGGGGACCCATGCGGTGATGATGCCGACTGCATTAGTGCAAGTTAACACAGTCAATGGAGAAAAACACTTGATGAGAGCGTTATTGGACCCCTGCTCTCAGGAATCCTTCATAACGGAGTCCGCAGCACAAAAGCTTCGTGCCCGACGTACGTCAATAAGTGGACACGTCACGGGAGTAGGTCAAATGAAGACTCCACTCAAGTATGCTGCGGAAATTCAGTTCTCATCAAGAATCGAGCCTGAAATGAACATGAAAGTAACTGCGTACGTTGTACGTCATATCACCGACATTATGCCGGCAAAAGAAGTGAAAGTTGAAAATTGGCAACATATCGAGAAGTTGTGCCTCGCAGATCCAACATGTCACACACCAGGTCACATCGACTTACTGTTAGGAGTCGAAGTTTGTAGTGAAGTTATTAAACCTGGTGTGATCAAGGGCCCCTCAGGATCACCTATAGCGCAAGATAGTCACCTGGGGTGGATCGTTTCGGGAAATGCGAGGACAGAGCACACTGCCACTAAAAACATCGTCAGCATGCATCTAAATGTTGATTTAAACAACATGCTGAAGAAGTTCTGGGAGTTAGAAACTATAGAAGAAGAAAACCATACACTAACTTCAGACGAAAAGAAGGCAGAAGATATTTTTGAGAAGACACATAAAAGAAAAGAAGATGGACGTTACGTGGTTCGACTGCCATTTAAAGAAGAATCACCTGTCTTACCACGTGACTCACGAGATATAGCAGTTAAGAGGTGGACAGCTTTAGAAAGAAGATTAGATAAAACACCACAGTTGAAAAATGACTACAACAAAGTCTTACAAGAATATCTAGATCTACAACATATGGAGAAGGTGGGCAATGAAGAAGTACCGAAGAATTCAGTGTACCTGCCTTTTCACGCTGTGGTGCGAGAGGATAAAGAGACGACAAGAGTTAGAGTAGTTTTTAACGCATCAAGCTCCGGTACGAATGGGGTAACACTGAATGATGCATTGCTAGTTGGCCCTACTCTGCAAGAAAATCTACGCGATATTCTGCTTAGGTGGAGAACTCACAAAATCGCATATGTTGCAGATATCGTAAAAATGTACCGGCAGATTGAGGTGGATGAAGTAGACAGAGATTATCAACGAATTGTCTGGAGATCTGATGCCCAGAAGCCGATAGAAGACTATCGACTTCTCTCTGTGACCTTCGGAACTGCCTGTGCCCCGTATTTGGCCATAAAGACTTTACGCCAGGTGGCTTTAGATGAAGGTCAAGAATGTCCTGAAGCACAGCGTATAATTCTTAAAGATTTCTATATGGACGACCTCTTGTCCGGTCATGAAACAGAAGATAAAGCTAAAAGAAATCAGAAAGAAATTGCAGGTATTTTAAAGAAAGGAGGATTTGAGCTTCAAAAGTGGAGTTCTAATAGTGAGAACTTTATGAAAGAAATTGAACTAATGAAAAGATCGCAAAATACCCAACGGGAAGTAGACGGCAAAGACAGTATTAAGACATTGGGTATTTTATGGAACACGAAAGATGACAAATTAAAAATAACTAATAATATGAAAGACTTACCTGCACAACCTATCACCAAGAGAAATGTTTTAGCAGATATAGCTTCACTGTTTGATCCAATGGGTTGGCTAGCCCCATCTGTTGTGATTGCTAAAACATTTATGCAGAAATTATGGACACTTGGGATAGGTTGGGATGAAGAACTTGCTGATGACTTGATAGAAGAGTGGCTGAAATTTAGAAATGAGATTCCTGCGTTGACAGATGTACAGTTAAATCGCTGGATACATACCACTTCGGAAAGAAATTCCGTTGAAGTTCACGGATTTGCCGATGCGTCGATGAGAGCTTACGCTGCAGTAGTATACACTCGCGTCACTGATTCAGATGGACAAATAAAAGTGTCTCTACTTACAGCAAAAACGAAGGCAGCACCGTTGAAGCAAGTGTCCGTACCGAGGTTAGAGTTATGCGGTGCGGTGCTCCTGTGTAGACTTCTAAAACACATCGTAAACATATTGAAATTGCAGCAACATCAAGTATTTGCACGGTCAGATTCACAAGCTGTACTCGCATGGATAAAAGGTGATCCCGGTCGATGGACTCCTTTTGTGAAAAATCGAGTTGCTGAAATAAGTAAAATGAAGGAGATAAACGGGTGGTACTATGTTAACACCAAGCACAATCCAGCAGATCCTGCGTCACGAGGAGTAATGCCGAAGAAGCTGTTAACAACCTTACTCTGGTGGAATGGACCAGCCTTTCTTGCAGAACCAGTCATAGAACTGCCGGGTGGAGAAGTACCTGAAACAGAGCTGGAATGTCGTAAAAATATAAAATCATTGGTGACTACGAGTACAACTAGAGATGATGAAGAAGACTTAATACTTACCTTGATACGTAGATACTCTTCGCTCGGGAAACTGGTGAGAATAATCGCATATTGTCGTAGATGGAGACTGCACCTGCAAAGAAAAAAGACAAAAGAAGAACACTTACCAACTTACCTGACGACTGAAGAGAGGGACGTAGCACTTACCATTTGCTTGAGACGATCCCAGGAAGTTGAATTTCCAGAGGAGATACATGATTTAAAGAGTAAGAAACAGCTGAAAAGAAAAAGTCGTTTGCTGTCACTCACCCCCTTTTTAGATCCAAAGGGTGTGTTAAGAGTAGGCGGCCGACTACGCCATGCTGATATAGGAGCCCAACAGAAGCACCCCATCATTATAACGAAGGACAATGCTCTGTTACCTCTTCTTTTAGCAGAAGCACACAGCAGCACTCTTCATGGTGGTTCACAGCTGATGGCTATTTATCTGCGGTCAAAGTACTGGTTACTGAACGTAACTAATAAAGTGAAGAAATATGTACGTATGCATCCGGCAGAGAGGAGAGACAAGCAGTCAGCTCATGGGAGATTTGCCTGCTGTAAGAGTAACACCCGCAAAACCCTTTTTGATCAGCGGGGTAGACTTTGCCGGACCAATCAATGTGCGTATGAGTAAAGGACGTGGCGCAAAGTCGACGAAAGCGTATATCTCTCTCTTTGTCTGCATGGTCACCCGAGCTTTTCACGTGGAACTCGTCAGTAGTTTAACCACACAGGCTTTTCTAGCCGCATTAAGGAGGTTCGTAGCTAGAAGAGGACGATGTGCCGAGATGTGGAGTGACCATGGCACAAATTTCGTTGGTGCTAAGAGAGAACTATTGACTATGTGGCGCCAAGGTCAATCGAGAATCCCAGATGAGTTCAGGGCTCAGTTAGAGGATATGAGGATTAAATGGAAGTATATACCTCCTGCAGCTCCAAATTTTGGCGGCTTGTGGGAAGCTGGCGTGAAATCCATTAAATACCACATGAAAAGGGTCATAGGCAACTCGACGCTTACATTTGAAGAGATGGCCACTTTACTTGCCCAGATCGAAGCCTGCTTCAATTCCCGCCCCTTATACCCACTCAATGATGATCCGGACTCCTTACAACCGCTTACCCCGGGTCACTTTCTGACTTGTGAACAGATAGTATCCCTGATGACGACTATACTGACTTCAAGATTCATCAGCTATCCAGATGGCAGTTAACTCAAAAGCTGTTACATGATTTCTGGGCCCAGTGGCAGAAAGAGTATTTGACACGTCTCCAACAACGCATGAAGTGGAACCGAATAACCAAAGAGTTGGATATTGGAGATCTGGTATTAATCAAAGACCAAAGACTCCAGCCAGGTAACTGGCCGATGGGTCGTGTTGTCGAAAAGCATCCAGGCCCTGACGGTTTAACTCGGACTTATGATATAAAAACGATATCTGGTGTTATGCAAAGGCCTATAACCAAACTCTGTATCTTACCTGTTTCAAAGGACAACGTCCTTTCAGGGGGAGTATGTTCGAGTTAGTAAGCCTAATTTATATTTTGGGACAGCTATTATGTATAAATATTTGATTAAAGTTAAATTACACTATACTAATTCACCAACGCATCAACAGATGGCGTTACGGGTTCTAAAATGGTCTAAAAACGATGTTTACTTCAATAAATTGTCTTGCATTAGCTAACAGAAAGAACGGTTGTTTTAATATCTCCCACACCTTCAGAACGCCCGGTACAACATTAAATATTAGTAACATCAAAGTTATGCACATCAATCATTCTAAAAAAAACCTTCGACACAATAAACATTCGGAAAATAAATATTTAGGACAATCGATATTAGGAACAACAATTTCGGCAAATAAAAAATATGCACAACAATGTTTATGCAATTCGATATTCGGCACAAAGTTGGTATGCGACAAAATATTAGGATCAACAATTTTATGCCACCCGATATAGACCCCCTCAGTAGTACATACCCATTTAGCCGGCAGGGGGAGGGGGACACATGACTCTAACAAAAATTTGGGCTTTAAAGCCCAATAACTCGCAAACGAATCACTGATTTGAAATATTATTTTAGGAAACCCTAATATTTTTAAACGAGCTATCAAACGATACCCGATAGAGAAAAAAAAACATTATATCCGCTTTAAGAGTAGTAGAAGATTTTTTTTTCAACATTTTATTCTTCTGTATTGTGATTTGTTTTAAACAGGGGTCCCAAGCACATGGGACATCAAGGGAAAGTACCTACCTTAAATATCGTAGATCTATAGGATCTTTTGCTGAAAGAAGACTTTATGTTATTTTTAAAAGTTATTTATTCTGCATTTAAAGATTTTCTAAGAATTACTTGCTTCGTCTGGGAATCGAACCAACTTTTAAGTTCACACATATAAATAGGGGTTCATAAAAAATCATTCCTATTTTTATGATCCGAATCGAAAGAATGGACAAAAAATAATAATTCTTAGTAACATAGTATCTTAAAAGAAAGGAACAACGTGAAATTAATCATTTTATTCAAATTAAAAACACATGCAACTGCCGAAGTCAATTAATTATTTTTTTTGTAAAAAAATATTTTTTTTCTTTTCTTCTTCTTTAGAAAATCTTTAAATGCAAAAAGACTAACTTTTAAAAATACCGTAAAGTCTTATTTCAGCAAAATATCCTATGTACGATATTTAAGGTACTTTCCCTTGATGTCCCATATGGTTGGGACGGCCCGTATACCCATGCCGAATTACAGTTTTCTAGTAGTAATTGTTACTGAGCTAAGCCGAAGACGGACGGACAGACGGACATGGCGAAACTATAAGGGTTCCGTTGACTACGGAACCCGGTTAATTTAAAAATGCACCATGGTTCATGCACACATCTTGCTGCAAGGTGCCAACGTGACTTAATCGGGATATAACCATAGCACACGAGTGTTGTAATGTTATAAAACACGCGTGTTTAATACCCAGGATTATGAGCCTAAAAGCGACATACGAGTAATAAGAAGGTATACTACGTTACGAGTTAATGTGTTGAAACATATATTCCATGTCCTGAGTTATGTCAGTCGTTGGCATTGCACTGAGGTATTGTACTACTATCGTTGTTAGCATGATCAGTTGATCGGGCTTAGTCCGAAATTGAACTAGGAATAAAAAGAGATATACATATGTCTGTAATATATAACTTTCTATGGACATAAGTATTGTAAGCTTCAACATCATCACTTCATCACCGTTGAATGTCCACAGCCCCGGTATGACGCGTCGCATGTTCGGCGACGTCAACGGCGCACACTCCGTGTCGGCCAGCTCCTCGGTGGATGTCGACGGCGAAGGCCACGGATCCTACGATATCTCCACTTCAGTAGACAACTAATCCGAACCATGATTGTGGGTGCGGGAGACGGGTCTCCCTTTACGACATAGGACGTGTGAAAATATTTACGTGAGCACAATACAGTACCTATACAGTCCTAATGTGGGTAGGTTTCACATAAAGGCAAATGTTTACTATCTCTACTAAATCGTTACTAAGTACATACCTTTTTATTTAAGTAATTTAAATGTGAAGTTAATGAGCTGTAAGTTGCAAATTAATTTCTTGACCTTGGTTCCTAATTAGAACGAAATTTATGGTGTGAACTTTTTTATTAGGTTCATTCATGTTAATTGTAGGTGCGTAAGAAGCTAATATGGAAAACATTTTTAAACTTTAAACAATGGAGGTTTACGCCTCAAAATATGAGCGTAGGACGCACATTTCGCTATTCGTGTTAATTAAATTTTATGTCTCGCTAAATTAATTGTATTACCCATGTGATTTAGTCTATGTTTGTGTAGGCCTGTATTGTAATTGTGCCTAACTATACCTTAATTATAAGTTAACCAATGTGATATACTTAGTTATAATTAATTACTGTAATTTGTTCAGGATGGTTACAAATAAATTAAAACGCAACTTTCAGTGATTGGTATTATTTCATGTTGCCTAACTTTATAATTTATTGGTCTATAATCTTAATCGTCCGATAATTAAGCGTCCCAAAATTTCTGGTGCTAAAGAATTGTGCAATACAATTACTTAAAATACTAAGTGTTAAAGTGACAGTAAATTAATACTGAAGAGAGCCTCTTCTACATTGACTACTACTTACCCGTAATTTTCTAATGTTAATTAAAGATAGCCACTCATGTGCTGTCTAAAGAGCAGACCTTAATGAATTAATTAATTCGAATTTTCCAACAACGTCTGAATGAACACAGCAGAAAATACAATTATTGTTTCATCAATGGCTAGCTTTAAGGATTTGATAATTTACTTATGAGGTAACTCAAGTCTATACTGCGGTTTGTTGTACTGGTAGCCGGCCGGGACGGGCTCCGGCGCCGGCGCGGGCGCAGGCTGCGCTATGGGCACATGCGGAGGAGTCACTATCACGGCGTCATCAGTTATGGCCACATCACGCCCTCCGAAATTCCTAGGATACTGCTGGGCAAACTGCTGCGCCTGGTAGAACTGCGGTACATGGTTGAACTGAGGCGCTTGGTATTGCGGCTGGACGTTGTACTGGTAGCCAGGCGCACTGTATTGCTGGTAGTCGTACTGGTTTGTATTGAACTGCGGCTGCGGAGGCCCGTATTGATTAGGCAGCTCCATCCGACCGAACATGTTCCCTAGGAACGGGAATTTATTAGTGAGAGTTGCCCACAGTCCGGTCCCGCCGACCTGGTTGCTGCCCTGGTTGCCCCAGAAGAGACGCTGCGACGGTTCCGCCAGGAAGTTGGGGTTGACGGCAACCGCGTATGGGTCGTTCGGTCCGATGTTGTAAGGCGCGTTTGGCTGCGCGTAGTACCCTAGGGTACTACCTAAAACACAAATGCAAAACGACTGTTAGGTATATAATCAGTACTACTTAATATGTAATAGGTACTCGTATTACCAGAATCCATCGGAAATATTTTTCATTAAGAGTATCTTAGGAGATAAGTATAATCGTATATATTTTACTAGGTAATCAAATCACACTATAGGTAAGCATTGCAAAGTTTGCGGATTTTGAAAGGCTATCTCAGTGTTTAGATGGCAGCTTGATATATCTATGTAGGGTCTCTAATGTAAGCAATCCAAGTTTTTTTCATATCACGCTGTTGTAGCAGTAAAAAAGCTCTAAATCCATGGTTAAATCATTTTCAAGTTTAACTGCGATTTCGCTGGATAAGTTAATTAATTGTGCAATTCACAAAATTTGAGATCATTGTTTTTTTTTGTAAAAACGATCATCGCCTCGTTCTAGTGAAGGACAACCGATTTTTTTATTATTATTTTCAATATCTCAACGGAGGTCAAATTAGTTAATCTCAATCTCTCATCAAGGTTCACAAGGTTACAGGTTCAGTTTATTTGGAATAGAAGAAGAAATGAAAATATTTATATAATCAATTAATCACGCTATCAGTGATCTCGAAATCTCGTATTGCTTTGGTACTTTTGGGACTGCCTAGTATACATGTACTTACACTGAGCTATGTAAATTTAGGTAAATAGTATGTAATTAGAAATCTATTCATTCTATAGAATGTAAGAAAGAAAAAGAAGAACACTTATCACAATAATTCTTTGGTAGTTATGGAAATGGTTTTTTTAATTTTTTTCTTAGTTATTTGCATATTTGAGTAGTTTTCTTTGGACTTTTTGTCCGCTTTATTAGCAATACGCTATTATATTTTTTTTCCTGTTATCCATAGAAATTTAAATTACGCTCATTGATTGAACAATGCCGTATATATTATAACGTCGCCTTAAGACCATACATATACATAGAACCCTATATCAATTTATAATTCCCTATATATCAAATTATATGTATATCCCTACATGGGTAACTTAATTACAGTACGATTACTGTTAGTTAACCACTGACAGATAGTTTGCCTTCATTTAATTGTCAACTTTAACGTCATACTAATAAAGCAATTTTCACAATACTGTTACCCACGTCTACCGATTTAGAAATAACTACTTAATTAGTATGATATTAAAGTTGAAAATTAAATGAAGGTAAACTACCTAACAGTGGTTAACTAACCTAACAGTAATCGTACTGTAAGTAGTTTTGAATATCTTAAGCTCATAATTAACTATCGCATGCAACCTAAAATCTATCAAGAATGTAGCTAGATAACATACGATAAATTGAAATACGATATTGCTAGCCTATGAGCACAATTGTAATAAATAGGCCGCCAAACACATAATAAACAAATTGCGAGTTAAACACACAGCACTCTAATCTAGGTATTATGCATCCATTCTTGAAAACCACTACCCAACGTTTAGGGGACCTGGGTGATACTCGATTTGTTTTTCATTTGTCCAAGACCGTTACGAGTTTTAATCACTATACATCACTCATAAAATACCACTTCACGTACCAACACAACACAGCAGAAGAGCAAGGGGCGCATTCATTTTGGCACGCGTATCGACGAAGACTGCAAGTTATTGTTGCCTGTCATTGTATTTATACCCCCTCTATCTGCTCCCAAAAGAGGACCTTGAGGATTCTTGTAACCCAATATTGATAGTGTGAGGTAATGGCTCACCCAGCGGACAATAGGCGCGACAACTAGGTGACTCGTGCGATGCACAGGCCGTGCCGAATCTGCACGTGTCGTGTGCTAAGTAAACGCCTAACACTCACCTCGAAACGATCGTGTATTTCGGCGTAAGGTACCTACAGCTGAAGGAAGAATACATAATTACTTCGTGAAAGCGGAGAGAAAACGAATCAGTGTTATACTTACAAAGGGATTGCGTGTTATAGCTTACGTACTTGTTATTCCTGTTTGAAGCTTTGATTGGAAGTAAGTAATTGAAGTAATCAAGGGAAGCTAGGAAGGTTGCTCTATGTTATTTTGTCGATGCTGTGTTCATTTGTGTTGGTAAGGAGACGTTCTGAAATGGTACAATAGTAGGTATGGATGGCAATAGTAGGTAGGTTCCAATCCGCCAATCAAATTCGAGATGATACTTTCATATAAAACCGGCTGCGTGGTCGTGTTGGAGGTTTCTCATGGACTATCCCGAAGCTACTCTCCCTCCATGTACCCTTAGCGCTTTTCCGGGCTCGTCCCATAAAGCAATAGTCAGATAAAAAGCCTCTCATGATTTTATATGAATTGCAAGGTGAAATGTGGAAGATGGAAATGTCAAATATCATACCACAACTCAACATTATAGAATAAATGACTAAAGACAGGTTTAGACGAAGCCTGTGCTGGCTCACTTAACAAGCCAAAAAGTTGAAAACATATTTATGCATTCCATATGAATAAAAATCCAACCACGTCGAAAGTTACAGCCTGTATATGATAACATTTTTTTGTGAAAAATTCACTCGGAACGTACGTGTTTACCCAACATAATCGGCATTATTCATAAGATAACAAGTATTTGTCTTCGCCAGTTGTCACGGCATTGTCCGAAGAAGCGTTTTGCGAAACCTTTACTCAAGCGAGCTTACACGATGGTCACGGAACCATAGACTGACAAACGGAATAGATAGGACGGACACATATTGCGACACAGATTTTTTTAAATATTTGTCCAAAACACTTATCGTAATTGTCTCGTGTGAAGTGGGTGAGGAAAAAAGCTTTGAGAAATGAATAGGTATATAAGAGTGAAGTTATAAACTTTGGACTTTTTTGTGGGTAAAGGGAAATAATGTATGTGTCCCCAGTGTCCACAATAAACAAATAAGTTGTATTCAATAGCAGAATTTGCTTCCTGATAAATCCTGACAGGGTGAATTTCAGCATAACTGGCACGCTCTATCGGTTCTACAAATGAATTTAATGAATATATATTCAGATTCAGATATCATTTATTTGGGTGCGTAACGATGCCTATTTTTTATATATGATTAATCGCAGTAACCCACATTTGATATAATTATTGAGTCCCATAAAAACACTTAATATATTCATATATGATATAATTATCATTTTATATCATGAACATTTTATGTAAAAACATTTAATGTAACATACTTTAAGTCGATTCCATATTTACTATAATGAACACATGATATAATGTTAAGGTGGTTCGCTTTCCATACAAAACGTTATTTGACATTCGCAGCCTATCGGCGTGATATTTTAAGAAACATATGTAACAAACTTTCATAAATTGGCTTTGTATTTGTGCGAAATTCCCCCTTTCAAATAACGTTTTGTATGTAAAGCGAACCACTTTAATTTCTTCTAATATACAGTTAGCATAATATTTTTTGGCAGACTCTAAGGCAGGTGTGGGTACGACGACGAGCAAAGCGAGGAGGAGTGTTAGGCAGAACCATAATTCTACAGCGCGCTAGCCGAGCGAGCGTAGCGAGAGTGCCGCGGTAGCGGCCGGCGAAGCGCCAGAACTGAACACTTTTATACTACTTAATACTGATACTCGTACTATATAAGTACAATTTGCAAAGCGTAATGTTAGCTATAATGTCTTTACTTACAGCTTGGCAACGCCAATAAAGGCGTTGCCAAGCTGTTGTAATAAAAACAATATACTATAAGTACTAGGTAGTTCATAGTTATGTAACACGAGAATATAAAACAGTGGGAATAAATAAGTGTCATACCAGACGATAGTTATACAAAATAAACATATATATTTTGAAATTATATCAAACGTTTATTATATACAATGAGAGATTTTATACTTTTTATAATTTTATCATTTATTTTTATACCCATCATTACACACCCCATTTATTTGCATGAATTATGGTATATACAGTAAAGAACTATGAGTAACTTGGTATTTTATGAAACAATTCACTAATTGTTTGGTATCATTTTCACTGCCTACGCCGTAGTCGCTTTTCGCTACATACGAGGAAAACCACGGGATCAGCTACGAACGTAGCGTTAATAGCAATCATTTACTAAGACGGCAACAAGTTCTACGCGGACGAAGTCGCAGGCAACAGCTAGTTTATAATAAGAAATATAACTAGATATTACTCCTTAAAATAATTTGTTTCCTAAAAGGAACTTTACTACTTGGGAACTTTACTATATTTAATTAATTAGAGTCGCCTCTACGAGATTTATTAGCATTATCTTAATCCCTAACTTATCTCTTAATCTGACCAGCTTAAGTTTAAAGTTGATTATGCCAATAGGGAAAGTGGTTAGCAGCAATGGGTCAAGACTTGAAGCCACTCGGCTAGCCAGCGATGCGAGTTATATAGCAACACAGTACCTGCATAAAGCAAAAGAATTGAATGTATGTATGTATGGGTAATTTATGACAAATGATTAAATCATGGGCTTTTTATACGTGCAATTGTAACCATGGATCGAATGATGAATCGCTACATTACACTACTATGTACTTACATCTTACCCCGCAGGTAGCGCTCGGTTGGCCAATAAAGGTTAAAAGGTGGTGTACACTTGTACAGTCAGCAAGAAACAATACCGAAGCTCTGGAGATATTTTTTATAATACTTACCTATTTTGGAAAAGAATTATGTTAGTAACACTTACGTTCTAAGAGTGTTGTACCAAAAGCAGTGTGTCCGTTGTATTCGTCCTTCTACAGAGCGAACTGAAGGTCAATATTTCAATACAACCATTTGGCGTTCCGTTCGAAGTTGGTTTGAAGTCAATGTGTTTCGCGCTCATTCGCGAGTTGAACTTTTTTTGAATTCCAATCCTTTCGGATCTCGATACTCGATACCAGGTCGTCACGTTGATACTTACATTGGAAGAAAAAAACACATACTTACTAAAATCTGTTTTTTTTTTGTATTTACTTATTAGGATCGATATCAATCAAAGATTGTAATGTTATGGTTTTTAAAATAAATTGGACTGGTAACATTAAAAAGTCTTTGGACAGGTTGATTGAAATGAACCAATCACGTGCAAGAATCGTTGGCCAATCGGATTCGAGTTCCGGTCCGGTAGTTTTTAAGCGCCTAGTCGATCAAAAGGCGGGCATTCTAGAAACGGCACTGGAAGTGAGCGGTTGTCTTACTGTCAAGAAATAATCAATGTTAAATATATTAGCGTAGCATAAGCAGTGATTTGTCGAGCTGTTAATAAAGTACTTTAACAACAGTGAATGAGTTTAAATCGTCATAACTCAGAAGTGGGATTCTTACAAGGCTACAACCAGCCTTTCTGCGCTCGCAAGCTCAAGAAAAAAACGTAAGTACAAATTCAAACAAAAGTGGAGAGTTTGATAAAATAAATGGAATTAACGGTTAAATTTTTGCGAGGCCCAACGGGAACTACTCGGTTTTTAGCCCTCATTATTAGCTTGCAACGTAGGGCGATAACAGCTGCAATGGTTAATTGGTTTGAAATTAACCGTTAGTTTTCGAGATTACTGAATTTGTAGGATAAAACTGTATTTATCGTTACGGAGTAATTCCGGAGATTTATACGGTTGGTCTTGCATAATTATCTTGCTAGGTCACTCCCTAGATGGGCATGCTAGATAAAATTATAGTTAGAATAGTTTCAGGATTAAACTCTATTTATCATTACGGAGTAATTCCGGAGATTTATACGGTTGGTCTTGCATAATTATCTTGCTAGGTCACTCCCTAGATGGGCATGCTAGATAAAATTATAGTTGGAATAGTTTCAGGATTAAACTCTATTTATCATTACGGAGTAATTCCGGAGATTTATACGGTTGGTCTTGCATAATTATCTTACTAGGTCATTCCCTGGATGGGCATGCTAGATAAAATTATAGTTGGAATAGTTTCAGGATTAAACTCTATTTATCATTACGGAGTAATTCCGGAGATTTATACGGTTGGTGTTGCATATTTATCTTGCTAGGTCACTCCCTAGAGATGGACATTCTAGATAAAATTATAGTTGGAATAGTTTTAGGATTAAACTGTATTTATCGTTACGGAATAATTCCGGAGATTCATACGGTTGGTCTTGCATGTTTATCTTGCTAGGGCACTCCCTGGAGATGAGCATGTTCGATAATTCAGTGATAAATTATATGTAGAGCCGATATGTAGAGCCCATATGTAGAACCGATATGTAAAGCCGATATGTAGAGCCGATATGTAGAGCCGATATGTAGAGCCGATATGTAGAGCCGATATGTAGAGCCGATATGTAGAGCCGATATGTAGAGCCGATATGTAGAGCCGATATGTAGAGCCGATATGTAGAGCCGGTATGTAGAGCCGGTATGTAGAGCCGGTATGTAGAGCCGGTATGTAGAGCCGGTATGTAGAGCCGGTATGTAGAGCCGATATGTAGAGCCGATATGTAGAGCCGATATGTGGAGCCGATATGTGGAGCCGATATGTAGAGCCGATATGCAGAGCCCCTTTATGTTGACCCCTGAGGCCATGTGGTGAGGTTACCCCTGATAATGATCTACGGTAAATTCCAAACCACTAGTTTAAAATTTAACCAGTACATTTAGTCCATACGCTCAGAGTGGCTAAGCAGGCTAGTAGTGCCTGATTCAGTCATGTATGGCGTGTGTTGTTTAATTTATGAAAAGGCTGATAGGACAATGTTTGTATCTTAGAATAGGCTAAGTATATCTTTTAGAACAGTCTAAGTATCTGTTAGATTAGAACGGGCTAAGTATATGCCTGTTAGATTAGAACGGACTAAGTATTTCCGATAGATCGGGCTGAGTATGTCCGATAGATTGGGCTAAGTATGTCCGATAGATCGGGCTAAGTATGTCCGATAGATCGGGCTAAGTATGTCCGATAGACCGGGCTAAGTATGTCCGATAGATCGGGCTAAGTATGTCCGATAGATCGGGCTAAGTATGTCCGATAGATCGGGCTAAGTATGTCCGATAGATCGGGCTAAGTATGTCCGATAGATCGGGCTAAGTATGTCCGATAGATCGGGCTAAGTATGTCCGATAGATCGGGCTAAGTATGTCCGATAGATCGGGCTAAGTATGTCCGATAGATCGGGCTAAGTATGTCCGATAGATCGGGCTAAGTATGTCCGATAGATCGGGCTAAGTATGTCCGATAGATCGGGCTAAGTATGTCCGATAAATCGGGCTAAGTATGTCCGATAGATCTGGCTAAGTACGCCTGTTAGATTAGAACGGACTAAGTATGTCCGATAGATCAGGCTAAGTATGTCCGATAGATAGTGCTAAGTATGCCCGATAGATCGCGCTAAGTATGTCCGATAGATCGGGCTAAGTTTGTCTGATAGATCGGGCCGAGTATATTTTATTTCATGAGATAAATTACAGTTTAAAGTTGGCTTAGTCAAAATTATAAGAATTTGTGTCACAATCGTCACAAAATAACACACAGCGCTCAACAAAGTTGTAATTGTTCGAATCTAATTTAGTGTGTGCGCTCAGCTGATATTCTTAGGCATTATGGTCGCTTATCGCGGTATGCACGGCGATACAGTCGCTGCCTAAGTTTGTAATATCACAGTCGATACTCGAACTCGACTCGGCGATTGCACGAGTGGGAAAATCAACTATGTTTTTACATCCAAAGCTATTCAGTACGTCATCTATCCGCTGTTTCGCACTGTTATTTGATAAGTAATCTACATTGTGGTCATCAACTATCAGATACCTTTTATTTTCGTCATTAAGACTACTTAAAAATAATTCCAGTTTCTCCAAATAAATATCAAAGTCACCATTTCTTGTTCTATCTGATAGAACGGGCTAAGTATGTCTGATTAACGTGTCTTAATGTCCGTACACATATCAAAATTTCAGTATAAGTGTAGCTGTAACATACTTGAATAATATAATTCAGTAGCAATTAATTACAATTTCAAATGCACCGATCTGGAAGGAGGTACAGGCCAACTATGTCCGTTAGATTAGAACAGGCTAGGAATGTCCGTTAGATTAGAACAGGCTAGGTATGTCTGTTAGATTAGAGCTGGCTAAGTATGCCTGATTGAATCACCTGTGCTTGCACTATGTAAATGTGTAATCACTCTGCAAACACAGGTATGGCACAGGCTAAGTATGCCTTGTCAATTATAATTATGCAAGTACCACTACCGGGCAAACAAGCATTTATTTAGATGTATGTACTTTAAATAGTATCCGAAATTAATGCCTTCTAGTAACTTTACTATTTTAAAATTAAAAAATGTAAGTGCTTGAACATGGTTAAGAACAAAGATCTTATAAACTAGAATAATTCATGCGTATCCAACCTGCATGCAGTTGTGCAAAGATTTCTGTAATTTTATGACTACTTAGTAGGGTTAGGCTCAAAGTGAGACGCTTTATACCACAGAGTTCCAGTTAACGGGTCTGTTACATGGCAACCCTCAGAAACCAGCACACAGCCAGGTGTGCCTGTAATGGGTTATCGAATTACTTGCATCACCATGTGCGTACTACTAAACGGGCCATGTGAGCCTATGATATGTTTTATGCCAGCAAGCTAGCGTGTGTGACCACGTGCGTAGCCGCTAAAAGGCTATGCCTACAGTGATGATACATGCAGTGGGAGATTAAATGCGTAACGACTATGGTTACTATTATCATTTTTCTGACTGGCGGAGTTTTAGACTGAATGAGAATGAGAATCATTTATTCGTAAAAAAATAGGTACGATAACTTGGTCTTAAAGAAAATAAACATGTGAGACACGTTGTTTTGTCATTAGGCGTACGAGTATGATATAATGTTAATCATAAATTATAATTAATGCTTAAATAAATAGATCAAACTACAAGAATGTCGTGCAAATCATATTAAATAACGAGAAACATTCACTACGATAGTTTTGATTAGCAAAAGATAATACATTATTTAAATGTCAAAAAGAGAAGATTCAATAAGATTAATATAAATTGTCCGCGTAATAAATTATAAGTCAGTATCATTTAAAAATTGTTATACTACGAGTATAATAAATGTTAGACTATAATAACATTTTTCAATATATGTATATGTTGTCTGGAATTTTATTAAATATTTGTGGCACCATTCCCAATACACTTTTGCGTAACTACCAAGGCGGTTTTACGTAAGTAATTTATTACGCAATGCGTTTTCGTACTGTGGTCTGGTTTTTCGTACAGGGAGCCTTCGTATGTCAGCAATTTTCCGTACAATTTAGGATTACATTTAACAAAAGAGCCGTTTCCAAAATATATAGACTGGGTAAGGTTAGTGATCTAAAATATAGAATGCAGCTAAGAAATGACATTTTAAGACCACACATTGAGTGGACTAAGTTAGGTAGTGATGAACTGAGCAGTTAGTTAAGATAGAGTTTGAGATTAAGGTTCATGTTTGAGATCTGATTTGGATTCAAGTTTGGGAGGATGTTTTAGTCGGTGGCTCGAGCCACTAGCTTTGGTTTTATTCTGGATTTAAATATAACTCTATAAAATATTGTTTTGTTATTCCGAGATGATGACAGCCGATGCCGAGTATGAGACGCCAGATGAAACACGAGGCGTCATACGGAGGAGGAGTAGACATCAGAAGTCATCTTCACCCCGGAGGCACCACAAGAAGGCGCGTAAAGATGTTCCAACGACGACTTGGACTGTTGAAGACGTCGGAGCTACCAGTCAATCCAGTCACGATGACAAAAATGTTGTCAGCAGAGGGTTTCACCGTCTCACAGCCCAGTGGCTTTCCAGCACAAGGAATAATTTTGAAGGGGGTGTATTGGAAATGATCGTGTGCTTTGAAAGGCCGATCTGACTAAATTAAGAACCGATAAGGTCTGATTTTCAGATATACATAATTATGATTCTTTACTATATGATTGTTATCTCAACTAACATGCATTTGATTATTTAACTTTAACTACTAGCTATAAAAAGGTACATCTTCAAAGTAAATCTTTTAGTTTAGGCTGTAATAAAGTTTTTGGGTGAAGAATATTTTTAATTGTTTATCGAAAGTGTTTGGTTCAATTAAAATTTTAACGATTTTGGTTAATGATTATAAATTCTGATTGTGACTCATCTAAGCTACGCGAGATATTTTTTAAAAATTTGGAAAACCGTAACTTTGGGTTAATAAGATTGTGGTTATTTCTTCTATTATTTATACTTTCTTAATGAACTTCTGATAAACTAGCACGTCTCAAAATATACCTACATGGAGGCAAGGGTGAGCATACGGTATTTGAGAAAATATGGTCTGCCTGAGTCCATTGGGCCAAGATTTTCAAGTATCCTCATATATTTTATTGAAGGATAAATATTTTATCTGTATCGGTACTATTCCCCATAGATCAAGACCGTATGAGAGCCTAGAATAGGTATGCACATGCATAGTACGCAGTGTGGGCTGTCTTAAATTCCGTTACGCGCTTGAGATGCTGGAGATGAAGGGCGTAGGCGAAGGAGGATAGTTTTTTTTTGGAGATGTTTAAAATATGTGACGTCCAATTCACATTTGTGTGCAAATTTACTCCCAATAATGTTGCATCGTGTAAGTTTTTTTAATTTAGTGTCTTTGTAGTGGTAAACTATTGGCAATGTGGCTCCCTGATAGGGCTTAAATTGAATTATTTTAGTTTTGCTGTGATTAAGCTGTAAGTTGTGAGGTTGTAACCAGTTTACAATTCTAATTATGATCAGAGTTAATTTGTTATTAATTCCGTTAATATTACCACACGATAGCAATATAGAAATGTCATCCGCGAAGAGAGTACAGTGGTCTTCCAAATCGTTTGGAAGATCAATTTTGTACACAAGGAATAATATATACCTACATCCCAGGACACTCGTACCTTGCGGAATAGAGCCTATCACAGGGACTATCAGATCGAATATTTTGTGTTATTTCTGTTTGGAGTCCGCGTTCAATTCCTACATACTGGAAGCGATTGGTAAAATATGAGTTAAACCAGTCGAGGGCAGAGCCTCGTGTTCCCGAATTGTACAACTTGCCCAATAGTAAATAATGACAAACTCTAACGCATGCGTATTTCATATCGTTAATAAGTTAATAACCTTGAGACTCTTCGACATATTCGTAGATTGCTAGTGTCGTTGAGCGATTTTTCTTGAAACCGTTTTGGTTATCATTCAGTAGGTACTTTATATTTTTCATAAAAATGGTATAGTTGTTTTATCATAACCGGTTCATATAATTTAGTACATGTTGGCAGAAGGCTGGCAGTAATGGTCGGTAATTATTTACATCAGATATTTCACCCTTTTGTGAACGGGCTTTATTAAGGATTTTTTTAACGCGTCTGGTAAATTGATTAACTAACTTATAATATCGTATAAGTCAGAATGTACTTTATGGGTCAACGGGACTTAAAAATTAGTTAAGGGTGTTTTACTGGCAGTCATTGTAAGGGAATTTCCTATGGAGTAGAAAAATATGTTGAACGAGTTCGCAATTTCCTTAGGGTTAGTCTGAAATTGTTCTGTTTTTTTTGGATGCATTTATTCAACGCATTCCTTAGAGTACTATCAAATAGGTTATATTTTCGACAACCGTTTTGTTACTTGAGAATATAGAATGTTATGGTTGTATAGATCGAATTTATAGAGAATGTAAATGATACATTGAAATACTATATGTGTAATTACATAGTGATGAAATACAAGTAAAAATGATAATAATAATTATGATATATGTATCCTTAGGTAAGAATAATTATATGAATAACATTTCAGTAGAAGTAATCACAGATCAGTGCATTCTGCAATGTGAATTCAATACCTGTAAATGTTATTTCTCTCAGTATAAGGATCATTAACTTAATTTATGTAAGGTGCGTGCACCGGGACGTTGCACGAGTCGGATGGCCGAATGTTATGGTTTTTAAAATAAATTGGACTGGTAACATTAAAAAGTCTTTGGACAGGTTGATTGAAATGAACCAATCACGTGCAAGAATCGTTGGCCAATCGGATTCGAGTTCCGGTCCGGTAGTTTTTAAGCGCCTAGTCGATCAAAAGGCGGGCATTCTAGAAACGGCACTGGAAGTGAGCGGTTGTCTTACTGTCAAGAAATAATCAATGTTAAATATATTAGCGTAGCATAAGCAGTGATTTGTCGAGATGTTAATAAAGTACTTTAACAACAGTGAATGAGTTTAAATCGTCATAGTAAGTAAGAACAAAATAGTTTACATACCAAATCTTTTTTTGTAAAACGCAGTCCCTACTCTTACACAGCGGCGCGCGTGGAAGCGAGCGCACGAAACACATTGAAATTAAAAAATATATTAAAATGTGAAATGTAAGTAAGTATATGATACCCTTCAAGTCTGTTGTGCGCTCTAAGGTTTTATTCAGACTATTTTTTATTCAGTTGATATTTGCATATATATCCATCAACGCATTTGCTTTTGGAAATCAGTTCCATTGGAAAATAAATGTGGAAATGTTCTCGTGGCTTGGCGAGTATTAAAGTGAAGTCTGTTAAAACTTTGTTTTTAAACTAAATTATTTATGTTCATCATCCTCCTTAGCGTTATTCCCGGTAATGCCCCTAAAGGAGCCCGGGGTCCGCTTTGACACCTAATCCCAAGATATGACATAGGCACTAGTTTTACGAAAGCGATTGCCATACTGACCTTCCAACCCAGAAGGAAAACTAGACCTTATTGGGATTAGACCGGTTTCCTCACGATGATGATTCCTTCACCGAAAAGCTAAATAAATATAAAAAGTAAATATTCCCTATTTTCCGAAAAACTCATTGGTACGAGCCGGGATTCGAACCCACAAAAGTAAATTATTTATGTTAATAATCATAAACCCAACAATTTACCCGTGTGGTGTCGGGTTAGAATTTCACCACCCCCTTTCTTCCCGTGGTTGTCGTAAAAGTCGACTCAGGGACCAGGGTTGAAGTGTGTTGTGGGCGATGTGCTAGCAACCTATCACTGCAATATCACATTTAGTCGATCTTTTATACCCACATTTATGCTAAAAGTGGCGCTGGAACATACGTTTCATGTGCTCTGCCTACCCCTTTGGGGAATAAAGGCGTGAATGTATGTATGTATGTAATAATCATAAAATATAATTAGTACAATGTACTTATTATTATATATTTTTTTTTAAATAATAGGTAAGTACAGTATTTGACAAACTTTAATCGTGCGTCTCCATCTTCAAAATTCAAAATCATAAAAATAATTAGATATTTTGAACACGGTCAAGATTTATGGCGACACTTACCTCTATATAGCGCAATTTAGGTTTGTTCAGAATAATGTCAACGAGTATAGGTACTTGTTACTCGTCGGCCACTCTAAGCGGTAATTGTTTTAAAATATGAATTACGGATGAGACGACAGAAATTATAGCGTTTACTGTATTATATGAACGCCCGCGGCACGATGACCCGGACATGGAGATGATCACGAGCCATGTCCACGCAATTCCCCGGCTTGTTTACGTATTTTAACAATAAAATTCCTTTCTTGAATAAAACCCACCTTTTTAATTAAACCACAAAGAAAAGCGTAATTGATTGCCCTTTGTTATTTATTGCTTCATTTTGAAAGGAATTTAAGACGTAACTTGCCCTTGGGGATTCGTGGCACAATCAGGAATGATCAAAATGATTACTTACCTACCTTCATATATATTTCTTCGTTTATTTGTTCAGTCCTTTAAGATGCGACTTAAATATTTTAACAGCTGTGTTAAAATAATAGTCATTTTTGATAGCTATGAGATTTTTAAACAATATCATTTTGTTAGTTGCTAGGTACCTACCTACTATTATATTAACTTTAATAATAGTAGGTACCTAGCAACTAACAAATTGAAATTGTTTACTAACTAAGACTATCAAAATTATTGACACCATGTCCGTGTTATATTAACAATAAATTTTCTGATGAGTTTACCCATAATTTAAGCAAGCACTGGCAAGCCGTAATATTGAAAAGTACCGACCTATATCAAAATTATGTCAGTTTAGTAAACTCCTAGAAAAAATTGTTACTGACCAATTAGCTGCTGTTGTGCGACACCATATAATACCCAATCAACATGGGTTCTACAGAGGCCGTTCAGTTGATACAAATTTGTTAACTTTCACGAATGATATATTACTAGCTATGGATGATGGATTCTCTGTGGATGCCGTGTATACCGATTTTTCTAAGGCATTTGACAAAATATGTCATTATACCTTATTATGTAAGCTCTGGGAACTCGGTATACATGGTGATTTGTTTCGTTGGATCAAGTCATATGTAGAAAATCGCACACAGTCGGTGGTAGTATCAGGGTTTACCTCTCAAAGTAAATATATCAGCTCCGGTGTCCCTCAAGGCTCCCATTTGGGCCTCTATTGTTTACTTTATATATTAACGATATCGTAAAATGTATCTCCCACTCCTGTGTTCTTCTTTATGCCGACGATGCAAAAATTTATAAAGTTATTCGCAATTCTTCTGATTGCGAACTGTTACAGAATGATCTTTGTAATTTTGAGAGCTTTTGCAGAGATAATAATTTGTTTTTAAACATAGACAAATGTAATGTAATTAGTTTTTCTAGAAAAAAAACATCGTCTTACTTTAATTACAAAGTATGTAACCAAGACCTGGTAAGAGTAAACGAGATTCGTGATCTTGGAGTAGTCATGGACGACAAATTATCATTTATACCTCATATAGATTCCATCCTAGCTAAGTCTTTTAAACAATTAGGTATGATCCTGCGAATTGGTAAACCTTTCAGGAATACCATAACACTGAAAATTCTTTATAACAGTTATGTACGAAGTCGGCTTGAGTTTGCATGTGCTGTTTGGAAACCCCATTACAGCATTCATATTGATAGGATAGAGAGATTGCAGAAAAAGTTCCAAAAAGCCCTTGATTTCAAATGCGGTATTGAATACAAAGATTATGTGGAATCCTTAAACCGACATAAAATGCAGTCGCTTGAGTGTCGGAGAGACTGTGTTGATTCTGTGCTATTATATAAAATAATAAATAGTCATATTGATGCCCCTAGCTTGTTGAAAGATATATGTATAAGAGTTCCAGGTAATAAAGAACGCCGATGTCGATGATGCAAGCATTTATTCTCCATCCCATATAGTAGAACTAACTATTCTAAAAATATATTTATTAAGCGGGCATGTGCACTCTATAATGAAAATAACATTGTAAAAAATTTAGATATATTTAACTGTACCATAAGTTCAATAAAAAAATTATTTAGGACTAGTAGTATGTAAATCTTTACGTTATCTGTCAATATACAAAAGTATTAATATACGTCATGTTTGTCGATACTTACTCAAAATTGTTAAAAGTTGTTAAATACGTAGAACACGTTTCCTTTCACTGCGTTTTTCTGTGAAACTGTTTTTACTAATTATCTATAACTTCTTACTGATCAGATTAGGCTTAACTTGATCCAGGATAGGTACTTTTTCGTGTTTGTATAAAGATATGTTTAATAAAAATGGAAACTATAGGTCTAGATTAAGAAATAAATTGTATCAATATTTTTTGTACGACCGTTTGTTTCATAGTTAAATAAAATAAATAAATAAATAAAATAAAATAAATAATTTAACATTTATCGGTCTTTAAAAAGCCATATATTTGCATAAAATTAATTGATTCCATTGTACACGGGCTATCAATTATGATTATGAATCTCTTGCCGTTGGGCATGGTTGTTACATTCGCTTTCATAGATAGCTAAAGTAGACCAAACTTTGACCGTAATTTAATTTAATTGAATGCATATATATTATACTGGTTACCTAGGTACTTCTATTAATAATAAGTGAAGGTCGAAAAGGGAGCAATGTAATTTTGATGAACAACATGAAAGAAAAGGAGTGGGCATTGTGTTTCCCCCTGTTTTGGCATACTTTTAGGGTTCCGTAGTCAACTCTCAGTCTGTCCGTCCGTCTTCGGCTTAGCTCAGTAACCCTTACAAATAGAAAACTGTAATTCGGTAGGGTAGACCGGGGTAAATAGTACCACGGGTCAAAAGTACCATCGCCTATAACTCTGCAACCACATCAAAATATAAATGTGTGTGTATACACCAGTGTGCCTTGAGCGTGTTTCTACCTGCTCACTAGTAGGCGACTCGCTACCGTGCGAAAAGCATGTGCTACACGACGATTTGCATTTTTGACTGACCAAAGTAAATATTTACGATTTACGTTTTGTACTAGTGTTTATAATTTAATAGTCGCAGTGTGAAAATTGGACTGAATTGCGATTCTCTAGTTATTAAAGTTTTTAATGTGTCACAGTGTGGGGGTCAGTTAGATATAGAAATCGAGATTTTTGAAGGTTAGTGAGTGCGAGTAAAAAAGGCCAATTGTATCACAGCACTCGGGGTTAATTGTAACGTTACAATTGACCCCGTGCTACAATTGACCCAAAGTTTGTACACGACTGCTAAAATAAGACAATTGAAACTAATTATTTTTGAAACAAGTTAAATCTCAGGTAAATATTTTATGTTATACCTATGATTCATCCCGATGATTCATACAATACTTCGGGATGTATATACATTATAATACACGCAATGCCATCCGTTTCAGTGGTATTATTTAAAATTTATTTGTGGTGAAGGATGGGGTTGATTGTACCAGGGGTCAATTGTAACTGTATGGGATTATTAATTGTTAAGTAATTCGTTATTTTGTTGCATTGAGATGTTGTTATTGCTTGTAAGGTGTGTGCTGTGAGTGAGCACCCCTAAGTATTTATTTTATAATAAGTCATAATATGTTTCAAAAACTTGGAAAATATTATATTACGTTTTGTTCAACTGCAATGCTACCTGTGTCTAGTGTAAATATGAGTCTCTATAATTAAGACTGATGTAACGTAACAGACTGATTCGTTTTAAGAAATTAACAATAATCACTGATTGATTAAAACATTATTTTGGGTTTTATTTACCTCTGATTATCTGGTACAATTGACCCGTACTAGGGGTCAATTGTAACACAAGACTTCATGAACAAAAACTCAATTTACACCATTCTGGTGCGATTAAATGAAAATATTTTTCTAGATTCTGATAGCCAATGAGACGAGAATGTTATATCCTGAGCGATTTTTACGTCGTAGCTTTATATTCTGAGTTATAGGTCATTATTTCTAAAGTGGTACCATTGCCCCCGGTCTCCCCTACGCGGACAAAACAGTAGAATGAAATCCGGTTTTATTTTTATTCTAGGGATTTGAAAAAAAGCGTGGCAGTAGTATACATAATATAATGAATTTAAAAGGAAAACCATCACGGGTCTGTAGGCATACCTAACTAAAAAAAATCGTTTAATTATTAGGTAGTTTTTAGTTGTAGGTTTAAGGCGCCGTAGGTTCAGCGAAGTGAAGCGAACAGAGTTTTTGAAACTAATACATCTGTTTATAATAACATGGTTTAAAAAAATACGAATAGTAATCTTGAAGCTTTTCTTCAGGGAAATCAGTGAATCGAAACATGATTAAGCAATTTTAGCTCTATAGAAAAAAATAACGAACATAGGTCTAAAAGGGTCTAAAATACACTTAGAATATTCGTCACAAATTATGCACAAAAGCTAAGAATATTAAAAAGGCTTTTAAAAATTGGCAATATCATGTTTGAGAGAAATCAGTGATTACTTTTTAATTTATTTAAACGGTCAAAAAATTTAAATTAAAAAAACATGATATACGCGCTTCCGAGCACGCACATCCATCTCGCTCACGCTTATGCTCAGTGAGAGGGAGAGAAGACTATGAACCTACGGCGCCTTAATAAGTATTTAGGTTATGCCAAATAGAGGGAACCGAATATAACGTACCTATCTTATAAGTCTGCATAGAAGGTACTAGTTTGTAGGTATACAGGGTGACATTTTAATCAGTGTCCAATTTTTTGTAGGCATTTGGTATCACTTATAGACTCCATTTTTGAAAAAAAACTAGTAGGTATTTTTTAAATTATATATTGTCTATACCAAAATAATTATCCGTACAGCGTGGTTACTGGGCATTCAGTACCGCGCGGAGCGGGGCGGGGCCGAGGGAGGGGAGGTGTGCCGTGCGCAAACCTTACTACCCGCTGAGGTGCCCTCACGGTAAGGTTTTTTTGGGATAACTTTAAGCAGCAATTACTATTTTTTTTTGTACTGAACGATATTAAATAAAAAAAAAACATATTTTATAATTTTGCAGAAGAATCTTATACTTGAATTTGGACACTGATTAAAATGTCATCCTGTATGTAGAATAGTAGAACATCAAGCTTAGCCAGGCATTGTCCTAGCTTAGAGGCTACGGTGAAATTCTGTACATAACTTTACAAAATAATCTCAATGTCGCAATAAACTCATCATAGTTGATTGTTGATTAGAATTATCTATTGGGTGAGTGAGGTGAGTTATGATGCGTTGTTTTAGTTCTAGGTATCATAGTTTAATATAGGTTCTGTAAACAGCGTTCTATGTCCATGACGAGCCTTTGTGGATATTGTGAGTGGGTGAAGGAATAGCGACGATCTTTATTAGTCAGCCCTTCCAGCAGACATACTATGTATAAGGCGTTGGCTCCGAGGCAACGGAAACGATGTAAACAATGTGGCACTGCCTACACAGTGTCACTTTTGCAAATAACGATAGTGGAACAAAGAAGGTATGTTCCGTCAGCAAAGTAGTCAGTTGCATGCAGAGGAGCGCAGCTAGGTAACTATTTTGTAGACTGTACGAATGTAATGAAAACAATGTTGAGTTGAGACTCGCTGTGCTTACAAATTGATTACTGGTGGGTACTTACATAAATAAATTCTACGGTAGCCTAGTGGTTCAGGCATGCGGCTGTCAAGCGGCGGTCGTGGGTTCGAATCCCGGCTCGTACCAATGAGTTTCTCGGAATTTATGTACGGAATATTTACCGTTAGCTTTTCGGTGAAGGAAAACATCGTGAGGAAACCGGTCTAATCCCAATAAGGTCTAGTTTTCCCTCTGGGTTGGAAGGTCAGATGGCAGTCGCTTTCGTAAAATTAGTGCCTATGCCAAATCTTGGGATTAGGTGTCACAGCGGACCCTGTTGGGCTCCTTTAGGAGCATAACCGGGAATAACGCTAGGAGGATGCCTTACATAAATAAATTCTATAAATCTTTCGGATGTATATCTGACGTGAGAAGTCCGAGGGACGTACGAAGAGGGACACTAAGTTAGTCCCTTAGGTATTCAATAAGGAGAGGGGAGTTACCAAATATTTTATTTTAAAGCAGAGTTGCCTCCCAATATGATCATGAAATAAGATCAGTTATTTAGGTACCAAATTATAGCGAATAAGGCCATGCTAACATGACAAGATTACCAAAGTGTGTTTACTATGCAAATTAAGTAGAAATACGGTTCAAATATCTTGACATTTGATAGTGCCTAAACATTAAGTCATGCTAGAGTGGGTAAATGCAAGGTCTGCGCTGTGCATCTAGGCTAGGCCACCTTGTAATGGAATTATTGCGCTAAACAAAATATGTGCAAAATTTGACCAGAAGAAATAAACCAGAAATCTAACGTTAGAATGTTATAATGGGCGTAACAATTCAGTAATTTTATTTTTGTTTTTGTAGGCGGGATCCCGGTACTCATACAATAAATCAAAACCAGAATCTGCTATTAGTCAAAACCGGTCTTTGTTTTAACTATTGATCATTATATTGGTGTTCTTTTTCCATGTTTTACCAGCAATTTTTAGTCTATAAGACGCCAACGAGGCTGGATATATATTCTTTTATTTGTCAAGAAAAAGGTTTAAAAACCGGCGAATGAAGTTCAACTAATAATAACTAATGGCTCTGTGAGCAGCAACTGGCAGGCCTGTGTTTTATTGAACTTCTTTTGACAGAATCGACAATTTATGTCTACAGGTATAATTAAATAAATAAGTATTAGGTGACACTCTTACACTCAATACGGCTTGACGACGATATATTTAGATATAAATACATGGAAAACGTAAAAAAAAGATAAATAAATAAATAAATATTTGCCCTTACCGGGATTCGAACCCAGCACCTTCAGCTTCGTAGGCAGCGTCTACCCACTATTAGGCTAACCGGTCGTTAATTATTGAACAGAGGAGAACAACCGGACATCTGAACATCCGGACATACTAAATAATTTAGGCCCAAGCTGAAACTGAGAACTTCGTTCGCTTCGCTCGCTCGTTCAATAACAAATACACGTTAGTTACGAGTCAACCCAGGTAAAATGAGCTCTAGCGGCCATGTATAGGTAGGTACATTTTGTATGGCACCCGGAGCTCTTTTAAAATGTGTCGAGGTACTTATACGGGATTTGATTTTCCTAGGTACCTAAATACTTAGATGAGCGCTTTTAATGCAGTGAAATTAGGACAGGCAAAATTAAAGGACGACTTTTACCTATCAGGGTATGTAGGTTATAGAGAGAAGTTTAATTTTATTTATTCTCCCCTCTCCTCCGGGGCGAGCTTCTACCCTTCGCGCCCATGAAAGTGACCCGGAGCGCGGTATTTTCCATTTTGAAAGAAAACCGTACACAATACATAAAAAGTGACTACTAACGAAATAATCCTTGATAAATTTACTATAAACCATTTGTACATACAAAAGCGATATCACTTACAGTTTAAACAAAATCTGCCACCAAATAAGATTTTTAATTTTTTAACATTTTCTTATACTGTAAGTTTATTTTTGTCAAAAACTTCAGCACAACACACTCCAGCGTCATAATATGTAGAGTCTGGCAAACGAAAGCGTGTCCTGGACTTTTTTAAAAGTGGCAACATTATAATCTGTCAAAGTCACGTCAAATTATTTTGTTTACACAATTATTTTGCATGAATAATTGCCGTAATATGGGTAAGTCAATAAAAAGTAATGTGCAAAAGCTGCTACATATTAAGTTCCAGCAAAAACAAGAGGAGAAAGAAGTGTTTTCCAAGAGAAACAACAATGTTTAGATGCGATGTCGGATTTTTTAGGTTAGTATGACTTTGTAATCTTAATCCTTGTCGGCTAATTATTTGTTATAACAATATTGACGAGAATGATCATACGTTTCTTATGTTTACAGATAATCTTGAAAATATTCAAGGAATCCGTAAAAAACAAAAAAAAGGTAATACCATACGTATTTTTTTTGAATTTGCCGCGTTTTCCCAGGTCACGCTTTCATTTGCCAGACTCTATGACTGAAGTAAAGAATAGCATATGCTCTTTTTAAAAAGGTATAATTTATTTCTAATCTCTTTCATTTACCCTTGCTGTGCTATATTTCTTAAAATGAAATAATTCGTCCATTCAGCGAAATGTAAGTATTATAGGTTTAACGGGGTTACTTTAAATACCATAGACTTTTTATAGGTTTTCCTGTAATACATAGGTACAGAACTCTTTTTCGTATTTTTTTCATATTTCTAGGCCTAGTACTTAAATTTTTAAATGAAAGGAAAAATTGAAAAATTTAATGCTCCGAGCCGGATTCGAACCGGCGACCACAGGCATTCATGGCCCGTCGCTACTAACCAACTGAGCTATCGGAACAATCCGGTTCGGGCACCAAATCCTTCAATCAGTTCCTTCATATAACGCCTTAGGGAGGCGTATGTAGCGACATCTACCAGAAGACTCAGGCTTCTTTACGGCACCAACGTCTCAAATTATGTTGAGAAATCGTCAGTAACGATGCGCCACCCCATACTAAATTAATATTTGTTTTTTAAGCAGTAGCGCTGCTAAAGAAAATTATAAATTTTTAAATGAAAGGAAAAATTGAAAAATATAATGCTCCGAGCCGGATTCAATTTCATTTTTCGATTTTTCCTTTCATTTAAAATTTTTTAATTTTCTTTAGCAGCGTTACTGCTTAAAAAACAAATATTAATTTAGTGGCCCCCATGTTTAAAGTTAATTTATTTACGTTACACTTCTGTGTTTGGGTCCACTTATTTACATAGGTGTACCAAATTTTAACTTAATCGGTCCAGTAGTTTCGGAGCAAATGGGCTGTGCCAGACGGACGCGGACTTACACAGACACACGACACGAGTGATCTCTATAATTCACATGGGCGCCCCCCCCCCCCCCCCCCCGTAAATTAGAAAAAAAAAGTTGCGAACGTGCGAATCGTGTGACATATCAAATGAAAGCGTACCTATATTATGAAAATCGCAAATTTTTTTTTTTGTTTCAGTTTTGAAGTGATTTAAGGACATAGGCGAAAGTTTACCATTTCCTCCCCCTTATCTCCTATTGTACTAGGCCTAGAAATATGAGAAAAATAGTTCTATGCCTATGTATTACAGGAAAACCTATAAAAAGTATTTGGTATTTAAAGTAACCCCGTTTGACTTGTCTTTTAATCTTTTAATCTTTAAATTGTCTTTCTAGAAACATTTTAGATAAGTATTTTTTATAAAAATGTTTACTTCATATAAATTTTACTTATCATGTTTAATAAATTACTCTAAGTCATTAGCTTAAGATTATGTTTCCACCTGACGATTTGAAAGTGTTTGTTACTGGGCCTACTTGAATAAATATCATTTTGAGTTTGATGATGAAGACACCAGATGTCTCCTGCAACTCCCCAAAATGTAGGGGAGACCGGGGGCAATGGTACCACTTTAGAAATAATGACCTATAACTCAGAATCTAACGCTACCACGTAAAAATCGCTAAGGATATAACATTCTAGTCTCATTGGCTATCAGAATCTAGAAAAATATTTTCATTTAATGGCATCAGAATGGTGCAAATTGAGTTTTTGTTCATTAAGTCCTTGTGTTACAATTGACCCCTAGTACGGGTCAATTGTACCAGATAATCAGAGGTCAATAAAACCCAAAATAATGTTTTAATCAATCAGTAATTATTGTTAATTTCTTGAGACGAATCAGTCTGTTACGTACATCAGTCTTAATCATAGAGACTCGTATTTACACTAGATAAAGGTAGCATTTCAGTTGAACTAAAAGTAACAATATTTTCCAAGTTTTTAAAACATATTATGTCGACTTATTATAAAAAAATACTTAGGGGTGCTCATAGCACACATCTTTCAATCAATAAGAACATCTCATTACAACAAAATAACGAATTATTTAACAATTACTAATCCCATACAGTTACAATTGAGCCCTGGTACAATCAACCCCATCCTTCACCACAAATAAATATTAAATAATACCGCTAAAACGGATGGCATTGCGGGTATTATAATGTATATACATCCCGAAGTGTCGTATGAATCATAGGTATAACATAAAATACCTACCGGAGATGTAACTTGTTACAAAAATAATTAGTTTCAATTGTCTTATTTTAGCAGTCGTGTAAAAACTTTGGGTCAATTGTAGCACGGGGTCAATTGTAACGTTACCATTAACCCTGAGTGTTGTGGTACATTTCTCCTTTTTTACTCGCACTCACTAACCTTCACAAATTTCGATTTCTATATCTAACTGACCCCCACACTGTGACATATTAAAAACTTTAATAACTAGAGAGTCACAATTCAGTACAAGTTTCACACTACGACTGTCTAATTATAAACGCTAGTACAAAACGTAACTCGCAAATACTTACTTTGGTCAGTCAAAAATGCAAATCGTCGTATAGCACATTCTTTTCGCACGGCAGCGAGTGGCCGACTAGTGAGCAGGTAGAGACACGCTCAAGGCACACTGGTGTATCCACACCAGTGATCGGAATAGGCAGAGTATAAATACCTAAACTTAGTAGCACAGAGACAAAAAGTGGAGACTTCCTTACGACTATATTTTTGCGTGACTAAGATCCCGGGAACTTACTAAGTAACTATGTTATAAATGGGATCAAAAAACCATGTTTTTCGGGTTCAATAGAATCAATAGGGACAAAATAAAACAACCAATAATATAAACGGATTCTTTATAGATATATTACGTCATAATACAAATGAAATATCATAGAAACACAGTATAAACCCGTCTGTACTCGATAAAGGATGGTATGAAACTGTATTGTCAACTTATTATTAATGCATAAAAAGGATAGCAGGTAGCAGCAACAAGTGATAACGACATCTGGTTCCCTTTTACACGATAACAATAGGAACCACGAGAAATATAATAGATAAGACTACTATTTTGTCTATCTCTTTCACTTAAACACGAAATGTAAACGAGGATAAAAGAGACAGATTAATTTTAAAAATAGAATAAAATTGTTGTTTCTTCTTTAGTCCACAGAAATATAGAAGTAACAACAATTTTCTCATCGGTGATTTTCATGTAAAGTAAAAAAAATAGTGTTGCTGTTACAACTGAATTATTGATACATCTAAGATTCAATTATAGGATTTACTTTTATATAACTTTAATTTTTAATCCAGGAAGTCCCAGAAAAAAATGTTATCGCAAGGAAGTCTCCACTTCATGACTTTGTTCTACTAAGTTTAGGTATTTATACTCTGCCTATTCCGATCACTGATCCACACACATGCATATTTCGATGTGGTTGAAGAATTATAGGCGATGGTAGGTACTATTCACCCGTGGTACTATTGACCACGGTCTACCCTACTTAAAACTATAAAAGCACGTCACAGATTCTGATTTGATTCTGTTGAAATAGCAACTAATGAAGTGCCAAAGGTCTAATCACCTTTCTTGATGAATCGACGGAAATCCTCAAATATTATCGGCCCACATACAGCGATTTGTTTTTTTTCTGTAATAATCAATGCTCTTGTGGTAAAGTGGAAAAGAAATGTGGAAATGTTCATGTATGTGGCTTGGCGGAGTACTGAATTGAAGTCGGTTCAAACATTGTTTTGAAGTAATAGTAGTTTATGCGACTGATCCATAATGAGAGGCCTTAAAATACGAGTGTGGTTAATAGGATCACACGAGTGTTTTCAGGCCTAGTTATGTACAGTTGCATACACTACTTTATCTACACACATATCATAAGTAGTAGTAAGTAGCAGCAAAAAACCAACAATAAAATATATATATATAAATATATAAGTATTATATTACACGTCCGTGTTTGAGTCCACTTATTTACATAGGTGCACCAAATTTTAACTTAATCGGTCCAGTAGTTTCGGAGCAAATGGGCTGTGCCAGACGGACGGACATACACAGACACACGACACGAGTGATCTCTATAATTGTTCACTTGGGCTACGATATTTCGCTGAATGGACGAATTATTTAAATTTAAGAAATAGCACAGCGACGGTAAATGAAAGAGTATAGAAATAAATTATAGCTTTATAGAAAGAGCATATTCCATTCTTTACTTCAGTCATACATATTATGACGGTAAAGTGTGAAGTTTTTGAGAAAAATCAACATAAAGCAATAATAAAAAGCTCGCCACGGAGGAGGGGGAAGAGTAAAAAAATCTTTTCTCTGTAAGTTACATATGCTGATAGACAAAAGTCGTCCTTTAATTATGCCAAATTTTCCATACATTGGCGAGAAGATGAGGTACCTATTGTTTATAAGAACCTCTATATTTAGACTACGTCACGTTTATTTTAACCATACCAACAACCAACCTTGTCATATTATTCATAAATACACGTACCGATGTTGAGTTGGGTGTTCCCTCAATGAATATTTATCGGACAGCATCCGCGATGTCCATACCAGTCGTGAACCATTGTTATATAAGTAGATGTGGATGATTGTATCAGCAGATATATGGGACGGCTGAGGAGATTCATCGTCGATGCGGGGAATTATCTGCAGACGATTAGGACTTGATGGCACCAATCACTGGAATCCTGTCGTGATAACGACCTAGGTAATGAAGGTAAATGCTTGTGTCATATTAATCTTCTACCTTGGGTTATGGTATGCATAAGAAAATATTCCGATGGTCGGTTGACATAAACAAACGAAGACAAAGGTATACCTGGTAGGCAGGTAGGTAGGTACGGTCACCAGCACGAATATCTGCCACAACAATGCGCACATAAATATTTGACAAGACCTAACGGCCATACAAGTAGAGTCGTATCAGATATTTATGCGCGTTTCATTGTCGCAGATATTAATGCTGGTGACTAACTATACGCCGCTGACTGTACATTAGCAACGTATAGTTAGTAGCAGTAGTAGCCACATATATTGTAAAACGCCTACTCTCTCTCGCTCTACTCTTACAGTAATAGACGTGTACCGAAATGTTTGGCTACCTTGGTACGAAATGGAAACACAATTTATGAAGAGTGATGATTATGATCGATAGAAAAAAATCAACACATCAAGTTTAAAGTGAGCCATTGTTGTTTGTAAGTACCTACACGCTTCCAGATTGGTCCCGTTATTTGCAAAAATCCTTCCATAGCATTATGTCATATGGTATTTTATTGTGGGGCAGTGCCTCGGACATTCATTCGATTTTTGTTTTGCAGAAACGGGCTATTCGGGCGATATTATAGATTGAAACGTAGATACTCACTTACAGATAAGTTTAAAAATATTAATATAATGACATTGCATTGTCAATATATCTATGAAAATATTGTGTATGTACATAAAAACATAGCGAATTTTAGGAAAATGTGATACATAATATTAATACTAGAAATAAGCATAAGTTCGGGGTGGCATAATATATGCATAATAAGGAGGAGCTGGGGTGGTTAGAGTAGCGCTACCCCATTTCACGCAAAATAGGCACGCTGGATGTCGATTTGCGGAAAAGAGCCCAGTATACTAACTAACTAAGTTCGGGGTGCCACCAATCGGCTCCAAAAAATAAAAAAATCATTCATGGGTAATTGTGTAAGGTTTTATAACAAACTTCCTGGAAACGTAACTGAGTTATCTATTAATAAATCCAAGAACTATGTGAAACGTAAACTTATTTCGAAAACTTATTATAGCACACAAGACTACATGACTGATAAAACTTCTTGGGACTAATTTTGACTGGATTTATAATTTATTTATTCCTTTTCTCGTTTTATTAAATTTTTGACAATAAATTGTCTTTAAGAAACATTTTAGACAAGCATTTTTTAATAAAAATGTTTACTTCATGTAAATTTTACTTTTTATGTTTAATAAATTACCTACTCTAAGTAATTAGCTTAAGATCATGTTTCTTTTCTACCTGACGATTTGAAAGTGCTTGTTACTGGGCCTACTTGAATAAATATCATTTTGAGTTTGAGTTTGATGATGAAGAGAATGTCTCCAGCAACTCCCCAAAATGTACTTAAAACTATAAAAGTACGTCACAGATTCTGATTTGATTCTGTTGAAATAGCAACTAATGAAGTGCCATAGGTCTTAATCACCTTTCTTGATGAATCGACGGAAATCCTCAAATATTATCGGCCCACATACAGCGATTTGTTTTTTTTCTGTAATAATCAATGCTCGTTTGGTAAAGTGGAAAAGAAATGTGGAAATGTTCATGTATGCGGCTTGGCGGAGTACGGAATTGAAGTCGGTTCAAACATTGTTTTTATGTAAATTAAATAATAAGACGGCTTAGTTGTATTTAGGTACGCTATGTCATTAAGTTTGCAAAACTTGATCACCGAGACGATAACGTCTGCGCATAATTTGGATTTTGTTGATATTTTTTTAATAAAAATAGATGTAGAGGATCATCGTATAAAAAAATCCAATGCGAATAAGTCCGCGGAAGTGTTTACTCAAGAGGAAGTCAGTAGTCGTTGAACTCTAATGTGGTGAGTGCTCATAATAATATATTACATGTATGACGTCAGAAATTCGTTCAATTGAAAAACCTCTCAAGTAGTTTTTTTGCGTGCCCGTGCACAACATTTGCGAGGCAAAAAGTGACCTTTTATTGTTTTTATGGCTCGTGAGTAATTGTTAAAACAAACGAATATTGTGGGTTAGCAACTTCTATGTATAAAAAGATCATGAAAAAAAAAAATATGAAAAGTTTTACGTCTGTTTTTGAAAAGTGAATTGAAAACGAAAAAATCGGCCAAGTGCGTGTCGGGCCACGCGCAGGGTAGGGTTACCTAGTTGCCTGTCTTTATTCGTGTGCTCCAACTAAGTACATAAATGGTTACGTCCGAATTTGTACAAAAGTACACTTTACCAAATTACAGTTTTTTTAGTACCAAATAATGGTTACTGAGCTAAGCCGAAGACGGACGGCCAAACGGACGGACGGACGGACGGCCAGACGGACATGACATGGAATCTATAAGGGTTTCTTGTTGACTACAGAATCCTAAAAACCCATAATAATTTTGAACAAGCTAATCAACGATATTCCACACCATAGGTTTAAAGAGAAAAAATATACATCCCTAGTTTACGAGTAGTAGGGAAATGTTTTTTTTTTTTAACATTTTAATAAGTATGTGATAGGGGCCCAGGGCACTATAATCTCCTGAGAACCGTAGGTAACCTATAAGAAATTATTACCATAGCACTTGAATAAAACCGTGTGGGATAATAATTATAGAAAGCAAAAGAAACAAATCTAATTCAACTTTGAAACTTGAATATATTCCATTCAATATAATTATTTTGTTGTTTTCTATAGAACGCTGGGACTCCGGAGGATAGGATTAAGGTCGCGTTTGTTAATCGCAGGATGCACGAAAGGTTACCTACATTTTAATTGATTACCTTAGGTAGAGTTAGTATTTATAATGAAACACGGCACGAGAGTAATAAAACTGTGTTTTATTATTTTCCTTAAATTAAATAATGATAATCTAGTTATCTTTGACGCATAATTAGTAAGATTTGCACTTAAAACACTATATGGCTATAATATTAATAACATTCTAATACCATGTACTTATGAATATGTTATGTGGGGGTACCTGAAGTCAATACTGTGAACTCTAATGTAACAAGTACTTATGTAACAAGTAGGCACTTTTCCACTTCTAGACTAGGTAATAGTTGTGATAAAGAATTGCATTTATTTTGTAGAAACTGGTTATAGCAACAATTGAATTAACACTATCATACCTACTTCCAGAACCGACTAGGAGAGTTTATCTGTTCCACATACTTAATTTCAGGGTTCTTTATAAAACAGGTGATTTAATACAAAAAAACTGCAACATTATAACTCGGTTAGTTTACAAATTAAATATCACAATGTTCCGCGTTTACGTCTTCTTATTATAACACTATTTATGATTAACGAATAAACTTAAAATAGTTCGTCGTAGGCAAGAGTGCCTTATGCGGCCTTATTAATAAAAGGTGCCCGACCGAAGTGAGTTGATTCGTTAATGTTCAGTTATCTTCTTCCGTAACCTGGAACAAAAGAGAAACGAATTAGTACATCATTAATATTTTAGCTCAAAAAAGATTATATAAATAACACTAATTCACTCGATTCAAACCAATCAATTCAATAAAATATATTTTTATACTCGTCGACCTTAATGTTAAATTAAGACGTCGTACACCAAACTTAAATCACATACTTTTTACTATGGAGCTCCCAACTCAACATTTCATAACTGTTGAGACAACTTAAATGAAATTAACCAATCACGTGGCGCCTTTAATGTATTTCACCAATAGGACGCCGTCATGAGACGGTCAAAAGGTAAATAGACATCAACGCACAAAAAAGAACAAGCCGTTGGTTGCACTTCGTTTTCAATAGATACCAAGTTTGTTTAATCAGTTCAGTTGACTCGTAGAAAAAGTATTGTATACAATAGTTATATAATTAGCTCTTTAAGTCTCGTACCTTAATTAGGCCACTCAGCAAGCTTCGTGGCCTAAACGTGGTACTCGACTGAAAAAGCATACATTATATAACGATTGCATAAAATACTATTTCGTAGTGAGTGTAGTGACGTTTTGAGTGAGATCTACATACCTAATTTTGTGGCCAGTCCAATGCACTGCAAACTCTTAGCAGTTCGAAGTAGCAATTATGAAATACTATTTTTATCTATCAAAGTTTACATGTTATTGTTTTTTTTATAATGTATATTAAATTAACATAATAACATGCTTATCATATTTCAAGGGACAACTAAGTGGCCTTGTGTTTTTTACACCATAAGGAGTCAGTTGAAAAACACAATATAGTTACTATTAAACAGTACGGTATCGTACAGGTACCCTGATAACCCAGTTGTGTTACAATTAGTTATTCAAAATTGATATTTTAATTAAAATAAAAAGACCCCATACAACATATATCGTAAGATTCGTAAGAAGTGTTGTTTTTTTGAGAAATCAATGTAAGTAGTATTAAAATATCTCGAGAATACTGTCATCTTTGATCGTGGTATTGCTAAACCTATTTATGGCCAATGACACGCATATGAGTCGTGGCTCTGCCGTGCGATTTAGAAAAACGCTGTGATGCGCTACGGCGTAGCGCACGTAGCGATGCGTGGCCTCGAATGGGTGACCTTCATACTTAGCACAGGTTTACGTTCCGTGTTTATGGTTTATCCATATTTATTAGTAATGTAGTAAATAAACATTAATTGTTTGAATTTGAACATAAGTAAAACTAGTTATAGACTCGCCATACACCTATGGATCACACGCAAATAAATATTTAGTAAGTATGGCAATGTTATTAACAACAACATGCGTATCGTGCCTAGGTAGGTTTGTTACTGGTTTTACAACTCTAATCTAATGAAATTAGAATTAAAAGATACTTACTCAAGGAAAGTAGGTATCTAATAAGTAGGTACCTAAAGGAGCACATAACATTATTTTAGTATTATTTGTTTTTTATGAGAATTTAATAATGGAAAAAATAAAGCACTAGTCGTGTCTATTTAATGTACTTACTTAATGTAAGTGTAAGTTATTAATTAATAACTTACAACTGTTTTTTTTAACTAAGCATTCTAGCCCGAAAACGTTTGCATAATTAGAAAATTCAGGCTGTCGATTCCCCTTAGTATAATTATAAGTAAACTAGCTTCTGCCCGCGACTCCGTCCGCGTGGAACTCGTTTATATCGCAGCTCCATACAAACGTTTACGTTTACGTAATTTCACCCCATTAGGGGATGATTTCGGGGATAAAAACTGTCCTATATCACGCTCCATCCCTTCAACTATCTCCGCTTAAAAAAATCACGTCAAATCGTCGCTCCGTTTTGCCGTGAAAGACGGACAAACAAACAAACACACACAGACTTTCCCATTTATAATATTAGTATGGATACTAACCTCCTTTAGTGGGATATCCGGCAGAGGCATGTGCGCTAGCAGAACTGCTTGCAAAGCTGCCAGCCTGGCTGTATGCACCACTGGTGGCTCCCGCGAGACTCTTAGCGGATGCTATCGCGCCACTGTTGCTGTGTGCGAAATTCCCGCTTCCAGACGGACTGCCACCACTGCCCCTGCTGCCGCCACAGCCACCGTCACATCCGTCATCTTGGTGACTTCCGGTGTTAAATGCACCAGCAGCTGCTCCGGCTGCGGCATAAGCGCCAGCGGCACTTACACTTCCTGGTGCACCCGGATGTGCTCCCGCATTAGGCAGATTATTGCTATTTCCGTTATTGCCATAGCTACCAGCCTGAAGGCCATTTAGAGAACCACCACTTGGCTTACTTCCGAGCTTTCCATCATCAAAAGGTTTCAGAAGCCCTGGTGGACCGCCGAATCCTCCCGAGTATGCAACAGCATTCGCACTAGCTGACGCACCTGCACCAGCGGCGGGCCCGGCTATATCGTTATTCGAGTTACCAGAGCCATATGACGAGGATGATTGGCCAGGCTGTGAACCGCAATTGCCAGATGTGCAATGGGAGGGTTTGTTGTAATTATTGGAAGTGGGAGATGTTGGAGCTACTCCGTGTGAAGTGGACGGGAATGCGCTTGTGCCCGGATGTGCAGGTTGACTTGTTGGATGTTGACCTGTCGGGTACGATACTGGTTTAGAGGGCACTGAGTAATCGTCGGGCTTTAAAATTCCGGTTGGGCCTCCAAAACCGCCGGTATACGGAGGTATTTTGTCTTCGGAAGAGGGGTATGTACCGCTGCCTGGTTTAGCAGTACCAAAAGATCCCGCCGCAGCATTAGCGCCAGCGGCTGCACCGTAAGAGCCAGAGTTAGAAGGCGAAGTAAACGGAGGAGTATACGTAACACTCGGTTTGGAGATTGAACCTGGGCTAGGTTGAGCTGAGGGTACTCCGGCACAGTTAGAAGTTCCACAGTTTGTAGAAGCTGTTGCACCCGCTGATGCGATTGTGGGAGAATTTCCTTGCGAATAACTGGGGAATTTTGATCCTGGATATGTACTAGCTCCAGTAGGATTGGATGCTGATGAAGGGTAAGTGCCGCAATTTCCATTAGCACAGTTGGCACTAGGAGCTGATGAGGTTGGTGAATATCCTGGAACTTTGGCACCGGCATAAGATCCCGTAGAGGTGGGAGCTGATGAAGGATAACTGCCACAATTTCCGTTGGCACAGTTGCTACCAGGAGTTGTTGGCGTAGGTGAATAGCCTGGAGCTTTAGAACCCGGATATGATCCCGCGGTACTAGGAGCAGATGAAGGATAGCTGACGCAATTTCCGTTAGCACAGTTGGCATTAGGAGCTGATGAGGTTGGCGAATATCCTGGAGCGTTAGAATTAGAACCCGGATAAGATCCCGCAGTACTAGGAACAGATGATGGATAACTGCCGCAGTTTCCGTTAGCACAGTTGACATTAGGGGCTGATGGCGTCGGTGAATAGCCTGGGACTTTGGAACCTGGATAAGATCCTACGGTACCAGGGGCAGATGAAGGATAACTGCCGCAATTTCCGTTAGCACAGTTAGCACTAGGAGCTGATGACGCCGGTGAAAAGCTCGGGGGTTTGTATTCTGGATAGGACCCCGCAGTACTAGGTGCCGAAGAAGGATAACTGCCGCAATTACCGTTAGCACAGTTGGCATTAGGGGCTGATGAGGTTGGCGAGTATCCCGGGGCTTTGGATCCTGGATAAGATCCCGCAGCAGTAGGAGCGGGAGAAGGGTAAGTGCCGCAATTTCCGTTGGCACAATTGCTACCAGGAGCTGTTGGCGTCGGCGAATAGCCTGGTGCTTTGGCACCTGGATAAGATCCCGCAGTACTAGGAATCGATGAAGGATAACTACCGCAATTTCCATTAGCACAGTTGGCACTAGGGGCTGATGAGGTCGGCGAATATCCTGGAGCTTTAGAACCTGCATAAGATCCTGCAGCCGCGGAGGCGGTTGAAGGATAACCGCCACAATTTCCATTAGCACAATTAGTATTAGGAGCTGATGCTGTCAGCGAATAACCCGGAGCTTTAGAATCAGGGTAAGATCCCGTAGCGCTGGGAGCGGCTGAAGGATAACTTTCACAGTTGCCATTGGCACAGTTACCACTAGGAGCTGTCAGTGTAGGTGAATAGCCTGGGGCTTTGTAGCCGGAATTAGGCCCCGTAGGAGCAGAAGCGGTTGACGGATAGCTACCGCAATTTCCTGAAGCACAGTTCCCACTTGGGCCAGCTGATGGTTGTGAATAGCCAGGGGCTGTCGAACCTGGGTAAGTGCCCGTTGGACTTGGTCCAGAAGAAGGATAAGTGCCACAGTTACCAGAAGCACAATTTCCGTTGTTGCCATTTAATAAATCCTTTTGTTCCGTAGGGAAATTGGGGCCCAAATAATTAGTTGAATAAGAATCACCATTAGCAGGACTGTATGCACCGTCTGGATGTTTGTTATCGCACTTTCCGGAAGAGCACTGGCTGTCTTTTCCAATGGCAGAAGGAGTAAGGTAAGTGTTTAGGTTCGGCACGTTCTTATTTAAAGGCAAACGCCCCGTACCCGGATTGGGATATTCTTTCGGAGCCGTCAAATATGTAGCGGGTGCATTGGTAATGCCCTGTGCTCCATTTTGAGGATTATCATTGCAATTCGGCGTATTACATTTATGTTTCAGATTATCAAATCCGGTACCAGGATTCGTTTGTGAATATGACGGGTTTGTATTGGACGGAGAACCACAGTTTCCACCGGAACAGCCAGGTTGATAGCTGCTTGTTTTGTCATATTGGGAGCCTTGAGCACTGGAAGTAGTTCGGGAAGCCGCTGTACCAGCGACATTCACTGGGATATCGTTGTTTCCATCTTCATCTGGTCCATTATTTGATGCTGTCGTATCACATTTGCCTGAAGTACATTTGGTCGTGTCACCGCAATTAAGTCCTTGACACCCTGATGGCTTTTGACCGGAACACTCACCACTAGTGCACGGGGCACCATTCGGCGAATACGCGCCAGCTATTGCACCAGCTGCTGCTATGGCACCGGCATTCGCTCCTCTAAATGCTGGAAAACCGGTTCCTGGGTGACTCGAGCCACCTGTGCTCTTCTGACAGTCTCCGGAGGAGCATCCCGCGCCACCTGGTCCAAATGAGCCACTACCGCCGTAACTGAATGAACTTGCACTAGAACTGGCACTCGATGAAGCGAAACTGGAGGACGAGGATTTGGAGAAACTGCCCGAATATCCGCCGCCTGCCGGGATGCTGCCTGCGCCGCTAAAGGCGCCAGCTAGAGCAACCGCATCCGCTAAAATAAGAAATAATTGAGTTAGTAATTATATTATAAGAAACACATCAAATAATTGACTACCACTAATCACGCAAACCTATGATTTCAGTTATGCCTATTACTCATTCAAATACTACCATTATTACATGTGCAATTATTTACGCGTTTTGTCCAGTTATTCAAATTAAAAGCCGGTCTGAATTACTCACTCAATGTAAAAAGCAGACGGTTTAATTGTTCTACGTGATCAATGAATCTCATTTAAGATTAAAATCGAAAAATAAACTTTAACGCCAACACTCACCTTTAGCCCCCACGCCGCCCTTAATGCCATAACTATTATAAGGACCGGCTACCACTATACCCGCGAGGGTCAACACTAAGGCACACTTGAGCTCCATCTCCGTGAAGCTTCGCGGTAACAATGTAGCACGTCTAAGGCTGCCTGCCTTTATAAAGCGATACACAAATAGCCAGTCGTTTATTATATATAGCAAAAAACCAGTCGGCGTTTACCGCGAATCAAAATGTTCACTTCGTGTTTGTTTCCCGTATTCATTAGAGGCAACGATGCTGATGTGTATTGCATGGTAAGTAGTTGGGCGCTAAGGTACTCCTTTCAAAATTTTATGACGTAAGTAAGGTACTTAACTTACGCAAATTGTAATATGAACTTGCTGCCATGTATGGGCGTCTTCAGGAATTTATAAGTAAATAAGTAGGCAAGTTACATCCGTTACTGTTTTTATATCCTTTAAGTGCTAGGTAGCAGGAAAATACACTGACGTTGGTGTGGTTTTCGTTGAAGATGATTTCGTGATAGCTTATTTGTAAACAAGATGACTTCAATAAGTTTTTAAGTGGTCAATAATCTGCTTGGTTATTTATTTTTATTAAACTCTTTAGTAGATAGTCAAATAATAAGTACCTAAACGTAAATATTATAGAGTAGGTATAGGGAACTTATGAATTCACCACTTGAACTTGCTTTCAACCAGTAGCGATCACATCTCCGCTCCGCTAGTAAAAAACGTGGGAAATCAGCAAAATTAATACCCAGTACCTACCTAGGTACTTTATAATCATGCAGGATGAGACGGCCGCGACATACGAGTACACTCGATTTTTCTCACACCATACCTACCATTGTTCTAAATGCTCTAATAAGAGAGAGACGGATAGTGCGAGTAAAATCGAGAGAGCTTGCGGGCTCTCTCCTGATAGCCGTGCTGATTACAGTGTACGAGATTTGGGACTGGTCTTATGACAGTTCCAATATGATGTAAAGAGTGATGTGGCTAGAATAAATCGATTGTTATAATAACCGATTACGATTGATGATGGCTAATAAAAGGAATCGATTGATTACTGTGTAATAATTATTTTTAGGTTAAATCAAATAGAGGGCCTATACACTGTCGTCTGCTAACACAAGTGTCCTGTTGGTAAAGAGAGAGACTGATAGTGCGAGAAAAATTGAGAGAGCTCGCGCGCCGTGCAGAAATCAATGCCATATTTAATATTTTCAAACTCAACATTTTGCACAATCAAATATGTCGGTTTCGATCGATGTGATTTTATTTCGTATTATCGTGGCAGTAATTAAATAATAGGTACATGGCTATTTTCCTATTCACAATTATTTGATTCATATCGATTTATTTCTAAATTGACAGACTCCAATCGATTAAAGCAGTGTATCACTAAATTTAAAAAGAAAAAGTCGTAGGACGTAATGCATACCGAGTTTTCAATGCTATTTTCCATACAAATAAGCCGTAAAAAAATATTACAATCATTTTATAAGTGCTAAAAAGAGCGTGCATGGAGATTGAACTTTGTTTTGTAACTCTGAAGCTATTGAAACTCTTTTTATTATTTCGATAAGCAGTGCCAATTTACGTTATATGGGTGTCGCGATGTGACAAAAGACCAGTTCCAAATCTCGAACACTTGTAGGACATATGGCTCTCCTAATCTCGTCCATTCCTTCCTGGATAACATTAATTTTCTCCACTTCACACCGAGCTTTTGCTCTGCCTGGTTCCTAGAGAGATTTAGAGAACACCGGATCGAAATTATTACTGTTGGATAGTTATGGCAAGCCCGCCATTTTGACGTCACTGACAGTTGACAGATATGGCGGCTACGATTTCAAGCAGAAGAAATGAATTAAATGAGGTCAAATGTTTCCAAAAATTAATTAATCGTGGCAGTCAGTCGGATAAAAACTATACTAAACGGAAGCTAGAGTAATAACCCAAGCAACACACAAGCAGAATAATGTAGTAAAGTTAACATCTTATTCATATTAAAGTTCTATATATTTTTTATATTGGCGTTGATAATGACTAAATTCGGAATAAAAAAATACGTGGGCCTTTATGACAAACTTAGCTGAGTAAATTTTGTATAGTGTTGGTATTTCATATTAAAGCTTAATAAAATAACATCTTTTTCTAACACTACTAGTCAACTATTATGCAGCTTAAAGTGTTTGAGGTCGCTAATGGCTGTAAAATGGTGCCAGTGGCAGCATTTACCTGTGTATGTTATGTGTTGTGGGATAGTAGACAGATGTTACTAAGAAACATGTAATTGTGGTCACTAAATGCTGAATATAAGTGCCCGTGGCAACAATTAGCTGTATAACAGCGATTACAATTTCTTTTTTACTGCTGTATTTGGAATAAGGGTTGATTGTATTACTGGAAGCTGTAATAAGCTCTACATTTTATCAGTTATCCAGTAGCTGCATAACAGGGTTTATTGGCTCTTTTATACAAAAAATAACATCTGAATAACAACAATTCAAACAACACTTATACCTATGTTATAGCACTTTAACTACACAAATTCTATCCTTTCTTGCTAGAGGCTGCTAAATGGACGCTTTGATAGCTACTTTGCAGATAACTGCTTAATATTGAGCGGGGGGTGGTAATTTATATTATTAAAAGGTTGAGTCAGCGTTGAAAAGGGTTCAGTACCATTTAATAATAAATGTACCTACTGACGGCGGCAGCGCATCCAATAATGATGTTTGTGAAAATAACGATTGTTCGAATAAAAGTCAAGCGCGGTTGAAAGTAGACGTTTTCTCAGTACTTTTCTGTTGACCGCAATTGCTCATCTAGTAGTGATAATGATTATCAAGACCATTTATTAGACTGGCCCAAAAAAAATATTTTATGCGATATTCTCAGATGATGGGCTTTTAATATAAATATTTCAACTGTTGTTAATAACAGGCTCTCTGGGGGCGTACGTACAGACCCGAGAACTTTATTGCAAGCGCCCAGAAAAATTGGCATTATAAGCCTAGGAGATGGGGAGTATTGACATAATGACCTTACTGAATCTATTTCATATTTGAATTGATTTGAGGACGGTCGGCTCCTCGCGGTTGTGGACGCCTACGCTCGGCTGTCATCGCATCTGACCGGCTCCATCCGGATTTTGTCGACTATGGGCTGTTATTCTTTACGTGCTCATGTGCCTCAGCTCACCCGTCACGCCTAATGAAACTAGACCTTAGTCGACGCTTAGTTACTACGAATCGCGGCGTGGAAATATATTTGTGGGAATTGCACTGTATGAAAACGCGGTCGGCAACCGCCGGATGTTGCGCTGCGGCCCGGCCCATTCGGTGGGAATCTTTCATTTCATAGGCATTCTGTATAGGAGCTTTTTACGAAGTAACTTTTATTTCACCTGTGCCTAAAAGTAAAGCGGCGATTCGATTAAGCCAAAGGCCGAGCTTGACTAGCGGGAAAGCAGCTTGACTAGCACGGCTATCACAAGACGGCGCGCGAGCTCTCTCGATTTTTCTTGCACTATAAGTCTCTGTCTAAGTTTTCTAATAAGAGAGAGACGGATAGTGCGAGAAAAATCGACAGAGCTCGCGCGCCGTCTTGTGATAGTAGCCGTGCGGGGCTATATTTTGTCTCGCTCGAACAGTGATCAGGCGTGTATTTAGTTTAAATTTATAATTTAAAGAACCCTAATAGGCTTTAATGTATGGAATAAATCGTCAACTATACAATTAATATTCAAAATTTGATGCTGTAAAACCACCATTATCCAAATAGTAGCTTAACCCATTCATGGCCACGAACCACGAAGCGTACACAACACGCCGGGCCACCATACAAACCGTTTTCAGCTAAAACGTGTGACTCAGCTTATGGGTCTCGGGGCCTGGCGCGAACGTCAAAGAAATTGCCGCTTATGAATCCGGTCCGTTGGACAATATTATGCAACATTTTTACTAACCAACTGTTTACTGTTCATATTAAAATATATATATTTACTAATTTGTTGATATTTGTAAGAAACTAAGAATTAACATTTTAAAGCCTGATCACTCTCATCAGAAATAGATGATCATTGTCAAGAGGGCGCTGTTATTTTCATATAATTATAGGGTTCAGAAAAAATCTTTTCTTGTAAATATTTCTCACACACTGTTGTGATAATACAATATACCATTTAGTTGGTGACAGTTTAAGCCGCCCTGTTTTTATAATGAAACAAAAAAAATTGGCATGGTAATAAGTTTGGTCCTTAGAAATGTTGCTTGCTACCATCCAAACAGTAATCCATTGTAAAAAGGTTCAATTTGCAACGAGTTTCGTCATGAAATAAGCTTTAAAACCAAGTTATAAAGTTCATTTTTGCGTGCTATGAAGATATGTGTAGTTTTTACAATTGGCGCCAGGCCACGGTGACCCATACCTTGAGTCATGTCAATAACTTCAGGCATACATATATTTTTGATATTTTTGAAATGAAGATTTATCCATTTGCTTGGGACACGTATGTATGTCGAATTTCAGCATATTTACTATATTACACTTCCAGTAAACCAAACTTGAATATTCTAGACCCTGTTTCACTAAAAAAAAAAACATGTTTACAATTATGTTTTTCAACATGCCTTATAAAGATGGTTGTTAGCTCAAATTATACTTATATTATTTCGTCATATTAAGTTTTGTTTATGTTTCAATCAGAATTTATTCACGACTCACATGTGAGTCACGGGCCCTGCGCGACTTTTTTAACATGACCCATACGCTGAGTCACGGGCCCTGAATGGGTTAATAAGGTGACACATGTGAACATTTATTCAGAAATTTGCCACATAAATGTTTTGACAGCAGCTTATATACAGAAAGGTTGGACGCCATTGCGTTAATTTATTTTAAAGGAATTAAGATTCAAAATACTCTGCAACGCTATGTTAATTATACAATGAAACACTTATTTGTAGCGAACAAAACAAATTGTGATTTTTTTTATCATGACATGACTATGCAGAAGAAGCAAAAAAATATATACCTACGTGAAAAGTGCATCAAATTAATGTTTTTGTTTACTTTCCTAAAAGTAAATTATTGACGTGGCGCTTTAAAAATTTAAATAAAATATGTATACATTTTCACGGTAAAGTGGCATGCGCAAAGAAATTCATGTTATAAAATATAAAAATTGGTAACTTACCTAATACAATATTCAGATCTGAATATTGTATTAGGTAAGTTACCAATTTTTATATTTTATAACATGAATTTCTTTGAATAAAATAAAAGTATCCTGTTAGGTTTTGAGGTTAGGGAACGGAGATTAACACACGGGCATGGTCTGTTGCTAACTGACTTTATTTGTTCTCGCTACGCTATACATACATAGACAGCTAGGTGGGTACTTATAGATATTATGCATGCCTGCGTAAACAACCTATACGCTACAACTATAGCTACGTACTCATATTAAACCTAACACTCCCTCACACCAAATCAAAAGTAATCCTGAAAGATAAAGGGCCTTCGTGGCTTCGTATTAACTTTGGATATCGCTTGGGTTGCGTCATCAACAGCGCCAGGGCTCACTTCTTCTGGCGGTAGCACATCTGCTGTATTTGTGTGACTTGAGTCAGGCGCAGGCATCGGCGGGGGAGAGTCTTGTGACTCAACGGCGAGCGGGGCGCTCAGTCGACCACAGTTACCGCCGGTAACGGGAGATTGCGCAACCACAGCCTGGGGACTTGCTGGGGGTGGCGAGGAACCCGCTTGGGAAGGGCCCGCCTGACCAGCTAGACTGTCTGTCGCCTGCTGATGACACGGCGCAGATGGCCAGATGACCACTTGTAAAGTGTCAGGCTCACTTACTTGAGCTTCAGCAGAAGGGCTGAAAAGTGGCTTCAGCTCCGATGTAGGCTGTTCTTCATCACTTATCTCCTCCCCCTTATACTTTTGCAGTTGGTCCAAGTGTTTTTTGAAGGTTTTATCGTTATTCAATTTCACAATGTATATAGTTTTACCTATTTGTTTAACAATCACACCCACTGTCCAAAACGATTTTTGGTTCTTATAAACTTTAACTAGCACTGTCTCTCCATTATAAAAATGTACCTTCCTTTTCCCGTCATAAAACTTAGTCTGCAAGGCCTGTTGGCGCGAGACGCTATCAGCTACTGCTGAGTCAGACAGTGGTGAGGGTGACACTGGCGAAGGTTGCCGTAGGTACAACAGGTCTAAACGACTTCTTATTTTATGACCGAACAAAACCTCTGCGGGAGACATGTTTGTCGAACTATGTTTGGAGTTCCTATACATAAACAAATACTCTTGTATTTTTACATTTACATTACGTAATTGTGTCCCCGATGAAATAATTTTATTTAATGCTAGTTTAATTTGCTTCACATATATTTCTGCTTGCCCGTTGCTAGACGGGTTGTAAGTAGGCGTGGTAATATGTTCTATACCGTTAATATTACAGAAGTGCTCGAACTCTTTTGATACAAATGAAGTACCATTATCTGTGCAAATCTTGCGAAAAACACCAAACCTAGACATTGTTTCACACAGTTTATCTATCACTGCGCGACTACTGTAACTGGCCGACACATCAAAACACTCTACCCACTTGGAGTACGCATCGGCCATTACCAAAAAGTATTTACCATGGGCCGGCCCCAGTATGTCAAGATGAACGCGGTAAAAGGCCTCTGGAGGGAACGGCCAGGGGGCCAGCGGCGCCCGCGGCGGTGCGGGCCGCACGCGCACGCACTCCGCGCAGCCAGCTGCGCGGCGCTCGATGTCGGCTGCCATGCCAGGCCACCAAAAACGGGAACGCGCGTCGGCTTTCATTTTATTCATACCTAAATGTCCCCTGTGTAACTCTTCAAGGATTTTATTTTTTAGAGCACTTGGAATAATCAATTTTGCACCCCTGACCAAACAACCCCTTTCGACGGACAACTCTAGTCGACATTTGTAATACGGCTGTAAATTCGAATCCCTAATTCTATTAGGCCAACCATTCATTACATAACCAGACACCTGTGTGAGTATGCTATCAGCGCGCGTTGCACCGCAAACATCATCTATAGAAATAGGTACATCCCCATCTACAATAAAATGTAGATAAAGCCGCTCGGTCAATTCCTTCGTCTCGCTCAGTAGCCGCCGCATCGGTATCACTCGTCTCGTTCACGGAGCGGCTGAGGAAATCAGCTGTGTTATGCGCGCTGCTAACAAACTCAATTCTGTAGGTATAGGCAGATAAAAACAACGCATACCGCTGGAGGCGGTTAGCGGATACTTCTGGTACTCCTTTATCCGGTCGGAAAATACAAAGAAGGGGTTTATGGTCGGTTCTAAGAATAAATGGCTCATCGCGCCCATACAAATAATGGTTAAATTTTCTAACTCCAAATACTATAGCGGTAGCCTCTTTATGTATTTGGCTGTATTTTTTCTCGGCAAAAGTTAACGATCTAGACATAAACGAGATGGGTTGCTCAATACCATCTTCGTTTATCTGACTTAAAATGGCCCCAAGACCTGAGGGAGAAGCGTCCACGGTTACGATCAACTTCGCGTTGGGGTCAAAATGTGCCAGTGTCAAGTCTGAGGCTAGTTGGTGTTTTATATTAGACACAGCAGCCTCATGTTCACTCGTCCAAACCCATTTGGTATTTTTTTTTAGCAAGTTATGAAGCGGGCTCAAAATAGATGACGTATTTTTGACAAACTGTCTATAATAATTTACTAGTCCAAGGAAGGACTTTAGCTCGGTTACATTTTGTGGCGTTTTGGCTTCAAGCATCGCTTTAACTTTGTTAGGCGACTTATGTAAGCCAGACTTGTCTATGTCAAATCCTAGGTACGATACAGAGTCTTGGAAGAATGAACACTTGTCTTTTTGTAAAACTAGTCCAGCATCCTGCAGTCGTTTGAATACTTCGTGTAATCGCTGCAAGTGCTCAGATTCTGTACGCCCTGTTATCAAAATATCGTCCTGAAATATACATATGTCAAGGCCAGCGAGAATGGTTTCCAATGCTCGCTGAAAACATGCTGGAGCTGAGGCAAGTCCAAAGCAGAGCCTCGTATACATAAATATGCCCTTGTGCGTATTTATGCAAGTGTACTGTTGTGAATCTTCACTTAAAAGCAACTGATTATAAGCACTAGAAAGATCAAGCTTTGAAAATTGTTGTCCGCCATGTAGTTTTGAGAATAACTCCTCAATACGAGGTAAGGGATATTTATCTACTAAGAGTTGCTTATTAAGTGACACTGAAAAGTCTGCACAAATACGCACTTTGCCGCTTTGCTTAAGTACTGGCACAATTGGACTGGCGTAGTCAGAATAACTGACAGGTTGTAAAATACCTAATTGAATCAAACGATCCAACTCTGCTTCTACCTTACTGCGTATGGCAAAGGGAAGGGGGCGCGCCCTGAAATAAACCGGTTTGCTATCCGGTTTAAGGTTAAGATGTACCACTACATCTTTACAACAGCCCAGCTTATCTGAGAACAACTGCGGATATTGGTTGCTAAACATACCTGTTAAATCGGTAGCAGTAGCTACCTGGTTGATAGTATGCAAATCATTTTCTGAGATCGAGCACATCTGTAATTTAAAGGTAGATATGAAGTCTCTCCCTAGAATAGGAGGACCCCCATTCTTTACAACATACACCTCGATGGTACTAGTTTGGGTTTTGTAGGAAAAGGTCAACCTAATTACTCCTAATGTGTCAATGACCTCTCCGTTATATCCCTTTAATACTGTTGATACCTTACTCAATGGCACAGATGCAAAATGATCACGGTACAGGTTATCGCAAATAGCTGTCACAGCTGAACCAGTGTCCACCTCAAAATTAATCGGCAGTTCATTAACCAAAACACGCTCCCGCAAAGGTTCGCCTTTGTAAGTACGTATACTGAAGAGCAAACGCTTACCTTCCTCATCACCACTGTCCAAGCAGCATTCTACAAAGTTGAGTTTTTTATTTGTGTACTTATTACGGCACACGCGCTTAATGTGACCTTTAGAACCGCACTTGTCACACACAGAGTTAGCAAATCTGCAATTAGTTGCTGAATGTCCACGGTAACCGCAGGCAGAGCACGAGACGCCAGTATAAACGACAGGCCGCGCGCCTGTTGAAGCGGGCGCCCTGCTGGCCGCCACCTTGTGCACACCGAGCTCCTTGTCCGCTACCGATGCACCGGGCCCCGCGGCGCTAGCTGCGACGGCGCGCGCGCCACGTCGGGCGCTGCGCACACCCTCCGCAGTTTGCAAAGCGTTGGAGAATGTGAGGCAAGACATCACTTCGGTGAAGAGCCTGTCGCGTTCCGGTCCCTGAACCATGCCTAAAACAAATCGATCACGCAGGGTCTCGTCGAGCGTCGCTGCTGAGAAACCACAATGCAGTGCTAAGCCACGTACTCTGGCTGCCCAATCCGATAAGGTTTCATTGTCTAACTGCATAGCACTGTAGAAGTTATTCCGCTCAGCGAATCCACATACTTTTGGTTTGAAGTGGCCGTCCAAAAGCAATACAACCTCAGCGTAACTCAGTGTTCCCAGTTGCTGTGGCAACGCTAGATCACGTAACAATTTGTATGTGCATTCGGCTAAGGTGCTCAGCAGTATGGCACGCCGTTTAGCCCCTGTCGACTTGTCATCCGCCAGTTCCACTATGTCGTTCGCCAGAAACCACTGTTCCAAACGATCTTTAAAAATCACCCAATCCTGGTTTTCATGATTAAATGTGCTTAACACGCCAACCGAAATTTTAGCCATCGTCGTCACTGTTAGGTTTTGAGGTTAGGGAACGGAGATTAACACACGGGCATGGTCTGTTGCTAACTGACTTTATTTGTTCTCGCTACGCTATACATACATAGACAGCTAGGTGGGTACTTATAGATATTATGCATGCCTGCGTAAACAACCTATACGCTACAACTATAGCTACGTACTCATATTAAACCTAACATATCCCAACATGTAAAATAACATGATTTAAATTAGAATTACTACACATTTTTTCTAGTTTAAAGCACTTCTCTGAATAATAACATCGTAAAGGTACACACGTGAATCAAAAACTGAATATCCTCTTAACAAACTTGTTATTCATATATACGCTGAATAAATTAGCTTTAAAAGCTGTAATAAAGGGTGTTACAGCCTTTATACAGTTGTTATTAAGGTTTCACTATGCAGATGTTATATTGCTATTATGCCGAGGTTATACAGCTGTAAGCAATATAAAATGTGCCCAAATCTTCTGTATAACGTCTGTAATAGCGCTATTACAGACGTTATGCGAACTGCGTTGATATTACATCAACGCGAAGTCATCTGGATCTTATAAAATGCGATTTCAATGACAATGGGGAAAATTGAATGACTACACGAACTAAGTATGTAATCGCTAGATCCCGTTGTAGCGAGGACAAGTGATAGTGCAGTCACTAAAGTTGATCTGTTAAATTGGTGTTAGTCATTGTTCTACTCTATCTGAATATTCACCTAGCTGCAAAGATATCTTATATATATCTTACATACTTATCTATAACGTCACATAATGCGAGAATGGTTACATCGAATATTACCCATCCCATTGAACTGCTACCTACTTTAGGTTTAGGTACCACTGATTTTGTCACGTTCTATTTATATTACCCTTAACACCAATATAATAAAGTCAGTGTTACAAATCAGGAACGTATATTATAAGGGGGAGTGGGGGGGGGGGGGGGGGGGGGAATAATGATTGTGAAAAAAAGAACAATTTCAGCGGCGAGGTCCCATATTAAAAACTATGGATACGCCCTTCGCTGGCAAATATCTAGTAGTAGTGGGTGTGCTATTGCTATCTGTTGTATGGGAACCTTGCACTTTTTGACGATGCGCTGAAACTTGGCACAGTTGATCCTTAGGTGGTCTTGAGTGGATTCAGACCGGGAGCCATCGAGAGCCACCCCGCATTTAGGGGGGGGAGAAGTTCGACTCCACCGCGCTTTATTTAAAGCCATTTTTTTCTGAAATTGTACACACCAACGCAAGCATTATATCATTTTCGAATAAATAAAGGATGAGGAATCTATTTTACGAACCAAAATAATACACCTATATTTTGGAACAAAAAAAAAATAAAGCCGAAAAACACATAAAGCATAAATTATTTTTATTCAATATTACCATTTTTTTTAACTATATAAGATACATAAAAACAGAAAATACTGCCATAAAGCCACATTAATTTTGATTTAGAAAAAAAATATATTTTTTTACAAAAATATGTTAACAGACCGGAAAAAAAAATATGCGTGAGTCAGGGCGACCTCAATGCCCGTGTCGTCCATGAAGGAAATTAATACAGTTTTAAAATACGATAGTTATGTGATTAAGTTGGGTGTTTCGGTATTTAACATGAAATATTTTAAATGAAACTACGCCCTGTCAATTAGTTTATATATAACACGCTCTCTGCAAAGGCACTGCAAGGAATCCTAGGACACCTCTTATATCAAAAACAATCAAGCCGTTTGGACTGTAGCCCGTGAAATACAATTTTCATGTCCACAATCCACATACAAACATACATGCATACATAATTACATACTAGATATGAGCGCCGCGCCGCCGCCGCCGACCAAAATCCCACGCCGCCACCGCCGACGCAGCACCATCGGCGCGCCGATTTCTGTTTTGCGCGCATTTTACACACTCAGTACTTAGCGATAGTAGCGACCCTCATGTGTTTTATTATTCAACGGTCAGGTTGGCATCTATTTTATTTAAATAAATAACCCTTTAATTGTGCAAATGCGGAGCTCCTAGTTTCGCATGTTTTAGGGTGGTTTCCCTGTCGACACCGACAAATCGATATCACCAAGTACCACGGAAATTATTCAAGCAATGAAAATGGCTCGGCACTGACGCTTGTTCGTGTGATGCATTAGCTTTGCCTTAATGCGGGGTGGCTCTCGATGGCTCCCGGTCTGAATCCACCCAAGACCACCTAAGGATCAACTGTGCCAAGTTTCAGCGCATAGTCAAAAAGTGCAAGGTATCTTGCAATTAGGGTGACCAGATGTCAGGAATTTTCCTGACATGTCAGGAATTTTAGACATATGTCAGGAATGCGGCCGGAAAAAGGAAATGTCAGGAATTTTCGGCAAATAAATGACAATAAAATTTTATACACTGTAAACTTTTATTTTTAATCACAAAAACAAAAAAGGTAAAGCCACAAGTACTTTGGAGTTTCATAAATGACTTATAAATAATCGTAATTATCTTTTTACGATATAGACATAAATAAATCAAGCGAGCACGAGCGCGACAAGCTCGTGTCAGGAATTTTGGCCGAAAATCAGGAATTTTGTCAGGACTTTTGAAATTTGTATCTGGTAACCCTACTTGCAATAGCACACCCACTATAGGTACCTATTCGTACTGTAAACTTTCCGAAACCTACCACCTAAGAGTCTGAAATGCAATTCGAGATCAAAAATGTAAACAAATGGGTTGCCAGCATAAAAAAATAAACGCAAGCAGTGGTTAGTCTAAACCACAGAACTATATCAAGATAGAAGGAAAGTCCGCGTCGATTAGTATGGGAACCGAGCGTGTTACATTTTGCGTAGGTATTTTGACGTCACGAGCGTAATTTAGTGACGGGAAACATAAGCCGCGCGACATCGATTCGTCAACATCGATTCGCACGCGGTAGTTGTAATAAATTGTAGGTTTATTTTGTATCGATTCAAAATATCGATAAGAACTGACAGAGGAAATGAAAATTAGATTCAACAGAGGAAATGATAAATAGTCTTAAAAAGGTCTTAGTTTTTTTTTACAGTATAGAAGGAAAGAATTCGAAACCGTCAATCACTTGATAGTGACAGGATTTGGCAAGCTTAAATTGAAAACCTTTCTGTTATATGCTTTGCTCGAATAACGTTAATGCAAAACTCCGTAGTGTTGGAGAGTATTTTGATGTTGTGACTGATCCTTTTGTATTCTTCATTTTTCTAGAATAAAGTTCATTACTTAGTCGTAACATTTGTTTTTTTTAAGGTGTCAGCTTCTTCGTCACTGATCAAGGTATTCTTTTTTAAGCACCCCAATAATGCCACTAGGGTAAGTATTCTATTTACTTTTCGACGGTTTTGTTCCTTCAGGCGTTCAATTTGTTTGTCTTTCTGTTTTATCATTTGCCTTGCATTGTTCAGTTGCTTTAATTGTTTTTTCTTCTTTGGCGTACCTATGTATTGGAATCTCGTCTGATGTGGATGGCTCATTAATTTTTTTTATTTTTTATTTATTGAAACTGGGGAAATTAAAATGGGGAAACAAGCAGCTAAAAATAGCACACATAAATATTTAAAGTTATACAATACAAAAGCCAAAACAGTTTCCACTTATAAGTTAATATTATTATGATTGCTCAGACAAGACTATCTTATATTATAATGCCTATATTAAAAAGTTAAATATACTATAGTACCTACAGTATATTGGATCAAAGAAGATATCATATATAGAACTAGTGTTCTTTTTTTATAAACTATCTAACATGCAAACATTTTAATTAACAAAAAATAAGTTTACTGAAACAATTTCGTATTAAATAAAATTTTGAAATTTTATTATTTTTACTTGCAGAAACAAATTTTTGTACCGATGAAACGTGAAAGGGGTCAATATGAGAATATTTATCATTGTAATTTTTACACGCTCTTACAATTAACCTATTTTTTGCATAGGCTGTTCGACACAAAGGGATTCCAAATAAGGTAGAGGAACGGGTGCGATGGTCTGGGCAACGTAAGGATATGCACGACAGAAGAGTAGGCGAGTCCAGTAAACCGTTTAGGATTTTATATATCAGAATTTGATCTCTAATTTCACGCCTAAGCTGAAGAGAAATAATCTTACTCGAGTAATTTTTTTTTTGAATTTATACTTCATCCGCTTGATAAATTTATTTTGTATCCTTTCTATTGCGTTGATATGGACAGAAAAATGAGGAATCCATGCTGTGGAGGCATATTCTAAGTGTGTATGCTATATATATGTATAATATCCTATAATACACGTTAAAATATAATATTCAATACAAAGTGAAGATGACAAACACAATTTTAAAAACAAAATATCTTCTGATAATGTATAAATAACACTCACCATTTCGAGCATTCTCTTCCGGGGCGAAGATGACAAACACAATTTTAAAAACAAAATATCTTCTGATAATGTATAAATAACACTCACCATTTCGAGCATTCTCTTCCGGGGCGTATTGTTCTTAGAGTCCTTCTCTGAAGAAGATTGACCTTTTATCGATAGCACAAATTGCATTAAATTTATTAAACTACTCACACACATACACGCACGCACGCAGTCACATTTTTTTAAATAATATTTATCCTTACGTAAATAATGTGTAGGTACCTTTTCATCATTTGACATCATCACTAAATCAATAGTCGGATAAGCTTTACTGATCAGTCGTCGGTACTTTGATGGGCCAGTAAAGGAGTCTTCGTGGAAATGTACTGAACAAATCCGACTGTGTTTTTTTGGAAACCATTGTTTACGACCCGTTGCTTCAATTCATTTATTTTTAACCAGAGGATCATTCGGGAAACTGAAATAAAATTGCAATATAGAAGGAACCATAACCTGTTTGTTAATAATATTTGCTTTTCACTACGTAACCTACATTATATAGCTACATAATAATATAAAAACGTAATTATCATTTCCTCTGGTTTCAAGTTCGATTTTAATCGAGTAAGAAAATCGCAGCATACAGCAATGTGGTACATCACTATTCTTTAGTTTGACAGAAAAAATGAGAAATCGCCCTCGAACGCGACTCGACAGTTTGAATAGCTTAGATTTACATCGCTTTTTTTGAACGCACGCCAAGTCTGTCTCGTCAAATTAAAGCTGCAATGGAAAACTAGCGTTGGACACAATCTGTGTTGATGAAGGTAATACAGAGCAATAAATAAATAGTTTTTTTAATTATTAACAGGTATTTTAGGACAAATAGTACTTACCGATGAAAGGAAATCCCACGATTAAATACCTCACCTTTATCGGAGGTGTTCGAACAATTCACTATCGCACAACGAGTCATTTTGTTTTTTTTAACCTGACGTCGCACGCGGGCCGCGGTCGGGAGCGGACTAATGTTCGCGGCGAGCAAAGAAGCCGTTTCGGCTTCTTTTCGCCACGCGAAGTACATATACTCTTTCCTTCTATCTTGATATAGTTCTGTGGTCTAAACTCGTTTAAATACTTATAAATATTATCAATTATCATATTCAGACTAAAATAATATCGTATGAATAGTCAAAAATATTTTATTAAATTGAAAAGCCTGAATATATTGTTTAATTACGTATTGCCGTTGTTTAAATAAAATATGTGGAGTTTTAATTTATGCTGTTGGCAATGGTGTCTTTCTTACAAACGAACGCGAGAAATTCAAATTATCTAAACGAAAACACTCGAAGGAACAACCAAAACGATTTAAAATATCCCAATTATAATAATTACTAAAATAACCCCCCTTCCAGAATTATTGAACCCTGAGGGATCCCACAAATCGGAAATACCGAGATCACAGGACTTAAGACTGTTCTATACCGCAAATACCAGGATTGAAGTTATCGTGCGAGATCGCATTCTCAAGCTACCCTTCTACCCTTCGGCAAATTATAGGGTGTCCAGACAAACTATTACGCTGGGTAGGTATTTTCGGTATCCCTATCCCTCATAAGAAGTTATGCAGTATGATTTCTTCGTCGAATAAGTCACGTGCAATTAAATATCCATAAATCAGCGCAGGCGCTTGTTCTAGGTGCTGTCAGATCCTTTTATTACATACTAGTTTTTGCTCGCAACGTCGCCTGTGCAGGACTCGTTAATTCGATCCAAATATAAACTTCCACCCTTCATTCGGCGGACATATAGACCAGTGACTTCCGCATTTATAGTACGAGTATTCGCACGGATTCTTGTAAATAAACAACGTTGAGGATTATACGACACAACGAGTATCAAGTTTAGATTTCTTACAGAGTAGGTATATAAGTACTTACCCTTTGTTAGCTAAAATTAGATCATATCACAGCAATGCGAGGTGTATCCTGGTGTTCGCAGCAAGAGTCGGCCCGCCGCCGGCGCCGTGAGTACGTGGCCTTAGAGCGTGACAAAGCGCGACGCGTCGCCGGGTCGTGCGACCGCAGCCGTGCACTGCATCCACACATCCGGGTGAAGTCCACATACTTACCAATAATTCTCCAAACATTCCAAACTATATATGTATCATCCATACTGCTATAAATCATGCCATGCACTTGGCATGGACTTACATGGCAAAACGAATACCGACCGACTTAATAATGTGCACTTTTATGGCTCAATCTCGTCAACTTGTCATGGAATAGAGCCGCATATTCTTAGATGTTCGATGGATAGATGGATACCTGTTCAGTCTGAATACTCAATAATAAAAGGTGTCAATCAGTTTAAGTTGTCTCCGAACAAACAACACGCCTATGATAAGTTATTGTCTATGACGAACGGGTAATTCAGAGGTCAAGGCTCTTATGCGAATTATTATTTAACTGCGTACAGGTTTATTTTAGAGCATTACTCATTGCATATACGTGTCGTGCATTCTGTAGCTCGATAATAAATTGTACGTTTTGATTTTCCTTACTTAGAAATTTGACTTCGAAGAACACAACAAGGTTGCGAGAGAACGTTATGCTCTGCCTATTTATAAGATCTGCCAGATGCCGACTCTGACGGTATACCGCACGAATGCTGCACCATATGTACTGTAAAACCGTTTCAATTTTTCTGTCTATAGACAGAAAAATTGAAACGGTTTTACAGTACATATGGTGCTACTTTCCCGCACTAGTGCGGAAAAGAGCACTTTTCGTGCATATGTTGAAACTTTAAAGAGCCATATGTACAGTAGAACGTTGTACGATAGACGTGCGAATAGGTAATTCGCAACTCGTGTCGATTTAAAACACTCCCTTCGGTCGTGTTTTCATTTATCACCATTCGTTGCGAACTTTCTATTTTCGGCACTTGTATCTTAAATAACTATTAATACAGTTGCTTAAAAAGTGGTAATTTACGTAGCTGTTTAGCGTGCGGAAAGTACTAGTGCTTTTCACTTTTCCTACTTAATAATTGTATAAAATATACCATGGATTATTATGTCAACAAAAAATAAATAAGATAGAACTGAATTTAAAAAAAATATTTTTAACAACTTCATTATATTTCAACTCTATTACAATGATGTTACAGCATTAATAATATAAAAATTTCGAATTCCTTTCTTGTTGTTTTTCTTATTTTTTTCAACTGTATTAACAATCTTTTTCGCTCTCATCGCAATGACAATAAGACATAAAGATGTATATGTTTCAGTTTCCTTTACCGAACCTGCGCACATTATACCTAACTATAATTCTGATATTCTGAAGGGGCAGCATCTACTTGAGTCCGCAGTAAGCTCGGCCGAATTTCACCTTCCCATACAAACGTAGTTACGCTCTCATTTCAAAACTACGTGTTGGATTGTGACGAAACTTTGCATATACAATGACATGAGGCATATCTATGTCTGTAATTAGTTTATATGGTTCCAGTTTATAAAACAAACGAAATACAGCAAAAACAAGTTTTGTATGAAAACCTTAAATTCGCTGTATTTTTTTTACTATGGTATCTGAAGCTACATAAACTAATTACAAACATAGATATACCTCATGTCATTGTATAATATATGCAAAGTTTCGTTACAATCCAAAACGTAGTTTTAAAATGAGGGCGTAACTACGTTTGTATGGAGAATCGAGTTTACAGCGGCCTCTTAAATGTGCTACTACTAAAAGCCAATGCACATTGCCCGACACGCCCGATTGCCCACCTTCAAAAATGTACGTAATGTTCAGCAAATAAATGAATTTCAATTTCACGATATCAGAATGGGAAACTACACCAAGTAATGTGTATGAAATAAGTACTTGCCATTCTCATCGCCCGAGAAGATATCGAATGTCGGAACGTAAATATATTTTACGTCACATCTGGCCATAATGCGAGTTTTACTGCACGCTGCGCGTACAGGAAAACTCGCATTTTGGCCAGGTGAAGACGTAAAATTTTGTACTCAACACGGGCGGTAATTCGTAAAGCCCCAGAGCGCATATTTATGGCCCTCACCTTCGGTTCGGGCCACAAACACCTGCGATCTGGGGCATTCACGAATTCACCGCCCTAGTTACGTAATGTACTATTACATACATTTTACTTGAGGTCGGCTCCCATACCGATATCTGGCCCCTATTTCACCAACTTGACAATTCCCATCTGACACTTACAATTCCCATACATTGCATGTTATAGAAGTTAAGGTGGTTGCTAGGATACTTGTGGAATCAGCAATGTACGGAGGTAACGTTATCAGGTGACAATAGTCAAGTTGTTGAAATAGGGGCCTGGTCGGTCAATGTACCTAAAGTACAGGATTATTATTCTGAATTACTGTGCTTCGAAGATGGAAAATACTTTTGACACCCGTGTGTTTGACACGCTGTAATCTAACACAAACTTACAACTGTTAATGGAATTAAAGAGATTTCACGAGAATATGTATGTATTTCTTTTAAAAATAGTATATTTCTCCGAAACACTTCGACATGTTTAGATTACCATTACAGACAAATTCAAAGAAAACAAATTAGTATACCTACTAAAATATCCTACATAAGTTAACTTGTGTACGGAACATAGTTAAAATAATGTTACGAGTGTAAAATGTAATGGGCGTCCTTTGGGGGTTGATGTATGTCCAATTTATATGAACTCGTCAGGTTCGCGCGGAGCGTCCAAGTCGCGGTAGTGTATGACAGGGCGGTAGTCCGCGCCGCCACCCCTTTAACAAGCAACCACAAGGTTAGCCACCACTCTACTCCATCCTACAACTCGCACACGATGCAACTACCACTGCAAAACAATAACACACTACTATTTTGCAAAGTGTAAGCTTGTAATTTAAAATGGAAAGTGGTCGTGTGTATGAAGAAACAATTTACATGTATGCCACAAAGGAAATGAGGAATGTTATCATAGAGTAAGACTATTTATAAATAGTTCCGCCCAGTTTAGAAACTGCAAGAAAATAATCTGGGCTTCCCGGCGAGCATGTTATGGCACACTGACTTAGAGGACAGGATGAAAAAATGCGAGGAAAATAGATGTAACACGTAATATAATGAGATAATTTATTTCAAAAGTGTCTTACAAATGATACTAATAATAAGTATATTGTACTACAAGTGTTTTGTTGACTGTACCCACTAAATTCAAAATGGTATTCTTTATTTACTGTAATGTTAATGTATATTAATACTTGTATTTATGTACTATTTAAAATATACCTTAATGTACTACAAAAATAATAGCAGACATGGTTAACATTACACAACCAAAAAAGGATGAGATATTGAAAAAGTAAGGAGACTAAATGTCATTTATATAAAAAAAGAAGAGTGACATATAGTAAATAATATAACCAGTTAAATGGCAATTTTAAGTCATTCAATAATGTCATATTTTTTTCTGATCGCTGTTGGCGAATTCATCGATTAAACACTATTATTATACAATTAAGCACAATCATTTCAACAAGTCCGTTTTACGACCCTAGTATAAACTATAATCGAAAAACACTCGAGACCTTATATGTAGATGTAATTTTGATAATTACCTACTAACATTTTATAGAATATGTAAATAAGTTTGAAGTAAGTTTACATTATTTTTTTAAGTCGGAATGATTATTATAAAATACCAAATACAAAATATAATCTTAATCTGTCATGGAAATTTGAGTCAATACTTAAAATATATCTCCACTATCCGGGAAGTCAAGATCGTTGTAGGCAATAATAGGCCGGGAGCGGTCGACATTATCCCTGCAAATTATTTCCTTACTCAACATTTCGTTTTGGAAAACACTAAGACTACATCAATGAATGAATGTAACAAAATAAGCAGAAAAATTGCCATGCAAAATAACCTTCGAAGCAGTTGTTTATATTTTTTTAAACATGCGTTGAACTGTTTTATTCGCAATGAAGTTATGATCCCCATTTACAAGAAACATCAGAAAATTTGTAATGTTTCCGCGTTGATGACACAGATTAATGCGCTAACGACCATTTAACGAGTGTACAATATTACATCCTTTTAAATACATGATTGGATGTAAATTGTGTCAATAATAGGAAGCTTTTTAAAATAACATGTTAATAATTAATGTGCAATGTTTGACCATTTATTATTTTTGAGCGCGTTCATGTAACTCATGAATTAACGGGATGTATTATATGGTTTTATGTTATGTATGATAGTACAGGTGAAAAACTAAAATAAGGCCCCTCTTGCATGCCTGTTCCAATCCTGTCCACTTAATAACAGCTTTTTTATAATTGTGATAAATGTGCGAGGATCTATTAATAATTATTATATTCTATGTAATTAACTATGGCACATGAAGTTAGTCATATTTCTAATGACTATTTATCTAGAAACGGCCCTTAATGAGTTATCGTTCAGATCAGAATTGCAATGTCCTCTGATTTACGATTGAACGTCCGCCATGTGCACGATATATCCATTATTCACACAAACCGTAATTGATTTAATTAAATCAAGCATTATGTTTAACGCAAAAAGCAATACCCACATAAACAAACAAAAGTAATGAATGATGTTTATAAATGAGTGTTATAACAAAATCACAGTAAAACAAAAGAGAATGGAATAAAAGCATTTGAAAAAAAAAAAATGTTTTCAATGAAACAAAAGCACGTAAATTCTGAAGAACCTATGCAAGTCAACGAACTCTTTATGGGTACCCGATCGTTTAGTCAGCAGTTAGTTCAATTATAAGGGGAAAATAGGGTGAATCGCCAATAACTGGCCACCGCTCAATAACTGGCCACTTCATACTAAAAATAGAATCAATTTTTAACCCCCGACAAAAAAAGGGGGGTGTGTTATAAGTTTAACGTGTCTGATTAAAATGCGGTTTTTTTTTGTTATAGATAATTCTATCCCGAGTGTTCTTAGCCATGTTTCATCAAAATCTGTTCAGCCGTTTTTGAGATATTGGACTTTGAAATGAAAATGTCGGGGGTTTTTCAAGTTGCAGTTATTAGTATAAGGTGTTAATTACTGGCCACCCTTCAATAAATGGCCACTTTATACTAAATTGAATTCCGTTTGTAGGCAAACAGAGTTGATTTTCAGTGTGAGAGGGCCAGTGAAGGGTGGCCAGTTATTGGCGATTTACCCTATCGTTAGGTTTAAGTACTTCATATACGTGTTCAACGACGGGTAAAAGTAAAGACTTCGTTCATCCTGATTGTGTTGTTGTTGACATATTTATTGTAGCATAAACATAACACGCATGATTAAGAGGAATTGAACAAGGAATTGAATTCTAAACGTTCGGGTGGTACAGTGCATGCATGTTACCTGCCGTTTTTCCACTTGATCTTTTTATTTATCATAATTAAGTAACACTTATAGTCGAATAGCCCTTATAACTAAAATTTGACAGCTGTCATCCCAGTACAATTTATTGTAGGTTTATTGAACCGGGAAGACGGCTGTCAAATATAGGCTGTCAAAAAATCTAATTATAGCAACAGTTAGTATGAATACGTGCCGTCAAATATTACATGGTTAGAAAAGTGTTTATTTTTTTGTTATCTCTACACAATTGTAGATCTCTAGACAATTTCAAGTGGAAAGAAGTCAGGTTAAAGATCGCATTTCCACCAGAGATAAGCTGAGTTTTCATAAAGTGGCATAAGTTTCTTAGCTTGGATGATTAGTATGAAAGCATACGTTAGCTCTGAAGGAATGGCAGCCTCGATATATAGACGGTATCGTTGTGTGTGTGTGTGCTCACCTGGGGCGGGAGAAGCGCGGGTGTCTCGGCGCGTAGGGCTGCGGCGGCGCCCAGCCCGCCCAGCCCCAGCGCGCGCCCGGCCCGCCGCCCGGGCCTGCGCCGTACCTGACCGGAAACATACACATTATACACTATACTACCTACTAATCATTTCAACTGGGCTTAACTGCTGTTGGTAACAGGTTGACGTAGCCTAATTCATACTAGGTCCAATTTCTGCTTGGGGTTGAAAATGGGATGAGAGGGTTCGTTGTTAGAGTCAGAACTCGGTTGGAATTAAGTAATACTCACGGTTAACCGTGTAAGGTCGGACATGAATTACCGCCGCACGTCGCGCACGTACGCGTTGAAGTTAGCAGGTTGTTCTCCACAATACTCACGGCGCGGGCTGCGGCGGCGGCGCCAGCGCGGCGGGCGGCGCGCGCTGCGGCGGCTCGGGCTGCTGCGGGCGCCGCACGTCGCGCACGTACGCGTTGAAGTTAGCAGGTTGTTCTCCACAATACTCACGGCGCGGGCTGCGGCGGCGGCGCCAGCGCGGCGGGCGGCGCGCGCTGCGGCGGCTCGGGCTGCTGCGGGCGCCGCACGTCGCGCACGTACGCGTTGAAGTTAGCAGGTTGTTCTCCACAATACTCACGGCGCGGGCTGCGGCGGCGGCGCCAGCGCGGCGGGCGGCGCGCGCTGCGGCGGCTCGGGCTGCTGCGGGCGCCGCACGTCGCGCACGTACGCGTTGAAGTTAGCAGGTTGTTCTCCACAATACTCACGGCGCGGGCTGCGGCGGCGGCGCCAGCGCGGCGGGCGGCGCGCGCTGCGGCGGCTCGGGCTGCTGCGGGCGCCGCACGTCGCGCACGTACGCGTTGAAGTTAGCAGGTTGTTCTCCACAATACTCACGGCGCGGGCTGCGGCGGCGGCGCGGGCTGCGGCGGCGGCGCCAGCGCGGCGGGCGGCGCGCGCTGCGGCGGCTCGGGCTGCTGCGGGCGCCGCACGTCGCGCACGTACGCGTTGAAGTTAGCAGGTTGTTCTCCACAATACTCACGGCGCGGGCTGCGGCGGCGGCGCCAGCGCGGCGGGCGGCGCGCGCTGCGGCGGCTCGGGCTGCTGCGGGCGCCGCACGTCGCGCACGTACGCGTTGAAGTTAGCAGGTTGTTCTCCACAATACTCACGGCGCGGGCTGCGGCGGCGGCGCCAGCGCGGCGGGCGGCGCGCGCTGCGGCGGCTCGGGCTGCTGCGGGCGCCGCACGTCGCGCACGTACGCGTTGAAGTTAGCAGGTTGTTCTCCACAATACTCACGGCGCGGGCTGCGGCGGCGGCGCCAGCGCGGCGGGCGGCGCGCGCTGCGGCGGCTCGGGCTGCTGCGGGCGCCGCACGTCGCGCACGTACGCGTTGAAGTTAGCAGGTTGTTCTCCACAATACTCACGGCGCGGGCTGCGGCGGCGGCGCCAGCGCGGCGGGCGGCGCGCGCTGCGGCGGCTCGGGCTGCTGCGGGCGCCGCACGTCGCGCACGTACGCGTTGAAGTTAGCAGGTTGTTCTCCACAATACTCACGGCGCGGGCTGCGGCGGCGGCGCCAGCGCGGCGGGCGGCGCGCGCTGCGGCGGCTCGGGCTGCTGCGGGCGCCGCACGTCGCGCACGTACGCGTTGAAGTTAGCAGGTTGTTCTCCACAATACTCACGGCGCGGGCTGCGGCGGCGGCGCCAGCGCGGCGGGCGGCGCGCGCTGCGGCGGCTCGGGCTGCTGCGGGCGCCGCACGTCGCGCACGTACGCGTTGAAGTTAGCAGGTTGTTCTCCACAATACTCACGGCGCGGGCTGCGGCGGCGGCGCCAGCGCGGCGGGCGGCGCGCGCTGCGGCGGCTCGGGCTGCTGCGGGCGCCGCACGTCGCGCACGTACGCGTTGAAGTTAGCAGGTTGTTCTCCACAATACTCACGGCGCGGGCTGCGGCGGCGGCGCCAGCGCGGCGGGCGGCGCGCGCTGCGGCGGCTCGGGCTGCTGCGGGCGCCGCACGTCGCGCACGTACGCGTTGAAGTTAGCAGGTTGTTCTCCACAATACTCACGGCGCGGGCTGCGGCGGCGGCGCCAGCGCGGCGGGCGGCGCGCGCTGCGGCGGCTCGGGCTGCTGCGGGCGCCGCACGTCGCGCACGTACGCGTTGAAGTTAGCAGGTTGTTCTCCACAATACTCACGGCGCGGGCTGCGGCGGCGGCGCCAGCGCGGCGGGCGGCGCGCGCTGCGGCGGCTCGGGCTGCTGCGGGCGCCGCACGTCGCGCACGTACGCGTTGAAGTTAGCAGGTTGTTCTCCACAATACTCACGGCGCGGGCTGCGGCGGCGGCGCCAGCGCGGCGGGCGGCGCGCGCTGCGGCGGCTCGGGCTGCTGCGGGCGCCGCACGTCGCGCACGTACGCGTTGAAGTTAGCAGGTTGTTCTCCACAATACTCACGGCGCGGGCTGCGGCGGCGGCGCCAGCGCGGCGGGCGGCGCGCGCTGCGGCGGCTCGGGCTGCTGCGGGCGCCGCACGTCGCGCACGTACGCGTTGAAGTTAGCAGGTTGTTCTCCACAATACTCACGGCGCGGGCTGCGGCGGCGGCGCCAGCGCGGCGGGCGGCGCGCGCTGCGGCGGCTCGGGCTGCTGCGGGCGCCGCACGTCGCGCACGTACGCGTTGAAGTTAGCAGGTTGTTCTCCACAATACTCACGGCGCGGGCTGCGGCGGCGGCGCCAGCGCGGCGGGCGGCGCGCGCTGCGGCGGCTCGGGCTGCTGCGGGCGCCGCACGTCGCGCACGTACGCGTTGAAGTTAGCAGGTTGTTCTCCACAATACTCACGGCGCGGGCTGCGGCGGCGGCGCCAGCGCGGCGGGCGGCGCGCGCTGCGGCGGCTCGGGCTGCTGCGGGCGCCGCACGTCGCGCACGTACGCGTTGAAGTTAGCAGGTTGTTCTCCACAATACTCACGGCGCGGGCTGCGGCGGCGGCGCCAGCGCGGCGGGCGGCGCGCGCTGCGGCGGCTCGGGCTGCTGCGGGCGCCGCACGTCGCGCACGTACGCGTTGAAGTTAGCAGGTTGTTCTCCACAATACTCACGGCGCGGGCTGCGGCGGCGGCGCCAGCGCGGCGGGCGGCGCGCGCTGCGGCGGCTCGGGCTGCTGCGGGCGCCGCACGTCGCGCACGTACGCGTTGAAGTACGCCACCTCGCGCCGCACCTCGTCCACCTGCACACACGCAGACGCACGGGGACTAAGGCTCAATACTTTCAAACTATTGCTGATAGCAACTTAGGGCGGGTTAAGAATATAAGGTTGTAAAAGTCAAATTCGTCATAACAAGCTGAAAATTTGCATACGTATTCAAAATAACATGCTAAAACTCCCCGTCCCTCCGACGCTAGCGTCTTGAGATATACCCCCCGCCACCCCCTAACGCGCTTGCATGCATAGCGCGACCATTTATGAAGCGCGAGCGCGCAGTCGGCCATTGGCATTGATTTGATTAACACAATACATAAATAAATATATATATATAATACTGTTTTGGAAAAAACAGAAACTTTTTTTTTCGCAAATTTCAAATTGGTCGGAGCGCACCGAGATTTGGCATGCGGGAACTTGAGTCCAAGTGATGAAATGAGAGATGAAAGAAAAAACAAGATTTTGTAAAAATTCAAAATGGCGGCTGCCAAGGGCAAATAAAAATTTGGAGTACGAGCTTCTAGAGATTAAAGTTCTGCAACTATTCCTTTTCCCATAGTATCTTACAAGCGAACATGAGGGCTTAAGGCCCACAGTCGAGCGGCGAGGTTAGCGAGGCCGCAGGCCTCCGCGTTGGGCCGAAGGCTCGAAGCGTTCCTTCAGTGCGCCCTCTCGGACACTCCATTCCCGAGTGTCTTACAAGCGAACCTGAGGGCCAAAGGCCCGAAGGTGAGCGGCGAGGCACGCGTGGCCCCCGGCCGAGTTCCGCGTAGGGCCGAAGGCACAAAGGGTCCCTTCAGAGCGCGCTCTCTACGCGATCCCGAGGGCCAAAGGTCCGAAGGGTGAGCCCACGCGGACACGACCGCCGCACAGTTTCATAAGCAACACGAAATAGCTCAACACGCGAATAACAAATCTCACTCTGCTTTTCGCTTCCTATTTCACTTTCCTTTTCCTCGGAAATACAAAGCAGGCCTGATGTGTTCGGCAATGTGGCGCCAATGTCTTGGCCAATCATGTGCAAATGTTCCCGATGCTATGCATGACGATGATTGATTGTATTTTTTCTTAGTATAAAGTACTAAATATTTTCTTACCCTTTTACACTTTTTTTATTTATTCAGTTAGGTTTAACAGAGATTGCTTCTAAAAAAGTAACAGTTTTCAGTTTTTTTTTCAATTGTCCTTTACACCCTTTATATCTCAGGACGCAAGCAGAGGAGGAATGGGGAATTTTCAATAATTATTGATATCTACTTACCAAATTTCAGCTGTTGCATTTGACTTTTATGCTCAAATTTGGTCTAATATTCTTACGCTAGTTGCTAACAGCAACTTATAAAAGTTACAAGTGATTCTATGAAAAGTTTGATAGTTCTCTATCGGAAAACATATGCCGCAAAAAAAAGCAAGAAATAGAAAAGTAGACCCGAAATTGTTCTAAGCGGGGCACAAACTGTAACGACGTACCTTCTCGCCATGCTTGTTAAAGATGTGTTTTCTTATAAAGTCCGGCCCCTTGAACTTCTTCCCGCTGAGCGGACACAGCCACTTGTCTTTGGCCAATTCTTGAGTATTAGCTTGGATGAACTTCTCCACTTCCGCTTCGGGATCCTAGTACAAAATACGGGCAACATTAATATGAAAAAACTAATAACAAATGAATTAATACATTTGCTTTATTTGTAATTACCTTGATTCCAAGCTTCTGCAGCTCTTCGTCAGAGAGGGGTTTGACGTCTTGTAGGAAGGCAGACATCTTTCCCTCAAATGATTTGATGTAATCTTGTACTTCTTGTTGGATTGGCTAAAAAAACATACCATATTAGTTATTAACATTCATATTCATAACATACGTTTAATGAGCATATGGATTGTTGATTTGATATTTACATATCCATTTATATCTTATCACAAAAGCATGTCCAGCGTAATTAAAACTCAGCCGTAAACTTGGCAAAGAACACATGACAAAAAAATGTGTGCATTTAAAAATCTACCAAGATATATGCACACATTGTTTGTCGCCTTTTTCCCATGTAGAATGAATTTTGTGCTCTCTACAGCGCAGATGAAGCTTAACACACGATTTTTTTTTATTCTAACCCCTGTTCAATTTTATATTAGCCCTACGTCCCCTAGCCCTTTTCATAATGACATATGAATTCGATCATACACGTTGCAATACAATTTTTTGCCCTGATTTTGTTCTTACATTTGTATGGAGCAGGTCGCCCCAGTCGGCCAACGCTCCACACAAAATTGAAAAAAAAAAACCGCGTCAAAAAAAAATTATCTTACTCTTTTCTAATCAGAACACGATACCCGTTATGTCCTTGATCGGTTCACACCCTATTTATGTTACACTCTGTATAGTGACGTAAATACGTCGGCTTGTGACAAGGTTCTACGCTAGGGCTAATATAAAATTGGTCAGGGTTTACCAAGTTAAGGGTTAAAGATACGTTCATACCTTGGTGGCGGGAGGGCCGGCGCGCGCGTGCATGATCCCGCAGCGGTTGGGCATCTCGTCTTCGTACGGGTACTCGCAGTGGTTGTAGTAGTCCACCGAGTGCACGATGCGCAGGTACAGCACTAGTCGGTCCAGCACTCGCATCTGATTGCATAGGACACATGTTATAGTACGGGTTTAAAGTAGGCAGTTTGACTAGAACACGAAACGATGAGCTTCTATCCTTTGTCACATACTTACAACTCGTTAAATTGCTTTATTACTAAATACTAATTCTTTTTTTTTTAATCTTTATTTCTTTAACTACTTACAACCCAAAAAGTGACCAGCGTCTCCTTGTAAGTTGTTTACAAAATAACTTGTGTCAGGAGGCACCGCTCCTCCATAACTAACAAGTTACTATGTTGTATAATACTACTAAAAGTAACTTCTTAGACCTATTGTCTGAATTTTTATTGAGCGTGTGTAAGTTTACGAGTGAGTGAGCGCGTGCAAGTGTGTGTGCGTGTGTATTTGTGTGAATTAATAAGGTCCAAAATGTAATTATGAGCTCCCCGAATTGAGATCCTGGCAATATACCATACAAAAAAAAATACAAAAGTCACTGTCATTAATTTAAGTGCTCAGCTGTGACAAAAAGTACTACCTAGAGTCTATGATTAGTTGGGTCGCTTTATATGAAAACACTACTTAAGGTGCAACGTCACTGACGAATTCCATACAATTTTCGTTCGGACTAGACGTCTAATCTATCGATGTCAGGACCTTGAAATTGTGATATTTAGATAATATATGACCCTCTTCTCCCGCAGTTTGACACCACAAGGTGTACTTGTATCAATTTACAAAAATACAGGAATTATTTCCCCTGATTTTACTGAAGTTCTAAAACTTTTTTTATTTTTTTTTTGGTCATCAAAAACTGCATGCGGTTTCCTATGACATTTGGTCGAGCACCCCTGACCTAGGTCTGACCGTTTAGCCAGGCTGTACTCCAACTTTTTCCCCGAGGCAAATCTTGAAATGGCAATTTTTTTTTGGGGTTTCACGGAGAGACCCTACACTTGTTTCATACATTACCAGGTCATAGTTGCACTCTTTCCCGAAGAAACAACTATGTCAGTGAGAAATCAGTGGTCTTGCAGTTTTATTTGTTTGTTTTGTTTAGAAATTCTCAATGGATCGACATGGGAATTGTATGTTTGATAAGCAGGTAACTGAGCTTGCTTATCCTAAACGCAAAATGAATTATGATGAACAACTACGAAAAAATGACGTTTTCCTAAATCGACTATTTTTTTAACTTGAACATCCTGTAGCTCCTAAAGTATCGATCGTAGAGTGAAAATAAATATGACCAATTTTGTAGGAAATTCTATGGACAAACTTTTATCTAAAGTAATTATAAGAGTTATGATGAACAACTACGAAATAACGACGTTTTCTTAAATCAACAATTTTTTATCACTTTGTTCACTTTAACATCCTGTAGCTCCCAAAGTATTGATCGTAGAGTAAAAATCTTTATGACCAATTTTGTAGGAAATTTTATGTAGAAACTTTTGTCTGAAGTTATCATAACGCTTTTCGTACAGATATTCGAGATATGTACGAAAATCGGAAAAAAGGTACCTTCAACCCCCCCCCTACACCCTCAGCACAGCCCCCACCCTCAAGGACTTTTAGTATGTTTATCTGGACATCGGTAGGTATAATTGTACCAATTTACAAAACCACAGGAATTATTTCCCCTGATTTTATTAATTTTCTTGTACTAATGGCCGTGTCACATGACAGCACGTTGCCCAAAACCTTCACTAGATTTCTTTGGTATCAAATGAAAATTAGTTAGACAGCGGGGTCAATAGTAGTAATTATATTCACCAGACGGCGACACCATCGTACAATCCCTTTTTTTTCTGGTGAAATAGACGGCATTCATTTTATATTACTATATGACGGCTACTCATTTTGGTAATGACGTATGAGCAATGTCATTTGTTTTTGATAGGCTGAATTTCAATGCTTTGCTCTTTATTCGTGATCGACCTAACTAAAGTCCACGGAACGAAAATTATGCATAGGTACATTTTGCGTCTTATTAGAAAGGAGTAAGATCCAATATTAAAACGTAATCTGGTTTTGATGAAATGAACCGTTTGAATTTCCAACTTGCAGATTATAAGTAAGCTTCGATTGAGTGAATGTTACTTTATGTAGCATTAAATATAACAGACAATTATTAGGAGTGTACCTACCTGATAAATTTAAACGTTCGCTTTAGTCGACTGCACATCGATTGACAGTAAAATACCTACTGCAACCTATTTAGGAATCGACTGTTCAACTAGAATATTAAATTACCCCCAACATGTAAATTAACTAAGTCACAATTTTTAGGGTTCCGTAGTCAACAAGGAACCCTTATAGTTTCGCCATGTCCGTCCGTCTGTCTGTCTGTCTGTCCGTCTTCGGCTTAGCTCAGTAACCCTTACAAATAGAAAACTGCAATTCGGCGTGGGTATATAAACCAATCACGCTGACAAAACAGTAGGATAAAATCCTGAAAAAAAAAATCTTATGGTACCTCCGCTACATGTAAATTGGTGATGTATTTTTTTTCTCGTTAAACCTATAGGTATCGTTGGATAGCTTGTCCAAAAATATTGTTGGTTTTCTAAAACTACCACACTATAAATTTAACGAGAAAAAAAATACATCACCAATTTACATATAGGGGGAGGTACTGAAAAAAAATTTTTTTTCAGGATTTTATTCTACTATTTTGCCGGCGTGATTGGTTTATATACCCACGCCGAATTGCAGTTTTCTAGTTGTAAGGGTCACTGAGCTAAGCCGAAGACGGACAGACAGACAGACAGACAGACGGACGGACATGGCGAAACTATAAGGGTTCCTTGTTGACTACGGAACCCTAATAAAAACTGCTTTAGTACACAGTCAAATCCGTCTAAAAATCTGAGTTCGTTTATTGCGTATAAAATGTATACTATGCCTAAGCATATCGCTATGTCCACCCAGTAAGTTCATTTATCCATCACCAGTGAAATACTTTTTATAATCGGATGTGGTTTCGGAGGTTATACCCTACATACAAACATACAAAATAACACTTTACAATAATCGTTCCGATAGCATAGTGGTTCAGGCATGCGAAATCGGCGGTCGTGGGTTCGAGTTTCATCTCTTATTTACCTAAACAAGACATTCAATAATTTTGTAACCAAATCTCAATCTTTGAACATCAGTAATGAATTAGTGAAGCATCAAGCACACGTACAGTACGATTAATGTTAGTTAACCACTGATAGATAGCTTGCCTTCATTTAATTTTCAACTTTACTGTCATACAAATAAAGCAATTTTCAGAATACTGTTACCCACGTCTACCGATTTAGAAATAACTAGATACTTAATTTGTATGAGGTTAAAGTTGAAAATTAAATGAAGGAAAACTATCTGTCAGTGGTAAACCCCAATAATTCTAGTGTATCTATAATCGCGTGAAAAAGTTGAATTCGAATTTTGGATTCTGACGTTCATCGAAAACAGTACCATAATGTCAAATGATATATTTCTCTCTTTCTGACGCGGCCTAGGTCGGGACTCAAGAGAAGTTTTGATTCAAAGATTCAAAATATTTATTTGCTCTGAATACAGTAAGCTTAGGTGGTAAAATACAATGCGTGCTGTGTATTCAGCCTGCGTACAAGCATGCAAACATTTGCAGGGGCGATGCTAAATAATACATGTTAAAGACAAAATAATAAATACAATAGTCAAAGTTAAAAAGTCAATTGAAATAGTTATATAGTAATAAAAATAAAACAAGCAAACAATTAATTATTATGAAATGTCAGTTAGGTATAAATGTCATAATCTAAATATTTTTTAACGCTATAAAAACATTTGTCCAAGAGCCAGGCAGTCAATTTTGATTTAAAACTATTTCCTTTTAGTAATTTAATGTCCTTAGGTAGTTTATTATATATAACTATGCACATATTAAACACATTTTTGCCGTAAATCATTTTATGAACACGTGGCTTAAAAAGTAAATTCATAATGGTCTGTCGGGTCTGTCTGTCCAGTACTTCTGCTCGTTTTTTAAATAGATGTCGGTGGGTGTCAACGAAGATACATATTTCCTTTATATAGAGACAGGGTAACGGGAGAATACGTAGTTTTTTAAATAAGGGGACGCAAGAATCATCAGACCAAGCATTACAGATCACACGGATACATTTTTTTTGGATAATGAGGACTCTCTCTACATCGACCGAGTTGCCCGAGTTTGAATTTTGATACTCCCCGTTATTCACAACGCCACACGACATTCGTCCGGTGGCGCAAAATTATTACCAATTTTGAGGTCTAATATTTTAGACGCGAGTAACGGGCGAATACAAAACATTTTGTGAATAATACGTAGCCTTTCTGATTGTAATTATTATGTAGTCCCGCAAGTGAATATGGATATAACAAATAAAAGTACTAATATACTAAGTATAGGTACCATTTTCCGTATAACACTAGATTTTTAATTTTCCTTTAAAAATATTGGACTTACCTAGTAACTAGTGTTATTTTGATTATTTAATGTGTTTCACATGAAACAATTTAAATGTTTTTGTTTATGTTATATATGTACTTGCATGTGTGAGTGCGCTCCGTTACAATAAACGAGTGTTAAACTAGCTCGCTTGTTTGATGGTCGTGTACCCTCCCGTAGCGCCCCTAACCGTATATCTAACACGTGGCGACGTCCGGACTCGCGTTTCTTTTAACAATGGCCACGGGAGTATCGTTCGGTGTTATTTCGACTTTCGACCACACTTCACATGAGTGGAACAGCTACAAATCGCGATTAAATCAGTGGTTTATCGCCAACGACGTCAACGAGCAGACCGACAAGTCGGAGGTCAAGCGAAGGGCGATTTTGTTAAGCGCACTGAGCGAAGGGACATTCAAGTTAGCTAGTGACCTGGCCTTACCTAACAAGGTAGAAGAGTTGGAATACACTCGGATAACAGGACTCCTCGACGATCATTTTACACCGAAACGATTCGGGTTCGCGGAGAAATCTACCTTTTATTCAGCTACGCAGCGGCCAGGTGAAGGTCACTCACAGTGGGCAGCCAGGATTAGGGGGTTGGCGGCACATTGCGGATTCAAAAATTTGGAAGAAGCCTTGCTGGATAGATTTATAATGGGCATGGCGGAAAGGATAAGCTGTTTGCACAGGACCAACGGGACCTGACCCTGGCCAAGGCAATCGGGCGCCGGCGCTGACACGGCGGGCCTGGACTCCGTGTTCAACATCTCCCAAAAAGAAAAGTGCACTGTGTGCGGGTTTACCAATCATAGGTCCGATCAATGCGGTTACAAAAACTATAAGTGCAAAAAATGCAATAGGAAAGGACATTTGCGTAGGATGTGTTCGGTTAGAGATAAGGTGAAATACGTGGAAGAAGGTAATGAGGACGAAGGAGACGATGGTAAGCATTTTTATAACATTCGGTGTGTAAAGGGCAAGCCCATGACGGAGCGTGTCCAAATTGGTGACCTGTTTTTGGAGTTCGAAATTGATAGCGGGTCGGCGGTTAGCGTTATTTCGTGGGAAACTTATAATACATATTTTACGGCTCTGCCATTGTCGGCCACAAGTAAGAAGCTATTAAGTTATACGGGCGAAAGTATTATAACAATGGGTATAATTAACGTGCCTATTTCATATAACGAAGAAACTCATTTATTAACCGTCTATGTGGTGTGCAATGGTGGTCCACCGATCCTCGGTAGGAATTTTATTCGAGCATTTAACCTGGAGCTGGCGCCGGCGGCGGCGGCTGGCGGCGCGCACGCCGCCGTGCACGCCGTGTCCGCGGCGCCCGCGCGCTCGGAGCACCATTGCGATCAAGACATTATTAAAGAGTTATCGGTAAAGTTTCCTTACGTTTTTTCAGGCAACCTAGGGACCTTTAATAAATATACTGTCGATTTACACCTAAAACCAGACGCCAAGCTGATTTTCTTCAAAGCGAGGTCGGTCCCTTATGCCCTAAGGGAGAAAATTGATAAGGAGTTAGATAGGTTAATCGGGTTAGGCATTTTGAAACCCGTTCAACACTCGGACTATGCGTCACCCATAGTACCCGTTTTGAAGAAAGACGGTAGCATACGATTATGTGCTGACTATTCAGTCACTATTAATAAGCAATTAATAATTGACCATTATCCATTGCCTTCTGTCAACGATTTATTATCTAAACTACATGGGGGCGTTCAATTTAGCAAGATAGACTTATCAATGGCGTACAATCAATTTGTCCTTGGAGAGAAGTCGCAGCCCTTAACGTGTATCAATACACATCGTGGCCTCTTTATGTATAGTCGATTAGTCTTCGGATTGTCCTGTGCACCAGCGCTGTTCCAGCGCGCCATGGAGTGCGTGCTCGCGGGAATAGAGGGAATCATATTTTTGCTGGATGACATCCTAATCACAGGCGCGAATAAAGAACAACATAAAGAAAGGCTAGCCGCGGTATTACAACGTTTGGAAGATGCACAATTAACCGTCCAAATGAGCAAATGCGAATTCTTCAAGGACGAAATCTCTTATCTCGGTCATGTCATTGATAAAAACGGGGTTAGGAAATCACCCGACAAGGTCAAGGCTATTCTGGAAGCGCCCAGACCCGCAAACTTGTCTCAATTGCAATCGTTTTTAGGTCTTGCGAATTATTATCGTAATTTTGTGCCAGCCGCGTCTTCGATCTTAAGTCCATTGTACAATTTATTAAAGAAGAATGTAAAATGGGAATGGACATCTGCCCATGATGACGCGTTTCTAAGGGTAAAAAACATCCTTGGGTCCGATAGTACCCTTGCCCATTTTGACCCTAGTACTACTTTAATTTTAACAGTAGACGCTTCGCCAGTCGGGTTAGGCTGTATTCTTTCGCAAATAGGTATTGATGGAATAGAAAAGCCTTTATCTTATGCATCCCGAACGCTTATACGTCAGCTGAGAAAAGGTATGCACAAATCCAAAAGGAAGCTACAGCTATAATTTTTGGGATTAGGCGATTCCACCAGTACCTATATGGTCGGTCAATTCCCTTTGTGCTACGAACAGACCATAAACCACTACTCTCGATTTTCGGTCCGTATAAAGGCATCCCTGAGATATCCGCCAATAGACTGCAACGCTATGCTATATTTTTATCAGCCTACAATTACACCATTGAGTACATAAGTAGTAAACAAAATAGTGCTGATTATCTATCGCGAGCGTGCCTGCCGACAGTGCCGACAGGGGGAGGGGCAGGGGGCGCGGGCAATGCCGATGATGCGGAATGCGAGGTGCGAACCGCTTACGTTAATTTCGTAGTGGAAGGTAGTTTGCCTGTGACACTGGCCGACCTGCAGCGCGAAACTAATAATGATGACGTACTTAGTACGGTTAAGCATTACGTCATGCACGGGTGGCCTAAAACGACAAAAGATAAAAAAATAAAACCATTTTATTATTGTAGATCGCAGCTATCGTACGAGAACGGATGCCTAATGGGGACACAAGGTTGTGATTCCCTTGTCATTAAAGGATAGCATATGTAATGAATTACATAGTTCGCATTTTGGCATAGTAAAAATGAAAGCCGAGGCGCGTAAGCGGTTTTGGTTTCCCGGGGTGGACGCTGAGCTGGAGCGGCTGGCGGGCGCGTGCGCCGTGTGCGCCGCGCTGCGCCCCGCGCCGCTGCACGCGCCGCTAGCGAGCTGGCCCCTACCACCGCAACCGTTTTATCGACTTCATATCGACTTTTTGGGACCGTTCAATAATCACGTATTCTTAATAATAGTTGATGCATATACTAAATGGGTTGAATGTTACAGCATGACTTCGTCGTATGGGACAAAAGCGGTTATTGATCGGTTATACGATTTCATGTCGCGATTTGGTATACCTCATACTCTGGCGAGCGACAATGGCAGTTCTTTTACATCCCAGGAATTTAAATTATTTTGCGAAGTTAACGGCATAAAGCACATATTATCTCCGGTTTACCATCCATCCAGTAATGGACAAGCGGAATCTTTTGTCAAGATAGTAAAAGAAGGGCTTAAAGGAATAATTTTAAGCAGTACCAATAATAAATTATTACAGGGGAACATTTCTAAGTTTTTATTTGACTACAGGAACTCCAAAAACAGTACCACCAGTCAGTCACCCGCGGAATTAGTGTTCGGTCGGAAATTACGTTCTAGGTTGGATTTAATTAATCCACTCACGCCTCCTTCGTCCACAGCCCTCACTAAAGCCGTAGAAAACCAACAGTTCTTACAGGCTAAATATTACAAGGGAGTTTCAAGGCCGGAGTTTAAAGTTAATGATAATGTGTGGCTAACTAAACATACGAACTCTAATAAAAAAATCACTTGGATCGAGGGCATCGTCAAAAGGAAAATTGGGAAAGTTATGTACCTTATTTACATACCGCTACTGGATTGCGAGGCAACAAGGCATATTGACCAACTAAGAGCTCATCCATGTCCCATTCAAAGCGACAGTTCGCAATGGGATCCAGACGTCGTGCCAGACTTACCATCGTCGGGAACCACCAGGACGGCCGATGCTGCTACAGCAAGCGTAGCTGCGCCGACGCCTGCTGCCGCAGCGGGACCTGCTGTTCGCGACGACCTGATACCGCAGCCAGGAGAGGGAGAGAGAGTGGATGTAGCTGACGGGCTAGAGACCCCAGACCTATGCCAGGCCTCAGAGCTGGCTACGCCGCCTCGCGGCGCCACCGACAAGCGACGCCAAGCGATCAGCCCTCAGTTTGCCACCCCTACGCTAACGCAGGACAATGACCCTTCTACCGAGTGAACATTATTTAGTTATAGTTAGTTTCTAGCTATAAGGTGGAGGGATGTTATATATGTACTTGCATGTGTGAGTGCGCTCCGTTACAATAAACGAGTGTTAAACTAGCTCGCTTGTTTGATGGTCGTGTACCCTCCCGTAGCGCCCCTAACCGTATATCTAACAGTTTATCAAAATGGTTTTCATTCAAATGACGAAGATTTACGATCTAATCTCATGTGGAATAGGGTATAGAATAGATAAAGGTAGTACTTTGATTTGTCAACTGTAATCCTACGGATACCTACTCATGATTTTCGAATTAAGTGGAAGGCGTAACATCTTTTTAAATGAAATACCTATCCAAAATAGTATTTACGTAGTATGCAACATGTAAGAATAGGTCCGCCAAAAATATAGGGATTTTTGTGGATAATCTATAGATACATGATATGCTTATCATGAAAACTTAGTAAAATATGAGAAATACATTTTAGCACATTACAAGTAAATCTTAGTTAGTTTAGACGGTCATATTGGTTTAGAAATCCAAATAAAAAAACAAAAAAGAAGTACCTACCATTGTCGGGATTTGAGCCCGGTTCAACGATGGCATTACAGACAGATTTAAGCAAAAGAGTATGTACTGCGCTACCGTATGACATTAGGCGATGAGTGAAAAAGTGCATTGCATTCATCTTACGTTCTGGAGTGCCAGATACGACTAAATTTAGTTTTACTATTCCCTAATAGACGCGCTACTGTAGATTTAGTTTTGCGCCCTCTAATTTGATTTATGCAAAATGTTTGACAATGACAGACTTCGAAGTGACATTTAGTTACGTTAGTCTGCGTAAATTCACGAAAAAGCACTTTTATGCATATTTTCGGACTACATTTTAAATAGTAACACTGTTTAGCGCAGATTGATTGCGATTCATACGTAGCAAGCTTTTCGGCTTCCGCAGTTTGAAACACATGTTGGTACTCGTCACGGTTTTGCGTAAAACGATGAGCAACCATGGAAATTATATATCGCGACATCTGTTAGCATCAGCTCGACAGGAATCAGTGACGTTGCACCTTAACATCACGATGTAACGGCTCGGCCATGATTTGTGGCCGTGGCGGCAGCGGCATATGGGCTACTACTTGCGGTAAGCTAGTAAGTAAGCTAACTTGTGGTATACCGCTGCCGCTGCCGTTGTCGATGGAAGTCGAAATCAAGCCTAAAGTCGATTGTCTTGTGTAAGTTTTTTTTTAATACAACGACGGTGGCAAACAAGAGTACGGCCCGCCTGATGGTAATCGGACACCTCAGCCTATGCAACTCCAAAGGAGTAACATGGGCGTTGCCGACCCTTGATATGTTTGAGGATTCGCCGTGGTGACAGCTGAAGGAACAAATTCCCTCGCTCTCAACACAACCCATCCTCGGGAGCTCTGGCAACCTTGCTGACCAGGAACACAACACTACTACAGAGCAAGTAGTAGTGTTATTAAGGCTGTGGACTTCTGCAAGGTCAAGGAGGTACTTCCCTAGATGGGCTGCTCCAAATTCGAGCGGGATGACATTTTGCTGTGCCCTACCTCACCAAAAGTGTGGAGTTAGCCTGTTGGAGTATTGTAATTCATCATCGAATACATGTTGACGGGACAGACCTTTCGCCAAATGGAGTGATCAAATCACAAAGCTCACCGGCCTACGAGAGCACCAAGTGTTGCATGCAGCGCACCACCGGTACCCCAGGAAAATTACGTTTTTTTCAAACATTAATTTATAACAGCGTTTTTTTTGTTTGTTTAATTTTCAAATGTTATTCTAAGATGCCTTATGCAAGAGTACTACAAAATTTCCATTGGGACGTAAAATATAAAAATAAATGACACATCCATTATGTTTTTTGTGTGATTTATTTATTATTCTTGAAGAGCTCCTGTAAATTAACCAAAACAAAAATTGAAATATCTATTAATATTTTTTTCTTTTTTCAGAAATTGGTTAATATCGTTTTCGAGTCTACGTAATTACTAAAATGATAATATATCAGTTACACACAAAAAAAGCTGCTGTTATGAATTATTTCCAAATTTCCATTTTTTTCCATACTAATGAAAATAAAATGCTTGGGCTACAGAGCAATTCGCTAGCAATCTGCACTCCCGACAGTGCCATAGCGGTCACAATCCGCCGCATTGAAGACCGACTGAAAAAATGAGCAGACCATTCCCACTTACCAGCTCCGGGTCCGCCTGCTCCGTCGGCGACTCGGCCTCCACCTCCGCCTCCAACCCGAGTAGTTCCTCTTCCTCGGTGGAGGCCTCTTCGATCAAATGCTCCGTTATTTTGTGGAGGACGGGGTTCCTCGAGTCATTCAGGCTGAAATTCTGAAACAATACAGTGCATTACTGGTTTCACGCAAAACGCAGCCCGCGTAAACCTATACATAATTGGTTAGTGTGTTATATAATCTAATAATCCCAGTCGCATGTTCCGGCTAACTTGTAACCTAAAAGTAAATTGGAAACGTATACTACTGAAAACTACGGACTTTCAAAAATATTATTCAAAAACATCAGACCTTACTATTAGTTCACTACTACTAATCCTGGTGAGTTGGCCGTTATAGAAATCGATATCTCAATTCACGGATTCATTCGATGGATCTCCATATACAGTTAAAAATTGATCCAAGATTTTCCAATCAAACCAGGTTATTTATGAGATGATCGAAAAATTACGCTTGGATCACACATTCATAATTTTATGTACACTACATGCACAATAAAGCTTTCATAGGATCCACGAATCCTCGTGTGTTTTTCTAATTCATTGCGTGTGATCCCAACTAACCACAGTGCGTTGCGCGTCGCGACCGCGCAATGAACAGAAAACGCTTGGCACGCCGCAATTCGCGCGATGTCGTTGCCTGGTGTAAAGCATTCACCGGTTCTGTGAATACTCGTTTGTAAGCGGTTTTTAAAAAACACACCGAGTCATCACATGACAGTATTCTCGTAAGTTGGTGGATATCGAATATTACATTTGGACATTTGATGTACAGTCGAGGAAATTGAATGTTTAGCACTTTTGGACCTTAACGTCATTCAAATAGAGTTGAGATGTGCCAAACATTCATTTTCCTCGACCGTACATTACATGCACGGTAAACAACTGTTCTAAGATTTTCAGTAACCAATCCTTCACCAATATACTAAATCGGCGTGGAGATTGGTGGCTATAAAAAATTGTAAATGTATTCATCATTTAGGCTACATGCATAGAAAATAAACTAATTTAAGATTTTTACTGAGTGTTCACCGAGATGTATGAATGAACCTCGTGAGCTGGCGGGCATTGAAAATTATACTTTTGTTAACACATTCATTATCTACATGCATAGTCAAAAACGTTTTTTTACTAACCGGCTCTTCATAAGAACTGGCTGATCTATTAAGACGGGGATCGCGAATGTTCTTATCCTGACCCTAAAAGGAAATATCATTATATTATGACTGGGTTCGGATAATACACTACACTACATTTACTGTTGAAGTTTAATAGAAATTATCTCGTAAAATATATTTGTGCGGTTCCCCCTTGGCATTACGCCGAATTTCGATAGTCCAAATATTATTTGTTCATAATTTTGATGGTCTGAATCATGTCCACGCATAAATTATATGAGCACATTTTTTTTGTCAAACACGCAGAAATATATAATGGCATAACATTATTTAACAGAATTTATTATTCACACAAAAGTATTGTTAAATACACAAGTTTAAAAAAAAAACAAACACGCTAATTATCTAGACACACGGCAGTGTGTCCGCCAAGTTCGAGCAAAAAAAAGTGACACACCGGCCGTGGGTTATATTACACGAACCATTTCGGGCCAATTTCGACCACCCTATAACTCAAAACATATTTTATCTACGCATATGAAATTTCGAGTGTCTGTTGACATCCCCTTAATTGTCTAGAATACAAAATTTCATTATTCTACCTATAGCAGTTCTTGAGATATTGACGTCAGAAAATAGCTATTTTTACTATACACTCACTGACTCACTCACTGATTCACTCATCAAAAACCTAGACCACTTTCAATGGTCGTACTGACTTGAAATTTGGCATGGAGATAGGTCTTAAGGTCAAAGTAAAGGGAAAAATCTGAAAACGGCCAAGTGTGAGTCAAGTTTAAAAATAGCGAAGGTGTAACTTTGTTCTACTATGAAGTCAGAATGAACTAAATGGGTCTATCTTACAATGGTCGTACCGACCTGAAATTTGGCTCGAAGGTTTGTATTAGGTCGAAATAAAGTAAAAATCTGAAAACGGCCAAGTGTGAGTCGGTTTCGAAAACAACGAATGTGTAATTTTGTTCTACTATAAGTAGGTATGGAGTGGAAATGAGATGAGACTTATTTAAATTTAGATACATACCAATTTAAGACAATACATGTTTATCTTAAAGACAAGAACAATAAAACTGTTCACCACTCTGTGTGTGTCTGTTGCGGGAACCGAACCCACGATTTACGAAGTGCAAAGCAGGTCACTAGATACACTAAGTTTTAGTAGCAAAAGTGATAAAAAAAATAAAGAACCTACACCTAACAAAAATAAATGAAATCCCATCAAAAAGATAAATGTGAAAGGCTGCCAAGTTCGATACTATGGGAATGCTTCGCCTATAAAAGAAGTGACATCTGAATAAGTGCCAAGTTCCATAAAAATATCTCAATTTATAATAGTCAGAGAAACGCACACCGGTTTTTTTAGCAGTTTCCTGATAACATTTATTATTTTCAGTACTTTTTAATGATGTAACTTGGCAAGTTTTAATAGAAAATTATATACTTGACACATTGCAGTCCAAAGGTGTCGATTCATTGCATTGAAAAGGTGTGTGGTGTGTGAAAACTTATTTAGATCTCACTTCTTTTATAGGCGAAGCATTCCCATAGTATCGAACTTGGCAGCCTTTCACATTTATGTTTTTGATGGGATTTTAACCTAACCTAACCGCCAGCGTGTCGAGGTCACCCCGCGAACGCGGGTTTGCCTATTTCCGTTCTAAGGGACACAAGCTAGCTCTAACCTAACCTATTTTTACTGCGGGGGGCTTCGCTTGTTCGGCTGAAAATCCTTTCGGACAATCAAAGTTATGCCATATAGAGGGAACCCATATTTGTGCATGTGCGCGAGGCGGGCCGCCAGCCGCGCGTCCGTCAGTAGCACTGGCCGCTCCAACTTGACCCCGGTGAGAGGGCCGGCTGTACTGTATCTGTGAACTTACGTCTTGCTCGGGCTGTTCTTCAGCGCCGTCCTCTTTAGGCTTGTCCCACAGCTTGGTGCGCGTGTCGAGCAGGTGCGCCAGGCGCGCCGCCAGCCGCGCGTCTGCCCGCAGCACCGGCCGCTCGAGCGTGACCCCGGTGACGGGCCGCACGCGCCGCGCCAGGTCGCGGTTCACGATCGCGCCGAGCTCGCACTCCCGCAACTACCAACAAATGTTGCACATAATTACCCAGTAAAATTGGTGAATTCGCGAAAACCCCGTTGGTTCGGGCCCCAAACACCTGCGATCTGGGGCTTTACGAATTACCGCCCGTGGTGCGTACACAATTTTACGTCTTCCCCTGGGTGTGAAGTGATGTTTTCCGCTGCGCCCGCGGGCGGTAAATCGGGCGATACCGCCCAGAGTGATGTATAGAAAATTATACTTGAGTTTAGCACTTGGACACAAGAAGAAGCTATCCCTTTCTATCAAATGGTGAAGAAAAGACTAATATTTCACCCTAACCTAATCATGCCAGTTCAATGCGACCAGCAGAACTCGCAAGCACCCGATACGGATAAAATCAGATATAATGTTACTTACTGTATGCCACTCAAAACTCAACCCATATGTCAACTGTGGTTGTACTTGACAGGCTAAGACTAAGTCTTTTTGAGGCTAAGTTGACTTCCACTGAGTGGCGAGTAAGCGCCAAGTTGAATAATGAACTTGGTAACTCACTTGACAATACAATCAGATGGTAGTTCCTTGTATAACATTTTTGCACCTATGCTACCTATGGATATGGTAGCTGTCCCCGAGCGTAAGGGCCGGCGCTCACTGACGGCGTGGCATGGTATGGCACGGCAGGTTGTGCTGCGGTATCCCGCGGCGTTCCGTGGCATGCTAGTGCGCCTTCTTCCTCCCTAGGCCGGTGCGCGGAGGTGCGGGAGGGAGAAGACGCACTGGCATGCCACGGGATGCCACGGCATGACACGGAACGCCGCGGAATACCGCAGCACAACCTGCCGTGCCATACCATGCCACGCCGTCAGTGAGCGCCGGCCCTAACGGGACGCATGCGCATCGTTTTAAGGACTATTGTAGGAAGGTAGAGTGAATACCTTGGTGCAGAGAAGATAAAATAACAAAATGACATACCCTGATGTTGTTGAGATTCCAGCAGATGTCCTTGATGTTGACCTCCCGGCGGAAGGTGACCCAGCCGCGGCGGAACCAACGCCGCTCGGGAAGCGGGTCGGCCAACGCCACGCGCAGGAAACCGCCGTAGCGTTTGCACATCTGTACCAATTAAAACTGTCAAAATATCGTATAGACTAGATATCATGATGACTTTATGTCTAACATGTTGCAAGATTCTGATGAGCAGCATAAATGCATGCAATGATCAGTCTTTTAGGTAATTTTGATCGGGGAATAGACATCCGACATGACCACAAACAATAGGAGTGTAGACACTAAATAAAATAATCAATAATATCATATTTTCTCGAAAAAGGATTAAAAATATAGTCAAATGGAAAAAAACAACGTAAAAGGTTAAATAATCACGAAGTTATCAGTGTCCAAAGTTTTAATTAGGGGTATGTTGTCCCTTTTAAAACGTAACTGCATATGAAACGGTGACGCTGGAAGATTGTGACGTCACGTCTCACGTGATAGACGGCAATGTGCCGCGCCCATCGTGTGCGGCGCCGCCGTCGACGCGGCGCCCCGGCAGCATCCCATAGCAATATTAAAACGGTTCTTCGTAATTATTTGAGATATCTGAATGGGATTTTCGTCACTAGGCATATTTTTTTGCCTTCTTTCTTTTGGAGTAATGATAATTTTCGAGTCTACACCCCTATTGAACTTTGATATCTGGTGCCAAATCTAAAATGTGTGTCAATGGCACAAGGATCTGATCCATAAATGCAATTGATCAGTCTTGCAGAGCATTTTAATCTGCAAAATCTACAAGACACCCAGGCCCACAAGCCATTGCACTTTGATATCTGTTGCCAAATTTAAAATGTATGTCAATGTCACAAAGATGTGATCATTTATCTTAAGTACTTTATCTATACGAGTGCTAGGCAGGGTCGCTATCGCTGATAGCGCTCATGTAAATGTCTTCTATTTAAGCTAGTTAAAAAATCGGGTAGGAAAAATGTTTTTACGGTGGATGACGAAAAAGATCATTAACATTGTAAAAACCAAAAAGTTAATAACAGTTTTTCCAAATGATACACTTACAGCTTCAACTTCGGCTTTAGTAATACTGGGCGCGAGGTTTCTTAAGAATATGGAGGTGGTCTTATGAAGGGCCGTAGTCTCCTTCTTTTCTAGAACGACGTCAGCCACCGACTCCGCTTTCTCGTCTCCGCTCTTGTCGCCATTCTTCTCAATCTCCTTGACAATGTCGACTGGTTTTACGTCTTTCTCCACACTTGGGGACTTCGATTTTTCCTTGTGCTTCGGCGATTTGTCTGGCGTCTTGGACTTGGACTTTGATTTGCGTCTCGGCGCCGTCTCTCCTTCTTCTTCAGAGCTGGATGAAGACGAACTGGATGAGGAAGAACTCGACGACGAGCCGGGTGGCGCTAAAATTAATAATGATGATAGAATTTCTTGGGACATTTTCCATAAGCATGGTTCATGGAAAATTTAGATATAGCAATACGCTTGCTAATAAAATACGTGATAAATGAAGCAACCATGTTTTTGTATTCCACCTCCATGACCCAAGGAAATAATAGTCGTGGTGATAATGACTACCCAGCCATATCCGTCACGCCACGTGCATAAAAAAACAGTGAAATAGTATTAACTATTTGGTAAAAAATAGTTCATATCATAAAGAAATCGCCTTTCTTTCTCGAAATTTCCCATTTATATTTTTATGGTACTCATCTGGTAGACGAAAGTATATTTTTATTTAACTGGTAACGTACGTGGTTCTTTCTCGGGCACTTCGACGTCGTCGCCTGGTTCCGTGCCAGGCGCGGAGTTGAACCGCGAGAACAGTTTAGCTTGCTCCTGCAGCTGCTTGAGATGCGGATCTATCTCCATCGTGAGCGGCGCCGTGGGCTTCGGAGACTCTGGCTTCTTGTCCTAAAGCACCAACACACATACATTTAAAGCTGCGTACGTATCAAAGCAGCCTTGGGTTGAGGCACGCACGGCTCACGTATTTCGCTCAAATTCGTACGAGCTCACGCGCTGTGTGCGAGCAGACCGCGAGCGGCGCGCCAAGCCGTCCAGAGGCGGTCTTTTGCCCGTGCTCAAAGGCGCCTCAGTGTGCGTGCCTCGCGTAATTTGGACGTGTATCCGAGCTTGCCGCGGGCAGAGCGACACGTTCTGACTTGTTTGTGGGCGAGGCGTATGAATTTCAGCAATTGGATGGGCCGTGCATGTTTAATGGAGTTTGTTCGTAAATTTATTTTCATCACACATGCTCGAAAAGGGCTTCATAGTGCGCAGACATACAGAGCTACAATAGCCCATGTTACGCCCACGGGCGTAATGGTTGTTTTCTTAAATTGTATCTGTCACTCATGCCGCAGTTACAAAGCAAAGAGGTTTTATATCAAATACGATGTCCGAAAACTTATTTATAAATAAATGTAAACTTAAAATCACTACTAAAACATGTTTAACAGAATTATATACAGATTTAATATGTAGTTATTTAGTGTATATGTGTAAAATATATAAGTGTTTTCAAATCGCGACTGTGTACCGAAGGGTCTTTGCCATACGCGCCTCACGTCAAATTCAACAAAATGGACGACTGACATGCTGCAGTTTTTATTAGGATTCGTATTAATTTCATCTAAAATGTATTTGTTTCCTCGCTAATGTGATGAAAAACATTGTGTATAACACGGGCGTAAGAATATTGCAAACTCGATTCATCAAAAGCCCTCCGCCTTCGACGTCGGGCTTCTGATAGACACTTGTTCGCAATATTCGACTTACGCCCCTCGTTAAACAATGTACTACAATATAATTCTGTGAAATATGATAAACGCAGCCGCGGCTGTCATCGTGTCCGACGCCATTTTGAACGACGCACAATGTCGGCTCGCCGCGAGCACGCTGCCTGGCGCGCGCATGTTTATGTGCAAAATCTCTACTCTTTATAGCATATATAAATGACTTGCCAGATTCAATTAAACATGACTGCATCTTATTCGCTGATGACACGACTATAATAACTGAGGGTAGGAACTTAGACACCTTTGAAAATAATATCAATCAAACACTAAATGATGTTATCCAGTGGCTGGACAACAACCATCTTCAAATCAATCTCGGGAAAACCAAGTTCATGCAATTTAAATCATATAGATCCCCTAAACATCATTTAAAAATAGAGCATAACTTAAATGCTATTGAAGAAGTAAAGAGTACTACCTTTCTCGGTGTTACCCTAGATAGTTACTGTAACTGGAAGGAGCATGTAGACATGGTTTGTAAAAAAGTCAATAAATTCTTATTTGCGCTATGGCGACTCAAACAAACAGTTTCGCTACAAACTGCACTTATTGCATACCATGGCTACATACTATCAGTCCTGAGATATGGGATCATCTTGTGGGGTAACTCAGTCGATTCGAATCGTGTATTTATAGTTCAAAAAAAATGTATTAGAACACTTTGTGGTGTCAATTATCGCGAGTCGTGCAGGCCTCTCTTCCAAAAACTAAATCTGCTTACCTTTCCCTGTCTTTATATTTTTGAAATTGCCAAATTTGTTAAGGTCCACATTGAATTTTTTGATTTTGTTGACAAGGAAACAACTCGACCGCAAAGAAAATATCGTTTAGCATTACCTGCAGATAGTAAGCTAGTAATAAGGAACAAGAGTGCACACAACATGTGTATTAATATACAATAAATTACCACCAAATCTAAAAGCATTATCGGACATAGAATTTAAGAATAAATTGTATAAAATGCTTTGTGATGCATGTTTCTATAGTGTTAACGACTTTTTTGGACATAAATTTTAATTTTTACCTATAACATAATAAATGTACTTATCTAACAATCTGAACGTGAATTATCAAATGTTATAATCAATTTTATTATCAATTGTTTCATCGACCTTTATTATTATTTATGACGTAGTATGTAAGACTTTATTTTCACATGCCTGTATTGGTAGGACATATCGAGGGAAGCAAAATGTGCCTTATTCCACCTTTAACTGTACCATGTGTTCTTGTGAATAAACATTCATTTCAAAAATTTGACTCGCAGCAGCGCGACGCGCGACGCGAGCATGTCTCAGGCTGAGCCGCTCAAATTCGTACGCAGCTTAAAACTTTCAATGCCAAGAACCAGCTAACCTTGCTCGTAGGTGCTTTCCTTTACGTGTGGCGGTCCCCATGTTATCAGCTAGGAGCGTAGTGATACGAAGTCTTTGGCACTGAATGTTTTAAAAGTTTCAGTAAGTCATGACTTCCGTGTTGCTTATGATACGAGTCATATCATATGACCAAAGCTGCGCAGTGAAAGAATTCACGAATTACCCAAAAGGTCGATTGCAGTGGCATTGTATCTACTACTATCTACACTCGTCGCCTATTACACCTTTTATTTTTATTTTATTTTTCGTGGAGAAAACCTGCGAACCAGGTAACCCAGTCATCCGTATTATATGTTACGTACGCTAGACATGGAGTTCGAAAGATTTAAAAAAAGCGTACTCAATCAAAACATAGCATATTGTCTAGATTCTGTTCTGTTCTGACGTATTTGTCGGAACTTTCGCTTCAAATGCGTGTTTATCTTGTTATTTTAAACATTATGTGCTAAGTATATAGTATCTTAAATTTAGGTCAGTTACATACCTTGTCTTCTGTTTTCTCAGTATCATCCTTTTCTTGTTTTACTTTTACAGTGTCACCGTCTACGTCAATAACGACCGGTTGCTCATCACGTTTATCTGCAAATGTGTAGTATGTAAGCATGTATGATGCATGTAATATTTTAAGTAATTGAATTAGAAAACGTTGTCGCACCAGAATGTAAGGATTTCATTGGTGAGCCTGATGCCATACAATAATTGTCTGCTATGTTTCCATCCACTGATACACTATCTAACTAAAAAAACTCCTGAAGTCCAACACTGTTACCCTTTACTCTGTGTTAACAGTAATGGTTTAGTAGTAATATAGTTATAGTATTTACCCGATTTTTCAGTAATCGAATTGGTGTTCTCCGGGGCAGGTGGTAGGTCAAGTGCTTTTAGATCTTCTTCAGTTCCACCTTCCAGTTTAATGACTACAGTGTCAAGCAAGCGGACCAGTTGGTCAGATTTGTCCACATCTACTGAAACTTTATCTAGATCCCCTTGTTCCAGAAGCTCCAGGAAAATGTTCACGCGATTCTGGAAATCAGGTCACCATTAGACTGACATCCTGAGATTGAAGAATATATTGGGACCGACAAAGAGTACTTACTTTAAGAGCGCACAGTTGCTCCTCTTTCCGTTTAACGGATTCTTCTGGATGGTATTTGATCTTGAACCTAAATAAAAATCGATAGTTATCATGTCTCATAATCATAGTACACAACACGACTACAAGTTCACTAGTCTTGTCGTTGCGATACACTCAACAGAGTCCCTTAGAAGCGCAATTAGTAATTGCTAGAGACAAAATTGTCCAAGTTCACTTCTAACAGACTCGCACAACAACAGTAAAATGACGTTCATACTAATAAAAGCTAATAAACAATTGGAACTTGAACTTTTATCAGAAAGAATGCCATACAATTATATACCTCCGTCGCACACCAGCTTCGCTCATCCAATGTTGGTGTTCACAATGATGTACGGAAATCTAAAGAGCTTAGTAATAATTTAAAAAATATCTTCAGTCTCACCTGTCCACCACTTGTGGATACTTTAGCCCTACAGCCCTACTGATACGAAACCGGTAGCATTGCGCGCCACCGGTCAACGCGAGATCGACTAGCTACACACGATTTTATTATTTATACAAAGTTTCAATATATTTTTCTTAACGGTGTCCAGCGATTCCACGCGAATACGCGGTTGACTGTAGGGAAAAAAGTGTACATTAACATTTGCATTAGGTCTTTAAAAAATTCTAAGCCTCAACCAATCCAATACAATGGTATGCTATGGTCATATTTGAGGCAATTATTTGTTAATGCTTAGAATCTTTTAATTACCAGCAAATACAAAACAAATAATATAAAGCTGACTATAACAAATTTCCTTGAGGCTTAGGCTTGAAGTTACTACTGAAGTGTATTCTAGTCAAGAGTATTTTTCATGACTCTTATTGATGACCCAGCTTGAATCAGCAAGTTAAATGAAGGTATGATTCCAAGTGTTCAAAATTTGAAGCGTGAAATAGCTTTCTACAATATTTAAAGGAAAGCTTATAAATTATACGCACCATTCCTCATCTTTATGTGCAACAAAGAACTCATTGAGCTGTTGTCTTCTGTACTCGAGCTTGTACTCATTGTACTTGACGATCGCGTCGTCTACTGTGATGGAGTCGTCCTGAGCCGCAAGGAACGCCTTGAACGTCATCATGCTGCCCGGACCGTCTGTGGGGCCCACGGGAAGCACAGCTTCCCTGCCACAATATTCATATTTAACATTTAAACTAGGCTAAACTGGAAATAAGTAGTAGACTCTAAACAATACAGGCATAAGAACATAATAATAATAATAATATATTCTTTATTGCACCACAACATAAGAAAAACATGTTACAAGAATACATAGAGATAGATAGCTTTGGAAAAAGCACTGTGAACATTGAATGTGAATGAACTAGTAAAACATATTTATATTGTGTTTAGGGTTCCGTAGTCAACAAGGAACCCTTATCGTTTCGCCATGTCCGTCCGTCCATCTTCGGCTTAGCTCAGTAACCATTACTACTAGATAACTGTTATTCGGGATGGGTATATGAAAATCAATCAAGCCGACAAAAAAGTACAATACAATCTTTAAAAAAAATTTTTTTGTGGTACCTCCCCTACACCTAAAGTGGGGATGTATTTTTTTTCTCGTTAAGGCCATAGTGTGGGGTATCGTTGGATAGCTTGTTCAAAAATATTATGGGTTTCCTAAAACCATTTTACAAATCAGTGATTCATTTGCGAGATATTTTTAAAGCCCTAATTTTTGTTAGTCATGTGTCCCCCCCTCTGCCGGCTAAATGGCTACTACTGGGGATATCAAAAAAAACTAAATGAAATTATTTTCAAAATTACTTTCTTGGGGTTAGATATCAAGATATAAAGGATCATTTCTGATACATTATATGTTGATATCTAACCTAATTAGTTACGTATATCGTATCTGCAAGAGTCCAACCTTGATATTTTGTGACAAAAACTAAACAAACTATACCAACTGATGTAAAGGGTTAAAGAGGTATTTCCCGTTGGATATATGGATACTAAGTATCATTTTATGATTAATATGTACCGCATCTGCAGTACAGTTCCATAAGTCACGTAAAATAGGTATTGAAGTAGAACTGTCACTTGGTAATATATTGAAAAATTAAAAAAAAATACTTAACGCAATTATTTTCAAAATTGCTTTTTTGAGGTTAGATATGAGGATATCACGTATCATTTGTGGTATATTGAATTTAAAAAAATCAGCCATATCCTGTCTGGAGGAGCCCAAACTTGGTATGTTTCGAAAATTATTTTTGAATTAACTAAAAAAATATGGCTAAAATGTAATGATGTGGTATATTTTTAGAATTGCCTCGAAAAGCCCATATGAAAATATGATACTACACACGATAGGTTTCTGATAAAAAAAAATAAAAATCCATACAAAAAGAAAAATGTTTGGCACTTCCGGGGTGGAATTTTTTTTAGAAACTGCGGGTCAAAAAAACTTTTTTGCCCTCTAGTATGTGTGTGCCAAACGGCTAAACTATACATCGATTTGCGGGTTTTTTAAGCGTAGGGCTACCACTAATGCTAGAGCATTAATTCTAACTCAATCAAGATCATATCCATAAACATACTGTGTCCCTACCCTTGTGATGTTGGTATATATATTATGTTAAGTGTAATCATAACATAACTCTCCACATTTTGTAACCCCTAGTTAGGAAATCCCATAAATGCAGTGTAACGATAGTGATCTCACAAATGTTTACCTACTTTGATGCTATCAGCGGGAACCTGTAATTGGCTTTTTGTATTTTATGTACATAATCATTGTGTTTCTGTAGCTGTTGGTTCTCCAAATATAAATAAATAAAATAAAATAAAAATAAATAAAACATGCTCCCTGGTTGTTCCCCATTGTTCTGCAGTGGCATTGCTTCCACTAACGTGTTTTTTATTCTGTTCAATTATTTGACGTAATCACGAAATTACGTGACAAAATCACTCATTGTGGACTTTAAGAAATTCTGCTGATAACTGCACCTATTCTTTACACTGAATTATTATTACACTAGCTTCTGCCCGCGACTCCGTCCGCGTCGTTTATATCGCAGCTCCATACAAACTTTTGACCCCCATTTCACCCCCTTAGGGGATGATTTCGGGGATAAAAACTATCCTATGTCACTCTGTCCCTTCAACTATCTCCACTTAAAAAATCACGTCAATTCATCGCTCCATTTTGCCGTGAAAGACGGACAAACAAACAAACAAACATACACACACACTTTCCCATTTATAATATTAGGATGGATTCTGATTCAGCAACTACACATCATTCAAATTAAAATACTGACTGCAATCAATTATCCTCAAATCAGGTCATTAATATATGTGGGGACTGAGCATAATATTTGAGAATCAGTAAACAGGAAAGTAAAGACATTTTACTAATACAAATTCCATACCAAGTACTAATTACCTTGCAGGAACTGGTGGCATTGGCTGACCATATCCTTGGTGAGCTGGATGAGGGCCAAAGTGGTCATGAGCCCATCCATAGGACCCATACGAGTCATGCGGCATCCCTCCATATCTCCTGTCATCCATAGGCCAATCTGGCCTGATACGTTTGTTGGGAGGCCCCTCGTTCCTGATGGGGGAGTAGCCTCGGCTTGCATTTGCTCCTCCCCGGTAATCCCTGTAGTCGGGACCAGAGCGACCTCCGCGAGATCTAGCAGAAAAATACTGTATCTTAAGCAGTAAATACTAAATCAAAATTTTGATTCTGTTAAATAGAGATACTTTAACTTACTACTTAACCTCAAAGTAAAAAGTGTGATGTGATGAACTTGAATCTAAAACAATGCTAGTATTACTTCTACTTAACAAGGGAAAGCGATATATCTACAAATTCTTCACCCTTCTAGAAGTTGTCAGCAAGCAAGGTTAGTTGTAAGCAGCAATTAAGTACATGTTTTGTTATATAGTTAGTGAGAATGTATCCTCATCAGTAAATATTAGTTCTCTTTAATTGTACCTTACGACTAGTGCAAAGGGGCGCTTGGGATATTTAGAGGCAGGAATGGGATTCTTAGGAGGCTCGTTATTTTGATTTCTGCAAAAGAAAGCATAGTATGTGTGATGTTAAGTTATGAACACTGCTCCATCATGGCTTAATGTGTAGTACCTGTCCGACCACTCTTCCCGGCCGCGACCTCTTTCATCTCGCCGATCGCTGCTACGGTAGTTACTGCCCTCGGCTGTACCTCTTTCACCGCGGAATTTGTCTCGTCTCTTCCGATCATATTCATCATCACTGTCAGCCATAGTCTACGACGGCAATATACTGAAGACTGCTGGTTTTATACACAATAAGCCAGTTTTGATGAATCAACAGAACTAACTATTGAATTACTAGAGTAGAGAAAAGAAACTCCGTACTCCGTAGATTACAAGAAAATGGCATTTCTCACGCAACCAACCACAGATAATAAAGTTAAAAGATTTGCGAGGGATTCACCAGAAATATCGATACCTGAGTAGTATCGATACTAGGGCTCCCGCTACACGTGTAAACCCGCCCGCCCGAATACCCGTGTTCTTAAGCCCGCGGACCCCGCGGTGCTAAGCGTCCGTTCCACACGGACACGCCCGAACCCGCCCGGTCCGCGGGCGGGTACCCGGGTACCCGTGTACCCGTACACACGTACCTGCGGCTGCGGGTTCTAATTACACGCGGGTTCGGACCGTCCGCGGCCGTTTGAGTTGAAGCAAATATAATTTATTTATTTCATTTTACTCTATTTGCAATAGCAACTCTATGGGTTTGGTGTGTATGATGTTGTTTTATATTAGGTATGTGGCAAAAGAAAATATCGCAGGAAGCCTATGCATGTTTGCTCTATTGCGTCATAATATTGTATAAACCCAGTATTTTATTTAATGATTGACCGACAAAGGGCACGCAAACTGTTTAACTTTTATTAATAGCCGCTTATAGATATGATAGCTAAACAAAATCAGTAGGTAAGTACAGTCTACCACAATAGTGGTCTACCACTTTTGTACTTTATTGCATGCAAAATAAGGTCCAAAAGTGGTAGCCCACTGTCATGGCTGACTGTACATGAGAACTTTTTAATATTAACCGAGCGCTTATTGTATTGTACAGTCGAGGAAATTTAATGTTTAGCACTTTTGATCCTTAACGTCATTCAAATAGGGTTGTCATTTGCTAAGTATTCATTTTCCTCTACCGTCAGTATGGTTCTAAATAAGGGACTGAATGTGGTATACCTTTTTAAACCGTACCTTTACTCACAAGGTTGAATATGAGCACCGAATAAAGGCACTGAATCAAAACGATACTTGCATCATTACTCTGCCTACCTATCTAAAGGATACAGTAATCATTTTAAAAGAAAGGTACTCGAACAAAACGATATTACGACTATTTTGCTACTGCTTCAATGTATACCGTTATCATTTTTAAATAAAGGTACCTACTCAAACAAAACGATTTTACGTTACCGATTCAAAGTATACCATAATTATTTCGATATCGGATAACGGTACGATTTTATGCTCGCATGAAAAAGTCGTGTTCTGCTTGCGTTTTTGACAGGATTTTATCTTACAATTTCGGACGTACTAAACATCGTTGATGTAGTTTAACGAGGTAAATATAATTTGCAGTAACGAGATCATCATTTGTATAGGCGTTATCAGTGTCTTGCAATTTTTTTTGGATAAACCCAAAAGTCTTAGAGACTAAACTATAGATAAAGAAGTGGTTGAATTCCAAAGCAATATTAAGTTTTATGCCTTTGCGATAAAGTCGAAATTTAAACAAAAAAATAGAAGCTAACTACTTACTTCTTAAGTTTACTTTGTTTCTTTTGTTCGTCACCTGCCGGCGAAACGGGTCTCCCAAGGCCGTCCATTTAAAATTAATACTCAGCCAGCAATTGCCTACTTCCCTTGCTTCGACAATAATGTACTTTTATCTGTTATCTTCGCCGACCCGAGCTGTGGTATTTTACAGCTGAACGGCTATATTTGGGAATGGGTCTTAAAGGACATAGGATATAAACGAGTTCCACGTGGACGGAGTCGTGGGCAGAAGCTAGTAAGTCTCATCCCATAAAAAACATTTCATGGAAAAAAGAGGCTGTCTCAAAACTCTTCTTAAACTTAAAAAGTTGTTAGACATTTCGTAGAGCCAAGTCTCAGGCATTCATTAATCTTTATTTAATCATCGTCATCATCATCATATCAGCCGAAAGACGTCCACTGCTGGACATAGGCCTCCCCCAAAGAGTGCCAAAGTGACCGGTATTGCGCCACCCGCATCCAGCGGACTCCCGCAACCTTTACCAGGTCCTCAGTCCACCTTGTGGGGGGCTTTATTTACTTGCTAAATAAAATTTTACGTCACACCTGGCCATAATACGAGTTTTACTGCACGCTGCGCACAAACACCTGCGATCTGGGGCATTCACGAATTCACCGCCCTAGTTACGTAATGTACTATTGTGACTTGGTAATCGCACAATACTAGGTACATAGTTTTATTTAGGTATGCAAACTTTCGTAAATGCAGTAAAGTCTCATCATTATTTCTAAATTGGGACCGGCCAATTTTAAACCACCAGCTTCGTTACTATTATGGTTCAAAACCAAAACTAGATTAATGTTACTACATTATTTTTCACATTTTAAGCTCAAATAAAAATCTGGGGGCACGGCGGTGCCCCCGCCAAGTCGAGCAAAAAAGCGGCACTGCCGTACCATCTTTTTTCGAAGCAGTTCAGGCCGTTTTTGACCCCCCAATAACTTCGTTGTGAATAAAACTGAAAGCCTAACTTTTCAGTAACCAAGCAGGCATTGTTTAAACATGGTATATTTCAAATTTCATTCAATTTGAAGCAGTAGTTTAAGAATTATAACTAGTCAAAGTTTCTTAATTTTGTCACTCACATATTCACTGAACGATCAACAAAAACACTAATTTAGAACATAATTAGTGTTTAGTGTTAAAATCAAGATGAAAATAAAATATTTTGCAAATTTCGGTCCAGATGTCTAGATACGCATAAATAACTTTGTAATCCCATATAAATATATAGGATTACAAAGTTACATTTGCAGCGAATGGGAAAAAAAAAATTCAAAAGCAAGAATGAGACTGCATTCGTAATTTGTATGTATTGATGACACAATAACCTTCAAAAAGAAGTAAGATCCCATAAAAAAAACATTCCATGTAAAAAAGAGGCCAAGTCTCGAAACTCTTCCACCGTAAAAAGTTGTGAGATATTTCGTGGTACCAAGTCTCAGGCATTCTTATTATTCTTTATTTGCTAGCTAAATATAATTTTGCGACTTGGCAATTACACAATACTTCATAGTTTAAGGTGTGCAAAAATCCATAAAAGCAGTAAAGTGGTGTGATTGCCAAGTGGCAGAATTCTATTTAGCTGGCAAATAAACAATAATGGCCTGAGACTTGGTACTACGAAATATCTCACAGCTTTTTAAGGTGGAAGAGTTTCGAGACTTGGCCTCTTTTTTACATGGAATGTTTTTTTATGGAATAAAACTTACTAGCTTCTGCCCGCGACTTCGTCCGCGTGGAACTCGTTTATATCCTATGTCCCTCCCCCAGACTCAAATCTCTATACCAAATTTTATCTAAATCAACGCAGCTGTTAAAGCGTGAAGGGGTAACAGAAAGACACAGGCAGACAGACCCACTTTCATATTTATAACGTTAGCATGGATTCGTACTTACTTTTTTAAAATATGAATTTGAGGAGGCGAACTTTACGTACTTTGTTATAATTTGTTACATTTATTCCTATGCTATTTTTATTTCAGTGACATGAGAGCTGAGTCTTTCAGCGTGCCACAGGGCAGCATTCTAGGCCCTACACTTTTTCTATTATATATAAATGACATAACATTTATCCCACTACAGAATGCCGAAGTCTTGTGTTACGCCGATGACACAGCTATCGTTTTCCACGGGTAATCTTAGGATAATGCATATCTATAGTAAACTATAGATTGTCCAAGGGGAGGAATAGTCACCGCCACCCTTTTAAAATTAGAAAGAGCACAAAGAGCGGTCTTGAAGGTAGCTCTGTGGAAACCATTTAGATACCCTACAAACGATTTGTACCATGACGCAAAGGTGCTCAGCGTTGGAAACTATACATAATTAGGGTGGCAGCATACGTACACAAAACAGTTCTAAACTATCCCGATTACAAAACCTTTCTAAAAAGCCGTACATTCAAAATTCCTGTCACCGCTGTTAAAACTTCATTTGCTCGTCGCTTCGCTGTTTTTATATACCCAAAGATTTACAACCGCCTAGTTAGGCTATACAAATTTCAAGAACACTCCTTCATCGAGGCAAAGAAGCTGCTGACAAACCACATGATGCATTTATCTTTTATAGACACAGAAAACTTTGTAAAAAAAATTAAAAAAAAACTAAAATTTAAACTGTTTATTGCACTTAAAAAAGACTCAATGCTACATTACACCTATAGCTGCAATCTTTTACATTTAAGATTATATATACTATGATGTGGAGGGGGAAGCCCCCCATGAGATATGATAAGATATAAGACTATATTTTATAAGTTCTCTCTATATATATGCTACACTTAGTTATTTATTTGTATATTCTTATGTATTTTACGTCCAGTACTTATGATAATTTTAAGCTTATGAGTGTTTTCTTAACTATATTTTTGGCCCTATTTGGCTTCTAATATTTTATCTATAACTAGGCTAGGGAAGCTATTTAGTATACAAGGTACGTATCTATTGTATATTCGTTTGCCATATTCGTTAGTCTTTTTAGGTACATTAAAGTATGGTTTGTTAGGTAGGCTCCGGAGGTTGGACGGTCTCTTGTATCTGTCCAGTTCCCCTAGGGTGTGTTTATATTCTACTATCACGGCCAATTTTATCTTATCAAATACACTTAATACTCTACAATACTGAAATAGTTTGCTATAATTATTATGTCTATGTTGGTGCTTGATTTTTAGTGGTACAATAGCCTTTCCAATTAGCATTCTTATTTGTAAGTTATAAATCTGTTTAAGGTAGGTATGTATTATACGTTCTACCATAACTGGATATACCATAACTAATTACAGAGTCTGCTAGTGCTAGATATAATAGCCGGAGTGTGTTATATGGCATTTTGTGTTTGAGTATGCTAAGGTTGCAGAGGATGGCTCTTAACCTGTTGCACACATGCTCTATATGCGGGCCCCAGTTGAACTTACTATCTATTTTTAAGCCAAGGTAGGTATGCTGATTGACTAATTGCAATGAGTCACATTTACAGTTCGTGTGTAAGTGTCCGGTATGCATGCATGCCTGCCCGTGGGCCACGATGTTAGGAGTTACACTAGCTTTGATGTATGGTGAGTGGATGTACATTGTTTTGTTTTTTTAAAGTTAATTGATAGTCCCACATCGTGGGCCCATTTACATAGGTGTAATAATGTAAACCTGATACTGACTAGGTTTTATTTAGCAAAAATGCACACGTATTACAGAAATCATATTGATAGATAGAATGACAGTGACAATCCATTTCTTCATAATCACCACATTCTCCCCAGCCTCATTCAAGGACTGCTGTTAGTAATGTAATCGTCGAGATGTGCCGGGCGACGGCGTGGGCGAGAAGAGCGGCGGACTGTAGGGCTATCGATGGGCTGGCTGTCGGTGGGCTGGCTGTCGGTGGGCTGGCTGACGGTAGGCTCACTCTGCTCCCTCTCTGTTAACTCAGCGTCCTCATACACGTCATCATCCTCCTCCTCATCGGATGTTCTGTCTCCTGCTGGTGCTAGGTGGCGATTGGAAACAATGGATTCTCGTCCATTCTCTAATCGAATTCTAGAATGCTGTGGTTTGGATTCCAAAAATTCTACTTCTTGGACGATGGGTTCATATTTGCTGGTACGCTGGTGGTTTCGCATTAGGACTCGCCCTGGACTGGTCAGCCATGATGGCATCGATTGGCCGTTGGCGGAGCGTCTAGGGTGGGAGAACATGCGTTCGTGCGGCGTGCAGTTAATGGCCGTGCATAAGAGCGATCGGATGGCATGGAGGGAAGCTGTCAGTGCGAGCTGTCACTTAGTTATTGGAAGATTACGTGTCTTCAATGCTAATTGTATGGTTTTCCATATAATACCGTTATATCTCTCTGTCTGCCCGTTCCCTTGAGGATTATAAGGCGTTGTATAGCTGGTAGCGATTCCTTTGTCATGTAAAAACTGTTTCAGTTCATTAGATAAGAATGATGTTCCACGATCGCTGTGGACATAAGTTGGCATGCCAAAAGTGGCGAAAAGTTCTGTCAGTTTCGCTATCACTGTGTCAGTGCTTATATCTGGACATGCATAAGCAAAGGGAAAGCGAGAGTATTCGTCAATGATAGTTAAAATGTAACGATTGCTACTAGACCCTTCTGTTGGCAGAGGTCCTTTAAAATCAATCGAAATTTTTTCGAATGGTGACATCGCTTTAATAAGTTTTCCCTCGATTGGACAGAACTTTGGCTTGATTTCGGCACAGATCGGGCAACCAGATGTCATTTGTTTAATATCTTGAATCGAATACGGAAGATTCTTCGTTCGTACCCAGTGTACCATTCTTGTTACTCCCGGATGACAGAGAGTATTGTGGAGTTCTAGCAGGCCGCTCGTCGTTGTAGTCGAATTTAGACTGTGGGCTCGAGAAAGAGCGTCTGCAGCTTGATTGTCTTTTCCTGGACGATAGACGATGTCGAAACTAAAAATGGCTAGTTCTAATCTCCAGCGTAGTATTTTATCGTTTTTAATTTTTGGTGAATGCGTTTGGTCGAACATGTAAGCGACCGACTTCTGATCGGTGATCAGTCGAAATGTTCTGCCTGCAAGAAACTGGCACCATTTCCGTAGTGATTCGACTATAGCGGCGGCTTCTTTTTCTATAGCAGGATGATTGCGTTCACTGCCAGAAAGTGTTCTTGCAAAGAATGCGATCGGTCTACATTCCTATGACAAGGTTCCAGCTATGGCACTGTCTGAAGCATCCGTCTCGACAGTAAAAGGTACGTTGTCTTCAATAGCATGTAAAGCTGATTGGGCTATTTCTTCTTTTAATGATTTGAAAGCGTTGATAGCATCTTGAGTCATTGGAAACTTCTCTTGTATGACTAGGGGATGAATCTTATCTGAGTAATTTGGGATCCATTTAGAATAATGAGCAAATAACCCTAAGGATCGGCGTAGGGATGCTGTATTTTCAGGAAGCGGTAATTCTATAAGTGGGCGTAGTCTCTCAGGATCTGGCTTGATGATACCACTACAGATATTGTAACCGAGTACGTTAATCTCCTTCTTTGAAAATTCGCTCTTATCCAGATTGAGAGTCAAACTGTAGCGTGTAGCGACGACTAGGAATTGTTCAAGTTTTTGGTTATGATCCTGCTGATCGCATCCACACACGGTGATGTCATCGAGGTAAGCATATACCCCCTGTAACTTTTCCTTATGTATTATAGTATTAATGGAATTAATGGAGCGCTGGAATGCAGCTACTCCATTAGTTACCCCGAATGGTATTCTGCGAAATTGGTAGAGATTGCCGTCAGCTTCGAATGCCGTATAGAGTTTTTCACGTTCCGTAATCGGTATTTGATGATACGCACTGCGTAGGTCTATTTTACTGTATACTCGAAACTTCGCCACCTTCGTTACAACCTCTTCGATTGCGGGCAGGGGATACGCGTCGAGTTGGGTATATCTGTTGATCGTTTGCGAATAGTCCATACACATACGTCTTTTGTGATTCTCATTCGAAGTTACTAGAACTTGAGCGCGTCATGGTAATTGGCTGGGCTCGATTATTTCGTCCTTTAATAGTTTCTGAATCTCCATGGTTATAAAAGCATTATCATCTGCAGTATGCTTTCTCGATTTGATGGCTATTGGTTTACAGCTTGGCAGGAGATTTGGAAATAAGCTAACAGGTTCGATATTAGCACAAGCGAATGCGTTTAGTTTAAGTGGAGCTCGGGGTCCACCAAAGTACACTTCAATGTATTTGTGTCGTTTTAGAATGTCATGTCCAATGATTAAGTCTGCGCATAATCCTTGTAGATCTAAGCATTCTGCTTGTATTTCATTCCCTTTTATATTAATGTTCAGAGTACAGCAGTCGTCGGTTTTGGAGATGAGATGGTTAGCAGCCATGGTTACTGTTTGTTTGCTAGGCGTTGTTTCTAATTTAAATTCGTTAACAAGTCTGCTGCTGACGAAACTCGCTGTGCTGCCAGTGTCGATAAGTGCTTTAGCTGTAATTTTGCCGTTGATAAGGACGGGTATGGTTGCTTTATTTAAATTATCGGTTGCAGCTGTCGTTATACATGACAAGTTTTCTTGTTTGGGTGATGGTTCATTAGCGGGCGGCTCATCGTTGGTGGCAAAAGCGTTAAGCTGTGTTGGTTTACTCTTACACACTTTAGCATAATGCCCTCGTTTACCACAAGTCAAGCAAGTAGCGTTGAAAGCTGGGCAGAGTCGTCGTGCGTGCCGTTTAGCGCCGCAAAAATAGCACGTATCATAGTTTGTTGATGGTTGTTTCGCCGTAGAAGCGGCGTTGTTAAAAGTGGGTGAAGGTTGCTGATAGGATTCGTTATGGACTTGAGCCATTTCAAGAGAGCGTGCTTTCGTATGAGCATCGCCTAAGCTAAAAGAGATGTTCTCAAGCAATCTTTGTCGAATGGAGGTAGATGACAAGCCAGCTATGAAAGCGTCTCTAACGTACTCACTCTCATTCAGTTCCGCCGACACTGCTTTGAATGCACAGTCTTTTGCCAGTAGCTTTAGCTCTTGAACGTACTTGTCTATTGTTTCTCCAGGTTGCTGATGGCGTTTAGTAAGTTTATATCTTGAAAATATCTCGTTTGGCGGTTTTATATAAATTTCGTCCAACTTCTTTATAGCTGCATCGTATATTCTCTCATCTTTAATATAATTATATACATTTGGAGCTATATAATTTACCAGTAGTTGATATTTTGCATCATTATCGGGCACTTTTTTATCTTGTACAATTGCTGACAGAAAGCGTTCAAATGTTTTCTTCCAGTGAGTCCAAAGAATAGCGTTTTCCGTGTTGGATGACGGATCTGCATCGAAGCGGTCTGGGCGCAAATATTTTTCCATAGTGTTTAATTATTTTGCTAAATAAATTGTAATAATGTAAACCTGATACTGACTAGGTTTTATTTAGCAAAAATGCACACGTATTACAGAAATCATATTGATAGATAGAATCAGAGGCGGCTCGCCCTAAGGACCGCTGGTGCAGTGAACTCCCATAAATAATTATAACAAAATTATACTCGAATTTAAACTTTCGTGAGACATGTTAAAATAAAACTTCTAATCACACGGTTCAACTCACGTAACATTGAAAACGTGAGTTGAACCGTGTGATTAGAAGTTTTAAAATTATACTCATTAATCTCATTATTAATATTACTATTTAAAATCCACTTAAAATACGACTGTACCAATACCAATAAAATAATTACCTTTACACATTACAAGATCATAAGTAGGCGCTATACCCATCATCCTACCGTATCATTTCATAGGTAACGCGCCAAGCGGAGCGCTCACGATTGCGCTCCTATGAAAGAAGACTCAGTACATTTCCTAATACGAAATCCAATAAGAGTGAAAGAGAAAGTTCGCCACAGTCCTGCGCGTGAAACAGAAGATTTTCTATGAAAATATAGCCAAATTCGGAGCGCCGCTCACGCCACGTTGCCGGTTAATTTTGCCGCCCGGCCGCGACAGCGACAGCGATTGCGCGCGACGTTGCCACTCCTATGTAAACAAAGTCAACTTAAATGCATGCGCGCGAATGCTAATTCGGGTATTTTCCAATTAATAATCATTTAATACGAGGTGAAATAGCCTGTACTTATCAGTTACTACTTGTGAGTGTTAAAATGGATAATTATAATGTGGTGTTCATTAAAAAGTGTGCAAAAACGTGACAAATCCGGCTTGAATTGGAGGCTAAGGGACAAGGGACCTTGACCTTACGCAAACATGAACGACGAAAACCAAAACATTTACGCGTGTTTTAATCCGAACAATATGTGAAAACACTGTAGTTGTGTGGTAGTGATGAGAGTAAAAACTATTTTACAGGATATGCGCAGGGCACTAGATTCCACGTAAGTACCGAAAGTCTATACGCGAGTTCAATGACCGCGTTGACAAAAACAGGCATATTTTACGAAGGTTGGGAACAGATTGTGTAGTATTATGTGGTGCATTTCAAATTGCTTTAAGGGTGCACGGATGAGTCTTCGGAATCCCGGAATCTGCTAACGTCATGTATTTTCATTGTTTTATTTCAAGTGAACACCCATACAATTTAGTCACGAGCCGCCTCTGGATAGAATGACAGTGACAATCCATTTCTTCATAATCACCACAATAGGTTGTCGAATTCAAGTTGCATTTGGCACTCCGCTGTCTTCACATCACTGTCAGCTGTTATCAGGCAGGTGTCATCAAAAAACTGGTACACAGAGGCGGTTTTCAATATGTTGCACATGTCGTGAACATACAGCAAGTATTCGGTTGGCTCGATTATTGATATTGATTGACCGATAAAATGTCGATGAATAGAAACTTTCAAATAGTTACAACACTATAAGTGTCAACTTGACGTTGACGTCTCGGTAGTATTGTAAGCCAGCAACACACTCACACTGCCGCGGCCTGCGGTGGCCAGGACCAAAGAGAATAAGCAGGGGCATTTCACTCAGTACTTGACAGCTCCCATACATGAAAACTTGCATGTTTCAGTGTGAGACTCACTCAACAGATGGAGCTATTTCTATAATTTTAATTATTATTATTAAGATGAGATCTGATTTTAAATTCTTATTTTATTTATAAATAAACACATTCTAAAAACACAAAAAGACGTTATTTGGAAATATCATGAATTATGATTGTAATTTTGCATAACTGGCAACTTTACTGCATAAAGCACAGATTAGATTTGTTTTCCGTTCCATTCCACTACACTATTTGCGTTGTAGCATGGTGCGGGTGACAGTTGCCTGTATGACGTTGACATCTGTCAGTACCACATGACTAGGGATGCACGTTGTGCAATAAATTAATTTTTTTTTCGATAAAATAATTAAAATCGGGTTTTTGGTTTTTATTCCTGACAACATTTTTGTTCTATAATCTTCTATATTTTTGATATTGACCTCCATTTGTGATTTTTGATGTGGACAAATGTTGAGTGAACGATAAAAAGTGACACAATTTTGTACTTTTCAACGACCGGCTCAAAGGACATAGCAGCCAGAGCCGTAAAACTTCAAAAAAAAATGACGCATCGACGCGGCGGCCATTTTGTTTACCCGTGCGATGCTGTCAGTCAGTACGAGTGCTAGCGCCTTGTATGTGACACGTATTTCGTTCGATTTCATTTATTGTTCTCATTTTTGTTAAATTGTTATAATTGTTGAGTTTGTTGTGTTATTTGTTAAAGTTTGTTGAGTTTGTGTAGTTATTACCATGCCTAAACACACAAAAAAAACTGTTTTGGGTAGTCAGGCCAGGGAGCTTGTTGTTCGCCTCCGAGACTACTTTGAAAGAGAACAACAAAATAATGGACCGTTGTTACCATTGAATAAAATAGTAGATCGAGTAGCTGAAGCTCTTGATATTGGCAGCAATACTGTTTCGCGTATAACGCGTGAGAAATATGGCCCAGATTGTACATCTCAAAATAAATTATCGACACCTAACAAAAAGCGGACCAAGGTGAAGCCAATCACTGATATGGATGATTTTGCTAAGGACGCTATAAGAAATCATATTTATGATTATTATAGAAGAATGGAGCTACCCACATTGCTCAAGCTTCTAAAATCATTAAAAAAAGCTGACTTATTCAAAGGAGCTATGACTTCGTTGCGGCAAGTAATAAGAGATATTGGCTTTGTTTACAAAAAAGTTAACAAAAGGAAGATAATTATGGAGAGGACTGACATTGCCCTAGCAAGATGTACATTTTTAAGAAAGGCCAAAATCATAAGTGATTGGAGCAAAGTTGTCTTTTTGGATGAAACATGGCTAAACGCCAACCACACAGTGGGTAAATGTTGGACCGACGACACGGCACACTCGAGTACCAAAGTGCCGGAGGGCAAAGGTGAACGCCTTATTATATGTCACGCAGGCACAGCAAGTGGATTCGTCCCTAATTGTTTGCTGGCTTTTAAGTCGAAAAAAACTACGGAGTATCATGAGGAGATGAACTACGAAAAATTTAAAGATTGGTTCATTGGTCTACTTAATAATTTAAAGGAGCCTATGACCATAATAATGGACAACGCACCCTACCATTCGGTACAACTTAATAAACCCCCAAACCAATCCAACCGCAAAAGCGAGTTTGTGAAGTGGCTTACAGAAAACGGAGTTACAGCAGATATAAAGATGTTAAAGGCGGAGCTTATTGCCTTAGTCCGGCGTCATAAATCAACAACTCCTACCTATGCTCTGGACGAGATGGCAAAAGAAAAAGGCCACCAGGTCCTTCGACTACCACCCTACCATTGTCAGTACAATGCCATTGAACTGATTTGGGCACAAATAAAAGGTATGCTTTTAATTTCAATTCCCTTTCAATTTAAGGCGATTAGTATAAAAAAAAAACATTTGTAGCAGAGCGCCTTAATTTCATCCTCCCCCTGAGTGATCCGAGACTTTTTTTTTCATAACTTTGTTTATTTTTAGGTCACGCCGCAAGAAATAATACCTCGCCGCCATTTACAGCAAATAAGATGTTGGCCCTATTACAAGAGGCCATCAACCATGTTCAACCTGAAGACTGGTCGAAGGTCGTAAATAAAACAAAAAGGGACATTATGTCTGATTGGGATCGTGACATCCATATTGACAACATAATTGAGTCATCGTTAATAATTGCCGTCACAGATTCAGATGATGAATTTAGTGAGAATTCAGATGTTTCTGACTTTGATATGAGTATAGACGAATAAAATCGATGTTTTCCATATAATGTTCTGTTGTCTTCTTAACAATAAAAATATAATTACGCACAATATACGTTTTTTATTATAAAAACATCGACTATCGATCGTAGCACTGCATCCCATCACTAAATACATGTATGGCGTTACGTTATACGCAAAACACTTTGTTTAATTTTTCTTTCTACTAAGTCATAATTTGTAAATCATGGCAACTTTCAAGAGTGAAACGAAACGTTACAGAAACTGTCACCCGCACCATGCTACAACGCAAATACTGTAACTTGTTCAAAGTTCCTAAATAGCAATTATTATATGAAAACAACCGTAAATGTTCCAACCAAGAAATATAATTAAATATTTTTATTTAAAAACAACAGCCCTAGTAACAAGTACAAATATTGTGTGCATTAACCACATAATACAATTCGGTGTAGAGGAACGCAGTCTTGTTTTTTTTTAATTTCATTCGAATGGCGGAGTCAGTCAGTCAGTCACAAATATTAAAGATACGCTTATCGTATAGGAAATAGGTATTATGATCTCGCACTTTTTATTATTTTGAATATAATCAGGAATGTAAATCCGAATCCCGTCGTACCCATTGGATATTAAGGCCCTGTATCCGCCAGAGATGTGCGAAGCTGTATTTTTCCATTATGTTAAAGACGGAAAGGTGACGGAAGAAGGTGTTCTTATTGTGTTTAGCTATTAAGCTAAGTATCAAGCCTAATATGGAAACAGCTTCGAATATCTCGGTGGAAAAGTGACCTACAAGCAGTGAACGTACAATGCTATGCATATATATATATATATATATATATATGCATTGCATTGTACGAATAACTCGATACAGATAACTCGAGAGTCGGCCAATAGATGGCACTAGTACATGGAGGAAGCTGATGACTCTATCTCCGTATATAATAATTTCCTCTATGAGAATAAGTAGAGTAGAATAACCACTACGTTGGCAGGACTGCAGAGGGGCTACCGCGAAGTGAAAACGAACTTCGTTTGAGTATCTCCGTCTCTGCTGCTCGAACTAGCAACTGAAACGAAATTCATTTTCACTTCGCGGTAGCCCCTGGACTAACCGCGAAACGAAAACGAACTTCGTGCGTGTGTCGTTTTTTCAAGCACTAGAGTCTCTCTCTTTTTAGAACATTTAGAACAAGAGAGGGCTCATGATATAGCTCATGATTGAGCTATATTATATAGCTATAGATTATTGAGCAAGAGGAACTTATAGTGCGAGAAAAATCGAGAGTATGTCGCGGCCGTCTCATGATAGACGTGCTGCACGTCTATCACATTGAACTATAATGTAAAGCCTGACAAGTTCCTATTTAGCCCTGATATGGTGTCGCTGTATACGTGGCGAAGGCTAAGCAGGAACTTGTCAGGCTTTACATTATAGTTCAATGTGATAGACGTGCAGCACGTCTATCATGAGACGGCCGCGACATACTCTCGATTTTTCTCGCACTATAAGTTCCTCTTGCTCGTTCTAAGTGTTTTAATAAGAGAGAGAGGCCGTCTTATGGTAGACGTGCTGCACCTCTATCATGGGACGGCACGGCAGCGACCTACTCTCGATTTTTCTCGCACTATACCTCTTGTTCTAAGTGTTCTAATAAGAGATAGAGACGGATAGTGCGAGAAAAATCGAGAGCTCGCGCGCCGTCGCGTGATGGCCGTGCTGGTGCCTGGTTGATTGCTCTGTTTTCTGTAGGTTAAGGTACGGAGCTATGTAGATAAAAAAAGTCGGTTAATGATGTACTATTTATTTATATGTATTTGTATTTAAATGATGAACGATTTATGAATTACACAAACATTTACAGGTGTTTGTGTAATTCATAAATTTTATCATTCTCAGGGTAAGGCCTACATCTACATCACACTGGCGCGGCCTGCGGTGGCGGTCTATAGTAAAGTAAATTTGACAGCTAATGACAAGTTTACAAATGGTTTAGGTACAATATTCCGCCGCGGCCAGGCCGCGCCACTGTGATGTAGGCCTTAAAGGGACCTCAGCGTTGTTGGCGCTTACGCTATTGTTAATGATGCTCTACAAGCATGTAGGCTGCTCTACCTACAAGCAAGAAGGCTATTAATAATTATACACCCTAGCAATTTGACACAACAACTTGCTATAGTTGGAATGAGACAGTAGGTAGGTACCTACCTTTCATTCTCACTATAGTTAGTCGGTGTGTCAAATTGGGGTCCAGTTATTATACCTACGGCCGGCCTTATCCGCGTTCACTTATCTTTCCCTCTCTCTTTATATGCATGGGTTTAAAAAGGGACAGAGATATAGTGAACGCAGATTATTGGGCAGCACTGCACCCACAAATTGCACCGGCTGTAGAGTTGGGCTACGTACAAATCCGACGATTCACGGTGTACCTAATAATGACTTTTAAGGGGTTATACGCGTGGATTGCCTAGAACGCAAAATGACTAGTGTGTTGTTTTGCCCACATTGCAGTTTGACCACCGAGCATTATGCCTAAAACGCAAAATGCCTACATCATTTTCGTCGTTTTATCTTTACGTTAGCGATGTCGACGGAGCCCCGCGGAGGCTCCTATTTCTGGTCTGTTTGCCCTTCGGGCATCTGAAAGAAACCTAACGAACCTAACCTACCTATAAGTGGTCATTTTGCGTTTTAGGTAAAAAGCTCGGTGGTCAAACTGCAATGTAGGCAAAACAACACACTAGTCACTTTGCGTTCTAGGCAATCCGCAATGCTACCATTTAAGCACCAAACGTACTTAGGTTCCTAATCCCTGACAACGAAATTTATGCAGTAGGTACACACACATGTATTCCAAATTTTCTTCAAACACACTCAAGGCCTTGCCGTATAGGTAAACTAGTTGTTCTACCACATTAAAGTAATATTAATTATAATTAACACTGCACGCATTAGGTATAACTTAAATAAAACTGGAATATTGCCGGGAAGTCAAGTCAACGCGATAAAGTATCAGGGTCATACACATACACAGCAAAGTGTCCTTTCTGTCGTTTCTGTCTCTGAAAGTTAAAAAGTAAAAACGTACCTAGACCTTAATTTTGCTATTATAAGTAGGTAGGAACTAGCTTCATGAGTCGAGTACTTACCAACCCGCAATATAGGTTGGCCTTAATTAAAATTATGAGACTTTAATTTAAAAACTTTCCCTTGCGAGTTTCGAAAATTTGCGGCATGAACGACTGGTATCTTTTGATCGCGTTGGCATTGAAGATTGAAGTTTGATTTTTTCACAGCTCCAAGGGACAGTAGACCAGAGTATTTGGTAGGTATACATTTTAGCTTGATACCTCCACGCGTTCCTGAGAAAAAAAAGCGTGTCGGACCACGCACAACGAAGGGTTCCGTGCCTATTAAAAAGGTCGTATCGTTACTGAAATCTTATGGCATTTACATCCTTTTCTTTAAGGAAGGCTGTTTTTTAGAAATATCTCTAAATCCTTTGAACCGATCTCGTCCAAAAAAAAAATCCCTAAAAGAATTTAATAAGCCCTATGTCCACGGTTCAAAAATTAGAGGGGGAGGATACAATTTTAGTTATTTTCGGGGCGATTATCTCCGACTCTATTCACATTATCAAAAAAAATGCTGAGTAGCCTTATATTTATTTTGAAAGCGATTGATTTGCCACTCGTGGGCTTGCAATGAAAATTTTTTTTGTCATTCACTTTTATGTATGGTGCACACAATTTTTTTTTTTGTAATTTAATTACAAAACTATGTAGCGGCTAACAAAATACACCTATCGTCAAAATTTTATTCATATACCCTTATCACTCTGTGGTTTGGCAGAAGAACATATGTATTTAGTTGTAAGGAAGATCTTTGAATAAACGTTTTTTTTTTATAAATAAATCAGCCTATTTACGTCCCACTGCTGGGCACAGGCCTCCTCTCATGGATGAGAGGGAACAGGCAGTAGTCCCCATGCTGGCCCAGTGCAGGTTGGGGACTTCACATACACCTTTGAATTTCTTCGTGCTGAATGTATGCAGGTTTCCTCACGATGTTTTTCCTTCACCGAAAAGCTAACGGTAAATATCAAATGATATTCCGTACATAAGTTCCGAAAAACTCATTGGTACAAGCCGGGATTCGAACCCAGGACCGCCGTTTGACAGCCACATGCCTAAACCACTAGGCTACCTACCTTATAGTTTTCGAGTAAAATGCCTGTGACATACGGACGGACAGACAGACAGACAGACATGATGAATCACAAGGGTTCCGTTTTTGCCATTTGGCTACGGAACCCTAAAAACGGACGGACAACAAAGTGATCCTATAAGGGTTCCGTTTTTTTATTTTTGAGGTACGGAACCCTAAAAATACGAAGTCTTTAACTATCAGCCGCAGAAAAGACAAATTAGGCAAGTTCCCATCTTGAATTTGACCCATAAACTTGTAAACCGCATACCTATATCAAGTTAGAAATCACAATATTCATTCCATCAAACACACATTTCAGAACACAAATAAAACCGGAATATTTAGGAAGGTGAGTACGCACAAAGAATCAAGAACAGTCTCGTTAACTTCAGAAGCATCTCCGCAGTTGTCATTCTCGTGGTAGTATAGGTGCAGACCGCACGCAGCGGAAGGCATGCGCCGCCTGTTCTGAATTGCTGTATTCCTATTCAGGGCAGTCGAGGTAGGTATCCGGCGCAGAATCGAACTTGAGTGTAGGTATGGTAGAGTGAGAGGTAATTATGCCTAATAAAGTATCAAGAACAGTTCATGTCATGTCAATCGCAGCGAGAGCAAGTTAGAGGCATCCACCGCCGGTTCTTACATAGGAGGTCGTGCTTGCTGCCTTTTTCTTGGACCTGGTTCTCGCGTAGCAGCCTGAGTGGCTTTAGCTACTGGTCGTGGCTGGCTTGTGGGTAGTCTCCACTATGGGGCCCGCCCGACTGCCGAATAAAATGTGCTTACTGCCGTCATGCCCAAACTACAGGCGCCGGCAAATAACGTGCGCAACGCGGGGTGAAGGGGAGGGGCAATTCGCAAGGCGAATTGTACGTGCGAGCTGTATCAAGAACAGCGCCGATTCCATCATTGCCGTCGCCGCAGATATAGTCGCGTCTCACCTCGTGTTTGCTGCAGCCGCCATTCAACTTCGGCGCCTTTCGCTATGGTCGCCGGACAGTCCGCGTACCTGTCGCAGAATCTGACTCGAGTGCGCTCATAGTATCAAGAACAGTTGATTTCATCACTAGCATCATCGCAGTTTGCATGTCCATCGCAGCGGACAGAACGCCTGCGCATCGCCGTTTCCTGTCCTGCAGCTCGTGTTTGTTGCAGTCGTTGTACAGCCGGGGCGCTCTTTGTCGTCATCCGGGCAGTCGACGTACCCGTCGCAAAATCTGACTCGAGTATGCCCAATGTATCAAGAGCAGTTGATTTCATCACTAGCATCCCCGCAGTTGTCATGTCCATCGCAGCGGACGGTAGCAGGTACACACCGCCTGTTCCTGCACTGCAGCTCATGCTTGCTGCAGCCACCGTCGCAGCCATGAGGCTCGTCGCTCTCATCAGGGCAGTCGGCGTAGCCGTCGCAGAACCTTGAGCCGAGTATGCACTGCCCGTCTGTGCACGTGAACTGGTCTTCTGGGCATTCTACTGGAACAAAGATAAAGAGGTGTCATCTTCGGATTTCAGCGGTCTGAAATAATTGAAGTTAGGGGCGGTAGGATAGATGTTTCTGACGCCCATTTTGTTGGGGTATTTATAACGCTTTCCGTACACTCGCCTCAGCGAAACCAGTAGGTATAAACCTGACCTCCATATCGTTATTATGATGGCCTTTTTATACAACGACGCAAGCAAACACGCGTAGGTACGGCCCGCCTGATGGTAAGCGGATACCGCAGCCTATAGACGCATACTGTAACTCCAAAGGACTAACATGGGCGTTGCCGACCCTTGATATGTTTTATTTATGGGCCAAGACAGGCCAAGATATTACTTAACAGAAAGATAAAATTGCGTAACTTTCCGAACGCACTCTAGGACAAATCAACTGCACGTCTAGCATGGGACAGCCGCCACATACTCTCGATTTTTCTCGCACTATAGGTACTTCTTGTTCTAAGTGTTCTAACAAGAAAGAGACGGATAGTGCGAGAAAAATCGAGAGAGCTCGCGCGCCGTCGCGTGATAGCCGTGCTGTAATTTTCCCATGAAAAGGTCATTTTTATTTCTAACGTACCTAATACCTACTTACGAAGCGTTACACAATCGACCGACTGTTTGACGTGAGACATTGAGATGGGTTACCTATATGAGTTATATAGCCTGGGCTTGTGGATACCAATGTAAAGTCTGACCTCCAATCACGCATGTGGTTATGAATATCGGGGAACATTATAAAAGTGGTCAGACGCATCGAAATAGGTTGTGTATCGATTGCTGGCAAATACCTATGACCTTATGAATTGTATTTACTCATTAGCAGTTTCGATAAAATTTGTCGCGACCATCATTATTACATTTATGTCAATGTAGATTTAATGAATGGGCCCGTTAGTTCGGGCGCTGAGGAATACATTCATAACCCAGTTTCGTGGCTACAAAATGGGGGTCAGGGCGATTTACTTTAGTTATACATTCAGTTTTAATATGAACCACCGACGACCGCCACGATTCCGCGATAAAGGTACCTACGCCCTGACCCCGCATCATGGTCGGCCTTATCACGCGATAAGTGACAAGCTAGGAGGTGCTAGGAGCGTCGTCTCGTTCTATCAAACGGTGTCTGCCAGTGACGGACGGTCTATCTTGTCACTATCCTGTGATAAGGCGGATCATGCTACGGGGTCTATTTGAGGAAACCTGATCTTGTCAAAAAAGTAGGTATTTGGTGGTTTGGTTGTCTGGAAGAAATCGGTCTCTAGCGATAATACCGCCTTTTATTTGCCTCTATTTGCATGGTATTTGCACCGCAGTTTCGACAATAAGTAAGAATATACGGACCATTTTCTTATATTACGAGTATGTTATAAGGATGGTGCAGTGACAATAATTTTATTTGACTTCGCGCTAAAAGGTTATAATTATAAAGTTAACCAAACAAAGTCTTCTTGATTAGTCGGATAGACAGCTGGATTTTCTACAAATGTTTGACTACGGCCGATGAGACCGTGCGACACCACTTGCGCAATCTTAAAACATGGCGCGAGCAATATTAAAAAGAACAGTTAGAAAGCCATGATTTCGCAAAATTGATGGGTAAGGCGTAAAATCACAGTAGGCAAGTAATAAATAACCTGTCGTGCAGTTAACTTCGTCGTAGCCATCCCAGCAATCGATGACCCCATCGCATAGCCTGTTGTTCGGGAAACATGATATGAAATGACCGCAGTGGAATTGCTTCGTTAAATCACATTCTGGAAAAGATAGCATTAAGTAGTTAGTAAGTAACATTAAACATAGATATCCCAGGCGTTCAAGCATGCGGCTGTCAAACGGCGGTCGTGGGTTTGAATCCCGGCTCATACAAATAAATAAATCAAATCGTTTATTCGTAAAAAATAGGTACATACAGAGGTGTTATGAAAATTTTACATGTCTTCACCATAAGGCATACAAATAGTCATAACATATGAAACAAAAAAGTGAAAATATATTAAACAAAATTATTAAAATATAATCATAATATTAATCATGCATTAAATAATAAAAAAATAAGATTACGTTATGTTATATGTCAATGTAAGTATTTATAATATTCTTGCATGGAGTAGGTATATTAGGTAGTATGCGTTTTGCACCAAACAATTGCATAGGCTTTTTAATAATCGTATCTAGGCGCTATACCACATACCATTTTTGACAGTAGGGCAGTTTGTAATGGTCTGTTGTTTATTGAAGTGAAAACAGTTTACGGAAAGGTTTTTTTTGTACTGATAATATCATAAGATAATAATATAAGGTTTTAGTTCTGCCGGCACTCCCGGAGTGCAACCCGGTCTTTTTTTTCCTTACTGACGTACGCTATTATAACTAGGGAATTGGTCAAGATTAAGTTTAACATATATAAACAGCCATTTCATAATGGCAATGATAATTGGTTTACAGGAGTCTGAACTTGGACGCCAATGCAGCCCTTATTTTTTTTGTCCTCTAAACACTATCTCTCCTTCCGATGAGTTAAATTCCCCCGAAACATAACCCCATATCTTAATGTTGACGTAACATATGCATGATATGCCGTAAGTACCTACTGTAGCTTGGTTAACTACTTTCCTAACATTAAGTATACGGTGCATATGAATATTGTTCAAGTTTATCACAGTACATATATTCTATCAATTTGGCTTTTTCATATCAATTTACTATCTAAACGTAATCCTAAGAAATGTGTTAAGTATGTCAGTTTCGTTTCAGCAGTGGGACATATACATATATATCTTGATGATACCATTATTGATATGATCGTTTTCCAATAGACCCCATATTACCATTAATGTGGGGTCTATTGGAAAACGATCATATTACTCTATCACCCTGAAGTTTATCTAAAAGCAATAGGTAAGTACCTACACATGTTTAGTTATCTAACTCCTATAACCATGTTAGGTTGTAAGGAATTATGAATATTGATTTGCTATTATCTAGTGACACACTTTTGGTTATCAACGTACATTAAGGCGCATATTCATTGGTCGATGGCACTATTAAGCTCGCATTGAGGGCGCGGAAGATTTCCAAAGAGCATGCCATAACACCCGTATGCGGGGAGCCGATTTCACTGGTCGACAGCAGAGGCGGGAGTTCTCCTGGGGTATTTTCAAGCATATCTTTTTATACTAGCTTCTGCCCGCGACTCCGTCCGCGTGGAACTCGTTTACATCGTAGCTCCATACAAACTGTCACCCTCGATTTCACCCCCGTAGGGTATGATTTCCGGAATAAAAACAATCCTATGTTCTGGGACTCAAACTATCTCTGTACCAAAAATCTAAATAACTATAGACGGTACTTTTCAATGGCATTGGTACACACGAGTAGGTATAGTTGAATTATCGAGAACATGCAATTGCATTTGTAGTGGTTGTACCGTTTGCAACAAAAGGAGAATAATTTTCTCTTAATTTAATAAGCTGCTTTTACTGGGCAGCGGTGTAAGGGGAATTTAAATTTTTCTTCAGTTCAAGTTCAAAATATTTATAAAAGTTAGAATACCTAGTAGATTGTGTCACAACGGAGCAAAATGGCATATTTACGGCGAGGGCGTAGATTCAATCCCGAATGAAGCGAAGGATTCCAGAATACAATCCCGAACGTAGTGAGGGATTCTAACGTGGAATCCTGAGCGTAGTGAGGGATTCAAGTTTTCACGCCCAAGTTGGAAATAATTTTGCTTCCGTGTGACTCATACTGCTTTTCACATCACCTATGAGGATAATGAAATATGCGGCTGTATTAAATTAATTATTATAATTATAAACCTACTGTTTATAGTGTTACTTTGAATAACATATAACATACTTGTATTTTATTACGTTAGTAGTAGTAACAATAGTAGTCAAGATAAAAAAAAATGCAAGTAATCGATTTAAAAAAATAAGTGTTCGATTATGTGTAGGTATACTATTTTCATGTATTCATTGGGATATTTTTTTATATTGGCAACAATATGTCCTAGAACAGAAAAGTGCCACTATGATCCCTCCTAGCAGGGAAGAAAAAGCCCTTATCCGAATAGCTGATGTGAAAATAATTTGCTTACTTTGACTCTCAATCGGACCAAAATTACTCACTGCCATATTTTTTGAAAATTATGTAACTTACACTTAGGTAGTCGTACGGGCTGACACACAATAAAATCAGACGTAAAAATATATGCACAACGTAAATAATTTTCACAATTTGACACTGACATTATTTTGGTATTTACTTCTTCAATATATAACAAACCTCTTTTTATGCTGATAGTACGAGAAAATAGAAAATTCAAATATAGAATGCCTGTAAACATACAATACTACTACATATGCAATTCCATGCTCTCGATAATTTATCTATACAATTAGTTGCGCTGCGTATTTTATAATCCAACTGCAGACCGCCATACATTTAAGGGCCAAACATGGCCAAACTGAAAGTCAGCACTGGATACTCGTTCACCACATGTAAATTGCCAATATAACGTCAAATGTACCTAAGTACAATATATTTAATTTCTTAGACAATAAGTTAAGAAAACCTATGTATTATCTTGTTTACATAAGTTAATTTAATTGTAGTTAATATATATCAAAACGTGACTACTTATGTATTTCTTTTATTTTCTACTAACTTCTGCCCGCGACTCCGTCCGCGTGGAACTCGTTTGTATCGCAGCTCCATACAAACTTTTACCCCCCATTTCTCCCCCGTAGGGAATGATTTTGGGGATAAAAACTATCCTATGTCCTTCCCCGGGGCTAAAATTATCTCTATTTCAAATTTCACCTAAAGCGGTTCAGCGGTTTAAGCGTGAAGATGTAACAGACAGACAGACAGACACTTTCGCATTAATAATATTAGTACCTATGGATTGGCTGTTTAGAGATTTCATCTTAGTCTCACCTGCGCGCGCAATGCGCGAACTTCACGAAAAAAATAGTTGCGCGCCATTACTTATAGTTAAGTAGGTAATTTCACAAATATTTGTAAACATTGTTGGTGCCTGTTTGGGTATTATTAAATATGTTGTCTTGTTGGTGAATAGAAAAGTGATAAATATAGTTAACGCCACTGGCAATTCTTGTCAATGTACAATATGTGAGTAAAGACCCGTTGTTGTGTGTTGATTTGCAACTAACATTTTCATTTTATGTGAAAGCTTTTATCCTCACAAATGTGTTGAAAAACGTCGTATGAAACGCGTGAGCTTTGATAATTACATCCTCGACTCTTTTATCACGCTCACCTGCGGCTCGCGTGAACAATTCCGCCTCTGATGTAAATATCAACATACCTCACTTGTATCACAACTACTATTACCTACCCACTAGTCGTTATTGGTCTCCAGTCTGAGTTATTGTTATGGTACAAGCGGCAAAACGCAGACATTAGCACAAACTTACCTATCGACTAAATAAATAAATAAATCGACTAGGGTACTTTTAGGTGTTACAACAATTAGTTCCAATTATAAACCATTAATCAGAAGAAGTCACGTTGAAATTGATGTAGCAAGAACATCGCACGTAAGACGGCGCTGCACAAGCACTATACGCGCGTATAAGTATCTGCATGAATATAAACAACGTAATTATGTCCTTACACAGCGAGTTTCGTCAGACCATTAAGATATGGCATTCGGTTTTGGGGCAATAGCTATAAAAACAATATAGTAAATACAGCATTTATTTTACAAAAGCGAACGATAAGAACCATGTTGCGTATTCCTCAATGGGTTTCTCGCAAAGAGCAATTTTCTAAATTGGGAATTCTTACCCTTCCAAGTCTGATCTGATGTAGGTATGTGCACGTACTCACATAATGCTTACTTGCATTGTAAAAAACCTAGACGAAACGGAGGAGGCTAGACAAGTTCGCTTGGCAACACGTAAAAAGAGTGTTGGTAACGTCTTGTCCTAATTTGCAAGTTGTGGCTAAACACTGCGTACGATTCCAAGCAGTAAGCTTATATAACAGACTGCCAAGCGAAATAAGATTAATACGAGATCACCGTAAATTCAAGGAATCTCTCAAAGTTCTCCTGATGGAAGGATGTTTCTATAGTATTAACGATATTTCTAAACCTATAAATACTAGTTATATAAATTAATATCCTTGTATTTAAGTCATTCGATAATTTTGTGATTTCATTAGTGTAAGTGTAAATTATTTGATATTATTTTCTTTTAATTCGTTGTTTTCGAAACTGACTCACTCTTGGCCGTTTTCAGATTTTTACTTTATTTCGACCTAAAGACAAACCTTCGAGCCAAATTTCAGGTCGGTACGACCATTGGAAGATAGACTAATTTAGTACATTATGACTTCATAGTAGAACAAAGTTACACCTTCGCTATTTTTAAAACTGACTCACACTTGGCCGTTTTCAGATTTTTCCCTTTACTTTGACCTTAAGACCTATCTCCATGCCAAATTTTAAGTCAGTACGACCATTAATAATAATAATAATAAGCCCGCGGGGGCAGCTTGTGGCGAGCTGACGGTGAGTGGCGACACCGCGGACCCCTAACCTCCAGAGGGCCCGAGTGATCTGGCCCTCGCCTCTGTGCTTGCCTTAACCGGCCGGCCAGAGTGGAGTCGCAAGAGCGGAACCTATGCTCCAGGTTGGAAGTGTAAAATGTCTTAACGCCGGCGGCCCTTGAACGGATTACCGGGATCTGGCGCACCGCAGACGCGCCTCTCGACAACCTCATAGCCGCTCAGACGTGTTGCTCCATTGTCGCACTGTGCGTGCGACTGTTTGTGGGGCCCACTTAACGAGTAGGCAAGTCACCACCTGCCTTTTCACAATTTTGAGGCTAATTGTCACGGCAGGTGTCCGCTAGTCTCCTCCCATAACCCATTTTCCAGATCACCCACCATTCAACCCAATAACCCATGATCTTAATTTCCATCGCAGCACAGTGTTGCACTGCAATAGTCTTTGCACCTGGCGGGGACCATCACTGGGTGTATCATGTTGTGCGCTCGGAGATGGTATCCGCCATGTGTATCCCTCGCTTTATATTATATTTGTTTTAAAGGGCCTCTGCGCTGTTGGCTTCGGCCCCACGCATGCCTTCCAAAAGTCCAGGACCCCATGATCCTGAGATATGGAAAAAACATACATAATAATAATAATAATATTTTGGGGACAATCTTACTCCAATCGACCTAGTCCCAAACTAAGCAAAGCTTGTACTATGGGAACTAGACGACGATAAACATACTTATATAGATAAATATATACTTAAATACATAGGAAACATCCATGACTCAGGAACAAATATTCGCGCTCATCACACAACTAAATGCCCTTACCGGGATTCGAACCCGGGACCTCCAGCTTCGTAGGCAGGGTCACTACCAACTAGGCTACAGAGGTCGTCAAGTCCGTCATTGGAAGTGGTCTAGGTTTTTGATGAGTGAGTCAGTGAGTCAGTGAGTGTATAGTAAAAATAGCGATTTTCTGACGTCAATATCTCAAGAACTGCTATAGGTAGAATAATGAAATTTTGTATCCTAGACAATTAAAGGGATGTCAACAGATACTCGAAATTTCATATGCGTAGATAAAATATGTTTTGAGTTATAGGGTGGTCGAAATTGGCCCGAAATGGTACGTGTAATATAACCCACTGCCGGTGTGTCGCTTTTTTTTTGCTCGAACTTGGCGGACACACTGCCGTGTGTCTAGATATATTTCTAAACCTATAAATACTAGTTATATAAATGAATATCCTTATATTTAAGTCATTCGATAATTTTGTGATTTCATTAGTGTAAGTGTAAATTATTTGATATTATTTTCTTTTAATTTATAAAATGTTATTACATGTACATATGTATTCATGCCTAGCTTATGATATCATAAGCTAGGCATGAATATATACATATGAAAAGAATGTTCATCAAATCATATCATTTGACGAACATTATTTGCTATGTGAAATTGTACCATTTTGCCACACCCGCTCGGGTTCATGTATTTACCTACTTTAACTGTGTGATCATACATACAATCATACATTCACGCCTTTATTCCCAATAGGGGTAGGCAGAGCACATGAAACGTATGTTCCAGCGCCACTTTTAGCATAAATGTGGGTATAAAATATCGAAAAAATGTGATATTACAGTGATAGGTTGCTAGCCCATCGCCCACAACACACTTCAACCCTGGTCCCTTAGTCGACTTTTACGATACCCACGGGAAGAAAGGGGGTGGTGAAATTCTAACCCGACACCACACGGGTGTGTGATCATGAATGCAAATAAATAAAAATAAAGACCGACTCTGAGGCCGCTGCGCCTCTTCAGCTCCCAGCACGTCAGCAGGCTTGTGATGCTTGTCCAATAATGGGTAGCAGGCTTCGGTCTCTAGGTAAATCCTTACGCACCACAGTGTGTTTCGTCAGACTTGTCGTAGCATTGCAGCGCGCCGTCGCAGCGCGCGGCTGCGGGCACGCAGAGACCGTTGCGGCAGCGCCACTCCTGCGGCGAACACGTCACCAGGCTCAGCTGCCGGCACACACGCACGCCTCGCAGCTTGTCCACGAGCTGGCAGGCTTCCGTGTCAAGGGCACAAAGCCCCCCACAACCTGTATAGGCATACATACTATAATATTATTGATGCGAAACTTGTTTCTTTTTCACACCAAAAAACGGCCAAGTACGAGTCGGACTCGCGCACCGAGGGTTCCGTACAAACCTGTAGGTATTATTTATTAAAGGTACTTATTATAGACCTGAGTATTTGATATGAATTTTAGAAAGGGAAAGGGGTAGTAACTTTAAAATTATTATTTAAAATATTTTTTGTACTCGTCGATTAAAATCTGTGTATTAAGATTTCATAGAGAATACTGCAACGTCACTCTTTTCGTCATTGATTAGTCTATGTTAGTTACGAAACAACCGAAATAACTTTTTCGATACGCTCTAGACAATCGAAAAAAAATTGAAAATAGAACTTCGTATTTCAATAATATGTGTCCTTGATCCGATACAAAATTGCCAATCTATGGCGTTTCGGTACGATGCAGCGTCGCGTCGTGTGTCAAAAATCTACTTAAACTGGCTGCTGTATCCAGGGCATGAAAAAAATAAAAATAAACTACGCCTTGTGATTGGCCAATCACAGCACAGTACCTACTGCAACATTACGGACGCCGGTGGTGTGATTATCTATGGATTATCTTGTGTAAAAGAAGTCTGATATTAGAACTAGACAATATAGTACTTACGAAGCGATATTTAGTTTTCGTATTAATGACTTAAATTATTAATTTTAATGAACTCGTACAAAAAGTATTGTTCACAATACTGTCATAATCAAGCTTTTTAATTTCGTACCTTACTTAGGCCACTCAGCAAGCTTCGTGGCCTAAACACGGTACTTGACTAAAAAGCTCTCTATTATAACACGATTGTGAAAAATACTATTTGATATATGATAAAAATTTACGGTTTTCGCAATTTTTCCTTTATCTGTGCTATAAGACATTGCTTCGTACCAAATTTCAAGATTCTGTTTCGAATATGTCTTGATACCTCCACGCGTTCCTGAGAAAAAGAGTCTTGACAGAGGGACGGACGGACGGACAACAAAGAGATCCTATAGGGGTTCCGTTTTTCCTTTTGAGGTGCGGAACCCCAAAAATATACTTATATGGAGATATAGTTTGAACTTTGAATCCCAGAAAAAGACATAGGATTTTCTTGCATTTCCTAAAGGCATGAAAAGTTTGTACGAGACAGCCACAAAGTCGAAACCTTCGGGTATAAAGCTAGTGTCTACAGGGTAAATGATTTTGAAACATTTCAGTGGTACTTAGCCTGGCCGGGCGTCGTATCCTTCACAAATGATATTGTAAATAGGTACATTGAAAAGCTTTACTTTGTAATTCATGCATTTCTACAAAACTCACTTCTTCTTACTTCGTCTTACTTAGCTTGGAAAAATAATTCAAGAACTTTTGGCACTTGGCATGCTATGCTTCACTATCAAGTCACGCAGCCCTATACGACAATAATATTTAATCACATAGATTTTGTCGCACCAGTAAAAAATAAATGTGCATGCTGCTCGAAAGGGCTTGAGTTGCACTTTTTGAAGCAGTTTTTCTTTTTTTTTCTACACTCGGAAAATTTTGATCTATGAAAAAAAACCATTCTCCCCCCCCCTTATCTCCGAAGTTATTCCAGCGAAAAATTTGAAATAATTACTTGCGATTAAGATAAACATATATATTACGGGAAAACTTTTTTTTTCTGTGTTTTGTTTTTTGTTTCATTTTCAAAAATTATTTCCTAGTTAGATTTGCAATTTAATCAATTTTATAAGTTTTTGTTTGTTTTGAAATTCCTATAAAACTATAAATAGAAGTACTCTCTATCAAATAAAACAATAATAATCGAGATCAGTTCACGTGATAAACAATAATAGCTAAAAGACAACATACATACTAAGCCGATTGCCCTTGCACGTTAGTACCAAATGGGGCCGATAGATGGCGCTGACCCCATTCGCGCTGTTAAGATTTTTCTAGAATTAATGGGGTTGGGATTGGGACGCGTATATTTATTTTCAATAGCAGGTCAAAAAAAGATCGCGATTCAATTGTCTTGGTGTAAAAGTTACTCGTTTGAAATTGAATTCTATTGTGTTGGGTTAAAATAAGTAATTTAACAAATATATTGGGACTTTTACTTTACCTTGAGTTAATTTTTAGTTTGCACGGAACCCTCGGTGCGCGAGTCAGACTCGCACTGGACCGGTTTTTTTTAAGATTGTTTTTATCATTTTTTTTACAATGTTTGTAACCTCAGAACTCCCGCATTGATGAACCGATTCGAAAAAAATATCTTTTGTTTGTTTGTATATGCTTCCAGGTGGGTCCCATTTTTTTTTAATTCAGTTATATGATGGGATCCATTAGGAATTGGGGGAACTCCTCAATTTTATTAGGCACGCGTGTAATTTTGGTATTTTCTGTTATAACTCGTGTACCTATTTACATCCGGAAATCATAAATTTGATGGCGAGGAATTGATGATGAAGACAACAGATAACTTATCGAATTCCTCAATTATGTACTTAAAAGTGCAAATCACACAGGTCACAGGTTGTGATAAGATTCCGTTGAAATAGGAACTAATGAAGTGCCATTGGTGATGAATTGATGATCTTTGGGGATCGACGGAAGTCCTCAAATATTATCGGTAGCCCAAGCACTTTATTTTCATTAGTATGAAAAAAAATGCAAATTTGGAAATAATTCATAACAGCAGCTTTTTTTCTTGTAACTGATATATTATCACTTTAGTAATTACGTAGACTCAAAATCCACCAAAATATTAGTCATCAAAAAAATCGATATTTAACCAATTCCTGAAAAAAGAAGAATAATATTAATACATATTTTAATTTTTGTTTTGGTTAACTACAGGAGCTCTTCAAGAATAATAAATAAATCACACAAAAAACATAATGGATGTGTCATTTATTTTTATATATTTACTTCCCGATGGAAATTTTGGTGGATTCTTGGATAAGGCATCTTAGAATAACATTTGAAAATTAAACAATCAAAAAAAAACGCTGTTATAAATTAATGTTTGAATAAAAACCTAATTTCTGGGGTACGGCCCACATACAGCGATTCGGTTTTTTTCTATAGTAATCAACGCATTTGCTATCGGAAATCAGTTCATGTGGTAAATTGTAAAAAAATGGGGAAATGTTCTCGTGGCTTGGCGGAGTACTAAATTGAAGTCGGTTAACACTTTGTTTTTAAAGTAAATAATTAGCGTGAGTATCCAGAATTATAAGACTTCGCCTGGGCAACAGGCGAGATTTTCTGTCCAGGTCGAAATCTATATAAAGGGCAAACACCTTAAAATACTTCCTAGTGTCGTGTCTGCATGTCGGTTTCGCGAGTCTGTTTTTTTTTAATAAACCCGCTCACAAAGTTTCACTAGAAGCGATAAAAAATTCGACGTGTAGGGAACATCTGGATATATGTATACGATAGAATTACAGCCCAAGCTGAAACTTCGTTCGCTTCACTCGCTCGTACAATAAAAGTAAGATTGGGGAGAACCATAATGAATAGGGGTGTAGACTTGAAAATTATTATTACTCCAAAAGAAAGGAGGCAAAAAAATATGCCTAGCGACGAAAATCCCATTCAGATATCTCAAAGAATTACGAACCTACAACCGCATTAATATTGCTTGTTAGAGAGCGAAAACGCAAACTGTGTGTGACGTCACATTATGGGATACTGCCGGGGTGCCGCGTCGACGACGGCGCCGCACACGATGGGCACGGCACGTTGCCGTCTATCACGTGACGTCACAATATTCCAGCGTGATCGTTTCATATGTAGTTGCGTTTTGCGAAAAAGGGACAGATAATACCCCTTCTTAAAACATTGGACACTTATGACTTCGTAATTATTTAACCTTTCGCGTTGATTTTTTCTCCATTTGAATACATTTTTAATCCTTTTTCGAGAAAATATGACATTATTCATTATTTTATTTAGTGTCTACACCCCTATTGCCCAGACTACACACAGTTTGAGGTAGAGCTGATAACTGATAAGTATTACTCTACATGCAGTTTGAAACGAAAACGACGGGGGCAGTATAATCCTACCTACTTACAAATAGGGGAAAGTGACAGTCGGTAACACGTGTAATGTACAAGAGGCTTTTACTTTTATAGGCTATTTACACTCTTATGAAGTAAGTTAGTACATACTTACGTAGAATAATGTGAACTCACCCGTAGGATCATCAGCGTCGATCGCTGTCCTGCAGTCTGGCGTCCCGCTGCTCTCATTTAGCATACATATTTCGTCAGTTTGGCACGAGCAGAAACTTTGCGATAGGATGTCTCTGTTAATGATATCCTTAGGTTTTTGGCTTTCTTTGCTTTTATTAGAGTTCCTCGGATACGTCCTTATATTTTTGCGGATTTTAGATATAACGTTATTAATTAAGGAATTATTTACAGTACTTCTAAATACTTTTTCCGTTGTCAATGATATTTCGGTGGTAACGACTTCGGGAAGCTGTGCCGACGGTAAGGCGATATTTGAAATTCCTGACGAAGTTTGATTTACAATTATAGGTTGGATTGGCACTACAGTTGTACTGATTACTTTTACACGTGTAGAACTAGGAGTAGTAAAATTGACCATAACGAAACTTATAACTACAATAGCAACAATCATCACACTTATTGAGCACGCCCGGATCTGAGTCCGCTTCTTCACGGGTTCAGTCAGAGCAAAGTTCACGATACACCCGATGCCTTTTAGGCTTTTCCTCAGTCTTCGCGGATTAGTTTCATTAGGCTGCGGTTCATAGGAAGTAAATTTTTGGCGAATATTTGAGTCTATTTGATGAGATATCGTTGGAATGGAACGGTGAATTTCTACCTCAGTGGAAGAGTTTTTTGTGGATTTCTTTCTGCTTGGAAAAACTTCTGTGCGACTAATGTCATCGCGTATGGAATCTTCTCTTGACTCATCTAGGGATGAGCTAACATCTTTCGTGGCTACTCTTAAGTTTGGTGTGGAATGCTCGTTTGGTTTGAAATCGGTTCGTGGAGATTTAATCTCATATTTTCTCATCTTCCCTCTGCAAGTATAACAATATTTAATTGCTCTATCATCGACGCTTTGTACATTGTTGAGTACTATTTTCCGCAAATGGCTATTTGACCAAAGATGGGAGCAGTAGAGTTGATCCCAGTTTGATGTAGAAGCATCTAGTACGCCGGTGGTGCTAGCTATCTCGCCGGAAAAACTGTTAGACAATGTCATAGTGTCCAGTTACTTATACTTATTTCGGTCATATTGCATTTGTTTACATAATGTTTATGAATAACATCTGGAACAGAAAGAAACATATAATTGGTATTTGGATAGCTATATATTAATGTACCTATACGGTCAACAACTTTGATTTTTTAGGCACCATAATAGAACATAATAGCGTCAATTAACGTAATTCAGGCAGGGTTCTGGCTTCTGGCTCAACAATCCGAATTGTTGAATATTGTATCGTACTTTTAAGTGAATAGGTACTTAAGGTACCCCAATGCTAAGATATTTGATACTTTAGAAGGGTAGCAGAAGGTACGGTTGTAAAACTAATTACATGAAAAACGATACCGTAGCATCTATGCGGGTTTCGGACCCTAATTTAAATTAAGGGATTAAGTGTAAGAAAATACTTAAATTTAACGACCCAAGTGAATTTGTTTAGAAACAATGTTTAACCATGATATTAGCTGCGATATCTTCTATTGAACCCTAGTTAGTGGCTCTTCCTCAGCTGTAGGCACCTGTACTTAGATTTCAAAACGTTGAAGCAGCCCAATTAGGTAATTTCTTCTCAGAGGAATTACAGGAGTCTATATCAAATCAATATCGACTATAGTGCGTGATTTTCACACGGCACGAGATATTTTGCATCGTGAGCATCGAAGCACGCTTAAGATTATTATATATTTAAGTATCCTCTTTCATGCTTACTTTCTCACGATTTTCTTGCTATTACGTCTGAATGGAACTAGGCAGTAAGTAACCAGTCTTACACGATTATAAACTACCTACCAGAGATGGGCAGCACATATATATAGCGTTTGTTAGTCCTTTATCTCATCAGCATAAATTACTTACCTATAGGTTACAGTCACAACGGTGTATAAAATTCATAGGCTATTTACTTTTCGCGTAGTTTTTTACTTGAGTCGCTTTTCACCGCCATAAATATTTGTTTGTAAAGCGTTATTATTATTATTACTTAACGCGATATTTCATTTAAGCACTATATCTATGTTGTTTTGTTTAATAAACGCATTTCGCAGTTGTAGTTTATCTCCTGGAACGCTTTTTATATAAGTAGCTATATTCTAATTTGCAATATCAATATTTGCCTCTCTTTCTAACATGCATGTACAGTCAGCAGCAGAAGTAGCTAAGCGTTCCAAGTGGTCACAATGATGTCATGACATCTATTCATAGTCTCTACCTGTTGTCTAGAAGCTATAAAAAAATAAGCGAAAAAAGGTACATTGCGCGACTAAACATATTGTCTAATACAAAAATAAACGATTACTACAAAGGGAAAATGGTACATGATCGATGTGAAATGCGACTAAGACTAATAGCGACAAAAAAAAACAGGATTAAGACACAACGCGATAGTTAATTGCACGATCGAGGTGAAATGCGACTAGAACTAATATAGCGACAAAAAAAATACGATTGAGACACAACGCCATAGTTAAATATAGGATCGAGGTGAAATGCGATCCGGTGAATTGAATAACTACAAGTAATTTATGCTTATGAGAGTTATGAGGTAAAGGACTAACAAACGAATGGGAATCAACTCAAGGAAAACCTTCCCAAATGAAAAAAATAAAGATTTCGGTAACAAGTTGTGTGCAAATGTTACGGGTTATTAACTGACTTCAAAAAAAGGAGGAGGTTCTCAATTCGGTAGTTTTTTGTTTAAATATTTGTGACCTCAGAACTCCGTCACTTATGAGCCGATTCACACTATTTTTTTGTTTGTATGTGTATCACATGTGTATGCTTCCAGATTGGTCGCATTCTTTTCAAAAATCCGTTTGGATCATGAGGAATTGAGGGAACTCCTCAAATATATTAGATACGCATGTAGTAATTTCGGCATTTTCTATTATAACTCGTGTAGGTATTACAACCGGAAATCGCAAATGTGGTTAAGTGGAACTGATGACGAAGACCACAGATGTCTCCTGCAACTCCCCAATCATGTACTTAAAACTATATATAAAAGTACGTCACAGATTCTGATATGATTCCGTTGAAATAGCAAGTAATGAGGTGCCAAAGGTCTCAGAATAACCTTTGATGAATCGACGGAACTCCTAAAAAATTATGGGCCCACGTACGTGATTTGGTTTTTTCCTGTAGTGGTATTGTGGAAAGGAAATGTGGAAATGTTCATGTGGCGTCGCGGAGTAATGAATTGAAGTCGGTTAAAACTTTGTTTTAAAGTAAATTATTTGGGTAAGTTCAATTACAAAACAACATTTGTATATTTGTTTGTTTGTAAAAGCGGTATATTAATAATAATAATAATATATTCTTTATTGCACCACAACATAAGAAAAAACATGTTACAAGAGTACATAATCTATATATATAAATGCCTATGTCCTGACTGACTCACTCATCGTCATCAACGCACAGCCGAAACTACTGGGACTAGAAACTTAAAATTTACACCAGGACTTCCTTTTATGACGTCGGCAACGGATACGACGGGATTATTGGAAATTCCATCCCTAAGGGGGTTAAATGGGGGTGCAAAGTTTGTATGATGGAATAATTATTTTTTTAACTAGAGACTTGAAACTTTGTAGAAAGATTTCTTATTAAAATACAAAAAAGTAATTTCAGCGTTTTAGAAAATTCTACCCCTAAGGGGGTTAAATAGGGGTGCAATGTTTGTATCGGGGAAACATTATTTTTTGAACTAGAGACTTGAAACTTTGTAGAAAGTTAACTTATTAAAATACAAAAAAAGTAATTTCAGCTTTTAAGAAAATTCTATCCCTATGGGGGTTAAAAAAGGTTGAAGGTTTTGTACGGGGAACACTGGATTTTTTAAAGAGATATACTCTTCATTAACCTTGTCTCCATTTCTCGATTTCCAGTGCTGAGTTTAAGATTGTTTTAACAGCCTTACCATATTTAACTTTTTATTAAACCTCACTCATAATAACTGAGATCCCATTTTCTAGCTCGCAAATCCCCAAATCCATGCGTCGCTATATCTTGCAGAGTCATTTTTGCCAAATATTAAAATTAGATTAAAGCATCAGGTAACTGACGGAATAAGTGTTAAGCATTCTGCAAACAATTCCCGTAATCTGATAGGAAAATCTTTAAAAATTCTTTAACAATCGCATATCAGTGTCTGCCACTGTTTGAAATATAATATGTCTAGACCGTTTTAACGAAGACTAAATAGTAGATTATACACCAAGGGTATAAAGCACTGTTTTATGTCACGGGAGCGAATTGAATCCCGAACGTAACGAAGGACTCATAATTTAACTCCTGCGAGCGTAGCGAGGGAGTTATAAGTTAATTCCTGAGCGAAGCGAGGGAATTAAGACTGAGTCCTGAGTGCAGTGAGGGGTTCAACCGCCCAAGACTAAAACAGTCTTATCCCCGAGGTGTATACTCTACTTTTCACACCTTATGCGAGACAAAAAAACAGGCTCAGTAGATAAATAATGTTTATTTAGCAAATTAAAAGTACATAGTAACATTAGACACGTTAGTCCAATTATGGAAAGATAAGGTAATGTTTTTATTTGGTACGTTTATTGAGGTTGAGTTGTCTAATTTGATAAACTCAGGAGTCAAAACACTTTCATCACTCGACATTTTCAATATTATTTTTGAAATTAAATCTTCTATAGGCACCTACAAGAACTCGATTTCTTCGTCACGCGTGAACAAATGAAGGCGCGCGACGTTCCAAATTCGAAAGCACAAGCCGTGGTCCTAGATTCGAAATTCGAATTTCGAACACCGCGCTCCTCCGGACCGGGGTTCACACGGAGGCAAACTTCATTTATTTTGTCAAATCAAGTAGGCCATGGCCTAGGACAAATTGTGTTTAGCAAAATTAAACTTTATGCATATAGTAATAAGAATTATGAAAAGTGAAATCATATTATTAACCAGCGGGTTATAATGAAATTCAGTACAACATTATAACCCGGCTAATACCAAGGGATTTAATGTCTTGCTTTCGGTAGGGTTTACATGACCTATAATTCGGCATTGTCGAGCATGTGGTGTGAAAATTCACTTACCTATTTTATATCTTTGTCATCATCAAAAATCTACGCGGACGAAGTCGCGGGTGGCCGCTAGTGTTAAATAAAGGTAACAACAGGCGGTCTTATCGCTAGGCGGTATCTATGATGGCTTTAATGATTTCGATGAGATTTACAATAAGTACCTAGATGCGAAAATCGATCTCGCGAGGATAGCGAAGTGCCGTTTCAGGCCAAACTTGTTATTTCCGGAAAAAGACAATAGAATTACTTTACAAACACGATTGTCTTTGAATTAAGAATTCATGGAAAAATGACAAATACCGTAGTTTGAGTCCCAGAGAAGGAGATATATAAGATTCCTTAGATACCTACAAAAGTTTTACCGACTCGTATGTTCCAATAGTTATTTGTTTGTTATACAAGGGTGCAAAGGTGTATTTTACCCGCGGGTGTGGAATTGAAACACAAGCAAGCGAAAGGATTCTATAGTTGAACCTAGCGTTGAAAATGTCGGAAAAAATCAAATGTTTTTTTGGGAATATACGAAATTTTCGTTTTTTCCCGTTTTTTCGGATTTAATTGGAAATTAATTAATCCGTAATGACAAGCTTAATGACAACTGAACTGAACTGACACCTATGTCAATGGCAAAGTAAGTCTATAATCATTCACCTACCCACCAGTATCAAGAAATATAAATAAAAGTTTTTTTTGGAAAAATTCAAGCGGAAAATCTCATGGTTTTTTCCGTAAACATCTGAAAAAGCAAGCCGCTTGGAAAGAAACAGGATTTTTTCAGGAAATTTTCAATGCTAGTTGAACCACGAGCGAAACGAGCGGTTCTAAATTAGAATCCTGAGCGTAGCGACACAACACACGAGAAGTAAAATACATTTGCACCCTTGTGTAACACAAAACTTTTCACCTCACTGTAGCGAGGAAAGCTCAAATTCAAAGAACTTTAGTAAATTTAAATAATCGTAAAATTATTAGTAATTTAATTATTAGTAATAATAACGTAAGTAATATCAAGTAGAATTCTGGTCAAGCACGAGTCGGATTTTAGTTTTCCCATGTATTTTGACACCCAGCGCCTGATGAAGGCAACAAGCAATTCTTTAAAAGATCTTAAATATTATGAGCGGTTTACGTTGTGTTATCTATCATAAGCTACTTAAACACGCTCCAAGGTCAAATTACTTTCCCCACTAGTGGATAAAATGTTTTTGCCCACTGGTTTTAAAGGACAAAAGATGAAAAGACGACTTTCCGAGGCAGTGAGGGGAAAAGGTAATTAATTCCCGCGGCAGTGAAACGGGGGGTGAAGTTTGACGCGAACGGAGTCTAGTATCAAGTAAATAGGTTTTAAATTAATTGCGAAATTAAAACTAAGTCTACTTCATTTGTTAGGACATAGCATAGCACACTGTACCTACGAATACCTACCTATTCGTTAAGTTGGATTTTTATTAGATGAAAATATTTCAATACTAATATTCTCATAATAACTAAGAAAACGTTATGGATAGGGAAAAGACACTACATACATCCCATGGAAATGACCTCCATGCTTTGAGAAATGATACGTAACATAACTACATGTAAATCAACGCGTTGTGTCAGCTGAGACTACTAGATTTTTATATCTAACGAATTAAGTTAACAATGCTATCACTTACGTTGTGATGAGACGTGTACCAAACCAACACTGAACTAGAACATAATATTCCTAATTTAAGTAATATTGTCTAATGAATGGAAGTACGAGGACGTCAGCGTGCCGGGCAGCCGCGGGTCTTGTGGTCGGAGCTCCGTTGCCGGGACGACCATTAAACAACCCACACAACCCCCTTAGAGCAAAACTGGCCATAGAAAGAGACAACTATTCCAAAACAACGTATGTTTAAAAGGGACAGCCGGATAGGGGTTGGTGACGTATGGTGGTGCCAGTAGCCAAAGGCTGTGCTCAGCCAAGAGTGACACGCAGCAGGTTTTTATGTTCGAGGGAAAGCAATTGAACTGACAGCTGTTCCCTTTACGCCCTTAGTTAACGCGATGCACTACAAGTATAACGTATGCAGGTGCTCTTGCGTCACGCTATATGTATTTACGAGTGTACCAATTTAGACAATGAGTTAGAGTTAGTTAAATCAAATGTGACACGTGACACGAACATATTGTATAAAGGACTAAACCGTCGACGGAATGAAGATTATTTCTTGATGAAACTAAACGTATTTATCATTACCATTCACTGTGGTCAAACTACACCGTACCGAATTTTGGTCTATATTCTAACCAGACAAGTAAAATCGATTGAGATCGGTTGATACTTTTATCTTGTTCAAAAGTATTCAATTAAAAAAAGACCCGGTTGCACTCCGGAAGTGCCGGCAGAAGTGAAAACTTGAATAATTTTAATTTTGCAAAAATAGTTCCCTCCCTCTCCACTCCCTCCCCCTGCGTGCCAATATATATAATAACAACCTTATTAGTAGTACGCTATAGTTCAACTTAACTCAGCAAAATTGATGAAGGAGACGATGAAATAAAATACCAATTTGTTTTTGCCATTGCCAAATATTTATCAAAGCTTTATCTCTTTAGGAATAACGTCCAAATTCGAACTATTCGAATTTGCTCAGTAGCAAAACGGTAAAGGACGCGTGTACAAAATTACAAATTTATTTGTAGAATATGCAATTGCAAAAAGTGTTTAACGGCTTTATACTCTTACGAATAGTGTTCAGTTTTGAATGAAGTCGAATCGGCTAACAGCAAAATATAAAAGTTTGATCAAACAAAATGGAATTTGCATTTACGGAAAATGTGTTACGACCTTATACTGTTAACAATAAAGTACAAATTAGAACTATGTGCTCAGTCAAACCCCCGTTTTCCCCCCCGCCCCCAAGCCTCGTGCCGAATCTCTTCCAATTCTACGGCACGTGACCTCCACGAGATCTCACAAAATCTGTCGCGAGTTTAACAATTTTTGCCAATCCCAAAAAGTGCTCAGCGCCGCTAAAGAAGTTTTCACTTCAAAAATTGAAAAGCATTTCGGACTTCTTGTCGCTAAAAAGTGATATCTACCAAACAGCGTTGGGGTGGTTTATCGTTACCTTAAATAATTGCGAGGATATCAAGACACGTTATCATATTTTTCTACGCCTGTACCGTTATCTGTCATTTATATAGGCTTTAGCTCAAATACAATGACACCGATAATAAGTCGTCGAAAAAGTCTAATAAACGCACTCTTTAGTGTACTTTTTTGGTTCATACATTTTCCATAAAAGCACTGTTAACCACAATGTCAAATCATCTAACTTTTTTTTAATCAGCTACTATATTGCGGTGGTACCAACTTCATCAGCAAATTTTTCGAAATAAAGAGTTTCTATTTACTATCAAATATTTGTAAAACATAAATTATTTGGGTCCATATTGGCTCATATAAACTTGATGTGTCGATTTTTTCTAGTAATACCGCTTTGTAATCATAATCATCACTCTTCATAATGTTTTTCTTCCTACCTTTTATGTTCCTAAATTTCGGTTACTATCATCGGAACTCATAACGTCCTGTATTCATAAAATGTTTCTTCATAATGTCATTACTAGGAGCAAAGCTCCCGCTTCCGTCTTCTAACCTATCCGCGATCCGAGTCGGTTTTGCCACTAAGTCCCTGTTCCCTACTGCCTACTTGAACTTATACACCACTATCTTGGCAGTAGTTGATCACAGAGTAAGTCTTTATTAATACAAAATTAACTACTAAGTAGTATGCATAGAAATAAATATGATATTAAACTATGTTGCTAAAAATCGTTATGATATAAAAGTATATAAACATAGAAAGTACTAACAGAGATACTTATGTTGAACTAGCTGTACCTGCGACTTCGTTTGCATGTTAATGTAGGAGTTAACGCATTTCTTCTCTTGGAAATAGGACACATGCAGTTCTAATTTTAACCTATCATGTAAAACTTTCAATAAACCTATATATTTTAGTTAAAATGACGTTAAAACCGGTCACTCTAATATTTAAATTAATAAGAAAGGGACAAAAGACGTGTTATTTATAAGAGGTATTTTAAGTTTTATGAATAGGTCATGGGGTAAAAGTTTAGTAGATGTCTGTGGCAATAGATCTAACAGGTAGGACACACGCTGCAGTATTAAATGTTTATTGATCTTCTTTTCTACATATTTTTAACACTGTGTTATGTTATATTATAAAAACGTGATGGATGATTGAAATGATCTTGAGTTCTTGAGTCACTCCGACTTTCAGGTAAAGATGTGTTTAGGAATTAATAATAGATAATCTTTTCGAGTACCCATTGACCGGTAAGTGTTTACGTGGAACAAAAGATCTCTTTTTAATTTGACAACAGACGGTCAATTTATATTTTCCAAACTATACCTAGACCGACCGGTTAGCCTAGTGGGTAGTGACGCTGCCTACGAAGTTGAAGGTCCTGGGTTCGAATCCCGGTAAGGGCAAATGTTTGTGTGATGAGCATGAATATTTGTTTCTGAGTCATGGATGTTTTCTACGTATTTAAGTATTTCTATCTATTATATATATTTGTCGTATAGTACCCATAATACAAGCCTTATTGAGCTTACTATGGGACTAGCTCGATTTGTGTAAGATTGTCCCCTTATATTTATATTATATTTATATTTTATATTTATACCTAACCACTAGGTAAGTTCTACAACTATAACGCGAGTCCGAGTCAATTTCTAATAAAGGAAATTATTAAAAATGTTAAAGCAATATGTTTATTTTTTCATATTGCAATGTTTCAGATTGCACTATCACATTCTGGCAAATCTTGTGTATGTTCGCGCCCTTGCCAACATAATAATGTGTGTTGCAGGCTTTATGATAAAAGTATTTTCCTGTATGTTGGCCAATTTCTGTGTCTCTATATTGGCTGAATGTCAGCTTGAAGCCGCCTTAAGGCACAGCCACACGGGCGCGGCCTGCGGTGGCGGACAATATTAAATTTGACAGCGGCGGACAAGTTTACTACTGTCCGCCGCAGCCAGGCCGCGCCAGTGTGATGCAGGCCCAATACTGACGCGCTTCATAATTAATGTTTATAAAAGGCCCGTTCTATACTGATTTCATACATACTGTTTATTGCTGATAAATATAAATACTGACAAACCAGCGCGGCTATCACAATACGGAGCGCGAGCTCTCTCGATTTTTCTCCAACTATCCGTCTCTCTCTTATCAGATAACTTAGAAAGAGACATATAGTGCGAGAAAAATCGAGAGAGCTCGCGCGCCGTCTTGTGATAGGCGTGCAGTATCGTGACAATTAAATACTCAGCGTGTGATCGGTGTGATTCAATCTTGCAGAAACTCAAATAGACTTTGGCTGAACGCAAGAACAGCAGTATCGCCATGCCATTAAAAAAAAAGAAGAGATTCAGACAGATTTTGTTGAAATTTGTTGATACATTTATTGAAATTACGCCTCAATGCGAATTTATCGCATATAAGTTTCCATATCAGAATCGATTATTTTTTTACGCTTTAGAATTTAATATGCGTTTTGTGAAGGTCTATCACAACACCGGATCGAAATTATTAATATTCGATAGTTATGGCAAGCGCGCCATTTTGACGTCACTGACAGTTGACAGATATGGCGGCTAAACGATTTCAAGCAGAAGAAATTAATAATTTAATGAGGTCAAATGTTTCCGAAAATTAATTAACCGTCGCAGTCGGATAAAAACTATCCTTAACGGAAGCTAGAGTAATAATGTGCTTATGAAAAAAGTTACATATTTTTCCGTTCATGGGAATCTGAAATCATCGGGGGACACAAAAATGGTTAGTTTGATACTGGCTGATTCTTTTTTTAATTTAGAGATTTATTATAAGTGAGAGATGAGAGATAACATTATGAATATAGACAATTCGGAGTTACAATAGTTATAAGCACAAATAATTATGAATAGTGATCATTACGAGATAAAATTGTACGAGAGAAATTTTTGGAAATCCAATAATCAAAGTTGCAATTTTATATGAACTTTGGCGCACCCAAATTATTTACTAAAATAAAAGATAAAATATCATGTATGGTGTGTTAATATACATATTTTACCAATTATTGGTATTATTTCGATTCGGTTCGGATACGGATTCAGTTTGGTTCGGAAGGCAAATGTAAGGAAATTAAAAACAAAACAGACCATAAACAAGAGGTGTCAATGTGTCATATTTCTAATTTCCCACCAAGGTTCCAGTTAAAAATTAAAAGACGAAATGTGATAACTATTAGTTATTAATAACTTCTTAAGATTTGATTCGTGTTTGTGAAGTGAAGAAAAATGTGTACGTTCCTTTTAAAATGGACGAAGAAGAAAATAACTGCACCGCTGAAGAAATTGCGTGAGTAGTAATAGAACTAACGGAAAACTTACTGCCTGAAAAGTCAAAAGCAATTTATTTAAAATGAGTCGTAGAAAAAGTATTGTATGCAACGGTGTATAACTTGGTCTTAAAACGCTCGTGGCGTCATTAATTGCGATGCTCGCCAAGGCTCGCATCGCAACTCACGACACTCGCGTTTTAAGACCCTACTTATACAACAGTTGCATAAAATACTATTATTGGCCTATAGTGGGGAATAAGGTAGTTCGTAATTCATATTATATACACTCAAATGTTGAAAATATTTTGTGATTGCAATTCATGAACCTGTAGATATGTTATGAGGAGATGTGTAGTGTAGTGTTTTTATAAATGTTTAATGACTAAAGTCTAACTTTACCTTGTAACTACTTACAGTTTAAATTACATATCAGTCTCTATACAGTTTTAGGTACTCAATCAATGAACAGTAGATATTAATCATAGGTACGTGTGTTGTGGGCAGATTAACAGAGACAGTAAGTAGGTACCTACTTGTTATTAAGTACAAGTTAAGTCACTTACACAAGTCTGTTGACCTTTGATGATAGAAAAGCGGGTTACCACGAACGATAGGAGGAATGGATTGGCACTAAGTATGTGGTTACTAGAACTACATACTTTTTAACATTGGAGAAAAGTTCTTAACTAAGAAGAGATTTGACTATCTCGTGTTTTGTAAAGTGCAAACGAAATTTTATGTAGAAGTAGACTATTAAGCACTCCTCTTACCTCTACAACATACATCGTCGACGGTATGTGGTGTCAAGTTGTGTATTACGCACGGGTGCCAGTTATTTTGACGTCTCGTGTGTTGTAGCACTCGCTACGCTCTGATGGATTCAATTTTTGATCCACTTGTTTCGCTCAAGATCCTATTTTCGAACCAACCATAGATTGGCTCAACCCTAGAATTCGCTAGCGGTTCTTTCAATTCCACACTCGCGGTTAAAATACAACTTTGCACCCTTGTATAATAAATAACCATTGTTATTGGTTGGCTTTTGTTACAGCGTATAATATATCATGATTTCATGAATGTCTTTGACGAATATTTATAGCACCGGTCTGTTTCACGCTAGTGATGCGCGACTTCGAAAGATTTGCCTATTCGAATAATAAGCGATTAGGTACTAATGTCAATATTCGAATAGGAAATTAGTAATATACTAATGCTTATAATCGAATTATGACTACTAATTAGTAGTAAGTAGTAACTATTAATCGTTGCTACCGAACGATAACCGCCGTAAGCGTGACTCTCCTTTCATACTATTAACAATGATGGGCAAGATCTACTTACGGTGGTTAACTGTTCGGGCTGCCGAGCGAGTCGTTTTTCGAGTAATTTTGATTTTAGAATGACTGATGAAACTTTCGATAATTTACTATACGGCTTAAAATTAGAAAAATAATGACTAAGTTTACGAATGTTTCGTTGCGATAGTTGTAGTATTCGTCTTGTCGGGGCTCGGGCCGGCAACCGCGCGTCGATTAGTAGTATTACTAAAAATCGAATGATTTTCGAATTAGTCGACTTAATTGAATGATTATAATAAGACCACGTTATCAGTGGTGAAAATTTATTGAAATCTAACACTAGGGTTGTCACACAATATTTATTTCGAGTTTGCATTTTTTTACCTGAGAAAATTCAGCACGATTTTCCAGGAAATTCATATTTTTAAATTATACATATCTTGACAAATAAATGAAAATAAAGTATACCTATTATGGAGTTTAACAAACAAATGAAAACTGTTTTAAGCCCGTTGGCTCAACAATATCATCTCACCTACGAATAAATGAAGTAGGTATATAGTTTTAGACACACGGCAGTGTGTCCGCCAAGTTCGAGCAAAAAAAAGCGACACACCGGTCGTGGGTTATATTACACGAACCATTTCGGGCCAATTTCGGCCACCCTATAACTCAAAACATATTTTATCTACGCATATGACATTTCGAGTGTCTGTTGACATCCCCTTAGGTAATTGTCTAGAATACAAAATTTCATTATTCTACCTGTAGCAGTTCTTGAGATATTGACGTTAGAAAATCGCTATTTTTACTATACACTCACTGACTCACTGACTCACTGACTCACTCATCAAAAACCTAGACCACTTCTAATGGTCGTACCGACCTGAAATTAGGCTCGAAGGTTTGTCTTTAGGTCGAAATAAAGTAAAAATCTGAAAAGGCCAAGTGTGAGTCAGTTTCGAAAACAACGAATGTGTAATTTTGTTCTACTATAAGTAGGTATGGAGTGGAAATGAGATAAGACTTATGTAAATTTCGATACATACCAATTTAAGACAATACATGTTTGTCTTAAAGACAAGACCAATAAAACTGTTCCATTTCCAATAAAGGCATCCAGACAGTGCCACGCAAGCGTAGAAAAAAGAATTAGACGTATAAAGAGTATAGTATAAACTACATACCTAAGTAGAATGAGACATTTCCTAAAGCAAAAGTGATAAAAAAATAATAAAGAACCTACACCTAACAAAAATAAATGAAATCCCATCAAAAACATAATGGGAATGCTTCGCCTATAAAAGAAGTGAGATCTGAATAAGTACCAAGTTCCATAAAAATACACTTGATTTCCAGCAGTTTTTAAGGTACATTTTGATGAAGTATCACGTTACATAGAAATACCTAAAATTATAATAGTCAGAGAAACGCACACCGGTTTTTTTAGCAGTTTCCTGATAACATTTATTATTTTCAGTACTTTTTAATGATGTAACTTGGTAAGTTTTAATAGAAAATTATATACTTAACACATTGCAGTCCAAAGGTGTCGATTCATTGCATTGAAAAGGTGTGTTGTGTGTGAAAACTTGCCAAGTTACATCATTAAAAAGTACTTATGATTTGAGGTATTTTTATGGAACTTGGTACTTATTCAGATCTCACTTCTTTTATAGGCGAATCATTCCCATAGTATCGAACTTGGCAGCCTTTCACATTTATGTTTTTGATGGGATAGTTTACTTACATCAATTTCTACAGGTTAAAATAATAATGTAGGTAATAATTATGTGCAGTGCCAACTCTAGTATTTTTAATAATTTTTTACCGCTGATAACGCGCATCACTATTTCACGCTTTCGCTGAATATATTCAGCGGTGTTATAGCGGCATATAACACAGCGAGAGAGTAATAATACCTATCTACCTACTTTAGTAACTAAGGACGCCATTTCAAATCGTTGCCCGGGCGTCCTTGCTGTCTGGGCCAACTCTGATAGTTGAATTAAAAAAAAATGCTAACGAAAGTAATAATCTTCCGCAGTTGAATTGAAACGTATTATTATCCTTGTTGGACGGTGACATAATCACATAACAAAGGCGTTAATCACTTTCCTCGGTGTTTTAGGAAGTCAGTGTTTGTAACTTAGTGAATGACTTCGCGTGCGTGCTGTGTACGCGCGAGTGCGTCGCAATTGCGGGCGCCGGCTCCCCGGCGGGGCTGGCGAAGACGGTGCCCGCAGCATCTCCCAGGTCTGCGGAGCCCCGCGCTGAGTTCTGCCTGGACCCCGAGCCTAACACACAATCAAAGCTGAATGCATCAAGCACAACTCTCACTGCGCGCGCCGCGTGCGGTTGTGGTCACTTGCCCACTCCACTCCTCGCTTCGCTTGCCGACTCGGACACACTGTACTTCAGTGTTCTTGCACACAGCGATCCGTATGCGCGTTCCGACGTATATCGCGCAGTTTCTCTCGTAAATAATTAGTATGTGAATGCGACGTGTATTTGTTCAACACGAAAACGAGTGAAATGGTGTGGACTCGCTGATCATCGCGCGTTTGCTTCGTCTTGCAATTGGACTGACTTCATGAGGAACTGGTCGAAATATCCTGTTTTGCTTAGGTGAGCTAAATACGTTGATTATGACTCGAGTTCTCTGAACAACAACAGTTGTGAGATTTCTTAAAGGTGAGGCTGTTACAAATCCTTGATTAAGTAACAGCGGTTATATGTCAGTTTTATAAGCATTGCGAGTGATCTGTAGGTCAGATAATAAGATGTCCCAGTTGTCGGCGGGCGACATCGAGTCACCAAACCGAGTGGCGGACTGTTGTTAACTGTTACTTTGTGCCGGTTTATTGGCTATCATATTTAGAGGGCGTTCTATTTTACACTTCTCGCAAAGTTTTGCAAATTTAAGCTGGGCACTAACTAAGTAGAGTTCCAAGTTTTTTGCGACCAAAAATGTGGTCAAGGGTGACCACTACTCTAACTGCCTCTGATCGAGTATCGACAACCTCAGTTTGTTTACCTATTACTTAGTCGAAAAGCAATAAACAAACACTACCAAACGAACATTTTACAACTCGGTATGTATAGTTATATTTATATCCTTTATTTAGCAGACATTAAAATAATATTATTTTAAATCAATTTCAATTAGCTAAATGATGATGGTTGACGTTGGTTTTCCTCATTGATTGTACAAGTTACAACACTGTGTAGTGAGAATGGTTATTTCCGTATTTTCAACTGAAAGTGGCAAATCATTGCCGCAGTCGTTGTGTCGTGTGACGCGGTATTCTCTGTTTGTTATAAAAAAAGTGAAATGCGTTTGTTTGCTTCTTATAAACGTATATTGTATTCAATTATGGTGCGTGATAACTCTGAAGACAATCCAGTTAGTTCGAGCTAAGTGTCGCTAAGCAGAAGACTAGTCGGCTCGACTTTCTCATACTTAGAAATTATGACGACACAGCATGGCTAGCGCAACCTGCCGCGGATTTAATTTGTCGCGCGACATGTAGCTTCCATTCCATATTCCATCCCATATCAGTATCATGTTAAGGGCGAGTTGCATCAACTTATGATTACAAACCGATCAACATTAAATCCGGCGTGGCATAGAAACTTCCATACCTACCTAAATTCAGATTTTAACGAAAATCGCTTAGGTACGAATACAGACCGTTTGCTGCAACCCACCCTAAGTTTCGTAAGTAGGTTTATTATCTGTCATGTATAAAATATACCTTATATACCTAATTCAATTTTGTCACGCAACAATATGGGTCCATATTGGCTGCCATAAAATTCGTGATCCTATTTTTTTTGTACTAACGTATTGTAGTCATAATCATCGCTAGTCCTAATTTTTTTCGTCCTAACTTTTTGTTCCTAAATTTCTGTAACTATCATTGGAAGTCATAATAATTTTCTTTCTAATTTCATTACTAAGAACTTGCTTGAAGTCATAATTTTGTTAATCATAACAATTTTCTTCATAACGGACATGCATCATAATTTTGTTAGTCCTAATATAATAACTAAGAACATACTTCAACTCCTAATATTGTTTTTCCTAATGAATAAACGCTTTCACTAAGCAAATAAAAAAAATCGGTTCTGGCGCTGCGCCGGCCGCTGCCGCGGCACGCTCGCTTCGCTCGCTCGGCTCGCGCGCGTAGGGTCGCGGTACAATACAAATAACACTCCTCCTCGCTTCGCTCGTCGTCGTACCTACACGGACCTGCCTTAGGCTACGTCCGCACAGACATGCGGCTTGCTTAGCGTCTAGCTAGAGTCTTGTGACCTCGTCTTGTACCATGCGATAAAACACACACGTTTATTTACTTCGATAACGCCAAGTAACATTTATGATGAGAAATATTATGAAAAACAAATTTAGGATTAAAAAATGTATGACTAGTGTCATTATCAATTTAAATAAAACGGACAAGTGAGTGTTATGATGAAAAAAATTATGAAAATCAATATTAGGATTTGAGAAATTTATGATTATTGTCATTATGACTTCGATTGGTTATGACTTACGATGGTTAGGAATAAGAATTATTAGAACTAACGATTATTATGGCGTAAAATTTTATGAAGAACATTTTCGGACTTCCGATAATAGGACTTAAAAAATTAGGTGAACAAAAGCGCCCCCCAACAAATATATTGGAATAGGTTTAATTACTTATAGGTACTGTTTTGTGTAGGTATTCTGAAGGAAGTTTATATTCAAATACTGTTTGTTTTTCCCTAAAGCACATTGTGCTTATAACTTGGACATACTTAATGACGATGGAGACTTGGAGACACAATTGCTTTTTCTTAGCGTTAAAGCTGAAAATCCAAGCTATTTATAAATCAGATAAACAATAAATACTCCACTATATTAGGTATGTGGAATGTAAGTACCTAAAGTGTGTAGGTAGATCTCTTCTATAAATATTTAACATCAGACTACATGTAAGCCTACTGAACTAATTTATTATTCCATTATTCCACAACCTGATGATAAGATTGCTGACGTCGATTATTAACATTATTATGAGCCTAATTATAGTAGCTAGATAATTTGTACTATTTTCTATGAATATGTATAGAAAAAAGTACAAATTATCTAACAACGGCCCCAGGTAACATAGAAACTTAATGACTAGCTGTACCTACCTGCGACTTCGTTTGTGGTGGGAATCAACGCATTTATTCTCTTGGACATAGGAACAAACTTAGCTATTTTAGCTAAAATGCCGTTAAAATTCGTCTTTTTCAATCACTCTGATATTTAAATCGGTAAGAAAGGGACACAACATGTTTTATTTATCAAAGGAATTTTAAGTTTTATGAAAAAGAGGATAAAAGTTTAGTAAATGTTTGTGGCAATATATCCAACAGGTAAGGACATCAAATTTGTATTTAGCTTCTGTCTCTACATATTTTTAACCGACGAAACAACGGAGGAGGTTCTCAAGTCAACGCGTATTTTTTTTTAACACTGTTTGTAACCCCCGACGCAAAGAGAGGGGTGTTATAAGTTTAACGTGTCTGTCTGTGTATCTGTGTATTTGTGTAACTGTCTGTGGTATGCTCCCAAACGGATGAACTGATTTTCGTTTAGTTTTTTTGTGACAGATAATTTTATCCCGAGTGTTGTTGTTGCCATGTGTCATGAAAATCTGTTCACCCGTTTTTGAGATATTGGACTTTGAAATGAAAATGTCGGGGGTTTTTCAATTTCTATAAGTTGTAGTTATAATATAAATAAGGTAAATAAACAAAACACGTGATGACTGAAATGGACTTGAGTCACTCCGACTCTCAGGTAAAGATGTGTTTAGTATGCGTTTTGTGAAGGTCTCTGTCACACACACCGGATCGAAATTATTATAATATTGGATATTATTTAGCCGTCAATGAAACTAGGCAGCCAGGATTTCAAGAAGAAGAAATGAAAAACTTAATGAGGTCAAATGTTTCCTGAGAGAAAATATCCAAGCCTCATCATCATCATCTATTTATCGGTGGAGTAACCGCCACTGATTTTTGTCCTCTGCTAGCCTGTTCACGTCTTCATATGACTCGAAAGCCACATCCAAGCCTCAGGAACAAAATATTCCTCCTCATCACCAGATAAATGCCCTTACCGAGATTCGAACCCGGTACTACCAGCTTCGTAGGCACAGACAGGGTTTACTGGCCCAAAGTGGTCGCCCAGGTAGGACGGAAACTAAGTGTAATCTAATAAAATAACATTTAATACAAAACCTGTAAACCAGTTGTAAGGTGGCTGTAGAGTGCAGAGTCTTTATATTCAGTATTAATTTCAACATCTGCCTCTGTAAGTGTTAAGGTATTATAAATTCATGTCATCCTTTAAGCGCGGCAGCTACTTTCTTTCTGGCAACCGAAGGAGGTTAACGGCGAATTTCGATGTGCCGAGAATCGCAAACCTCGTATATATACAATTGTAGCATATAAATAGTGTTCTGTTTTAGTAACTATAAAAAAACGTCCTTCATAAATTCATAATTGATAACATACGTAAAACAATAACGAGAATCATATAACTACAACTTAGGAAAGTTGAAAAACCCCCGACATTTTCATTTCAAAGTCCAATATCTCAAAAACGGCTTAACAGATTTTGATGAAACATAGCTCATACTCATACTCATATATATATTGCGATCATGTTCATTACATTTGGTATGTTAGTGGTCTTTTGGTTAGTAGGTACATGATACCCCGTTAGGGCATTGCAATTTTCTTACTAGCTAGGCAAAGGCAACCTAAACATAAAATATTTTCAATTAGGTATATAATATTAGCTGAACAATCGACTTACATGCAATAGGTGGTCGTTACATAATTGGATTTGATGTGATTGAAATTATTAATGCGACGCCAAGATCTATAAACTTAAACTTATTAATTATTATACATGTAAATATTCAGTCGAGTTTAATTTTACAAGCAATTGATTTACAATAAATATTTTAAATGTATGTTAACTTATTTAATGTTATGTCAGGAATTTATAACTAAAAACATGGAAGTACCTAATGTCAAAATTAATACTAAAAATATGAAAGTATGTAATGTCAAAACTTAAATTATACAAAACAATTATAGTATAAAATTAGAAAGGGAAAATGTCTGTCTGTCTGCTTATTAATGAAATGTCGTGACTTATAACTAGGTAAATAAATAAGTTACTTAAAATTATTCAAATTTGTCATTCAAGTATTCATTAACATTATAGTAGCATTTGTAAACTAGGAGGCATTTAACTTTCTTTATAAATTTGGTATATGATATGATTCTTCACTTTTTATTACACTAGGTAGTTTATTGTATACTTTTATGGCCATGACGTAAGTGCTGTTAGAATAGATTTTCAATCTTGAGGCTGGTAGAAGAAGTTTATTTTTATATCGCAGCGCGTGTTTTGTGGGTAGTCAGGGTTTTGTCGTGTGAATTTGCATATTTCCAGGATATAGGTACAAGGTAGCGTAAGGATTTTATACTTTTGGAAATGTGGTTTGCAGGTTTCCATGTTACCTATATTGGCAAGGATACGAATTAGTTTCTTTTGCTGTATAAACAAAATAGCAACGTCGGTACTATGGCCCCATAAAATAATACCGAAGGAGAGCCATGCGCTGGCGTATGCATGGTATAAGGCTAGTGCAGTTTGTATGTCTGTAGTTTTTTTGGTTTCGTAGAGCGCGTAGGCAAAGCTGGATATTTTTGATCGTATTGATTTTATATGCGCCTTCCAATTTACATGTTTGTCTATAACCAAACCTAGCAGAGTGAAGTCGTTTACTACTTCTAATTGGGTATTTTTATAGGTAAAACTAAAGTCAAGGGGGGTTTTTTGGTAAGGTTGAAATGTCATAAGTTTTGTTTTTATAAAATTAATTTCAAGATTATGATCGTCCAACCAGTGTGTAATTTTATCTAGTAGTACGCTGAGTTGGTCATTCAGGTAAGTTGTATTGTTGCATGTCACAAGTAAGGAGATGTCATCAGCAAATAGAACGCAAGTTTGATCCAGTGTTTTGGGAAAATCATTTATGTACAGTAGAAATAAGAGGCATCCGGCTACACTTCCTTGGGGAATTGAGGAGTTGATTACTCTGGATTCTGACCGGACTGCTCTTATTTCGCCATATTGTGTGTCGTAGTATTCTATCTCTGTAAGGTGTTCTCTGTCTGTAAGGTAGGACGTGAACCACTTATGAGCGATACCGCGGATTCCCACTCCGTATAATTTGTCTAATAATATTTTATATTTGACTTTGTCATACGCTTTGGTCATATCAAGTAAAATACCGAGTGCGTGCTTTTTTTCGTTTAGTGTATTTACAACCTCATGCATATACTTGTGCACAGCGGTTGTTGTTGATCGCTTTTTACGAAATCCGTTTTGGCTTTCGTCGAAGACTTTGTATTTTTCGCAAAACGCGTAAACTCGATCACACATAGCTTTTTCAAAGATTTTGGACGCCGTTGGTAACAAAGCGATGGGCCGGTAGTTGTTGGGGTCTGTTTTCGAGTTCTTTTTATGGACTGGTTTTATCAGAGCTTTCTTAAGTTAGTCTGGAAAGGTTCCCTCGTTAAAAGATTGGTTGATGAGGTAACAGAAGGGGGTGGTCAGAGAGTCCGTAAGAGCTAAGAACACTCAGGATTAAATTATGTATAACATAAAAAAAACCGCATTCAAATCGGTCCATCCGTTTAGGAGCTACGATACCACAGACAGATACACAGATACACAGACAGACACGTTAAACTTATAACACTCCTCTTTTTTCGTTGGGGGTTAAAAATAGAGACGTTAAGGAAGCACACAAAATTCTGTGACGTATATATAGTCTAATAACTTAACTTCCGTCACAGAACTCTCTAATTTGACTCTTATTTATCAAGTATTCGTTACCTACTGAAAAAGTACCCATAATTTCTAGAGAGATTAAAACTACGATGCGTGCAAGAGAACATGCCGAGAGTAAGATAAAATTAACAAACAAATATTTGGGAAGAATCTTACACAAATTGACTTAGGTAGTCTTAAACTAAGCAAAGGAAAGAGGTAGAGTTACCGTTAAAACATATAGACGTGTTTTTAATTCCCATTTCGTCACACACTCAATATATGTATAAATCATAAAATATTTATATGAAGGTGATTTTAATGAGGCTTTTTGTAAAGGCTGCATAGTCAGTTTGCAGTTCCTAATATGGTCCCTATAGACTCAACATAGTATTCTATATACCTATCTATTTATATGCCTATGTTAAATTCCAGTCCAATTAAACGCGGAGACATTTTATAAAACTCGGCTTCCAGACATATTACAAAACAATAAAAAACAAACGATTAAAGCTTGTATTTAGAGGAGCGTACCACAGGATTCCGGAAAAAAAACATATAGGTATGTATGTTCACTGGTATTAGCCGAGATCGGCGAGATCACCATGCATACCTACACATAGTAAAGTAATAGCCAATTATTAATTACCTGATCAATGGAGTAAACTAGCAATAGCAACACCATGCAACAATAAAACAATAATAATTATAATTTACTTTAAAAACAAAATTTTAACCGACTTCAGTTTAGTACTCCGCCAAGCCACGAGAACATTTCCACATTTTTTTTACAATTTATCACATGAACTGATTTCCGATAGCAAACCGAAAAAAATCGAATCGCTGTATGTGGGCCGATAACATTTGAGGACTTCCGTCGATTCCCCATGATCATCACCAATGGCACTTAATTAGTTCCTATTTCAACGGAATCTTATCAGAACCTGTGACGTACTTTTGCACTTTTAAGTACATAATTGAGGAATTCGATAAGTCATCTGTGGTCTTCATCATCAATTCCTCGCCACCTAATTTATGATTTCCGGATGTAAATACACGACTTATAATAGAAAATACCAAAATCACTACGTATGGAATGGAATGGAAGAAATGGAATGGGATCCATGTAACTGAATTTTGAAAAAAAATGGGACCCACCTGGAAGCATATACATACAAACAAAAAAAAAAATTTCGAATCGGCTCATCAATGACAGAATAACAAACATTGAAAAAAAAAATACAACCGAATTGAGACCCTCCTCCTTTTTTTGAAGTCGGTAAAAAGAGGAGAATCTATCCAAGAATATCAATTCGCAGCAACATTATAATGACACAAAAGTACGATGGCAATTCCATTGTTTCTGTTTGTGCTCACAGATTATTCTGCGAGAATACCGCTTCATGATATAAAACTGAGAAATATTTATGTATTATGTATACGTAACAGACATTGGAATGCTAATCATAATTTTTAAGAAAAACCGTGCTCACACAACAATAACGATAAATGGGTAAGGACCAAATTCTTGGCCAGCTTAACTCACTCAATTAATTTCCTATGAAAGTTTTCCGGGTGACACGAAAATTAACCATACAATTCTATGGTTATTTTTTGTGTCACAACGTGCAACGGAACTTTGTTCACTTCTTCAGCTTGTATGGCTAACTACCGACTAACCAGGCTAACTACTGGCCAAAAATTTGGTCCTCTCCCAAATCTCCTCTGGCTGGATTGCAAGCTGGATTAGCTTAAATCTGACCTTCGTAAGGTGCAAAAGTGTAATCTTTGATCTCGACTGTACCTACCTATTTATTTTAGCTTTAAGTAACGTCGATTTTTTTTTGTTATACTTAAATACGTAGCTTTAATCCGTAGTATGGACACTCGCGACTCCTGAAGAATCCTAGCGCTTTGCCGACCCTTCATTGATTTGAGGATGACTTGTCTTGACAGCTTGAGACAAATGCAGGTCCCGAACATTCAATACAGCTCTGGCGACTAACCTTTAGAAGGCTTCGTCTAATGTGCAATACGTAGTTGCCATTGTCACTCAAACGCCACAACATTGTGATGTAAAATCCAAATTCGATCAAGCGGTGCACGGTGGAGACTGTTTGGCGTCAAAACAGTTAAATCATTATTATTAGGACTGTTATAAAACATGCTTTTTGTTTACTCCTAATCTATATAAGCCTATCGATTCACTAATCAGCATATTTTCAAACAACTAACAAGGAAGGCTAATTATTGGCTCGTAATTGAGAATAGGGTTGAGGTCAGATATAGAAATACGCAGTAGTATTAGTAGGTTATCAATAATACAACAGTTAGTCACCGGCTAACGTGCTTCAATTAATTGCTAGGTAGGGGCAATTAGATTAATACGTACCGTTTTCCGGTCCGCATTACGTCAGAACTCTTTGTTTCTTTGTCTTTTCATTGATTCGCGAAATCAATGATCTGTGTATTCAGGGCTAACAAAACTTGAAACAAAGTTATTTGATACTTAATTAGAACTTCCCTTTGTTTAATCACAGCTTAACAAATTAATTATCATTTTACACTAAACTCCTATAATTAAGTCCTCCGATGAACTTTGTTTTGTAAAGTTTGATAGAAGACACTATCTAATATTTTTATATTCAATCCATTTGTTATCGGACCAGATAAGTTGTGTACGAACGCGTCATTATACCGCACGTTTGGAACACAATAAGATAAGTAGGAATTGTGTCCATTTACTAGAGGTTACGGCATTTAATAGGTATCGGACATCTTGGCTAATGGCGAGCGCAGGGCCACATGGGTCAATTGTCGCCTGATTTTCTATTAACTTCATTTAATTTAATTTCTATTAAATTTTAACTTCGCATATTGCGCGAATTTTGCACCTACTCATAGTAGGTCTACTAATATTAAAAGAGGAAAAGTCTGTGAGATTGTAGCTTTGTAAGTTTGTATGTAATGGGTAATTACCGGAACGACTCATCCGATTTCAATATTCTTCGTATAGCGTGGACTTTCTGAGTAGGCTTAGGCTATGCTATGTCCCGCGGGTTGCCTGCGTTCTTCGCAATACGCGAGCGAAGCCGCGCGGGCAGCTAGTTGTAATAGTTTACGTTTCATCATCTCATTTTCATCACGTTTATCATTTTTTGTTACATATATTGCCAAGTTTCTTTGATATTTATTAATGCACTGATTCAGATTTGATTGAAATTCATTAAATCATAATGAATCTACGGTATGTATATGTATTTATGTAGGTACCTACATGTTTATTTATTCCAAAGTTAGTTTTGGTTTTCTAATAGGATTAGGTAGAACCAATTAAGTAGGTAATAAAATAGTGTTTTATATGTACGTTCAACGGGTGCATTGAATCATAATAAGCTTACCTGCTATACCCATATCCGGATATAACCTAACGCGTGATAAAGAGCTAATCTAAACCACAAACACAACAGAGGAAGACACGAGCAGAGCATTTTAATATTGGTTTGTATGTTTTTCCGGAACCAGGCCGGCCACTAACACTATTTATACGCGACAGTGATTCGTTTTATAGATAGCTGGGGCGAAGCGTCTTGAACACTGAATATCAAATGAGAAAATCTTTTCGCGCGATCTCTCGACCGCCGGTGCGCTGCCGCTGCCCGCCGCACGGACCCGACTAACCCGTGCCATTCTTAGGAACACTCCCGAATACATAATGTAGCTCCTATCTGATCATTATTATTAGGCATTAGTTATTCGACTTCTTAATCAAAAGTTTATCGACTTTATGGTTTATTCCAGAAATCGTCTCCTCCACCCGTTTACTTTTATCTCTTCACTCGTATTATCTAAATAAGTGTGTGCTTTATTTCGTCGTATTTAGTCTCCGAAAATTTAACAGAAGGTTTGAAATAAAAATCGGCCAAGTGCATGTCGGTCCAGGCGCAGTGTAGGATTCCGTAGTTGCCCATCTGTCTTAGCTAGGTATAGGAGAGGTACCTCACGTTTATTTAAAAAAAGATTTTATTCTACTGTTTTGTCGGCGTAATTGATTTATATACCCATGCGGAATTATAGTTTTCTAGTAGTAAAGGTTACTGAGCTAAGCTACAGATGGACAGACGGACATGGCGAAACTATAAGGGTTCCTTGTTGACTATGGAATCCTAAAAAAGGATAATAATAATTAAGTCAAGTATACATAGGTCACATAATAACATTGTTAAGAAAATATCTTAAACCATGAAGTTTGGAGTTAGCAGTTAGAAATCTCTGTCCACGTTCGGCGAAGGTGTCATCTTGTGAAGCTAATTTATAGTTGAAAGTGAATTCTGAGCTCCACGGACTCTCGAGTCGCGTGTTACAATTAAGTTAATCGACAAAATTGATTAGCAGGCTACTGCACGAGGCACGTGCTGCCGGTGCTTTAGTCAGTGGGCCATTAATTAACATGTTCAATCAAATCAGATGACATGGCAGATTGCTAGTCTTAATCGCTACACTAAAAACTGAAATTTTGTAAGTAGATATATCCCTAATTTTTTACGCAAAATTTTCACGTATTACTCGTAATTAAAAATAATGACTATTATGCAATATTTCATTCTGTTTGATATTGAGTCTCTAAATTGCGTTGCCGCAGTATCCGATAAAAAAGTTTGGAAGCGTAGAGTGGCCGATACATATGACGGTTCATATTTGCTGCACGTGGATGGTGCCAACAATTATAATGCATTCCAATGAGAGCCTTGGGAGTTCGGGTATCGGGAGAAAGTAAGTTCGATGAACTAGTTGTAAATGAAAGTTGTTCAACAAAGGGAGTCTGGATCGGGTAGAGATCCAGAAAGTAAAAGGTCACTCCTGTCGGGATGAATGAACGTTAATTGCTATTTGTAATTGAACTATCGACAAAAATACCAAGGATCTAAAACGTACAAAGCGGGGCATATTTATTTGTATTGCTGTTCATTTTTTTTTTTTTTAAATTCGTTTATTCGGACAGGCTAAGACCATGGGCCATACTGCCTAGTATTGCTGTTCAGCTTGTTCCTTAATTTATGAATGAGCCGTAAATAGATTGCGCTTACAGCGATACGATGTTTAATCATTGACATTTAATTGACTAATAATGATGTGATGCGGGAGATTTGAGGAATTATTATTAGTATATTCATATATTTAAGTAAGGAATACATAATAAGGATATTTTTCTGATGCGTAGTTCATGTACGTCTTTACTTATAGTAAATTGTTTGTGTTGTCTGTGCGCTATATTCATTTAAATTACTCGCTATTGTATTACACAGGGGCAACGATACATTTTACTAATAATCATGATGTCTTGCATATTTTATAAGGCTTGCATAAGTATCATAACATTCATAACAGTAGCTGTAGGCTCAACTTTCTACATCTTACGTAGGACTATAACGGAACTCCGAAGCTAAATTACATTACAAACATCAAAGTTCTAGGTAAAGCTTGTTTGAAGATAATACAGGCAGGACAGAATGTGTTGGAATACCTGGAATCTAATGTTTTAATAATATTGTAGTTAAACACCCGCTTCATGTATAGTGTTGTAGAGGTATGTCGCTCTTTAGTAATTATGGCTCCGCATACCTATAGCTACACTGTAGGATTTTTCCTTGCAGCACGGCTATCATGAGGCGGTGCACGAGTTCTCTCGATTTTTATCGCATTATACGTCTCTCTCTTATTAGAACACTTAGAACAAGAGGTATAGTGCGAGAAAAATGGAGAGTAGGTACGTCGCGGCCGTCTGATGACAGACGTGCAGGTGGCGGCTATCTCTCCATACCGACCGCAAAGTGTCTAGTGCCCAGACCTGTTTTGATCCTCGGTCGACTATTTTAGAAAATCAGAATCTAGACAACCATTACTAAGAGTTAGTTACGGGAGACAAAAAGTAATGTCAACTGTAAATGACGAAGTTTATATCGAACTCGTTTACAAAATGTCAAAAACGAAAGGACGCCTTCACGATGTGGTCGAATTATTCTCGTAAACAAACACAAGCATACGCACAAAAGAAAGTGGTTTAAGTATGCAGATTGGAGATAGTCCTTGACTCCGGCGAAACTTCCATCTTGCGTGTGAGTGCGTCAGATTACCAGTATTGTAGTCCCAGCAGTCATGAATAAAACCAGTTGCGTTTTCTTTTTATTACGGGCGTACATAGCTCAATGTTTTATTTAAGGGCTTCCTTACGAATTTTGAAACTAAATTATCTGGTAAGTATTTCAAAATTGCAAAGAATAATTGAAAGTATATTTTGATGAAATAACCACTCACAGAATGCAACTTGAACTCCACCGAATAACCAAAGTATGAATAGATTTTTATGCCTATGGATTTATTTTCCTTTGTTGTTTTTGTAAGTTTTGGCGTAGATGCCTAAACTGTATGTAAAGTTTGCCAAACGAGAAAAAAATAATTTAACTTCGACGCGATTAAACAAAAAGCAACGTAGGTAATGTTTTGGCGGTCGATGTCACGGGCAAATTCCAGTTTATGAACACAATGTTTTCTTTATTACTAGGCTAGTCTCCAGTTCCAACCGAGACCTTGGTTGACCTTAAGTATTGTAAACGCTGTTATGCAATGAACGTAATCGTATAACACTGTTCTAATCTCAGACGAAATAATTTTTCTGTGTTGATAGTTTTCAAAAAATATAGAGATAGTTTGAGCCTAAGCTCATAGGTTAGAAATTTCAAATTACATACTTAACTTAAACTCAATAATATAGGTTGCTCAGTGGCAGACTTTTAGTTTATCATTTTTAAAGAACTAAGAGATACATTAACAATTACAATATAAAAGTAATAAATACAAATCCGGATAAGCTTTTTATTTATCACTTTTTCTAAATATTGAACACACTTTTGTACGCACGCCTGAAATATTAATAAAGATTTTTATAAAACGCCGAGCTGTAAAACACATCCACTTGAAATTGGATATCACCCTTTACACTATTCACATCCATTCTTTTTGTAATCATTTTTGGAAGTGTTCTAAAGAGGCCATTTAGAACACAATTAGATAAGATTTTTAACCTACAACTTAGATTACTAAAGGTATTAGTAGACAAACAGACTAAAGAAAAATGTAATAAACACTATAATCAGCTATTTCAAAAATGTAATGTATCTACGAAAAATTTAAATATTTACTAGCTGTTGATGAATACCAATCCGCTGTGTTCAAGACTGTCAAAACTTACAACCGGAGTCTGAGATTCTCAGCACGTAAAAAATATGACGAGCCGAGAGCGTGTAATTATTATGGCCAAAGGATAAGACATTACATAATACCACGAATATTTAATAGCATACCCTCAGAAGATAACTTTCTGTCAAAACCAATATCTGTTGATTGAGAACCATTGTAAAAAAGCCTGATACTTGAAATAATGTATGTTTAGTTTTTAACGATATTCAGTATTTAACAAATTATAGATACAACCGTTTACCCCTAGCTTTAGCATAATAGTATGTAATAACAGAACATTAAGCAAATAATGAGTGCATTAACCCATTCGCAAACAAACTGCTCTGCAGTTTGGCGAAATTTTGTAGTAATTTTTATTTTATTATTTTATGTGAGCAATAAACTAAAAAAAAAGATATTGAAATTCGTAAATTTTTGCACCACCAATAAAAACATCAATTGACTAAATTCCGTTACCCATGTCAAAAGTACGGTCAAACTTGCAAGACGCGAAACAATTTTGTATCGTGCCGCCAGATCCGCTTCAACATTATGTTTCAACTGCCAAAGGGTTGAGAGGGACAAACTTACAAAGTTTTCAGGTATTACGAGTTCAATTGTTTATTTAATCTGTGATAAAGGCGGCCACTTTCTTATTTCCTATGCCATAAAGGCCACGTCTATGGCAGGCGCGGGAAAAGCCATATTTAGGTATCTGACAGCTGGCGCGGCGTGTCGCGCGTCGCGCGTCATTACGCTGCATAATAAAGGTAGCCCAATAAAGGCATACCATGGCATAATAGGGCATGATATGTCACTGCGACAATAAATGCTAAATAAGAGTCTGATTATAGTATTTTATGCAACTGTTGTATAAGTAGGGTCTTAAAACGCGAGTGTCGTGAGTTGCGATGCGAGCCTTGGCGAGCATCGCAATTAAAGACGCCACGAGCGTTTTAAGACCAAGTTATACACCGTTGCATACAATATTTTTTCTACGACTATTTTAAATAAATAGCATAATTTGACTTTTCAGGCAGTAAGTTTTCCGTTAGTTCTATTACTACTCAGGCAATTTCATCAGCGGTGCAGTTATTTTCTTCTTCGTCCATTTTAAAAGGAACGTACACATTTTTCTTCACTTCACAAACACGAATCAAATCTTAAGAAGTTATTAATAACGAATAGTTATCATATTTGACATATTTTGTCTTTTAATTTTGAACTGGAACTTTGGTGGGAAATTGGAAACATGGCACATTGACACCTCTTGTTTATGGTCTGTTTTGTTCTTAATTCAACTTGCCAGTACTGTCATATTAAGACCAAGGTTTTTCTTAAGTTGGCAGCAATGCCTTTAGTACAATAATTTATTTGAAGTAAATACATTCAGTGGTTTGTTAAGTTGGTAGTACCTAATGTATTGTATGTTTCGGCATGGCCCTCTAGATTAGTCGCGTCGCGGCCTACTCGATCGTGTCTAGTAGGCCGTGGCACAATGTAGCACTACCCAGGTTTAGAAGCGTACATGGCTGCTAAGCGTATCGTTTTGGCGACAAAACAGCACGGTTGTGCCGTACTGTTATGGGGAATAGAGTATAGACTTTTCTGCAGACTTATTTTGTATGTCTTTATATTAGTGTTCGGGACTATGTAAATGACAGATACAGGAGTAGAAAAAATATATTACATTACGTTTTAATTATAACTATTATTAGTTATTGGGTGACGGTTCCCAACTTTTGACTGTGTCCGTTGTGCGTTGATGTCTTTAGTATCTTTGTGAAAAAACTTCTCTCTTATCTTTATCTTGCAATTAGGTACTTTCTCTAGGTAGGTGTTTGCTAAATAGGGCTGATATAATCAATCATCACAACGTGCCAATAAACTGTAATTATTACCTATCAATAGATATCGTAGGTATGCCTAATTATCGTATCGTAAAACTAAATAAAGGGTTAGCAACGCGCTGTCTCCTCTCCTTTTACCATCACTCATCAGACTCCGTATAATATGCTTGTCTGCTGCCGTCTTGGTATTAAAAAAGATATTTATTATTCTAATAACAATAGATCTATGTATTTTCTTATTGTGTAGCCGAGCTCCTTTATTCAAATATTCATACAACGGAAGTGAAAAAATAACTGTTGGTTGGTTTGTGTTACGGGTCGTTTACTACCAAATACAGAATATATATCCCATTATTTTTTGTCGCCTGACTAGGCAAAGATGGGCTCATTCATTCGTTTTTTGCTTAAGCCTTTATTTATGTCATCAATTTAAATAGAAGTTAGGTAATCTGAATACCTACTGAATATCTACCAGTTGAAGAAGTGTACAGATTTAAAAGCTGCCACTAATGCCTACTATGCCTATGCACATTCTTGGCTGGCTTATGGTATTATTTTATGGGGAAATAGCACTAACGTAGAATCATTGCTCAGGCTACAAAAAAAGTGTATAAGATTACTGGCAAATATAAATGAAAGGGAGAGCTGCCGCCCTTATTTCAAAAAAATGAAAATATTAACTTTAACTTCACTGTACATTTTTGAATTATGTAAATTTGTTAACAAACAAAAACACTTATTTGAACGAACAAGAGACAACTGTCCTAGAAATCAAAACTTGAGGAAAAGAAACAAATTAGTTAGCACCTTTCTAATTTTAAAATAGTTAATTCCGGTACTTACCATATGGCAGTGACAGTCTATAACAACATACCGTTAGAGCTTAAAAATATAGAGAAAGAATAATTATTCTACAAGCAAATAAAGAATTTCCTGGTAGAAAACTCGTTTTACAACATTAAGGAATATCTAAGTTATAAGGTTTAATATAGTAAGTGTGTGTTAGTTTTTAAGTCCTAGAGTACCTGAGTACTGTATAATATTGCTGTGCCCTAACGGGGTTTATGCTGGAACATGTAACTACTTATAAAATCTTGTAAAACCCATAAATGCAATAAATGAATATGAATATGAATAAATACTGGCGATTCTTCGTGTGTTTTTACTAAAAAGTTGTTGAATGGAAATACGGTTTTACTCAATAATTTAATATGTACCTAACTTATAAAATGTGACGCACGTATTCCAAAGAAGACTACTTATCAATCCAATATAGATTTATTTGTTTCATGTCGGTTTGAAATCAAATACTTAGTTCTTCAAATTTAAGTCGTTTTACACGTCTCCGAGCGACAATTGAGAAACCAGCTGTTGGACTTAGCCAAAATGTAAACAACTTTTCCACTTATTCAACTTGTATTGAAATGATCTTTCATATTACAATCTGGAGGAAAAGGAATATTTAATGAGATATAACCTCAAAAAGTTTAGCGAATTCAGCAAACGGTTGTATACGGACTCTTAAGTCTGCGACCAAATATTGTTGAACATTTCGAGTTCGGTGCCGCAATTTAGTTACCTACTTATACAATTGGTACCTATGGTACTGGTAATCAGAAAAAAATGTATGTATCTACATGATATGATTGTAAATGACTACTTCTTCCTGGTTGTACAGTCAGCATCAAAAGTAACTACGCAATCGAAACGTCAAAAGTTCTTAAGTATTTCCTTTTAATAAAGACTTTTGACGTCTTCGTCTTACTGGGTAGGTACAGGCAAGTGTAAAAATATGGGTGCTTACCTACTCATCAATATGTCCTATCGTTCTTATGTGCGTGTCAGATATTTTGAGCACATTGTAACTATTGCAGGTGTTTTTACTTGCTGATAACCGCGATGAACATTTCGTGCATTACGTTACTACGTCCCATGGTTACGCCGGTTTCAGATACGCCGCTCCATTGCCATCGGCGAACAAGCGCGTTACCGTTTCCGTTACGTGTTGGATAAGGATGAAGCGTTTACGACTGACTGCATGCATCGGATTATTTTCATGCCACGGTAACAATATGTCAATAAGCAGACTCACCGCGTGCGAATGTGCGATACAACCGTCACTTTCTTTGAAGCGAGTCAATGAAGCGCGGAGAAAGTGCCGACCTCCAGCACGTCCGCCTGTAAAATCCGCTGACTCACACATGCCACATCACACATTGTGCTTCATTTGTTTTTTTTCTAAAATGACAAATGTGTACCGAGTGCGTTCAATAGCAGGCGGCTCGCAGAGCCAATGCTGGCCGAACGCCGCTGTCGGAAAGCGAGATGCACCCATTCACTTTGGCTGGAAAAATAATAATATATATAAGTAATGGAGTTTATAATTACGACACATATCCGAACCCGTAACATATGAGATTGCAGGGCAAACATGTTAACGGAGGAAAGTGGGTAATGTAGGTAATGTCATTTGAGTTGTGACACAAATTACATAAGCCTTATTTACGACGCGCTTGCCCCTAGCCGTATGAAAGCTTGCCGGAAATATTGGTCCCAGGTTAATCTTGGAGTTTTATTTCATGTAACAATGAATGCTTTGAATTATGTAAAGCCTCGTTTAATAGGTCACGGGTCGTCCGTTGTCCCACTTTCACTGCATTTTCCGAAAGTTGTATGACTTTTACTACTAAATTATTTGATACCAATAACTATTACTGTTATTGTTATATCGTTATAAGTATTCATAGATTTATTCATAAAAGTCAAAACGATTTTATGACAATTGCGTATACCTATAACCCAATCCCAATTACCTACCTGTAGAGATTTTTTACGAGTTTCACGGCAGGCGCGGGAAGAAAGTTATTAGTGTGTACAGTCGCATACGAAAGTTGTATGAAACTTTTGAATTCTGAAACCAGTTTGCTTACTTACGTTTTTCAACTTGTGATACATCTATGTATCTCTCTCTAGAGTCGAGCATTTTAAAAGATTTTTACCATTCGGTTTGTTAAACAATTAAGATAGACAGGTAGTTACAGCACGTATTTATTTATACTTAGTAAATCCCCATGATTTCATAACATTAGATAAGAGCAGTTTTCTAGTAAAAGCTAATGTAAACCCCAATACCTAATATGTAGGATTATCCTTTGTGAGAATATCGGTATTTGATTATCGAGTAGGTAGCCGCGATTCATCGCAATGGTTATTTAGCCAATTTCCGAGAAGGAATATTGATAGATAATAGAAGGAATTAATTTATTTTTATGAGACAGCCCATAACATTACACATGCAGGGGCACCTGCACTATTTACTTACCCTTGCAGGGCGTATATGTAATATGGGTAGGTGTGTTCATATAAATAATTCTTTGTTTCAGATAATTCTTCCTTCTTCGCCCTCGTCAGTGATGATTATCAGAATACCATGGCTTCCGTTGCAGCTGATACTACTTACTTCTGCTTATTTTACTTTTGTATTAGGTAAGTCGTAGATTTGAAGTTGCCGGTCTGCCCCTGTTTGTTGTTACCTTTTCACTCTTAAATCGCTGAAACAGATTAGACCAAGAAGACGTTCGACGATGTTATCTGGGGATTTCTATACAACGTGCGGTAGACAATATAAATGTTACTTTCGACCTCCCGATCGACAAACTCTTTATGTCCTGGCCATTAACACTTGTCATTTTATAATCGTAATTGCACATCTGCTCATGTAATCTTGAAGTTGCCTGGCCATGTTAGATGTAATCGCGGGTAAAGTTTTACAATTTCACCCGCTGATACATATCTAGTGTGAAGTCATTGACTTTGTATGCTAGTTGTATGGAGTGCTTACGTCATCTACACTAATATTATAAAGAGGAAAGATTTGATTGTTTCTGTGTTTGTATTGAATAGGCTCCGAAACTACTGGACCGATTTGAAATAGTTATTTGTGTCACAAGGGAGCAAAATAGTATATTTACGGCGAGGGCGGTGTATTGAATCCTGAACGTAGCGAGGGATCCTACAATAGAATCCTGAGTGTAGCGAGGGATTCTAACGTAGGATCCTGAGCGTAGTGAGGGATACAAGTGTTTACGCCCGAGACGAAAATAATTTTGCTACCGAGTGACACATACTATTTTTCACACCAACTATGAGGAAATTTAAAAAAAGCTATTGTTAAAATATATCTAAATTATCTTAATTTTTATTACTAATTTTTAAATATTACGAAATATTTATAAATTTTTATACAACATTGTTATAGTTAAAACTTGAAATATGTTCGTTTTGAATCGACTACGATGACATTACAATCGATTATTTTATTAACATCTGTGTTCAATTGGCACATTGCGTACAAATGTTCCAATGCCAATGTATAAATTAAAAAAGTAGCTTGAACAGAAAAGTAGCGTTTTGGTCCCTCTCGTCGTGGAGCAAAACTTACTTTTCCGAATGAAAGGTGTGAAAAAATATTTTACCATTAGAAGCCGACATTATCCCTGATGAACAAAGGCTACTTGGGTGTGTATTGATGGGTATCAAAATAAATAGTATAATTTCTTTCGCTATAACAACATTTGATATATTTTCAAGGTATATCATCACTCATTGTATATAATAAACGTTTGATATAATCTCAAAATATATATGTTTATTTTATATAACTATCATCGGATATAACACTTGTAAAATCATTATATGGTATAATGATCATGTTACATACTTATAAGTTAAATAATAAATAATAATATTAAATAGAATATTATTTTATTATCTAAAGAAAATGTAGCAAACATAACGGTTTGCAAATTGTACTACGAGTATGTAAGTTTATATTAGGTAGTAAAATAGTGTTCGGTTCTGGCTCTTCGCCGGCCGCTGCCGCGGCACGCTCGCTTCTCTCGCTCGGCTCGCGCGCTGTAGGGTCGCAGTTCAACCTAACACTCCTCCTCGCTTCGCTCATCGTCGTACCTACACCGACCCGCCTTAGAGTCTACCAAAAAATATTATGCTAATTGTGCATTAGAAAAAATTAGCATTATATCATTTGTTCACTATAGGAAATATGCATTATATTTAAGGTATGTTATATTAAATGTTATTATATCAAAAAAGCATTATATAAAATGATAATTATATCGTATGTAAATATATTAAGTGTTGTTATATGATTCAAGAATTATATGAAAAGAGTGTTATTGCGACTGATATTATTTCAAAAATGTTTATAGGCATCGTTACGCACCCAGGCTACTTTTTACCGCGGGCAAATGCTTCATTCCTACGGGAAAACGGGTTATCCGTGCGAAGCCGGGCAGGGCAGCTAGTATATATATATACGTATTCTAACGACTAAAGTATTTAAATGAATGTTTGACTACCTAACAACTTTTACTTAATATTATTATATTCAGATTGATTCGGCGTAGTTAAAATTTTGATACATTTTCAGGTAACCCTATATTTCTCGAGCAACAGAAATGGAACAAAAGGCCCGTTATAAAATGGTCACCTCCGATGGACAATTGGAATTGGACGGCAGAGCCTCGCAACCAGGAGCTGTTCTTCATGCCCTCCAACTACGAGCACAAGCTGCCGCCCTCGGCGAACGAAACGGAACTAATCGCACACATGGCGGCTCTTAAGAGAAATTACTCTCGTCTCTTATGGGATAGCGATAAAAGCTCAAACTTGCCACTTTTCGTAGAAAAAGCCTTGAAGTTACTCAATTTAAAACAAGTTTACTATGAAGTAGAACACTCTGTGATGTCCAAGGTATCGTGCACCGCTTGTAAAGCGGGCACAGGTCTCCTCCAACATTATATACGCGCTGGCAAAAGCAATGAAGAGATCAACAAAATGATCTATCAGTTTTGTGTCTCCTTGAAAATACAGTCGGCCAGAGTATGTGAGGGCATAACCAGGCTCTTCGGGGTAAGATATATCTTGAATTTTCTATTTAAGCGCTAATTCAGTTTACATCTAACCACATCCACACCAACTTGCGTAACACTTGCGTATGTTAACGCCTTGTGGTTAACTGACCAAAAGATTAGACAGCACATTTCTATGGCAATTAAACATGTCTTAAGTACACATTTATTTTGACTGTTTTCAGAGTGAAGTGGTTTACGTATTGAAGCGTATCACCATAGGCCCCGACGAGGTATGCAGCTTCGTCATAGGCGACGCTTGCGGCGACGTATACAATCCTTACCACGAGTGGGAAGTAGCTTTCCCGCCGGTGCCGAAGCCAGCCGCAAGAGTCCTCGATGTCCCCGTAGAGAAGGCTGCCACGTTTAAAGTTCTACAGATTTCTGATACACATTTCGATCCGTATTACGCTGAAGGCAAGTAGTCATATTAGTTATGTATGTATGTATGTGGCATTCTAAGAATCAATTAAATGTCATTGGCTTCAGAAGAGCAAATCCCCTAGCAGAATCCATGGATTTGACTTCTTAAGTAGCTAGTGTACAAATGAGATGGTAGAATTCGAAAATAATGATTTAACGCCAAAGGCAACGCCATCGCCAGTACCACTCATGCATACAAATTAAGGTTGAATTAGGGTTGAAACCTTATATGATTCAAGAAAGGAGAACACGAACACACATGTAATAATTAAAGTATTCGTAGGTATCTAAGTAGTACATATGTTCTGTCTCAACCTACGAACTAGTCGGGGAGCAATAATGCCAAATCAAAATTATATGTAGGTTATTTTTCCATCAAATAAAAATATGTAATTAGTACCTAACGTAAGTAGAAAGTATCTAGCACATGAAACAAAAACCGTCATCTTTTTAGGGGATCGCAAAAAAAACCACGGCAGTTCAAACTATTCGTGGCATATCTAATTTGTAACTATGACTACGACTTTTATGCCTGAAGGTACCGTATAAAATAGATTTAACCAACACAATGACAATTGAATATCTAGGGCGGGTTGCGTCGACCATACTTACTGACCGGTAAACGTTTATCGCGCAAGCTGCTACCTTAGGCAAAGTCGATATTTGAACGACCCATGAAAGTAATGTGCATTTTCTTCTATGCAGGTGCTAACGCGGAATGTAACGAACCGCTTTGCTGCCGCGCATCCAACGGGCCTGCGGTGACGCCGGGCGGCGGTGCCGGCCGCTGGGGCGACTACCGGAAGTGCGACACGCCCAAGCGAACAATCGACCACATGTTGAAGCATATCGCCGATACGCATACGGTACGTCATGTCTACAATACTCCTAAATGCAAGGAACCGCTGTGCTGCCGCGGGCGGTGGCAGACACGAAGGGCGGCTGCCGGCTGCTGGGCTCACCCCGTCGATCACCCGGCACGAAACTAGACTTCTACCTACGCTTAGTTACTACGCAAGATATATTTGTGGGTGAGCGTCGAGGTGAGCTTGAAACAAGTTACAGAATAGGGGGGCTGGACTGGCTACATTGCAGGTTATATTAAGGCTCCAGTTTCCATAACTTTCGGGAACTGTATGGGTATGGAAGGGAAGTAGTGTTTCATTCCAAATACTTATGCCTCAGTTATCACTCGCTTACCTTGGTAACTACGCATTTTTTCAGTTCCAAGCAAGGTCTTGGTGTTTTTTGGAAGGATATATTATGAGCTTTCATTTGATACCATTTTCTTCAGGATTGCATGGACATAGGAAAAGTTGTAGAGCTATGAAACCAAGCGTGCAAGGTGATTCCGTTGCATTGCTCGCGAGTGTATTTGACTGGTGACATAAATTAGACAATTTAGTTTTAGGCTAGTTAAGCCATGTGCACGTAGAATCGGGTCCGATGTTAAGCAACACCTTACTTCTCGTATATGTTTGCAAAGTAACTTTGAAAGTGGCGAGATAAGGAGATTAGAGGTCATGAGCTCCTCTTCTGATGTATAACTTCTTATCTGCATTTATTTTAGATGACCAGTGACTAACTGTCGAACTGATTCCCTTATTGCATATTCCAGGACATCGACTACATTTTGTGGACTGGTGATTTGCCACCTCACGACGTATGGAACCAGACAAAGGAAGAAAATCTGAAAGTTCTGCAGGAGACAGTAGCCCAGATGTCAGACATGTTTCCAGGTGTACCAATTTTCCCCGCTCTCGGCAACCACGAGTCATCTCCCGTGAACAGGTACCTACGTGAAATAGTTCAAATCAGCTCATTACACGTTGCGTTGTTATAACGTTCGAGGTCGTTTCAATCAGAACGATCTACATGAGCGCTCGTACGTTGATGATTAATGTTGATATTTCTAAATTGGCTTCTGTATAAAAATATGGTTGGATGTACTGAAATATCACCATGCCTCGACTCCATAACTAGTTTTTGCGGTGAATCGATTAAATGTTCAACTGGTTTATAAAAAAGAGGGTCTTAGGTAATACGACTTCTCATCAGTCCTCCGTCATTTGTGGACCGATATTTTCTGTATTTAAAAACTTAAACTGCTAATCCCATTACAGAACTGAGATCTGATAGTAAATCATGAGGAATCGACAGTTCATCACCTCAAATTAAATAAGTACCTAACGTATAGCGTTTTGATTATTAATTACAAGGTAAGGTCAGGTGGGGTAAGGGGAACTACCGGGAAAGGGAAACAGTAGTTGGTATATCAAAAACTATAGACCGCAGCGTTGTGATTACTCGATCGATAAAGCAATAACTAAGAATTAGTTCCAAAAAAAGAACACAGATGGCGTTATGACGTGTGAATGTGCGAGTGTGACAGAAACAAAACTTCATTTGGCAAACTACGAAACCACGAGTTCGACGCAAATAATCTATATACTGATTTATGTGGTAAAAATTTTTGTAACAAGTCAGCAAATGTCAGTAAGTATTGTTTTATACATATATTTTGTTTTTATGCATATAAATGTCGGCTAACTATGCTATAAATATTAAATTTTAATATGATTCGTAACATAACCTACAAATTCATAAGCGGGGTAAGGGAAACTACCATGGCCGGGTTAAGGGGGGCATGTTTCTCTTTCCCGATGTCAGAAGTCACGAACATTTTGAGAGAAGCAAATTTTTGTTTATAAGTTTTAAAAATATTCGACGCAGCTGAATAATCGATATTTTTTTCTGGTGCTAAGGAAGGTTATTCCTATCACCAAAAAATTTAATCAGGCATTTCTAAAATTTTCATCCATTCCCAATTGTCTTAAGTAATTGAGTAGGTAGTAACTTTGTAATGCCAAAGAAAAGTCATTCCTATTAGGTATATTTCAAGGGTATTAAAATAAATAACATGTTGATTAGTAGGAATCCTACCCCATTGAAATTAAGAGTAAGTATTAATTAGAGTGAGGCTACTTTATTTTAACTATTAATAAACATTACAATAAAAACATTGCACTTCGTTTTTTCTTTCTTTATTTTCAGTTGACTACCCCTGTTTGAAACTGGTATGTTCCCCTTACCCCAAATTCCGATTTTGATAACTATTTTCTATTTGCAACCGTATTTTGTGAGGCATAAAGTACACATTTCAATAAAGATGTTTTTAAAATTGATTTGCGTAGGTATACTCCACACTAGTATTATTACTGATAGATTTATTGAGACTGTTGCTTACCCCAAAAACAGGGAAAGGGAAATAATAGAACTAGCCTTACGAATAACCATTTTCTGGCTATATACATTAGAACTAGCATAAAAAGTCGTTTGATCCTGGAAAGCTAACGCATATAAGTGTATTTTGTTTTTAGCAAAACTATTAAAAACCTTATACTTCGTAGTATAGAACTCAAAATGAGATGTGAAAAATAAAGTATGTTCCCCTTACCCCACCTGACCTTATATTATAAATCAATTGAGTTATAAAGTCACAGCTACATTAATTACTTAACACACAAGCTAATCAATAATCATGAAGCTGATGCATTTAGTTAAACAATGTTCCAGCCTGCGAAATATCTTATTTTCGTCTTCCAGGAAGCGTAACGCAGTCGGCATCGTTATACAAACTTAACAATGTAGGGCCAAAACGCCAAAACCGCTGCTCAAAATACGCTAACGCACCGTAAACGCAGCAAAATGTATGAAGAATACGTGACGCATTCGACACGTCAACGCGTATACGCAGCGTAACGCACCGGTGTGGTCGCTTCTTTATCAAGTTCCTACTGTTGTTTTCAGTTTCCCTCCGCCCTACATTTCGTCGCCGGAGTCGAACATCGCATGGCTGTATGACGAGCTGGACGCGCAGTGGCGCCGCTGGCTGCCCGCCGGCGTCTCCCACACGGTCCGCCGCGGAGCCTTCTACTCCGTGCTCGTGCGCCCGGGCTTCCGCATCATATCGCTCAACATGAACTATTGCAACAACAAGAACTGGTCTGTCTGCTACTTGAACAACAGAATACAAGTATTCTCACACGTTTTTAACTTTCCTTCCAAGTCACGCCTATGGTGCGATTACGAGGACAGAGGTTTTATTAAGTTGGCGTTACGCATCCTATTGTATGAAATTTTATAAAAGTAAACTAAGTGCTAAAGTTGGCATCTTGCTACTAAATCTCATCATCAGACCCCGTAGCTAGACGGCCTTATCACGCGGTAAGTGACAAGATAGAGCGTCCGTCTCGTTCTATTGAACGGTGTCAACCAGCCCCCCTATTCTGTAACTTGTTTTAAGCTCACCTCAACGCTCACCCACAAATATATTGTGACATCGCGATGCGTAGTAACCCAGCGTAGGTAGAGGTCTAGTTGCGTGACGGGTGATCGGCGGGGTGAGCCGCTTTTGCGCGTAGCGAATAACAGCCCAGTGACGGACGCTCTATCTTGTCACTTATCGTGTGATAATGTGTGTCCATGCTACGAGGCCATGGTGATCATTCAAAGGAACCCACTGTTTATCATAATGCACGTGCTCTCTGTTCTAAATTGACGCTCTTTGTTGTTCAATCGTTAAGGACGCAATTAGCTCCGATGCTTCCAATAGTAGCCCCACTTCCGCTTCTTTCGATATCCATAGCTAATTGTCTAACAGGTGGGTTTTAAGATTATAGGTTTCACAGTAGACCAATCCAATAGATTGTATGTTGAATAATTTGAGTTTGTACGTGCTGCTTATCATTATTTTTCCCAATACTTTGGTATTGTTATAGTTTTATCGTGTTTTAATCGGAAAAGATGCAGTTTCATTCAACAGATTTTTATTTTGTTTAGGTGGCTGTTGCTCAACAGCACCGACCCGGCAACAGAGCTCCAGTGGCTCATTTATGAGTTGCAATCGGCAGAGTTCAGCGGGGAGAAAGTTCATATAATCGGTCACATACCACCCGGCCATTCTGATTGCTTAAAAGTGTGGAGCAGAAATTACTACGCCATAATCAACCGTTACGAGTCCACGATTACCGCACAATTCTTTGGACACACACATTTTGATGAATTTGAAGTATTTTATGATCCAAATGATCTAGGTAAATATAGAAAACCTGCAGCATAATTGTTTGTTGTCGTTTCACATTAGTATTAAAGTATGCATTCCTTGTTACCAGGTAGAGCAACGAGCATAGCGTATGTAGGTCCTTCCGTATCGCCTTACTATGATTTGAATCTGGGGTATCGGATATACTATGTCGATGGTGATCACGAAGCAACCACTCGGGTATGTCTAGAAATTATCTACGTTAGCACGATGTAAATAAATATTAATTTATAAAATCCTCCATTTTGTATGTTTTCCAGTTAGTGGTGGATCACGAAACATGGATAATGAACCTAAAGGAGGCCAACCTGTTTGGTTATCCGATCTGGTACAAGTTGTACTCGGCGCGGTCCGCATATTCCATGACCGCCCTGCGGCCACAGGACTGGGACAAGTTTATTGACGATATGACCGCTAAGGAAGACGTCTTTAACTTATATTACAAGTAAATAGAGTTTTTATATTTCATGAGCTGATCAGCCCAGTTGATGTCTATTACCTACTGCACAAACATTTCGACGTACGAGTAATAATTATGATGCTCCTGATATGATGGTAGTTAATAATGGGGGACTCCCTTATTTTACGGACAAACGTTTCATCGAATGCATGTGTCATCGATTTTTCATTTCAGCAAACTTATTTTTCTCAAAAACCGTTAACTTTTTGGGTGTAAGTAAAAGGTAATGCGTGATACTTTAAGAAACTTATGTAACACACTTTCATAAATTGGCTATTTATATGCGCGAAATTGCCCCCTTCCTAGAAGAAATTTGCATAAACTAGAATAATTTGAGATGAGCTTGTCTCGTGATACTTTGGGAAATCGTTTTTTCATTTGCGCGAAATTGTCCATTTACCAGAAAACAAGTTTTTTCTGGTAAATGGACAATTTCGCGCAAATGGAAAGGAATATCACGCCGCGCCGTTAATCTGCGAATGTCAAAAAACCTTTTGTGTGGTCGGCGAACCACCTTAAGGGCGAATCTCCTGGCTTGTGAACCACTCTGCTCTAACGTCTTTGTCGGCTCAAGATTATTTCAGCAGAGGCCAAACATACCGCGGAAACTTTAACCAGAAATGATTCAGTACCTGTATTCGCTTACGTCTTCATCAAAATTGGACTCTAATATTCGTCTGCTTTAATAGTATGTTCACATAAAAAATTGAATCATTCGATTGCGCAACGGTGCAGTGTGTAGGTATGTAAATCGCCTTACTCTGGCCCTGAATATTTTTAATTCGTGGCATTCAATAATTAATCAATATTAGGGGACAATCTTACACAAATCGACCTAGTCCCAAACTAAGCAAAACTACTATGGGTATTATGTATATGTACTAGACGATGATAGACATACTTATATAGATAAAAATAAATACTTAAATACATAGAAAGCATTATCCATGACTCAGGAACAAATATTCGTTAACGCGACAAACGTAAATTTTCCAGAAATTACTGGAAGAACAGCCCGCGCCGTGGCACGTGCGACGGTGAATGCCGCAAACGGCTGGTGTGCGACGCGCGCTCGGGCCGCTCGCACGACCGGCGCGCGCTGTGCGGCCACATCGAGGCGCGCATCGACGGCTCTGCGCCCGCGCCGCAGACCTGGCGCGCGTGGTTCTATAACGGACTCTCAGTCTCGTGAGTATTTATCATTACTCCAGAACATTTCTTTTCTATTACATATATATCTAGTCGGGACTGTACTAAATGCAGGAAAGAATTTAACTTTTTTATTTACACAGTGGCACACGCACAACTCTACGTGTGCTCCAGTTTGATGATATAGGTGAATACCTACTCGTGCTTCTATACAACAATGTGTATAGAAGCACGAGATCATTAGTGTACCTACAGCAATCCAATACACACATGTATGATTTAATTGTGCCCCTTTACGCATACGGATACTTTTCGATCGATGGCTTCTGTATTGATAAGGATTGCACGTGAAGAATTATCACAGTGTATGTTTAGATCAGTCTCCGACTCTAGATGTAATGTCACTGTAAGATGATATAACAAAATGCACCTAACAGTTCTTTACTAAAATATCGAATAATCCTTTCATGCTAACTATGCTACTTATAATATTGTAAGATATCTACCTAATTTGTCCTAATACAAAAACTTGTCATAGGTACTTGAAAAACTTATCGCTTATGTAAATTTGTTGTCCTATTTTCAGTTTCAGTGCTTTAGAAAACTTAATTAAAGTAATTTTGGATGCTTTATAAATAGTGCTTTTGGACTTAAGGAATTGTTTGTAAAGGTAACAACATGTATTAAGCGCCATGTAGTGCACCACTACATGATATAAAGATACCTAAGCATGCTTAAATTACTAAGTTTCACGGTGACTGCCCGTCCGTGCACTAGACAAGTGGTGGAGCGATGGTTATCTATAGTCTGGACGTTTAGGTATTTAAAAGAATGTAAACAAACAAAACCACGTGACTTGGTCATTCGACCAATAAGTTATCTTATTTGTTACCATAGATACAAAAGGTTGCTATTCAAAGCAATGTTATTGGCTCAATGACCAAGTCACGTGGTTTTGTTTGTTTACATTCTTTTAAATACCTAAACGACCAGACTATACACATCTGCAATTTAAATAGACGCTGAGGTACTAAGTTAAACACGAACAGCCACTGCACTCCACAAGGTGACACAAAGACGTATTTCAAAATGAGCGTTTCTGGATCTGCTACTATTTATTTTTAGTAATTATAAAAACGTCTTCGACGAAGACACGCCATATAATAAGACACTTTAAAAATTCGCTATGGTGCATATCATCTGAATCGGAAACGCCAATTTTGTATAAGAATGTATTTTGTGTCACTCTGTATGTTAAGTTAATGCCACGCCATCGCCACTGGCTAGACGTACCTATTCATAAATAAATGTATACCTATTTGGGTTTTTTTTCCATATCGAAATTAATCATGTTTCTGGATTATAAAATACAATCAGCTTTCACTTGCTGAACTACCCTAGAACCATTATCTAACTGCAAGACCCAACAGAATTACAAATTATCTACATTTATGTACAGTCAAGTGTAAAAGTATTGGTGCATGGATAGTCTCAAAAACAATCTCTATCAGCGGCCTTACTACAGCGATACAAGGAACATCGTGACTGTTTTGAGATATAGAGGCCTATTCCTACGATACTTTTACACTCGAAATATACCGATTTGCAATATCAAAGACAGTTGACGTACGATAGATTTAAAAATATAATAGTGCATTTCCTTTTTGTCACAACAATCTGCGATGGTGGCTGTATTCTCGTTCAAAGTTAAGTGCCTTTGATGTTGACGAAATTCACTGTATATACATTATTTTTGTATATTTCTCTTTGTACAGACCTAGTGTACAGCAAGTTTAAAAGGTGGTGGATATAATACAGGCAGCAAGGTGGGTACAACATAAGCATTTACTGTTTTGAGAAGTTTCTTTTGTATATAAAAATATACGTGTCAAATCTGAAGTCAATGATATAATACACAAGCTAAATAAAATACAGCTGCTGCTCCGCCCGCGTTACAAAGTCCGGGTCGGCCTATGTCCATCCTCGAAATCCCATTGTATATACTGGTAAAAGATTTAGAAAAATATATTACTTATGGAGATGACTCTCTACATACAAACATATATTTCACACACTGCCTGCCAGATTCATGGTATGAAAGTAATACATTCTATGTAGAAAGCGAAGTGAGTAGAAGTTTGTATGGGAGCGAGATTAAAAAGGTCTGCGCCGATGGAGTAGTCAGCACCCAATTGAATAAAGTAGCACACTAGAGAGCAATGGAAATGGGCACAATACATACGCAATTTCCAAAGAAAACATACTAGTTTCACAATAAAGTCAATAAGAAATCATAGGGTGGACTTTAAATTCATAAAATTAATTCTAAGTACAATAACAAATCATTTCAGGATGTCAATGATAATGCAAATACCTCAAGTGGCATATTCGATACCAAAGTTCGTGATGGGTCTTGGCTGAGAAGCATCAACTGAGAACTGCGGAAGTTATGATCACCACCGGAAGTTGAGTAGTTTAACTAAGCTGCTGTAGGGACTCCAATGTATTACAGGGAACAAATAAATATTGAACAACCTTCTAAATTGCTGTTTTTCAAAAGAAAGGTAATTTAGTCTTATTCTTTGAATTGCTACTTCCTTTTTTGTGTTCGTAATGTTGATTGAATTAGCATGATTATCCAAGGTTATAAATATGTTAAAGTTTATATGATTATGTTTATACTCTGGTCGTTTAGGTATTTAAAACAATGTAAACAAACAAAACCATGTGACTTGGTCATTCAGCCAATAAGATTGGTGTGAATAGCAACCTTATGTATCTATGGTATTATTATCTTATTGGTTGAATGGCCAAGTCACGTGGTTTTGTTTGTTTACATTGTTTTAAATACCTAAACGATCAGAGTATAGAAATGTCTATAAAAGTGTTGGTTCCTACTTTTACAGCTTGCATAAAACTTAAATTATACCTACTTTTCCATCCAGACCAAGCCGGTCCCAAATGGTTCTAAATACTAGAGCTTGTATAGAATTAACCATAATTTGATGTCATTAATATTTAAGTAATTTTATATTGTAAATACAAATCTGTAAATCTTTAATAAAATAATATAAAACAGTTCGCGTTTTACTTCAATTTGTATCATTTATTTGCATTTTTAAATACAAAATACACAACAGTCCGAATTTTGCGGATATATGTTGTCGATTCAAAACTTCAAAACCCTTATTTTTATGCGTTCTTTAGTTTGAGGGCTCTCGATCGGATCTACGGTACCTCTTGATCTTGACGGAATATTAAGAGTCCGTGTCGGCCCGGCAAAAGTTCGATTGTAGGTATATTACCCGTCTCCCGAGCGCGCCAGCGCAGGTATCGTGGTGGGGGTCGAGCGAGGCTGCTAGGTCGGCGTAGAAAAGTTTTGATACTTTAACCGTTTTATCTGACTTTTCGTTTCTTAATATTTTTATGTATATGTATTTAAATAAAATATCAGGTAACTTAGAACAGTATCGTTCATTATAAATGTATGTATGTAATTAGTACCAATACAGAATTTATTTAAGTACTTGTTTGACGACCGCTTTAGCCTAGTTGGTAGTGACCCTGCCTACGAAGCTGGAGGTTCTGGGTTCGAGTCTCGGTATGCGCATTTATTTCTCCCTGAGTCATGGATATTGGTTTTTTATGTATTTGAGTATTTATTTATCTATATAAGTATGTATATAGTCGTTTAGTACCCATAGTAAAAGCTTTAGGTACTCAGTTTGGGATTAGGTCGATTTGTGTAAGATTCCTATATTTGTTGGAGTTGCATATTCACGCCATATCATATAGATAACGAGCCCAAAGTCGATGGGGCTGCGTCTTTTAACACGTTCCCTGTGCATGCATCATATGTGTAGCATTTTAGGGTACATATGATACGTGCATGCACCATTAATGATGCACGACCCCATATAAACTTAAAGCATTGCCAAAATTTACACGTGTGAGCTAGATCTTTTTTATTTGCATGCACATACTGGCTATGAACCTTTTGACAAAAAACATGTTGCACGTGAGGACTCAATTTATGGTTCCTAGGTACACATGGAACGTGTTAATTACGGAGTTCCATGGCTACCTTCCAGCTCAATTATCAGACCCTGGTTACCATATAGAACCAAAGTACTCGTCAAGACGAATTACACGACCCCAAACTTGATGGGGTTGCGTCGTTTAATTACGGAGTTCCCATGACCACCTTCCAGCTCCATCGTCAGACCCTGGTTACCAAAGTACCCGTCAAGACGAATTAATCAAGCCTAAACTCGATGGGGCATGGGGTTGCGTCGTTTAATTACGGAGTTCCTATGGCTACCTTCCAGGTCCATCATCAGACCCTGGTTACCAAAGTACTCGTCAAGACGAATTAATCGAGCCCAAACACGATGAGGTTGCGTCGTTTAATTACGGAGTTCCTATGGCTACCTTCCAGCTCCATCATCAGACCCTGGTTACCATATAGTACCAAAGTACTCGTCAAGAAGAATTAAACGAGCCACAATTCGATGGGGTTGCGTCGTTTAATTACGGACTTCCTATGACCACCTTCCAGCTCCATCGTCAGACCCTGGTTACCAAAGTACTCGTCTATACGAATTAATCGAGCCCGAACTCGATAGGGTTGCGTCGTTACCTTCGTTTGCTACCTTCCAGGTCCATCATCAGACCCTGGTTACCATATAATACCAAAGTACTCGTCAAGACGAATTAAACGAGCCCAAACTTGATAGGGTTGCGTCGTTTAATTACGGAGTTCCTATGACCACCTTCCAGCTTCATCATCAGATCAGCTTTATGTCATAATAATATTACATTAGCATCCAATTTATACACGCATGCAAAATTTCAGCTCAATCGGAAACCGGGAAGTGGATCAAATTTAACTTGCAAGATTTAATTACAGACAACGGATAGGTGAACTAAATAAAAGTTTATAAAAATTCAGCAAGTATCACGATCACTCGTAAAATAATTGACATGGGAGCTATACAATTCGTAAGTTGTCTCGATTAGCCTCACGAATGTCTCACTAGTATAGTTTGACCCCGACGTTGGTAACAACTATGTCTAGCCGGAGATCAAAATAATATTTTAGTCGAGGGGTAGCCTTCGTGAATAGCCACAATTACACGACGTACAGGTCCGACCCGGACAACGGCTAAGCCGGTACTGCCGAATCGAGCGCCGTGCACGGTGTTTTATTACGAAATTTAGTGTGATTTCAAATATTTTTTATGCTTAAATTTACTTCTACACATAAATATATTTTTGTTTGTACGAATAGCGCTTAAACTAGAGTTTCTTATTATGGCTTCATATTTTTGAAATAATGAGCTAAATGGCCAAAAATACTGGCGATTCAGCGTGTGTTTTTACTCAAAAGTTGTTGGATGGAAATACGGTTTTACTCAACTATTTAATATGTAACTTATAAAATGTTTTCCGCTTATCCCTAAGAAGACTATCATTCCAATATGGATTTATTTGTTTCATGTCGGTTAGAAATCAAATAGTTCTTCAAATCCACGTCGTTTTACACGTCTCCGAGCGAAAATTGAGAAAACAGCGGTTGGACTGAGCCAAAATATGGTAAATTGAGAGCTAAATGTAAACAGTTTTTCCGCTTATTCAACTTGAATTGAAATGATCTTTCATATTACACAATAAAATCTTTAGGAAAACGAATATTTAATGAGATATGACCTCAAAAAGTTTAGCGAATTCAGCAAACGGCTATATACGGACTCTTAAGTTATCAGGCGCTAATTTGCAAGTGAAATAGTTTACTACAGTCGATACGGTATTTCGCGATATCGTCTGTCTAGGGATTGCAATCCGGTCCGGCGGACCCGGTAATCCAGCCGGATCCGGTATATTTTGATAGCCATCGGATCCGGTAATATTTCACCAGATCCGGGCCGGATCCGGTAGATTCAAAACGCTTTACAAATATATGGGTTGGTCTCAGACGGTCCTGAACGCAATTTGCCTAGTTGGAGTTTTGCCCACATTGCAGTTTGACCACCGAGCATTATGCCTAAAACGCAAAATGCCTGCTTCACATTTTCGTCGTTTTGAGGTTACGTTAGCGATATTGACGGAGCCCCGCTCTGGTCTGTTTGCCCTTGGGGCATCTGAAGAAACCTAACTAACCTAACCTACCTATAAGTGGTCACTTTGCGTTTTAGGCATAATGCTCGGTGGTCAAACTGCAATGTGGGCAAAACTCCAACTAGGCAAATTGCGTTCAGGACCGTCTGAGACCAACGCAAATATATGTGTCATGATAGTTTCCTTAAATCTCGAATTACTAAGTGGAAGTTAATTTTGTTTAATCGTTATGTTAACGGTGATTATATCATTTTCGTAACATATAAATCCAGACATTCCTGATGATTTCAGGAAACAATCTATTTAAGTTAATCAGAATAATATTATGCGATGTCCTTAATTTGGTGATAATCGTGATAGTTTCTTTGAATCTCGATATTCTCTATCTCGAATAAGAAGTTTATTAGCTATGTTTACGAGGGGTTCGATCAGTTCCCCAAACGCGTTAGTTCCGCGTAGCAGTTTCCATTCGCGTTTTTCCCCACTTGAGTTTGTTTTCGTACATATATGTCACCATTAGCATAGTTCCCCAAACGCGTTAGTTCCGTGTACCACCATTTCCAGTCGTATTTTTCCCCACTTCTTATTTTTCTTAGTCGATTTAATTCATATACGCAATTCGTCTCTAAGGCAGGTCGGTGTAGGTAAGCAGTAAGCTACTAAGATATTATACATAGGTATATCTAGATATTACTTTACACACCTTATTACAATTCGATATCAATCGGAGGTGCGCTCGCCATCCTATTGACGGTGCACAATGCAAACATAAACTTAGAGAATGTTCAAATAACTCCTACACGAACCCCGTTGGTACTTATTCAATCATTTCATAAATATTCATTTTATAAACGTTTGGCAAACGAATAACAAATTAGTTATTTCATAAAATATTGTCTTACAAATAGTTCATTACACAAATTATTTACTTTAAAAAAACATCCTATTATAAATCATTATTAGTCAAATTTCTCATTTGTTATTCGTAATTCGCAAAGTAACGCGTGGTAAAAGAGCGTTTAATAAAATGCATTGTTTGGTACATCATTTAATAATTCCTTTTTTCGTGTTGATATTTTTAAACTACAATATAATTGTATAATTATATACGGGTTAGGGTTTGCAAGACCCGCCAATATTTCGAATCCGGATATTTCGGATCTTCAAATTCAACGGATCCGGATATCCGGATTTTTCGGATTAAACGGACCCACATGGTTTTTTTGGTATAAAGTAGGAATTGTAAGGCCAAACTAAGAAACAAGTAAAAACGGCTGTACCACCGTATTTTTAGACCTGAAAGATTTTAAATAGATACGCATTCCCGACTTCTTAAGGGGTATAAAACTTTATTTTGTCTAATATTTATACCTAGTATACCTACTACTACAAACTAACTGGCGAAGTTAGAGTATCGTCAATGCAAGCTGTCACTTGAATAACTACAACCAGATCACGTTAACTCCGTACTTGGTGCTCGTACAATAAATTTCAATTTCAAGTTGTAAAAGAATTTGACATGAGTCATGACCCGAACGCCTTACTCAGTAATCGATTGGAAGAAGAGCCAACACGGAACCGTGGAAATCAAGTGTAGACGTGTCTGTTTAGCAAGGGAGATTCCATTAGGCTATTGAGACTATGTCTAGGTATGGCAAAAACGGAGAACGAGCCATAAATTAGCACACTATTCTTATTTTACATGATCACATTATAAGTCAAGACCATAATACTGAAACTACATTACAGTTATAAAACGTTACCTACGTTGTTGCTGCATGTTTACTTCTTACCTCCTGTGTCAAATACACTTCTTAAATATTAATTTAGGTACATCTAAACTAAATCTAGTAGGTAGTACAACTACTGAACTGAAAAAAACGTAAGTATTTGAATTGAATTTAATAGTTCCACTGATATTGGATTGATACAATTACTAAGTGCCTATGGTAGATTAGTGCATTTAAACCAACGCCAACGTTCGCCATCAAACTCCGGCAATTTTACTTTACTAGTTTGTGTATTCATTATTTTTTGTGAGTAATAAATTAAAACCAATATAATTTAATCTGGTCTGGGATGAAAAAAGGGCTAATAATATTATCTACATTATACCATTCCGTTTTCAGCGAGGGCTTGGTAAAAACTTCATTTTGTAGCGGTATTTTCGGATTTCATGGTTGTATTTTAAGGATCTGTAATATCCGAAAAATCCGGATTCAGGAGCCTGTCAAATCCGGATGCGAAATGTGGCGGATATCCGGATATATCGGAAATCCGGATTGCAAACCTTAATACAGGTATTGTATAAGTCTGTATGAGCATACGGATAAGTCTTATCAAGTAAGTAGGAAGTCGATCACGACACCTATTACATTATTATCATTCCTAGCCTTAAAAATTACTTTTTGGTCTTTAAATGTACTGACATAACAGGCGGATTACCATCTATCCTACTTTAAGGCAGATCGGCGTAGGTACAACGAAGAGCGAATCGAGGAGGAGTGTTAGGAAGAACCGCGATCCTACAGCGCGCGAGCAGAGCGAGCGCAGCGAGCGTGGCGCGACAGCGGCCGGCGAATCGCCAGAACCGATTTATCTCTCATCTCTCACTTATAATAAATCTCTAATTTGAAAATGGAATCAGCCAGTATCAAACTAAGCATTTACGTGTCCCGAATGATCTCGGCTTCCCATGAACGGAAAAACATGTAGATTTTTTCATAAGTAGTTTATTACTCTAGCTTCCGTTTAGGATAGTTTTTATCCAACTGCGACAGTTAATTAATTTTCGGACACATTTGACCTCATTAAATTATTTAGTTCTTCTTGAAATCATAGCCGCCATATCCGTCAACTGTCAGTGACGTCAAAATGGCGCACTTGCCATATCTAACTAACAGTAATAATTTCGATCCGGTGTTGTGATAGACCTTCACAAAACGCATATTAAATTCTAAAGCATAAAAAAATAATCGATTCTGATATGGAAACTTATACGCGCTAAATTCGTATTGAGGCGTAATTTCAATAAATGTATCAACAAATTTCAACAAAATAACGTCAAAAGTCTGACTCTTCCTTTTTTTTAATGGCATGGCCTAGCGTTGTCTCGCGTTCAGCCAAAACGTCTAGGTTTATGAGTTTCTGCAAGATTACACGCTGAGTATTTGTCACGATACTTAACGGCTATCACAAGATGGCGCGGGAGCTCTCTCGATTTTTCTCGCACTAGACGTCTCCTTCTAAGTTGTATATTACGAGAGAGACGGATAGTTCGAGAAAAATAGAGAGAGCTCGCGCGCCGTCTTGTGATAGCCGTGCTGGTTTGTCAGTATTTATATTTATCAGCAATAAACAGTAAAACTATATTAAATCAGTAAAGAACGGGCCCCTTTTTTTTAAAACATCTATTATCAAGCGCGTCAGTAGGTATTAAGGTGGTATTTTACTTCGTACTTCGCGCCTTCAAGTTGACATTCAGCCTATATAGAGACACAGGAATCGGCCAACATACAGATAAAACTTTTATCATAAAGCCTGCAATACACATTCCTTAAGTTGACAATGGCGGGAACATACAGAAGATCGGCAGAATGTGATAGTGCGATCTGAAACATTGCAATATCCTATCCTACTAATATTATAAATGCGAAAGTTTAGATGTTTGGATATTTGGATGTTTGTTACTCAATCACGCTTAAACGGCTGAACCGATTTGAATGAAATTTTGTACGAATATAGTTTATAGCCTGGTTCAAAATATAGGATAGTTTTTTCCCTCGAAATCATCCCTCAAAGGGATGAAATTGCTACTATAATGTTAATTGTTTCTCACCCAAGTGTTTTTTAAACTTAGAATAATTATTCTGTAACATGTTAAACGTCAAATATAAACTCAAAACTGTCTTTGGAAAAGGTCCCTGAGGCTGCCGCTTCATTAATAACTAACTACCTTAGAATAAACACAACAAATCAATTTCAGTTTTGTGTTTGTTTGGGGAAAAGAAAATCACTTTTACTACAACAATCAACAAAGGCACGAGCAATGAAGGAAAGTCAAAATTAGGAACAATTTTACGCGTCTATATTCTTTCTCATTTAGGATTCCGATCATCTTAAGTTGATAACAGAGGTACATTACTGAACCATCATCATCATCAATGGCCTTTAAGTCTATACGAACAGTATAAAGAAGGGAGATGACGTCTTCCATGGCAGTGTAAGCCATTGCGGGAGCAGCACACATGACCGCAAGCCTGGCAGGTGTAATTAGGCCGACGCGAGCAGGTGCCACGTTGATGCCACTTAGCTCGGTTATCGGCGAGTGTCTTGAACTACGCATCATCGTGGACTTTACGGCCATCAACCACCAATTTTATGAATTGATCTACAAACAACACATACCTATTAAAAAAAACTTACACATTTACACTTGCCATGGGAAAGACTACTACTATCGCATGCAAATACAATGTTTTTGACCCAGGTACTCAGAAGTCAAGAGACTTCTCCACAAACCGAGCTAAAGAGAATTGAACAAGCTAGGCGTCAGGTGGCTCTTAGAGCAGTCTAAAAATTGAAAAAATGACTAAAGTGTGTAGGTTTTGCGGTGCGCTAAAGTGGAAGGAAGAGACGCCAGGGATGTGTTGTTCTGGAGGCAAAGTATTGATCCCACACATAGAAAAGCCTCCAGAACAATCGGGGGAATGATTTACAGGTCGCACCGACGAATCCCGGCATTTTCTAAACAATATCCGAAGATACAATGCGTGCTTTCATATGACGTCTTTTGGAGCGGATAAAGTTATTTCAATGCCGGGCTTTTATCCCACATTCACTGTACAGGAGCAGGTTTATCATCGAATTGGGTCCCTGCTTCCCACGCCAAATGAGCAGCCGCAATATCTACAAATATATTTCCTAGGTGATGAGGAAGCTCAAACAGAGCGATGCTCTACATTGTCCAAGGAGTTCAGCGGCAGATTATACAACAAATCCAGAGAGTTTTAAATGATTCCAATTTGTTAATACATGAATTCAAAACCGCTCTGGAAAACATGCCCAATGACACTTTTACAGTCGTGATTCACCCGGACTGCACGAGCGGCGCTACAACGCGCCCACTAGCAGCGAAGTGGCGGCCGTGGTGGCGGGCACGGAGCACACCGCCGGCAGGGACGTCGTGCTGCGCGCGCATGGTGGACAGCTCTGGCGCATTGCCGACACGCATAGATTCTACGACGCTCTCCAGTATCCAATCATGTTTTGGAAAGGCCAGGAAGGGTACCATTTTCAAATACCGCAGGTGAATCTGCAGACTAGCCTTCCGGTGCCAAACAAGAAAGTTTCCTGCATGGACTTTTATGCTTACCATCTCATGATGCGTAATGGTCAATTTAATCTATATCTGCGCTGCAAACAACTTCTGCACCAGTTCTTAGTTGACATGTACGTGAAAATAGAAAGTGAGCGCTTGAGGTACATCTCCTTAAACTAAACCAAGTTGCGAGCAGAAAACTATGTTCATTTGCAAGACGCTATACGCAACGACGCGCAACTTAACGCCAGTGATGTGGGCCAAATGGTAATACTCTCGTCTTCCGTCGTGAACAGCCCAAGATACCTCCATGAGTACACGCAAGATGCATTTACATACGTTCGGAACTATGGCCGCCCGGACATATTTATCACGTTTACTTGCAACTCGGCATGGACAGAGATTACAGACGAACTTATTCCTGGCCAAACAGCCACTGAAAGGCACGATCTCATAGCTAGAGTCTTTAAGATTAAAGTTCAGAAGTTAGTCACGCTGCTCACGAAAGGCCAAATATTCGGGGAGACACAGTGCTTCATATACTCCATAGAGTGGCAAAAGCGAGGACTGCCACATGTCCATCTCTTACTGTGGCTCAAAGAGAAATTGCGCCCCAACCAAATTGACGACATAATTCATGCGGAAACCCCTGATGCAAACATTGACAAAAACCTACACGACATTGTTGCAAAAATATGATCCATGACCCATGTGGTGCACTAAATATGTCCTCGCCGTGCATGAAAGATGGAAAGTGTACCAAGAAATATCCCCGTGCGTTGCTGAAAGACACGCAGACGAGTGAAAATGGATACCCACTGTACCGGCGAAGAGCACCCGACTCTTTCTTTAATTTCCTTTACACTTAACATAGTTTTTAATAATATCTAAAAGTATTTATGTAAACAATAATTTCTCTAACACCTTAATAACAAGTACTACGCGGACGAAGTCGCGGGTAAAAGCTAGTGAAAAAATAAACATATTACTTTAATATTTTTAATAATTACATTAATTACCTTTAATAGAAAGGGACTCGGACTCGCGTTATGGTTCTAGAACTTAGTTAGTGGTTAGGTATAGCTTGGAAAATATAAATTCAGACGTTAAAAAAGAGATCTTTTGTTCCGCGTAAACACTTACCGGTCAATGGGTACCTACTCCGGGTACTCGAAAGGATTATTAAATCTATTTATTAATTCTATACACATCTTTACCTGAGAGTCGGAGTGACTCAAGATGATTTCAGTCATCACGTTTGTATTTATTTAATATAAAACAGTGTTATATTATAAATATGTAGAGAAGAAGATATATAAAAATTTAATGCTGCAGCCTGTGTCCTACCTGTTGGATCTATGGCCACAAACATCTACTAAACTATTACCCCATAAAACGAGTTTTGTCCCTTTCTTACTAATTTAAACATCAAAGAAAATATTTTTAACGGCATTTTAGCTAAAATAGGTTTGTTCAACGTTTTACTTGAAAGGTTAAATTAGAACTGCATGTGTCCTATGTCCAAAATAAGAAATTCGTTAACTCCCACCACATTACCATGCAAACGAAGTCGCAGGTACAGCTAGTTTTTAATACTTTACTTTTTTATGAATTTACTATAAGAATCTTTCTTGACCAGTCCGCTAGATCCCGTGATATGACAGCTATTTACTTTTACGAAACAATCATTTTTCAATCGACGATTTGTAAAATGACCTATTTTATAAACGATTTATTTAGTAAATTATAATTTTTAAAAGACAGTTTAACATTAACATTATCTTAATGAATATTTGCCAAATCATTATTTATAGTATGAGCAGTTTGAGGAATGATAGGTTTGTGAAATTAATAATTTGTAAATCGTTGTTTATAAAATTATCATGTCTGAAATGTTGTTTATGAAATTATGATAATGATAAACCAGATCCCGTTACCTATGTGATTTGCAACTACTGTATGGATTTGTTTGATGAAGGGTTAGTTACAAAATAAACATTTAGTTATTTATATCAAGTTTTTTATTTATATTTAATTTTCCATTCGCAGAAATAGAGAGCTTTCCAAGCGTCCCAAATTATAATAATTAAGTATTTACATGTAAAACCATAAATGATAGAACGAAAATTATTTAAAATCAGAAAACATAATTTTTCATGTCCTGGAATAAAATAAATTGAGAATTCGACATTTTACATAGCAACTTCGACGTCTTGTGACCAAATAAAATTAAGAGCATTAAATACGTAGCTTAGAAGCTAACTAATTAGTGAATGCTAACCTAAATAACATACAATTAAAAAATAAAAATGAGGTATGTACCAGTAAATACCATTATGTATCATTATTGAAAAACTTTCATGCATAGTACTTGAATTTGATAAAATAATAACTATTATGGAAATTTAAAACATCTCTCTAGTGTACCCACATTACAATTAGAGCTGCTTGAGTGTATAAGAGTATGTTTAAAGCCATATTTTTAATTAGCTGGAGGCAACTGACGTTTCTGGCCACGTGTCGTGTGGTGACTGCTGCACGGTTTAGTTATTTATCAATTTAAGTTATCGCAATTCACTGGGTTCATGTTCGTATACACATTATTTATTATTAAAAAAAAACTAAACAATAACAATGATATCAGTCAATTAACTCCCGCTAACTAAATATACGATTGTAGAGCTATTATTTAAAAAATCAAGTATCTACTATTAATAAAGATTTTTACTTTAAATGTAAATACTATTTAATTATTACAAACAAACAATAATTAGAAAACATTATTAGAATAATGTTATAGGACTAGATACTTATTTGAATGTATTTAGGATGCTGTGTGACAATCCTAGAACTATAATTCAATTAATTAATGTGATAAAAAGGCAATTAAACCGAATTAAAAATAATTAAAATGTAAGCTATATACTAAATGCCATTGTGTCGATGTAAATCGAGGGAAAATCACTTTGAATTAAAAGTAGTGATGTAATTAAAACAGTCTTGTGTTTTTGAGTAAATGCAGTTTCCTCACATAAAATAGCCTGATTTTTACATGCTGTAACATCTGATATTCAAAATCTTAATAGGTTTAATTGAGTGCATCAAATAGATTAGCTAACATGATTGCTCTTATATCGGATACATACATTATTACTCCATTTTATTTGAAATGTCTGTTCTTTTTTGTAAATGTACGCCTTTTTTATCCGACTGCCTCAGAAGGAAGGGGGAGGGACAAGAATAACTCTATAGCATGCGCTACAGTCAACCGACTTCATGGATTTTAACATATGAGTTGTTCGATTCGTCTTAGCAGCGCGAGTGACACTGGATGTAAAAAAAATTATGAAATCAAAATGGCGGATTTTTCGTCGAAAATGTCAGCTTAAGTGTAGCCCGAGAAATATAAAATTCAAAAATGTTATATTTCTCGGGTTACACTTAAGCTGCTTAAAAAATGCAGTCGGGTTTTATAAACCTTTTGATGTCCCTATAGATTGCCTAGAATAAATGTATTTATTTCTTTCCCATGTCCATGTAAGAACTAACATACTTCCTTGTAAGTGGACGAAGGCTTTACGTCCTAGATAAACGCGATCATGTTAGCTAGTCTGGTGGATTATTATACTGAGATCGCCAACATTATCTACTAGAAGGTTAAAAGTGGTTAAGTACTTACAGATGTTACAGCACAAATATATGGCACTGTTACTAGATGTTGATTCTATTCTATAATATTGACGAAAGCCATACAACTTTGACGGAAACATCAAATCTCCGATTCAGATTTGATCAATGAGACTTCAGCATACATAAAATGTTGTCCCATAATGGTTGCTATACTTTACATATATTATGTTTTTAGATAGTAGGTGGCGTTAAACAATGATGTGTATATTGCCACCAAATTCCAGACAAAATACTAGAAAGCGGAAAAAACTTTCTATTAAGGCAATTATTTACATTCCTTGAGCACATTTGGCACATATTAATTTGTCATTTTTAATTGCAAGTGGGTTGATTGTGAAATTCCTCCAACCATTCATATTTATTTATCTTTTAAGTGCAATCTTTTACATACATACAAGTCTCATTGATCACGTAAAGTTGAAATAATTCTGTGTGGCTTTTTTACTATGAAATACTCAAGCTTTATGGCATAAGAGATTTATTTTTATGTGATAAGTGCAAATTTTTATTGTAAAATTTTACAAATCAAGGGAGTAAAAATTGTCTTTGTGATAAAATTATACACTGTTCCCATGTAAATGCTAGCTGTTATTTTGAGGGAACTTTAACAGATCTGGAAATCAGCTTATGATTATCAAAGGACACTTTAAAGTCACAATATAGGTATTATTTCCTTCTAAAGGAAACAATACAAGTCATAATACTATTCCTAAATTAAAACCAACTTACAATTGTAATTAACTTTAACATGGCATTAATATTTCAGTCTATCGTTTAACTTCCAGAGTTTTTGCTTATACTTGAAACAACACAACATAAAATGTATTTTTTGGAATGTAGGGCTCAGAGAATGTTTAAAAGTTTACACATTACATAGGCACACAGTTACATCTAAGTATTTGTCATTTTCAATTTATCCGAAATTAAAATGAGCATATTAAGCATATAAAATTGTATAAAATGGCACAACACCTAACACTGGGAATTTTTTGAAAAAAATAATCTCAACACTCATTAAAACTAATTGGTCCCCTACACACGTCGGACACACATGTATCTCCTAAAGCTCGCGTTTCAATAAAAACTGTTAATTATAACTACACACACATGAATCAATTTTTAACTCTGAGGATCTCATTTGATGAGAAGCCTGCGCAAGTTAGTCTTACTTTGTCTGGATCCAGCAGCGCAAGTTTTCTTTTTCCTCTTAGATGGACTAGGCCCCTCAAGATCGAAACGAATGCAGCTCTTACCTGGATGCCGGTCACAGGAGCAATGCTTGCAGAACTGGTAGGCGCAAGTGACTCGCGTGCACGCTGCCCAGACTTCCCCGGTGACGGAATCTTTCGTCACTTTAGCGGGTTGTTGACACCGCACGCACTCCAGTTGAATGCACATTTCTAAAGTTGCTGACTGCAATGAAATTAAAAATTACATAGGTTATTATACTACAGAAAGTTCATATTGTTGTTTGGAAAAATAATTATACTACTTGGTGCCTGTGAACTTGAGTGTCATGAGTAGTACAGAGTGTGTATAATTTAAGTGGTGAGGGATTTTTTTATAAACTATATAAGATATGAAGAATTTAGCACTCAGGATTACCCAATTGTCATTTTATCAGACCTAATCTTATGCATTTTCCCCTAAACATTACTTAGTTTTTCGTTGTTATACTACAACCTAGATAAGTTTAGTATTATTTTGGATATAAGGATTAGAAGCACTAAATGGCCAAAAGTTGCTAGATCTAACAATTACTCACAACCCACTTAGCACTTATAGCACTTTGATTTGTGATCACTGATTAGGGACAGCAAATGAATGAACAGCTATTACTACTAATCACATTATTATCATTTTGTACTTTTAGTAGAAAACTTACCCGTGCAAACATCTTGAACCGCATGGACCTTGGAGAAGATGGAGGGCTACTCAGAGAGCTCGCTGCAGCCTGGACATGTTCAATATTGTTTATATCCTTAAGTTTCCGCCTGATATCACTGTTCACTTTAGGAGTACTTCTTTTATTCTCCTGATTCTCTTTAGACAACCTCAAATATGCTTTCAACTTCTTTCTGCCTTTAGGCACATCCACACAAGCCTGATGCCATGTAGGGCTCACCAGAGTGAAGTTAAAAATGTCTGCTGGTGACATAAAACTCAAAATGTTTTCAATAGCTGGTATACAACGGAGTGTCTTGCTCAAGAGTTTGATGATGTCAATCTTTTGATTGGGTTTGTACAGCACTGGTCCAGCCGGGCTTGGTGGCACGTGAGTGACCACCCTAAGACTTTGTGGCTCACAGCTCAATGAGTGAGTCTCAAAATCCAGTTGCCTAGCAAACTTTCTCTGTGGCTGGGTGAGATTATTAATAGATCTCAATGGACTGGGTTTTTGGTTAGACTTTAGTCTGTTTAATTTGCAACTGCTTTTGCAAATTTTCTTTATCGGTGTAGATGGGAATGACAATGAATATGCATTGAAGTTGTAAATACTACTGGCATCACTGTACTCAGGACTGATTGGGGAAATTGAATAGTTACTGAAGGTTCCAGATTCATTTACTTTCAGTTTCTGTATTTGACCCGCTATTATGCTTGTTGGAGTTGGAAGAGATCCATAACTATCATTAGCATCAATGTCATTCTGATAGGGCCGTTTAACACCTCTTCTTTGGAGTCTGTCTGGAATATTTTCAGTATTTTCTGAGAAGTAAGACAGGTCGCGGCATGGTTCGGGAGTCTTGTTATAAAATTTGTGATGATTGGCTTTACCTTCAGATATAGACGCTGCAATAACTGCAGGATCTATATTCTCAGGAGACAGTTCCGAGCAATCAATGGATCCAGGAGTGAAAGTGTGGTATCCACTGTCTTCAGTTCTGCAATTACGAATACTATCGCTGGACAGCACCGGAGTAGCAGGTTCTTCCTTTTCGCAATGCTTATCCATGTTAAATGCAGATTAAAACGAAATATTATTTAGCTGCATTTCCGCGCCAACTTCACGTAATCGAGGTAAACAATGCGTCAAACCGCGTCATGACTGTCTTTTCTTCCCACATAACATGCCGCCACAAAATATGTGTATAAATATAACGAAAACAGTTGACGGTTGACACGACGCTGATGCTATCACCAGTAGTTCGTTCATAGAAGACTTAAGACACTTTACTTTGTCAAAGTATTATCAGTTACCAACTCAAGATATTTTGTTCAATTCGTTATATAAGTATCGTAAATGATTTCATCGGCATTTATTATTTTGTAAGGATGTTGGCGACGCTCTCTCTTCGACGTTCTTTTCTTTTTTTAACAGGTGACATTTCAACAATAATGTTACCATTACCAATAATACATGTAAAAAATATTATGGAAAGATTGCGATAACTATATCTTAGCCCGACAAGCCGCTATTTGACCCTGAGATCGTGTCGCTCTATATGTGGCTGGCTGGGGTCAAATATAAACTTGTCCGGCTATATTCATAAGTAATCCTCAATCACTGTAAAGCCTGCATCACATCACAGATTACTAATATGCATCACATTCATCAGCATCACACTGGCTGGCGCGGCCTGCAGTAGCGGTAAGCGGTCCATAACTGCAGGCCGCGCCAGCCAGTGTGATGCTGATGAATGTGATGCATATTAGTAATCTGTGATGTGATGCAGGCTTTACGGTGATTGAGGATTTGGCATCTAATGGCAAGTTCAGCGGCCCTAGCATAGTAACGAAATGACGTCTTTTATGCACATGTTTTATGCCCACAACCGACGTATAAAATTTTACCGTCATGAGCTAACATCACAGACTAATGAGAATACAGACGCGCAGTATAAAGCAAGACGATGTTTCATATAGTTGTCTCTGTCACTGCTTATGGTCAGCTGATGTGAGTTAGAATGAGACGAATAGTATGGTATTTTGAGTCTATTGACGACTTGTCTCCAAAAACTGTTAACCACGGTGTTAAATGCTAAACAATCTGTCAAAGTCAAATCAACGTCAAATCTCTTGTGAATCTTGAGGAAAGTTGGTTATTTCAAGAATATTGTGTTGAAAAACTAAATATTTCTGTAATAAGTTAATGATTTAAGTTGTATGAAGTGGCACAATGGCTTGTGCAGTTCCGTACTGCCGAAGTTACGCTAGATTGTTAAAAAAGACCGGAGAAACAATCGGATTTCATCGGTAAGAATCATTTGGTTATTTTTCAAATATTTCATGTACATTACGCAATATAATGGTCTGGGATTACAGCAGATGCTTGATACTATCGGATAAGTACTTTTTACATGGATCAAACTTGATATTTTTGGGATTTTTAGTAAAAATACAATTGTCGTAAACATGGGTAGTGTTGTTACCATGTATATATCGATATTTCGTCGACATGAATTATTCATGTAGGCGTTTAGACAAAATATTTTAATGTTACATGTCTTAACTGTTAACTTCAGGTTTCCGGTAAATAATAATCTTCGAAAAAAATGGATTGACGCAGTAGGGCGCAATAATTGGACGCCGAAAAAACACCATAGAATATGTTCGAAACATTTCGAAACTGTTTCATTATTATTAAGAACATAAAACACTTGCTGCCAGATGCGATACCTACAGTTTTTCAGAGGCCGCTTGAGGTAAGTTAGTATAGTGAGTTTTATCTATTTTAGGACTTGACATTTCTGAGGTCCCTCCAGATGAGTTCGTTTGATTTAAGTTTTGTATATGCAAAGAACTTGTTAAGTACATTGATTTTCTTTATATTGTGATGTGTGGGTTTAGTCACACGTACACACATATCCCTCAGCCTGAAGGGCTATCGAGGGTTTCCTAGTTAACTCAGACGGTAAGGAGCCTAGCAGGAGCAGGAGAAATAAGAATAGCGGTCGGGTTAATAGTTAAGAGCCCCATAACATTTCGCGCTAACCTAGTTTTGAGATTTTAATGCGACGTTGCGACGTCGCTCGCGCTACGCGGATGCAGCGTAGCGCGAGCGATCTGCCTCATGTTCTCTCTCGCTTGACGTAATGATCTTTTAAATTTGTATTTTTTCGTTAAATTAAAGTAAAGCCGGACTAGTTACTTTATTTATAACCATGTAATAGCAGCGCCACAAACAATTTACATATGGCTATAATCCATACTAATATTATAAATGCGAAAGTGTGTCTGTCTGTCTGTCTTTCTGTCTGTTACCTCTTTACGCTTAAACTGCTGAACCGATTGAGGTGAAATTGGGTATCGAGATAGTTTGAGTCCCGGGGGAAGACATAGGATAGTTTTTATCCCCAAAATCATCCCTAAGGAGGTGAAATGGGAGGGTGAAAGTTTGTATGGAGCTGCGATATAAACGAGTTCCACGCGGACGGAGTCGCGGGCAGAAGCTAGTGTGCATATATATAAGTCATGCTCATTTTATAGTCAAAAATGAACACGTATCAAAATAGTCAGGGTAGCGTGTATTGGCTTCGAGTTAATATTTTAACCCATTCGTTGATGAGGCTCAAATATTCCATATAGTTAGGACGCCTCGACGGCAACCAAGTTGATATAATGGTAGTAAGGTAGCGTGTTTTCGTTTTATTAATGGCAGTAATGCGGGTACCGTCTCGTTAGTTATATACTTATTTATTATAATTTACTGTACTACTACACATATCATAAATAAAATTTGTAAGTAAAACCATACGAAAGTATGCAATCCAACAAGACCGCACTATAAAATCAGTACAAATCATGTCATCAAACATTTTCATAAAATTTTTGATTGAATTCTGTTGAATCGTTCGGGCAATATTTTTAGACTTCAAATCAATACTTCACGAAGCCATTTGAACATTTCCATTCCAAATTACCGCATGAACTGCTTTCCGAAAGCAAATGCACGATTTAAAAGTACCCAAATCGTTTTTAAACAAGATTTGAAGATTTACCTGATTTTCTCCATGATACCATCGTCAGATCCTGACCTAAAAACCTTTGGACCACCTAGGACCACCTTTTCTAACAAAAACCATCCTAATCGGTCCAGGGGTCTAAGAGTAATCGAGGAACATACATAAAAAAATAAAGAGCCCGCGGAATAGATTCGTTTCAGAAGTCGGTTAAAAATAAATGTGTTCCACGAAAGTTCCACAAAATAGTGAGGGTTATAAAGTAACTTGTCTGACTACCTATTTATTTGCATAATTGAATTTGTAGCGAATATATATATTAAAAGTTGAATGCAGTTTATTATATTCGTAGTGGTGTAATGGTTTTTTTTTCTATTAGGTAAGTACCGTATTAATTTTTGCATAGTATGGATAGAGATACAATTTACTTACGAGTATCGCATATTACGAATATATTAACAGTAAATATCGATATCGATAACTTGTAACAAAATATCTTTCTGTGCACTAAATCTCGAGCGAGCGAGTGAGCGAATAACATCGTGCGAGCGAGAAAGCGGAGACAATGACGTATGAAGACCCGTTAGATAACATGGATCCATCCCTTTCTTACTCGTCGTTCAGTACGTAAGTGAGAAGAGATCGGATGTATGGAAAACGTTCATTTTATTAGGGCCTATCTGCCTTTCTCTGTAATCTGTGGCTAACATAGTATACTGTGAAGTATGGTGAACCAACTCTATGGTTTGGTTACCATGGACACACTATTTCTGTTAGAAAATTTATATGTCAATTACTGATGTATACAAATTGTCCTACGTATTTTCACTATAAATAAAACTACATTAACATTAAATATATACTGCTTTATTCTTGTCACATATGGTGATCGTCAAGATCCACAAAACACAAGTTCATATACTTGAACTTTACATGGTAGCAGAGCTTTCGATGTTGCAAGAATACCAAATGTAAGTACCCATACAAAATGTCCAGTGCTAAAATAGACGTACTCACGAAAGACAACTATGATACATGGGTTATACAAGCAGAAGCCGTCCTAGTGAGGCAAAAACTTTGGAAATACGTTGAGACACCCTTGTCCTCGAACGCAACTGCCGACGACGTTGCTAACGACAGATTAGCTAAATGTGAACTCGTACTTATTATTGCTCCATCTCCATCTGAGCTTAAGCAAATTAAAAACTGCGGCACTGCCAGAGATGTTTGGGACAAACTGAAAAATACTTACGCCAGTAAGGGACCTGCACGAAAGGCGTCTCTACTAAAACAACTGATCCTAACGAAACTAGAAGGACACGACGTACGCAGTCACCTAAACAAGTTTATGGACACAGTGGACAAACTGGCCGACATGGACATAATCATAAACGACGACTTGTTAACAATTATGATGTTGTACAGTCTATCTCCTGATTATGAGAACTTCAGAGTTGCTATTGAAACGCGCGACAGTCTTCCTAAGCCAGAAGAGCTTAAAACTAAAATATCAGAAGAATTTGAAGCACGTCACCATAACCAAAACATGACCAATACCGACGAACCTGAATCCTCATATGAAGAAGCGTTATACGCGTCCTGCCGAATTTGCAAACGAAGAGGTAACATCTTCAAACGCAAGAATCACAAAGTATGTACAAACTGCTGGAAGAAAAACAATGAGAGTTCTAAGAAACATAATGTTGACTCTCATCGGAACAATTATGCTACACAGTGCCTTCTTACACGCAACAAGAAGCCTGAGAACAATATTTGGATCCTAGACAGCGGCTGCACGTCACACATGACTTATCGACGAGACCTATTTAAAAATATCGAGATAACATCCAGAAAACTTCACTTCGCAACGGAAGACTGCACTGCAGAGATTAAAGGAAAAGGTACAGTCTCTTTCATTTCGAGAAATGGAGACGGTGAAGCGCTTACTCACCTGAAGGACACGTTGTACGTACCTAGTCTGTGCACTAACCTACTGTCAGTTAGCAAGATGACAGATGCAGGCTGTTCTGTCCTCTTCACAAAGAACAAAGCGACAGTCAGCAACCCAAAAGCTGGAATAACTCTCACTGCTCACAAGGAACAAGATGGTCTCTACCACATCAAACCAAGCAAGCATGAGTGCAACAACCTGGCCAATGATAAAGATGACATAGCTCCGACATCCTCAAACAAAACTGACTCGGCAAACATGAACATCTATGACTGGCACAGAAGACTTGGGCACATGAACGCCATGGATTTAAAACTTGCACTCCAAAACCAAAGTCTAGTTGGTTTGAACTTCGATGCATCAGAAGCATTACCTGAATGTGAAACCTGCATTCTGGCTAAATGCACCGAGTACCAGCTCCCCGTGACAAAACAACACAACGTACATCTGAACTCTTAGAAATCATTCACACCGACGTCTGTGGACCTATCCGAACGCCCACGTTAAGCGGAAATAAATACTTTGTCACATTTATTGATGACTTCAGTCGCTACAGTCGAGTCTACATGCTGAAAAACAAGAGCGAGGTCTTAGAGAAATTCAAAGAGTTCAAACAGATGGCAGAAACTCACACAGGCAAGAAAATAAAAGCGTTACAATCGGATAATGGGACCGAATATGTTAACAAAGAATTCGATGCTTACCTGAAACGCTGCGGAATACAAAGAAGGCTTAGTGCGCCTTACACTTCGCACCAAAATGGATTAGCTGAAAGGAAAAACCGTACTCTGATCGAGAAAGCAAGAGCGTTACTGATCGATGCGAAAGCACCCTTAAAATGCTGGGGCGAAGCGGTCATGACTGCAAATTACCTGTCTAACAGGAGTCTGAACAGTGCCATCCAAAACAAAACGCCATTTGAAGCATGGGTTGGCAGAAAGCCGTGCATTAATCACCTATACATCTTTGGCTCCAAAACGTTTGTTCTTATCAAAGGTACCAGTGGTCACAAATTCGCACCAAAAGCAATTCCTGGCATCTTTATTGGATACTCTGAAACCTCAAAAGCTTTCAAAATTTTACTACCTTCCAAAAATAAAGTGGTCACATCAAAAGATATCCGTGTGATGAAGTCAATGTTTTACGACGAAACACACAAACATAATATCACCGATCTCTTCAACGATGAACCTCCAAAAGCTTTGAAAACGTCAAAACCTGATCGTACACTACACCTACACCACCTACCAAGTACCACTACACTTTGACGATATTGAAGATGGAGATGACTCACCACTTGACAGCATTAGCGAAACTGACAACGAAAATCTCGACACCACTTTGCAACAAAATTCGGTCAACAGCACTGAAAATGTTGAACAACCGGAACAACTGGAACATGTTGACAACGAAAGCGACTACGAGTCCCTTTCTAGTTCCAACCATGTCGATGATGACGAACCTGTCAATATTGATGCTGAGGAAACTATAACCAGATCTTTGAGGAACAGGTCAACAATCTCAGCTCCTAAGCGATATGACGATTTTATCATGGCAGCTGCTGAAGAGATTGAAAACCTGCACAAACCCAAAGAACCTGACACTTACAAAGAAGCGATGGAATCTCCTGACAAACACAAATGGCAGGAAGCCATGAAAAATGAGATGAAGTCATTAAAGGACAACCATACCTGGGACCTGGTCGATCTACCTAAGGGACGTAAAGCCCTACCAAGCAAATGGGTGTACAAAATAAAAATGAACCCTGATGGTTCCGTCGAAAGGTACAAGGCCAGAATGGTCATTAAAGGTTATTCCCAGATACCCGGAGTGGATTATGACAGGACGTTCAGTCCAGTAGTTCGACTGAGCACAGTGCGGTCGCTACTAGCAGTGGCTGTTCGTGAAAACCTAAAACTGACTCAGTTCGACGTAACTACCGCCTTCCTTAACGGTGAAGTAAAGGAAGAAATATACATGAAACAGCCCGAAGGCTATCGAGATGGGACGAAACGGGTCTGTAAGTTGAAACGCAGTCTATATGGCTTAAAGCAGGCACCACGTTGCTGGAACACATGCATCGCAGAGTTCCTGTTGAAATCTGGATTTAAACAGAGTGACGCAGATCCGTGTCTATTTGTCCGAACGAAAGATCGATCAAAAGTAATTGTGGCTCTCTACGTGGACGATGGGCTTGTAGCGCATAACTCGACAGCAGCAGGGGAAGAGTTTTTAAATGAACTTAGAGGAAGATTCATAATTACTACCAAACATGCGTCGTACTTCCTTGGAATGGAAATAAACATGCGAAAGGATAGCACTATATCCTTGTGCCAAAAGGCATACACAAAGAAAGTTCTAGAAAAATATGGAATGTCCAAGTGTAAGCCAGCACCGTCACCCATCATTAAAGAAAATGAAACGGTAGTAGATGAAGGCATCAAGACGAACTTCCCTTACAGACAAGCTGTGGGTGCTTTGGCTTACCTATCAGTAGGTACGAGACCTGACATCTCATACGCTGTTGGAGTCGCATCCAGAAACCTAGCAGCACCTACTAAGGAGGACGTCATGCTTGTCAAGCGCGTCTTCCGCTATTTAAAAGGGACGTTTGATAAGGGCCTAACATTCTCAAAGAACTCACCGTCACACTTGGTCTGCTACAGCGACGCAGATCATGGAGGAGACCAGACAACTGGAAGATCAACATCTGGGATAGTGTGCTTATTATCAGGTGCCGCTATTAGCTGGAGAAGCCAGATACAACCAACCGTGTCGATATCTTCAACTGAAGCGGAGATAATAGCAGCCAGTGAATCCGCACAGGAAATTTTATGGCTGAATCGATTACTCAATGATCTGACCAATATAGAGAAACCTGTCTTGAACTTAGACAATAAGTCAGCCGTTTATCTCGCACACAACCCAAAGTACGAGTATCATAAGCGCACAAAACATATTAAAATGAAACACTTCTTCGTACGGGAATGTGTCGCCAATGGAGATTTAGTTGTCAATCAAGTTCCATCCGAGATTCAATTAGCCGACATGCTTACAAAGCCTCTGTTCGGGCCCAGACTAACAGATTTAAGTTTCAGAATGGGACTGAAGAATTTATCTTTAAATTCTTAAAACTTCCGAGGATGTGAAGTATGGTGAACCAACTCTATGGTTTGGTTACCATGGACACACTATTTCTGTTAGAAAATTTATATGTCAATTACTGATGTATACAAATTGTCCTACGTATTTTCACTATAAATAAAACTACATTAACATTAAATATATACTGCTTTATTCTTGTCACATATGGTGATCGTCAAGATCCACAAAACACAAGTTCATATACTTGAACTTTACATATACCGTCATCTACGTAAAATGTGACCATTTATATGTCTTGCACATAAAACTACTTTTTTTACGTCACATTCTAACATGCTCTTGACTTTGGTACATAAAACGTGACGATATGAACCGTTGACGGACGAAATTTTATGTAGGTCACTCGAGACCCGTCGTAATTTACTTTCATTTAAAGGCGTACGAAAACATATATAATATGCGCATCTTCAAGAAACCTAATAAAATTATTATGGAGTAAATAATTAAAGAAAATAATTATACTTAAGTATACACAAATTCTCCTTATCCATTGTTGAAATTGTTGAAATTAGCTATCCTAATATTATAAGAGGACAAAGTCTGTGAGATTGAAGCTTTGCAAGTTTGCGTGTTTAAAAAAATCTTTGAATGTGTTTAGATTGGGGTTTCTGGGTGGTGGTAGGCTATATCGTCTAATAAATCAATTGTTACCTTTAGCCTTGGTTAACATTTACTTTTCCTCAATTTCAACAAGCATGCACGCTTGTACCATAAAATGAATTACGATACAAACTAACAAATATTATAGGAAAAACGGGGCGGGAGTAAAGTAAATAAATAAAAACGAAAAACGATTATAATACAACTTAATATAAGAGTACATTTTTTTAGTAGCAGGGCAGTGCTTATTATTACTCTTTAATTAAGTAGTATTATATTGGGTCTCTAACCATAGACTGCGATTGAACGAATGAAAAGAATGGTAGAAATAAAGTTGTATATATTGGCAGCACTACACTTCTTTTTGCTACATATATTTTACGCTATGGCATAAATATATGTTGCGAGATTAGCATGTTAGGTAAATAACGTAAAAATCGGCACAATCGTAAAGTTATACGTCCGAGCGTAAATATATGGCCGATTAGTATGCTAGCCGGGCAGTTAACTATTTATTGACCGCTGGCACCGCTGTGGTAAATAGTAAACTTATTTTGTGTGAGAAAAGCGGACGAAGTCGCGGGCAACAGCTAGTAATAAAAAAAATATATTCTACCAAACCACCTGCCCGCATACAACATTTTTAGTAACCAACAACGCCGTAAATTAGAAGATTTATAAGTGAAGACTTGGCTTAAAGGACTTGAATCCAGGCCATTAAAAAAAAGATTTACAAGTGACAGACCATGACAGTCAAGACATGGGCTCTCTAAACGTCATGGAAGTTGGGAGATTTGTGAGAATATTTTTAGTTTTGTTTATTAAATAAATATCAACATTGTGTATCGACTGTGTTTTTTGTTTCGTTATAGATAATTTAATTGAATGTGTAATTCATTGATGATGATGTAATTGTCAATCTATACTCTAGCAATATGACTAGCTTGAAACACTTGAAGTACTTATGTAGACTTTGTGCGAACAGCGATGAGTTTTGTAAAGATTTGCTGGACAAAAGCAACAAAAATGTATTAAATCTGATAAGAGATTTCATCCAAATAACTGTAAGTATCAAATAGTGTTGATAGTGGTTATGATGGACATTTATGAAGAGGTTGTGAACCACATTATCATTACAGCACATATAGTTAATTATCATAACCATCTAGTATTTTAAGAGTTCAGAAACCATAGCAGTCTTTATGCTTTTATATCAACTTTGTTTTACAGGTAAACGAAACTGATGATCTGCCAACCAGGATCTGCCTCAACTGTGAAGAGAAAATGGTGTCTTTTCAGTTGTTTGTCTTGGAATGTTACAAAGTGCAGGAGGATTTTAGGAATCAAATTGACAAGGTGCAGTCAAACATTTGTAGTGGTATGCAGATCAAGGTTGAGGATGCCAACACGGACTATGGAGTATCTATAATTAAATCTGAGGTACATTTTTATTTTCAGTTTAAGTCATCTGTTTACTTACAACATATTTTGGATATTCAATGGATTGAAATTTTCTCAATGTAGTTGTTTTACACATGCCTCTAGGTATGAAACAGTAGTTTACTATTCAACATGAAAACAACAATAAACTAAACATAAATAAATTAATGTGCAAGATATTCATTTAGTAGCACAATGGCTCTGATAGTATATGCATTACAAGATTCCGAAGGTTTATTCCTGTTTTATGAAACTTAACAGAGGAATAAATTATTTCTTAGATGTTTGATGCATTATTTTTAATCCCTTTTCATAATGGTTCATTGGCTGACATTTTATTATTTTAACCCTTCATGTGACAGCCGCCATTTAGCACATTTCTGCACATCTGGCAAATTCCCGTTGCTGCCAGCAAAACAAAACACCGCATCTGGCAGTCTCCCGCTGCGGGACAATGATTACGTACTCTGTTTCGACGTGAATTTGAGTGCTTAAAACTGGATTTGCACTGCTCTAATATATTAACAATGGGAGATAATAGAACAAAGACAGGCTACAGTTGGTCAGTATTGTCAAAAAAGTTTTAGGTATCATTCTTCTGTGTTCACTTGGGCGGTGGTGTTTACTTGCACAAAACAACTGTGTTTTTTATTAGTTTTCGACTGTTAAATGGTTTTTTAGTCTATGTTTTTAAATAGTCTATATTATTGTAAATAAAATGCAAATTTAAATGTATAATTGTGTTATATAAAAATTCTGAAATGTTATAGCAAAAATTGGGAAAATTTCTTTATATATTTGATGTGGAATTTTATTTTTACACCCTAAACATAAGATCTGTATACAATCTGACAATATATTTTACCGTGATTAAAAAAATATACCATAAATGGGCATAGGTTTCATACAAAAAAGCAGTTTAATTGCAGTTTTTCTAAAAAGCATATGCTAGAATGAAGTGCCCCGCCGAACCCCTGCCAGATGTGGCAAAATGGAGGCTGCCAGAAGTGGTAATTTTTTCGTTGTCCCGATACGGGAATTTGCCACTTGAAGGGTTAAGTTTTATTTTACAATCTGTCATTGCAGTCTCTGAAAAAATATTTTGTAGGTATATATATTATATTATATTACTAATCAGTATTAATTTACAGGTCAAGGATGAGTTGACAGCTGAGGATTTTGTTAGTAAGTATAACACTGATATTGACTTTGTGGTCAAAGAAGAAAAATTAAATTATTGATGTATATTAATTATTTTACAGGTGCAATTGCTACAAATGATGCTTCACTGTCTGAACTAGAAGCTCTAGATTACAATGACATTGGCATGGATAATGATGATGGTGATGTTGATGAAGATGATGATGATGACTTGGATGACATAGCAATAGCAACATTGAAAGAAATGAAGAAAAAACGAATCAAAAAGAAACCTATTTCAGAAGAGGACTCTATTAAGTTTTCTGAGATTTTAAAACAACCAAACCTGAAAGTGAAGGATTTAGTACAGTAAGCTTCATCTAATTTACCTTTTTAAAAAGACCATGTGAGCTGCCCCATTTTTTATATGACTGTACATCCATGAGTGTACATAGACTTAAATTATACATGAAAACCTTTCATAAGAATGAAACAACGCCATAGTGAAAACTGAACAAAACATCCCACCTGCCTAGCTAAGTTTATGCACCCCCCCAGTTGACGCCCTTAAGGGATGTATTCTGCGATAAAAACTCTCCTACCTTTCCCTGGAATTCAAAATTATCCCCATAACAAATTTAATCTAAAGCGGTTCAGCGGGTTAAGCGTGAACATACAGCCACACTTTCACTTTTATGATATTAGAATGAATTAGGTAATAGCCAAAGAAATCTTAAAATTAAGTTAAGATGTTAGGGCTCGGCTAGATGTTTATGGCATGTTTCACGGTGACGCCGTGCTGCCGCTGTGATGTGGTTGACCGCTTATGGCCACAGTATACAGGAATATCATTTTTTAGTAATTAGAATAGTTACAGTCCGATATATAATAAACTATTAATAATAATATTGGACAGGAGTATTCTAGCTACTGCCCGTTCCCTCTCATACATGAGAGGAGGCCTGTGCCCAGTGGTGGGACCTACAATAGCGGTGGGGCCTGTGCACAACCTGGTCCATATTAACGGTGAATTTTTCTTTCACAGGTTAGCATGTCATCTTTGTGGAGCAGAATCTAATACATGGAGTAATTTGCGTCTGCATTATTTCAATAAACATAGGAGCAAAGTTGTAGCATACTGTCTGTGTGGATATGCCATAAGGTCCAAAAGTGTTCTCTATAAACATGTTTCTCAGCACAAGTTGGAAAGTAGAAAAATAAGAAGAGCTGCTGACTTGCTTGAAGAAAAACAAGAGGATCCTCATTCACATTTGAAAATCAAAAACTTTGTAAAGTGAGTCCTACATATTGTAGTTAGTCATTTACTAAACACCTAATATTGTAATATTTTATAGAGGGTGGAAATAGATTTTTCACACCTTTCATTCGGAAAAGTGAGTTTTGCTCCACGACGAGAGGGATCAAAACGCTACTTTTCTGTTCAGGCTACTTTTTTAATTTATTCATTGGCATGTAGCATTTACGCAATGTGCCAATTGAACTAATAAAATAATCGATTGTAATTTCATCGTAATCGATTAAAAACGAACGTATTTCAAGTTTTAACTTTCTAAAAATCGCCATAAAAAGTCATTCAGCATAGGAGGACGAATAAGGGTCACAGATAAATGAGAATAAAGTTTTACTTTTTCTCCATAGCCAATGTATGAAAACAGTTTTCTTTAATTTCTGGCTTTTTTGTACATTACCGAAAGTTGACCCCAAGGAAACTATTGATACTGGATAGAATTGGAAACACGTATTGGATTGACGTAAAAACAACCAGGAAAAAAAACTTTTTTCATTTTCATCAAAATTTTATGGGGAAAGTTTTTCTCGATTTATGGCTTTTCTAGCCGGAAACTTCTTTTTGGTCCCATACAAGCTTTTGATCCTGGACAGGAATAGGATCGATTGGCATCAAAAAAAGTTTGTAAAAAATTTTCTCGCACCCTGTTTTTTCCAAAATCTGTAAACGCCGATCTTCATTAATTTGAAATCGAAGGAAGGTCTCCAAAGACCATTTTCGCCTATCAACACGGGATCTGGTAGCTGCCCTCACTGACCCAAAATCTATTTCCATCCTGTATATAAAAAGTATCTACAGGTAAACTAAGAAAGGTTTTACTCTGCCAGTCTTTATGACTTTGATATAAGATTGAATCTTTGATATAAATTTATATTTAGCAATTCGATTTTAAATATTTTAATCATATTCTGTTTCCATTCTACAGTTTCACTTGCGAAACGTGTCAGAAAGTTTGTTCCAGTTGGTATACTCTGAAGGCACACTGTGAAAGAGTTCATGACATTATGCCCGTAGTGCATTGCGTTTGCGGGATTGCACTCAAGTCAAAATCCGTTCTCTACAAGCACATACAAGACCATAAAAACCCGAATGTATTATCGTGAGTATTTTATACACATTATTTCCCTAATTAAATTTATTAAGATAAGATCAAAGAACAGAACCGCGGGATAAACAATAGCTTGGTAAAATAGGGTCATTTCGCCGGTTAGCGACCACCTAATTTCATGTGCCGGTGACCACTTAGCTGAATAAGTGAACTGAAAGGATAGTTTCTCGGTTTTTTAGTAGATTTCTATTCTAAAACAACAAAAAAATGCATCTACAACTAATTGTCTCAATAGGGTCTGCAGAATTGATGTTATCTTCAATAGAAAAAACCTTCTCCTTCAGGTGGTCGCGTAACCAGTGAAATGACAATGACCCTACATTTTGAAATCGTAGGTATAATCAGTGGCGGCGCTGGATACACCGGCACCCTGGGTGGTATTGTATTGAGCACCCTGGGCAAATTTGGATTGAGCACCCCTGACCCCTACTCAAAATAAGCACTAAACACTCATTATACCTACGAGGCTTTATTTTACTAAAATAATCTACCTTCTACCTACTTATTATTTTGTCAAAATTGACTTCCATGTCTCTTTCAAGTGATAAAATGGTTATACGAGTGAGTTGTCGTTCAGGTTGTTGGCACCCCTGGGTGCTTGGTACCCGGGGCGGACCCCCCTCGCCCCCCCCTAGCGCCGCCACTGGGTATAATTCCAGAATATTCGTATAGTTTTAACGTAACGGATTAACTAAGTATTATATAATGCTTCTTTCAATTTTCAGCTGTGATAAATGCCCTCGAATAACAAAAACATTAGCAGCATTAAACAAACATAAAATGAGACACGTGCCTAAATCGGAAAGGAAATTCACGTGCGAATCTTGTGATAAAATATTTACTACAAAGGATGCATTAAAATCCCATGAACGGTCCCACATTCCAATCGAAGCTAGGAAGATATACCATTGCGATATGTGTAATATGAAGTAAGTTTATAAGTTGAATTTAGTTCATAACTATTATGTAGGTTAATCTTACTGTTGGCACTTCACTTGGCGTTGCCTGGTTGCCTCTCTTTCATTTTCCGTTGGAAGGAAGAAGTTAATTGCCAGCATAAGATGTTTATTAAATCTTTCAGCAACACCGGCGGTGTAGATGATGAAATTTATGTACCTAACTCTGAATTTTCCCTGTACTAAATATAAGCTCAATTGAAAACGTAGAATTAGAGTCAGCAAAGTACTAACAGTGGATTCAAGTTCATAAGTAGGGATGCAATTTATTATTCTCTTACTGTACAGTATAATGTACATGCAATGGGTATAATAAGTGTGTCGAATTTCGAGTTTCAGATAATTGAGTAATAGAATCATATAAATAGGCATGTTTAAGCTGTAACTTTTCTTGCTAACTGTGTAACCAAAAGCGCCAACTAACCGTATGAAAATACCACTTAATATCTTATCCCGTAACGATAAAAATATCAATAAAATCCAAGCTAACTTTTTCGTGTACCATTCAAGTATCAAAATATTTGTTAATGCTAGGTTCACAACCCGATCGTCGGCGGCGTCGCACAAGCGCGTGGTTCACGAGAAGATCAAGAGCTACGTGTGCGATCTGTGCGGCTACGCGTGCGGCACCAACGGCGAGCTGCGGCAGCACCGCGCCATCCACAGCGAGGACAAGCCCTTCGTGTGCAGGAAGTGCTCCAAGCCGTGAGTCACACCTCGCTTATATATCACTGTTAGGTTCAGTACAAGACCTGTCTGAGGCATGCACTGCTACGCATACGTTGATGAGACTACAGCTTAATATACATATTCATCAATTTCATCATATATTTATTCAAAGTATTTCCAATGTAATGAGAACGCTTGCACAGTAGATGTCAAAAATAATGTATAAAATTTTCGCATTTTTACAACAAAGTAAGGTGTAAAAGTAAACATATCTGACGCCGACCGCCCGTTAGGGACTACTGGTCGCGTGACAATCCTCACACAATATGGTTGACAACTTATATTTTTTACGATTTATTTATTATTTAATTTTATTTATTCGTCGAATCATAATAATTGACTCAAAAGTATGACGTCACATTGCTATTTGTGCTAATCGTTGTATAGAAAATCAATTAAATTGCTTCGGTCCCGAAATACTGCGTTTAGGTCCATAGTTGTTCTACAATTTTGTTTCCACAAAATAAACGCGTAAGGATTCTATTGGTAGCTTTAAATTTACTCTGGGACAATAAGGGCATTTTTTATTCTAAACTTTCAAGGTCATCTGTTTATGATACTTTTTAATTTATACTTTATTGCAATAAATTGATGGTTTGCTATTCATTTAGCAACACTACGTTATCAATTTTAACATTACGAAACTAGCCTATTAACACTTTCGCAACCAAGAACCCGCCTAGCGGGCGCCTACGCCGTAGTCGCTTTCCGCTACATACGAGGAAAACCACAGGATCGGCTACGAGCGTAGCGCGTAGCGATTCTTGGTAGCGAAAGTGTTAAGCTCTGCTTCCATTTAGTCCTGCTACGCTTCACCTTATACGACTGTCATCTTCTTAGTCCCACATGACTGAGGAACGTGACCGCATGCATTTGCTCAGCTCGTCAAGAGGATCGCTTGGGAAATACTGTATTTGGAAGTAGGCTGTAGTTTAACCAATTAAGGGCCAAGAATCGCTATGCGCTACGCTCGTAGCCGATCCCGTGGTTTTCCTCGTATGTAGCGGAAAGCGACTACGGTGGTCTGACGCATATGTGTTGTCATTGGCCCTGAATGGGTTTGCATCAGTCCTGCGCACTTCACCTCTAACTTTCCAAAGATCCAAAAATGATGTTTCTCTATGCATGCAGTTCTGTATACTGGAATTATCGGTCATCGACAACATTCTACAAGATTCCGCTCTTCTGCAGGTTCAAGACATATTCGAATCTCAAAACGCACATGGACATCCACGAGGAGACGTCGTACCCGTGCTACGTGTGCAACCGCGTGCTCAACAGCCGCCGGACGCTGCGCAAGCACCTGCTCGTGCACGAGGACAAGTGCCGGCACGTCTGCTCCTACTGCAACAAGGCCTTCAAGCGGCGGCAGACGTTGAAGGTTTGTTTTGCTTTTAACATACATCTTGTTTATATTATAATATCTTCTAAATCAAAAGTACGTGACTAACAAAACCATTAGACTTGAAAAAAATAAGGGCAAATCCATGAGACTATTAAAACACATTACCTGGATGTACTTATGTAACTCTTGAAGGTTTAGTATGTATAACTGATTTATGGACAGTATATTACACTGTTTTTTTTTATATTAATGTATGTCTAACCTAGAGACTGCCGTTCCCACACTCAAACTGTTAGGTACTACAGTTTTGTGGGGCTATGTTTTAATCTTTAGTATTGATAAATTGTACTTATGAAATAAATAAATAATAAAATAAAAAACAATAGGGGTGACACTAAATAAAATAATCAATGTCATATTTTTTTGAAAAATGATTAACAATGTAGTCGAATGGAGAAAAAAACAACGCAAAAGGTTAAATAATCACGAAGTTATAAGTGTCCAAAGTATTCAGAAGGGGGTAGGTATGTACTGTCCCTTTTTCGCAAAACGCAACTTCGTATGAAACGATGACGCTTGAAGATTGTGACGTTAGTAATAGACAGCAACGTGCCGTGCCCCATCGCGTTGGGCGCCACCGTCGAGGCGGTCCCCGGGCAGCCTCGCGTATTGTGACGTCACACACTGTTTGCGTTTTCTCTCTCTAGCAAGCAATATTAAAACGGCTTCGTAATTCTTTGAGATAACTGATTGGGATTTTCGTCACTAGGCATATTTTTTTGCCTTCTTTCTTTTGGAGTAATCAGCGAAGCAGCTGCAAAACATGGTGTAGAACCCACCCTATGTAAATGGATAGGCAATATGCTAAATGGCAGACTAATAAAGTCATCTCTCTTAGGGGATGAGATAATGGCCACGGCCACAAAGGGATGTCCACAGGGGGGGTACTCTCACCAACTCTCTGGAGTCTGGTGGTGAACTCACTACTGGTAGAACTCAATAAGGGTCCCATCCACATGGTGGGATATGCTGATGATCTAGTGATACTGGTTAATGGGAAGTTCCCAGGCACGGTATCAGAAATCATGAGCAAGGCACTGCGGATAGTGGAGAAATGGTGCGACCTGCACCACTATCCATTATTCCAGAAAAAACTGTGGTAATACCCTTTACTAGGAAAAGGACCCTTCCACACACAGCACACACAGCAGCACAGCACAGCTGTACAGCGGTACAGCAGTTAAAACTGTACGGGAGGGTACTAGAACTGTCCAATGATGTGAAATATCTAGGTTTTACAGATCTTACCATTACAAAGGCACTGCGGGTATTTGGAATGTGTAGATCAGCGTATGGCAAAACATGGGGATTGAACCCAAAGGTACTTAAGTGGATCTACACTATGATGGTGAGGCCCATATTACTGTACGGTAGCCTGGTATGGTGGCCAAGGACTTTAATGAGCACATGCAGAGAGGCTCTGATGAAGGTGCAGAGATCGGCTTGCATGGCTATAACAGGGGCGTTTCGTACCACGCCTACAGCGGCGCTAGAAGTCCTACTGGACCTACCGCCACTTCACTTGGTGATTAAGTCAGAGGCGCGGAAATCGCTCTACAGATTAAGAACTCTTGGACTGTGGAGCGACATCAAAACAAAGACTAAACACACAAACATGGAGACTGATGGTTTCTTAGACAGAATAACAAACATGGCAAGCGACAAAATGCTACCCAAGTTTGTATTCCATAGGAACTACACAACAAAAGTTCCATCCAGGGCTGAATGGGCCGAAGGTCTAGAACCACCTAGGTCTGGTATCGAAGACAGTATATGGTACACGGACGGATCAAAAATGGCATCCGTGATCCGGTACGGGAGCAGGCATTTATGCGAATGACTACAGTAGTAGTGTAGGCATGGGTAGTTTGGCAACCGTCTTCCAGGCGGAGACATACGCTATAATTGCCTGTGCACAGGAGAATATAGACAGGCAAACCATCTATATACTCAGTGACAGTCAAGCGGCCCTTAAAGCACTTACGGCGCCGAAAGTGGAATCTAGACTAGTCCATAACGGCGTCCAGGCACTGAACAAGCTTGGAAAGCATAATAAGGTGCAACTAGTTTGGATACCAGGGCACGAGGGCTTCATCGGCAACGAAAGAGCGGATGAGCTTGCAAGAGGGGGGGTCTACAAATCACTTTGTAGGTCCAGAACCATTTGTGGGACTCTCGCAGGGAACCATAACTTCGGCCTTTAAAGCCCACGCCAAAACCAAACACCAACACGAGTGGAGGAATGAGGCGGGCTTAAGGCACTCTAAGCTCTTCATAGAAGGAGTGGACTCGGGCTGGACTAACAAACTCTGGTAATCCAGTAGGAAGCAGCTCAGAATCATATCTGGGGTGTTCACAGGTCTCTTCGGGGTCAAGGATCTCTTGGCCAAGATGGGACTATCGGACAGTTTAGACTCTAGAATGTGTGGCGAGGAGGATGAGACTATGGAACACTTATTGTGTGAATGTCATGCCCTTGCCAGACAAAGAATGAATTACTTCGGTAACGGTTATCCGCAACCAAAGCAATTCAAGGTACTTGTACGCTGAGCTGCATCATCCGCTATGTGGAAATGATGGAGCGAAGTTGGGAGTAGACATAAGGAGAGGGCAAATGCACAAAAGATCCCACTGGGTCGAAGTGCATCCGACAGGGCCCTCACCTAGATAAGATAAGATAAGATAAGATGCATTTCACGAGTTTCCGTTTAAAGGATGTAGGAAGGTTTCCCTTCATATACTCCTTCATCCACCAATAGCTCCTCTACGCGTTTTCGGTGCGTCTGGCAACTTGTTTGTCTCGTCGAGCCTGGAAGGAGACTTTGGCCCGGGTATGAGTATTCATGGACATTTTGCATTCTTCCGCCATTTACTTTTATGCCCATTAGGACATGTTTACTCATGAGCTAGGTCTAATACTACTCATTACACATTTTTAATGAAGTCCATTATCCATACTAATATTATAAATGCGAAAGTGTGTCTGACGTCTGTCTGTTACCTTTTCACGCTTAAACCGCCGTACTGATTTAGATGAAATTTGGTATAGATATTGTTTAAATGGGTTACCTTTGTTTTACCAAAAAAAAATTTGACAAATTATCACTTCCCAAAACTTTTTTCGTAGAATTTACATACATACATACATTCACGCCTTTATCCCTAAAAGGGGTAGGCAGAGCACATGAAACTTTTGTTGCAGCGCCACTTTTAGCACTTTTAGAATTTCATTTGCCAAATAATCGTTTGCCAAATTAACGCTCGACAAATAATTCTTACGCAAACCTTATGTTTGACATATTCATGTTTAGGCAATATCTCGTTTACCAACTAGTACTTTGACCAAATTTCAGTCAGTCAAATATATTAGTTGGCATAATATGTTTTAACCAAAACAAAATTAGGCAAATGATTTGTATCGTCAATATTTAATTGACCGTTTCTATTCCTTCGGTTAATCAGCAGAGGAACTCTTCAATGAAAAATCATTTGCATCTTTATTTCAATGGTGTATAAGATACACAATAAAATAACAACTTTTTTTGTTATGTGGGTAGGGAACATTAATTTGTGTAGAAGTCGCAATTCTAACCTAACCGCCAGCGTGTCGACGTCACCCCACTTCGCGGGGTGCCTATTTCTGCTCTAAGGGACACAAGCTAACCCTAACCTAACCTACCAAATAATACCATTGTTACGATTGTTTGTTTTTTTACTGCTAGGAGGCTTCGCCCCCCGAGCCCCCCTTTTTCCGCTGCCCTAACCTAATTTAACGCCTTTGCCTACCAACCTACACCACCACACCACCACCACATGCCATAATGTAATTTTTCGTAATAATATTTTGCTGAATGAAAATTTGACGTAATGAAAATATTCGTATTAAAATTGTGCCAAAGTTTGCATTGGCAAACAAAATAGTTGCTAAAATTGTTTGGGAAATGAAATTTGACCAAAATAAATTTGGTAAAACAACTGGATCCCAGTTTAAATCCCGGGGAAGGACATAGGTTAGTTGTTATTCCCGAAATCATCCCCTAAGGGGGTGAAAGATGGGGGGGGGGTGAAACTTTGTATGGAGCTGCGATATAAACGAGTTCCACGCGGACGGAGTCGCAGGCAGGAGCTAATAATGGATGTTAAATGCAAGGGAGAATCAATTGAAGAAGTTGATGCAACAAAATTCTTAGGCATTACTGTAGACCGCCATTGTAATTGGAAATGTCATGTAGACAGTATTTGTACAAAGTTAGAAAGATTTACATTTGCCTTAAGGCGATTGAAACGTGTTGCCGGTGAAAAAGTTGCCCTCACCGCATACCACGGTTATGTTGCGTCCATGTTACGATACGGTCTCATTATTTGGGGTAATTCTAGCAGCGTTAAACATGTATTTATTTGCCAAAAGAAATGGGTTGCTAGCCTTAAGTGGAGTAGGACGTTTAGAATCATGTAGACCACTCTTTAAGAAGTTTAACCTTTTAACCCTCACCGGTTTGTATATCTGGGAGGCTGGCATATTTGTATGGTCCAATCCAAATTTATACTCGATTGTGAAAACTAACTCTAAACTTAGAATAAGAGATCCATCAAAATTAATAGCTCCACAGTGTAAAAGTGCTCTCCAGAGAAATAATTGTCATGCAATGTGTATAAAGACATTTAATCACATACCACTAGTAATAAGACAATTGCCGATATTAACCAAATTTAGAAAAGAATTATTTATATGGTTGAAAGAAAAATGTTTTTATACAATGAATGAATTTTTTGAAAGTAATTAATAAAATTGAATTAAATAATAATTTGACATTAATTAATTGATATCTAATGTATTGTAGGTTTAAATTGTATGTAATAAGTTTGTGACACCATAATTTTGCATGCTGGAATAAGCTAAGTGTGTTGGACAACTTCACATCTTGACATCTCATGTGAGCTTTATATACCCGCACTTAAAGCAAATAAATCAGATTTCATTTCATTTCAATAATTAATAATTTCATTTTCACATCTGCTATTCAGAAAAGTCATTGTTGCCTTCAAATGATTAAATTTTCCGTACTCCGTAGCAAATTTATTTCCATCTTGAACCCCTGTGTCACGCTCATGATTCTACTTTAGAAGACTCCAATTTTATTCGAGTCTATTCCAAATTTATAGATTCAGTACTTGCGACAGCTACCGTAGTATAGGCCAGTGTTCCTTTTTCTTTTCTTTGGTAACAAATCACGTGCAAGTATAACCAAAATTAGATTGCCCAGATTTACTGCAGAAAATATTTTTTCATGTACCCTCTAAAATTCCTAGAGCATGTTATATTAAGCTGTTCAGTTTGGCTACTCGTCGTACTAAGTACTAACCTCAAGCTACACTGTCCCTCAACATCAAAATTGTATAGATCTCAACTCGTCAACCATCCCATTAATAAAAGCCACGAAAAGCTCGATTGCTGACAAGACTTAGTTAGTGTCCAATTGTGTTTTGTCTCAATTTGAATATTGACATTGAATATGTCAATATTAGTAGTAGTAAACTAACTGTAATCAGTTTTTATTTTATATTTTCACTGTTACTTGATGCATGATGTGTCCTTCTGTAATTAATTAGGTACTTCGTTTTAATTTGTGCATTGAAGGGCATTATTATGTAACTAGCTTCTGCCCGCGACTCCGTCCGCGTGGAATTCGTTTATATCGCAGCTCCATACAAACTCTTACCCCCCCATTTCACTCCCTTAGGGGATGATTTCGGGGATAAAAACTATCCTATGTCACTCTCCATCCCTTCAACTATCTCCACTTAAAAAATCACGTCAATTCGTCGCTGCGTTTTGCCGTGAAAAAAGGACAAACAAACACACACACACACATACACGTTCCGATTTATAATATTAGTATGGATGTTATGCTTATTGTTGAAGGTCCTAATCTATCTATCTATCTATCTATGTATTCAGCCCGTATCTACCCACTGTTGTATACACGGTGTTCCCGAGAATTTCCGTTAACTTCGGCATATTGCAGAATACATTCACAGAAACCAATTAGCATAATAATTTCGAGAAAAAAAAAAGTTTGTTTCTTTTTTTGTAAAAAATAATTTAATGTAGCATTAACAGTTATTGTCTTATTGTGCAAGGGTTCAAGACCAGAAGGTCCGAGAAGACAAATTAAGTAAAAAAAATCTACCTCCGACGCAGTTTTTGCCTAATATCGAACGAACTCATTTGGGAAACCTTCTTGTAGTGTATAACATATCTGATTAAATTACAACCTAACAACATATCTGATTAAATTAAAATATTCAATATCTCGATAACAGTAAGAGTTAAGATACTACTGTCTTGGAGAAATTAACTTTATTTGATCTAACCTATGCCCCCTTGCAATTAACGGAAATTGCCAAAAAACACCTTGTATAGGCCTCTTCTTTATAACGCCACTCTCCTCGGTCCTGTGCTAATCTCATCCAATGTTTGCCTCCTGTTCGGCAGATATCATCGGTCCATCGAGCTGGTGGTCTGCCCGCTGACTGTTTCGATGACCTTGGCCACCTTTAACTGTGTTATTCGTTTGCCGACGTCCGCTACTTTCGTCCTAATAAATAAATAAAAATGTATGGGCAGGTCCACATGTACACTCACACTGGCGACAAGCCGCTGACGTGTAAATGGTGCGAGGAGCGGTTCGCGTACGCGTCCACGCTGCGCTCGCACCGGCTGCGCTGCCACCCCGACAAGATGGCGCAGCAGATGAACGACCAGTTCGTCTACCGGCATGTCAACATCATACAGCAGGTGAGTCTGTTGTTCCATCTAGTACGTATGATCATCATCATCATATCAGCCGAAGATAATTCAGAAACAGAAGAAATTTCATCATAAAATCATAACTGAAAAACCACGTATTTTAATTTCTTACTTTATAAATAAATAATTCATGTGTACCTTGTTATTGTAATTTATTTAACATACCTGAACCTGAGGTAAATTTATAATAAGATTAGTAGGTAAAATTTAAAAGTTCGTCTGCACCAAAAAAGGTAAAACCGAACCGGCACTTTTAAAATGTGTATGGCTTCTACGAGTGTTTGGTTTATTGCCTGTATTGTTTGCCTTCAAGTGGAATCACGCCAACTAATATTGAACGCACTATACTTTGTTTTGTCTGTAGAATAAATTACGTTCGTTGTATTAAATAGTTTCAAAGCAGCCCTTTGTTTGGACTTGTCTAAAACTTTTGTTTGTTCTGTGAAACCTCCTCGAAAATTGTCTCAAATTTCTAATTGAACTAATTGAACTGGTTATAAAGTTTACAACAGCTTGTTAAAATGTAAGTAACAAGAATTATAATATAAGTTGGATTAATTTTCAGGACTACATCAAAGTGGACGTCGCCGCATTGAACGCGAAAAATGAAGTCGAGGCTATGTAAAACATAAGTTATTTAGTTTCCCGCCAGCTGATTCTATGTAAGATATATAATTTTTACATGTTTTATTATTATAGCCATTTGGTTTAATTGATAAATAAAGAATTTATCTCAATTAGATTGAGTAGTTTTAGTATTTGTTGTCATTGCCTCGTATTGATTTCTATTCATGTATGTAATGGTGCGCCTCTGACTGGGAAAAATGGGTCGCGTATTGTGTTCGTATGTTTTCATTGATCTAAATGCAGCGCTGAAATGAAGCGAGCGCTTGAAAGCAACCTGGCATTTGTGTGCCAACCGCGCCTCCGCTGCACTAGAGTCTTACGTAACTCTTTCTTAGAAAATGTAAACGTTTTTAAATCTACCTATTCGTATGCGGATGAATTTCAATAGGTAGTAATGTAATGTAGCTTTGGTTTTTCTGTGTAGAATATATATTCTAGTCTTAGTAAGCGTGTTCATCCTCATCTATTAACTACTAGGTATCTATATTATATGATTTATAAGTTAAAGTTTCCAGAGTTAGAAAAAATGCCCGATTAAGGTTAACTAAAGTGATACTTCACACACAGTCACATCTAACCTGTCGGTTTTGTTAGTAAATGTATGCAATTGACATTGACTGTCGGTTTTGTTACTATCCGTAACGATCCGTTTAAGGGCCATAAAATAATGAATATGTCCCAGTTTGTAGCTTTGTGTTTTAGTAGCTCTGCAAATTCAGGATGGACATAAAGCTATGTGCAAGCTTTCATTCTTCATAATAGGTACGCGGGCAGAGCCTAGTTATTCATTTCTAAACCCATAACTATTGAAACTGCTGATACACAAGTAGGCATAGTATTCTACATATGATTTTATTAGTATCTGATTCGAACTACCAACTGCCTACCAATCAAAACAATGTCGTTATTATCTCGAGCTCTCAGTCCCTACGAAGTAAATTTATAATAAGTATAATAGGTAGTATATATGCAGCGAGTCCCACGAGCGTGATCCAGTAATTCCCATCGATCGGTAGTACTAGATACAAGTGATAGTTGGGGTGACCTCGGTTCGTGTTCGACGGCTCAAGCCGCCCCGCGATCCGCTTATCTTTTTTTGTCTCGGTAAGTAGAATAGTCACGAAAGCCGAAGGGTGCGCCTGCTATAATAACTACAACTTAGAAAAGTTGAAAACCCCCGACTTTCATTTCAAAGTCCAATATCTCAAAAACGGCTGAACAGATTTTCATGAAACATGGCTAAGAACACTAACATAAATTTATCTATGACACAAAAGAAACCGCATTCAAATCGGTCCATCCGTTTGGGAGCTACGATACCACAGACAGATACACAGGCACGTTAAATTTCCCCTCTTTGCGTCAGGGGTTAAAAAATGTGAGCGCTGGTATGCGTATGAATCAAAAATAACTACAAGAACGAGGTACTCAAAGTTATCTGCGCACTACTTGATTGACGAAAGAGTTAAGCTTGCTTTGCACAGAACAGAACTTTTGAGCGTGTAAATGTTGCCGTACGAGTAGAATAGCGAAATCCGTATTATACGCTGTTCTACGCCGACATATATTTTGAGTAGCTATGACTTAACCACATCGCGATAGCATAACGGCCATTGTGTCCATAAATTAACCTAGGTGACACTACAAATAAATGCGTTTCACTGCACAACGCACTGCCACTGCAGCGTTTCCAGAATTTGCAAATGTAATCTGCATTGCGCTAATGAATAAACGTTAAAACAAAGTTGGATTCCAGTCGTAAGCTTTCACAGCTAACACTTTTGCACTATATTTCATTGTGATACGGCGAAGTATGTATACATGTCTGACGTTGACGGTACAGTCACCAAAGCTGCAACATGGGAAGAAAAAACGGCTGTAGACAATTACCGACCAATTACTATTGTAAACTATTGTTCCTAATATTTCCAAAGTGATTGAATCCATTTTATCAAATTGTCCTAAACTTTGCAAAGTATTGGGGTGTCCCAGAAGTAAAGAGACAATTTTATTTTCAAAATATTGAATATTTAGTGAACAATACAAATAGTAATTTTGGTTGAATATTGTAACAAAACTAATATAATTATAAGGTTTATATTCAACTAGCTTTTTCCCGCGGCTTCGCCCGCGTAGTAAGAGTAATTTTCCAATAATTGTTGAATTGCTACGCCGCCTACTAATCTACTACTACTAACTTCCCCTATGAATAACCCTTCGTCATAACCCATTATGGTAAATTAATTTTTATTTAGGTACTATTATTTCTATGCCCGTGTGGTGTCGGGTTAGAATTTCACCACCCTCTTTCTTCCCGTGTGTGTCGTAAAAGTCGATTAAGAGAGTAGGGTTGAAGTGTGTTATGGGCGATGGGCTAACAACCTAAGCAATATCACATTATTTCGATCTTTTATACCCACATTTATGCTATCAGTGGCGCTGGAACATAAAGTTCATGTGCTCTGCCTACCCCTTTTGGGAATAAAAGCGTGAATGTATGTATGTATGTACGTATTTTTGTTATTAAATTTACAATAATGATTAATGAGAATCTGTCCTCTGGAATAAAAGCTACTTTATGTTCATGATAATGTTGAAATACCAAAATATCTCCACGAATTTCCAGTCAAATTTGTGGCCTGGACATTGCTATAGACTTGTTTCCTAAGATTTTTTTTCCATGCTTTTCGAACCAGTATTAAACATAAATACCTGAAAATTTGTTTTAATTTAACGGCGGCCAAAATGCTTAACTTATAAAAAGTAAGCAGATCTTCGTGCAGCACCTTGAATGTACTTATTACGGATTCAGGCACTTTCCCAATGTCTCCTACCATCCCGTCCCGCCGCGCCGCCCGCACTCGCCTAGGTACCGATTGCTGACGTTCGAGATGGCACCAAATACAAACTTTAAAACCTATAACCCTATATAACGCGGGTCTCGTTCCATACCTCAAAAGCAAAAATAGAACCCTTATTTATAAGATCACGTGTGGTTGTCTGTCAGTCCGTCTGTTACAACCGATTTGCTACGAAAAAAACTGGACCATTTGAATTGCAATTTGGCACAATTGTTTTCATGAATTTTCATGTCCACAACATTACATTTCAAAATCTATGCGATTTTCGTTATTAACGTCCCAAAAAACCGTAATAACAACGCCCATATTGATATTTAGACGCCACGTTGGAATGTCAAATCGTTGTTGTTTAGGAAAACAACAACGATTTGCGACCCGATAAACCATAGAAACAATAGATGCCGATGTTGATTTTCAGATTTTGTCACCACATGTCTCCTTTTAGGGGTTGAATTCTAAAAAACCGGAAACACTTGTCATTTATCGTTAGGAATTATCCTGTGAAGTTTGGAATAAAATTGTTTAACTAATCTTTTTTCTCCATACAAACTTTGCACCCCTACTTAACTCCCTTAGGGATAGCATTTCCAAAAATCCCGTCTTCTCCCTTGCCTACGTCATAAACGGGAAATCTGGTGTAAATTTCAAGTTTCTAGACACAGTAGTATGGAATTCAAATTTTGTACCCCTATTTGACCCCCTTAGGGGTGGAATTTTCTAAAACGCTGAAATTACTTTTTTTCTATCTTAATAATTATTATCCTTACAAAGTTTCAAGTCTCTAGTATAAAAAATAATGTTTCTCCCATACAAATTTTGCACCCCTATTTAACACCCTTAGGGATAGAATTTCCAAAAATCCCGTCTTATCCCTTGCCTACGTCAAAAAAAAAAAATTTCAAAATTTAAGCTGTTTATTTCAAGTTTTATACATTGTTTTATCTGTTAGTAACTTAGCCAATCTCTAATTTTAAAGATTATAGGTGCTAGGTTATTAATGTATTTATATCTAATTAAGTATTTACTTTTACAACTTATTTATATTATTTATCGTTACATAAAAATTTCTTCAGTACAGGTTTAGTTTTATGGGGTTTATCCACTATTATATCTACTATTTCTCTGGGCAAACCATTCAGTGTATGAGGTAAATGACTGGTCCATACTCTCTGTCCATACAGGTTGGTGCTTTTTGGTACAATTAAATTATTTCTATTTTCTAGTGCACGGAGTTTCGTTGATCTTTCATATCTGATTAATTTACCCAGATTATGACTATATTCTAATATCACAGCCATTTTGGCTTTATCAAATATGCTTAATACTTTACAGTGTTGGAACAGTTTATCATAATTATTTTTATATTGGTACTTAATTTTTAGCGGCACGATGACTTTTAACATTCTTATCTGTATATTATATATGCGCTGTAGATAGGTTTTGTAGGTTCTCCCGTAGCTAGACAGCCCATAGTTTATCATGGAGTCTGCCATAGCCATGTATAATAGTCGAAGTGTGTTATATGGCATTTTATGTTTGAGTATGCTTAAGTTACTTAGTATTGCTCTTAGTCTCTTACATACACTGTCTATGTGGGGGCCCCAGTTAAATCTGTTATCAATTACTAGTCCGAGATATGTGTGCTGTTCTACTACATCTAGATGCTTACAGTTGCAATTGCAGCGCGATCCCGAGTCGTGCATGCAGGTGTGTTCATGTGCTATTATACTAGGTACTACGTTGGTCTTGATGTGGGGTGAGTGTATGTGTACGACCTTGGTTTTTTGGTAGTTGATGGATAGCCCTGCATCGTGTGACCACCTGCATAACGAGTCGAACTCGCGCCGCATCTTGCGTTCAGCCACATTTATGTCAGAATCAGCTGTTATTATGCATGTGTCGTCGGCAAACTGGTATACAGATGCCTCCCTAAAGATATTGCACATGTCGTTGACGTAAATAAGGTATTCAGTAGGGCCAATTATGGAGCCCTGTGCTGTGCCATACAGAGACTGGTGCAGCTCGCTTTGCTCTCCTGCGATGCTGACTGTGTTGTACCTATTCATGTGATAATTTTTAATCAAGTTCAGGGCAGGCCCCTGTATACCAGTTTGCTGTAGTTTGTTATACAATTTTTCATGATTTAAGGTATCGAAGGCCTTGCTGAAATCAATCATGAGTGTCAGTACATGCTTCCTTTCATTTAGGTGCATGTTTATTTCGTCTGTGAATTTCGCTAAGAGCTGCGTGGTACTTTTACCTTTTTGGAATCCGTACTGTTTCTCATGTATTATCCCATTGCTTGACAAGAAAGTGTTGATTGTTTTACCCAGATATTTCTCAATTATTTTATCAATGACTGGTAATATTGTAATTGGCCTATTATTGTTTGTGTCAGTGAAGCTACCTTTTTTATGTATTGGCCTGATCAGTCCAATTTTTATTTTATCTGGGTAGATGGAATTGACTATACATTGATTAATAAGGTGGGTTAGCACAGGTGATATGTCTTTGTTTATATATTTAACGTCTCTCGCTCTTATTTTGTCATATCCTGCACTTTTTTTTTCATTTAAATTTCTTATTATTTTGCTCACCGAGCCCTCCTGTATTTTGTTAATTTTAAGAGTTAGCTGTGGTGTGTTTTGATAGGTACTCTCGTCAAGCAAAGGTACACTACACGAGTTTAATACATTTAATACATTGTCGTTGAAGTTGATTTCAGCAGGACGTCATCAACTGCTTTTACTATTCTACCTGTTAGGTTGTTGACAATTTGCCATAGTTTTTTTGAGTTTTTAAAGTTTTTACATATTTCTCGCTTAAAAGGAAGTCGTAAAAGGAAGGTCTGGTGTAAATTTCAAGTTTGTAGTCCCAGTAGTTTTGAATACAAACTTTGCACCCCTATTTAACCCCTTTAGGCGTGGAATTTTGTAAAACGCTGAAAGAGCTTTTTTTGTATCTTAATAAGTTATCTTCCTACAAAGTTTCAAGTCTCTAGTTCAAAAAATAATGCTTCCTCCATACTAACTTTGGACCCCCGTTTTACCCCCTTAGGGGGTGAGTTTTGATAAATCCTTTCTTAGTGCTCCCCTACACCTTATAAGGAACCTACGTGCCAAATTTGGAATCTCTAGACCCAGTGGTTTGGGCTGTGCGTTGATATGTGAGTCAGTCAGACAGAGATCCGCTAAGAAAGGATTTTGATAAATTCCACCCCTAAAGGGATAAAATAGGGGATGAAAGTTTGTATGAAACTTACGAAAATTCTGGATTGATCGAACTGAAATTGAAGATTGGAGCTACTATGATCAAATGAATTTACGTAAGTTTCATACAAACTTTCATCCCCTATTTAATCCCGTTAGGAGTGGAATTTATCAAAATCCTTTCTTAGCGGATGCCTACATCATAGTGGCTATCAGCGTGCCAAATTTCAGCCCGATCGGTCCAGTACTTTGGGCTGTGCGTTGATAGATCAGTCAGTCAATCAGTCAGTCACCATTGCGTTTTATATGTATAGATTTGCGCCCCAACACCTTTGGAAGCCATTTTTCTTAGATTGTTAGCGGCCCGCCGCATAACGGCTGTTCCAGATTTTGTAGCCACTTCTTTAAACAGCCTGGCCCATCTTTGCTTAAAACCTTTTAAGGATTTGTTTTTTCTGATCGTTTCTTACATTCTCTTTTACATAGGAACCAAAACATCTAGACACCGCGAACTTGAGGTACATTGGGAGCATTTTTCCTTACGTACAAAGTCGGGATCTGCCGGGACATAAATGTCATCGTCCGTAACGAGTACGTTTCTCAGCTGACTGTTATAAACTCTTCGGCGCCCTCTTTTGGCACGTTCCTCTTGGTCCTTTATGTATTTAGGAGCTGAATGTTTCACATATGCTTTCAAAGCTAGATCGTTTCTCTTCATTCTGGCGACATTCGACTTTGATATTTGTAATTTATCCGCTCCCACTCGGACGGAAATTGTAGCAGTCTTATTAAAAATCGATTTTACTCGATTTACATTTCGATGTACCATCACTGACCTATCTCTTCCCGGAATCTTCTTAAAACGAATCTCTCCCGTTTCTTCATAACGTCCTATTGTACTATATATACTAGTTGATCTAGCTCCTTCTTGAAGAAAGTGATTTACTGTATCCTTTTTATTATGTGGCTCGTATAATAGAATAACTCTATTAGCAAAAACTTCAAATTAATGACGCTTCACTTTGAAAAAATGTATGCAATAACGATATTCCCGCTTTAAATGAAGGACAACGAAACCATAGACGCCATGACACCAAAACTTTTTTTTCTTTTTAATAAAATTTTCAGCTAGTAAAAGTTTGAAAATTGTCTCTTTACTTCTGGGACACCCTTTATGTCAAAAATCTTGCGTTCAGTCTCGTTTGCGCTGTATAAAGCGCAAAAAACCGCTTTAGAAAAAAATGCAAAAAGCTAACCAAAAAATGTGTGCTTTTTAGATACTCTATCAATTTTAGGGTTAATGAACCATCTCGAGACATATGAATATGACCTACTGACAGACACACAATTTGCTTATCGAAAAAATAGCATAGCAGGTCCACTACAATAGCAGCAGATACAATACTGTAGATTTACGATTGCATGACAACAGCTTTGGATGCAATATAAAATGCAGCAGGGTTATTCTGTGACCTGTCTAAAGCGTGTGATGTGATTAGTCATGAATTATTGTTAGAAAAGATAGGACACTATGGAATCAAAATATTAAATTATTCAAACGGGCAAATTTCCCTGGCAGAATCACCCGTTAAACGGGGCGACTACAGTCCCTGCCGCGTCGACTCGCGCTGCTCGACCAAGCACGTCTATCATGAGATATGGCCGCGACATACTCGATTTTTCTCGCACTATACCTCTTGTTCTAAGTGTTTGTTCTAAAAAGAGAGAGAATGATAGTACGAGATAAATCGAGAGAGCTCGCGCGTTATCTCATGGTAGCCGTGCAGAATCCTCGAGTAGTAGGAGGTCCGTCGTTTTATGAACGACTAACCGTCAGTCTCATAAATGGAATCACGGATGATACATTTGGGCACCGGCTGAAGGAACTTTTATTATACAAACCATTATATTTCTTGAAGGAATAGAACGACCACAATTTTTTAAATTGATTTATTATAATGATTATCATTAAGTTATTATTTGTGTTGTCTTTGTTTCTAGACTATTTGGACATTACCGTTACATTTTCATTTTGAAATTGTACCTGTTGATAATTAACTTACATCATATAATCACGCCTATTTTCCGGAGGGGTAGGCAGAGATCACGGATTGCCACTTGCTACGATCTTGACAAACCTTTCTTGCTTCATTCACTTTAATTACATTTTGCATACATGATCGTCGGTTTAGGGTACTCTTGACATGACCTTTCTTCAAGATTTTTCCGATTTAGCCGGAAAAAGTTCGACGCGGTCTTCCCCTTCCAACTGTAACATCAACTTTTCCCTCATACACTCTCTTTGTTAATCTTCTTTCATCCATCCTCTCTACATGCGCATGCCTTCAGTCACTCTACATCTCTCTTATCACACTATTTCTTATTCTATCCCTCAGACGCACCCCAGACATACTTCGCATCGCTCTCATTTCCACTGCATTCATTGACTCTGTTTCTTCCACACTCAACTTTCACTATCCTACATATATAAGTGTGGGGACTAATGCTTTGATCACACGTACCTACCGAGAAAAACGTACGAGACAGTGCTACTCAGCGGAAAAGCGTCGAGACAGTAGCTCGGCTCCCTTTCTATATACTAGGCCGAGTACTTACTGTCTCGCCCGTTTGCTCGATACATGTGATCAAGGCATAACACTCCTTTAAGCACAGCCAGACGTGCTTTTTGAGATATTTTGTGGCTTCAGTGCCCCGTTTACACTATTCCCAGCATTCAATCTCCTTTCAATATCTCTGATGCTTTCCACACCTAGTGAATAACGTCCCCAGATACACGAACTCTTTCACTTTGTTCCAACCTTTCGCCACGAATCATAATTTCGCATCAGTAATAACTTCACCTCTTTCAAATACCCTTACTTTTGTTTTACTTGCGTTCACTTTCATACCTTTCCTATCAAAAGATTCTCATACATTGTGGTTACCATCCTCCGTAACTCCACAGTCGACGACGCAAGTAATACCAGAGGCTCTATAGTCTGTACTTTTAGGTATTTAAAAGAATGTACACAAACAAAACCACGTGACTTGGTCATTCAGCCAATAAGATTGCTGTGAATAGCAACCTTTTGTATCTATGGTATTATCTTAATATTCTTATTGGTTGAATGACCAAGTCACGTGGTTTTGTTTGTTTACATTCTTTTAAATACCTAAAAGTACAGACTATAGTATAAGTTTTACCAAAACAAAACGTACGGTCGTAACGCGGTGTTTCGCGTTTAGCTGTCAAATCCCATACAAATTGAGGGTAAAACGCAAACGCGATCGTAAAGTTTTGTTTGGGTAAAACTTATACTAGAGCCTCTGGTCGTCGGCATATAGAAGACACTTGACGAAAACCCACCCATCCGATAATTATTAAAATAATTACTTAGTTATTTATTATGACAGTTGACATTCCTTAGGACATCCTAATTATGTATACCTACAACTTTATTGGCATATTTTCTTTAAATTTTAAATCAAAGGAAAAATTAAAAAAAAATAACGCTCCGAGCCGGTTAGCAGCGTTACTGTTTAAGGGGCTCCCCGTTCTGAATGACCTTGAGCCTCCGGCTACCCTGCCCCCCGCACAAGCTATCATAATTACGATAACCAACGATGACAGCGCCACGGACGGTCTGACATGCATATCACCGAGATACCACGTAACGTGATGTATGGACTAGTTTCTCACTAGATGGCGCGTTTATTTATTTAATTTCACGTACACTTTACGCATAGACTTATAAAAATTAATGAACAAAAAGTTGAAACCGGATTTTAAAAAGATATTTATATGAAGACATAATTTAGGTTGCCCCTTGAGTAAGTCATGAAAAAAAGACCCTCTTTATGGGAATCGAACCTGGGCCTGTTGCACGTAACGCGTGGATTGAAAATAATATGGTCTACTAGTGACTACTACTGCCAGTCGGAAAGCATAGTATCATGTCAGTTGGGGCAAATGCGACCCTCGTAGATATAGGTTTTTTTTTTGCCATAAAGCGGAAACTATGTAATAATGTTAGTAGTTAAGTAACAGAATAAGTTAATTGTAAATAAATCATGGAACTTATATTTCTTGTAATCAGAAACTAATGAAGTTAATGAACGCCCTAACGTATGGTATTTTTGGGATGTCCTGTATAAGGTTTAGCATAAAAACAAGCTTGGGTGCGTAATATAATACTACACTTTAATTCACTGTATAAATAGAGCGTTTCTTTTCTGAAGCACTTATCTATGTGAACCGACCTAAACTATAGATATAAGATTACAAGGGTTTTCCTCTTTGTTACCACCAACCAAGCAAGTTGTAACATCCTTCCATAATTTTTCTTTCATCTGATACCATCCGGGAAACTACTTTTTTCCCCATTTGTTACCACGTGGGGGGTAACAAAAGTGGGGAAAAGTCCCTGCTGTGACCAGTGGTAAGAACTCGGTGGTAACAAGTAGGAATAACCGAGATTTATTACAGTCCAATCCCGCTTAATCTATAAATCATCAATAAATCTTCCCTACCGTCTTTTCTCTATTACTATAAACAAAAGTCGCCACCGACGTCTGTCTGTCTGTGAGCGATAAACGTAAGAACTACTAAAGCGATTTAGTTTCAGTTTAATGCTTGATGTATAGTGCCATATTAGGCGGGTCGCTAGTTAACTAGACCCTGTTGATTATCGGTCTGGCTGCTTGTTGAGCGTTCTTTTTTCTTCCTTCCTTTTTATAGCTTCTTGGATCGGTGGCGGATCTCTAATAAGCTCTTTAAGCTCGGGTCATGTAGAATGTGGTTAATTTTGCTTTCATCTTGTTTTGCAGAAAAACGTCATCTTTCAATATGAACTCTACCGTTAGAGGTTCGTGTTCATTGAACCACGCAGCAAATATAAATTTTGTCTCTAATTGCGCTTGACCGCAACCAATTGCTACCGTGCCAGCTACAGCACAGCAATGAAGGTTTACAACGTTTTCATCACAGCAATCACTATTGACATAAAACTTGCAATTGCACATTTTGCACCGAAAGGTAAGAGTTGACAGTAAACCATTTTGCTTTTCACCATGTAGTTCAAGCTCTTTAGAAGTACAGCCCATAGGTCCATGGCTTGTGATTTCCAATAAATACTTCACTTTTTTTTAAGTAATTGATGTCCACGATCTTTCTTCCATTAATTGTTTTTTTTTCGGGCTAGTAATTGGTTCTGCTGAAATTTCCAACTGAAAAACACAAACAAATCATGAATTAAGTAATTATTTTTCTCAAATTATTGCTGAAATTCACTAAATAATCTTCTTGAAATCAAAATTTTGCCAACATTCGCATACATCTCTTGTGCATCCTTATATGTCAAACGAAAGCATCGGCAACATCCTCGATTTCATTTAGCCCGACCGACTGCACTTGTCTCAAACAGTTTTTTTATTTAGTCTTTTTTTAAATTGTTTATGGTTTAAGTTCATTTTTTAAATCTCAATCTAACAGCACTTCTCAACAGGAGAGCACCGTTGAACGTCCGCGCAGTCAGTCACCTTTTACTTAAAATACACTTAAACTAACAAACCCCAATATCCTCCGCGTCATCGTTATTATAAGACATGTCGTGGTGATCCTTTAATGGGCGACTTTCTTCCTCGAAAATGCTAAAAAGTTCAAAAGATCAGTAATGACGTAACTTATCTCGTTCTTTATCTAATGCGAGACAGGCGTGATCATTATGTATGTATGTATATTTACTATCGACATGACACTTTAGTTACGAACGGAGCTTATGAAATTCGACTCACCAAATCACAGAATCCTCAGTTCACAGTACTAGTACTGTGAACTGCGTAATTTCGGTTATATCTAGATATAACCGAAATTACGCGCCTCGAAATACAAAAACTTACGCTTGTCTGAATTTAACCTTAGTGAAAACCGCGGGCGGCGACTTTCGTTTATAAAAATAGATACAGATGGGTAGGTACCTAAAATTAATACAGTTACCGATTGCCCGTTGCAGTGACCGTTGATTATCCTTCACCAAATGCTCAAGTGGGCCATTTTACGGAAAGTTGTAAACTATAGTTTTTTTTAAGTGTTGATATACATAATCGGGTTTTTTCTACTCAGAAACGAGAGCACATTCGAACCTAATAGTAGAAGAAAACTGTCCAAAATTTTACACATAATTTTCGGTTTTCCGTTCCGTTACCACCGTACAAGCTTAGTATGGAAACGGTAACGGAATGGAATAAAATATCTCGGGACACTTTTTTTCTCTTACAACATTCAAAAGTGCCCTATTCTGAGTAGAAAAAACCCGATTATGTAAATCATTTTTTTAACGTCCTTTTTGTACAATGGCCCATGTATAGGTATTTTGGTAATTGACATACGGACGGAAGGACGAGTGAGATGTCCCGCGTAGGCATAGGTTTTTAGATCTTACCCAGCATTACGAATATTACGATTGCCAGTGTCGGCGTGGTAGGCGTCGGGAGCTACGTTGGTATTTTCTTTTTCGACGACATCGAAATATCTTCGTTGCGTTCTTCATAACTATAAAACGTTGAATAGACGTGATTGTTTGATACTGTGTCAAATTACACATTTTGCAAATTAATTTATTTATTATTAATATTACATTAAATAATGGTAAATAGTTACCTACTTACTAAAGGATAATAATCCTTCCGTCTGCGGCTTTAGATGAATAAATCGTTTGTGCCGAGACTTCGCTGTTCATATTCAAAGCCTGCAGGGCATCTCGTTTTTTTCTCCTCCTAGAAAGATTTCAGAAACATTGATGTATTCGAAAAACATGAAAAAAAAACGATTGCTGTTTGCAAAATAGTAAAAATAAAACACAAAAAGAAAATCATCGGTGCGGTTCGAACACTAGACCACTCGTGAACATGAAGCAACATTCGCCCAACATTGATACACAGCGCCATTTCGTATGTGACAAGTAAGAGTGAAATATCGTATTACATTCTGGTTAGGTCAATTTCAAAACAGAGCAAAACGTGGAAAGAAACTTACCTTTCATGAAGTGTCAACATCCCAAATAAACATCAAGTTGACATTGTTGACAATCAACAATAAAGCCAGCTGAGCGCAGCGAAAATTTGGCACACGTCCTACGTGTGTCAGAGTCGAAACGACACTGACGAGCCCCCGCCCGTCGCCCGCGTAGGCACCCGCTACATTCTTACGTTGCGGTTTTTAGGTTTTGTCCATTTTTATGAATTAAAAACACAAAAAAATATAAAACGCACATCAAAATTATACCTAAGTTCAGTGTGTATGAGTAGGTATGAGTTTCAGGTGTATAAACGTTTTAATGAGAATGAGGTGTCGGGTTAAGTATTTTTACAGACCTTTCTTTAAGAGTCTATAACTAATCATGTATAAACATTTTTCAAGCTATTCAATATCAAAAATGTTAAACAGGAATCAAACTTTCCCATATCTACACCTGGAAAGCTAGCTTCTATAAACCGAGGACGAGTGTGGAAATGAAAACTACTAAATTTCGTTGATTTTTGACGGGAGCCCCTTAAAAACAAAAATTGTATTTTCTTTTCTTATTGACTTTAACGTGTGTTTCTTATTGTTTTTAAATTATCAATTGATAAAGCTACTTATTGACGATCTTTTAGTGAATCCATGTTGTTTTCTACACATACATACATACATACATTCACGCCTTTATTCCCAAAAGGGGTAGGCAGAGCACATGAAACGTATGTTCCAGCGCCACTTTTAGCATAAATGTGGGTATAAAATATCGACAAAATGTGGTATTGCAGTGATAGGTTGCTAGCCCATCGCCCACAACACACTTCAACCCTGGTCCCTTAGTCGACTTTTACGACACCCACGGGAAGAAAGGGGGTGGTGAAATTCTAACCCGACACCACACGGGTTGTTTTCTAGAGGAATTAAATGAACCTATCTGTCTATCTATGCACTGCTTTCTGCTGCTGACTGCAGACGCAAAACAACACGTCAGTCCAGTCAACCGTCCTTTAAGAAAATTAAATGAATAACTTTTGAACAAAGCAGTTACTTGAAGGCATTGTAGAGCTCCCTTTATGCTAGCTAATAAATGTGATAAACATTTTACATTCGTCATAAAACTTTAAATGTTTCATTATTACCAAGATCCACTACGAGCGCTTTTAAACCGCGCGACAATTGGGCGGGTTGAGTGAAATTTATGTAAGTTTCAATTTGACAAAGTTGCTCAGGCGGGAACGATTGCAAATGAATGATGCAGAGACAATGTGGCATGGAAACCGACTGTGGCTACCTATAGCTAAACCATGAAACGAGGAAAGTGAAGCGTGCCGGCATTGACGGCGCGGATTCATGCGGCGATAAGGCTTTTATGGTAGTTTGAAAGGCCGTAAGAGTTTGTTGATTGCGGTAGTCGTAGGACTTTTTATCGGATGGTTGTATTGTGTGGCGTCAGTGGCTGGCGCGCCGCCAGGGCTCGCTGTCCCGCAGCCCGTGCGGCGCTCCGCGCGACCTCATAAGCGGTAACAGACATTATGAAACGACGTAAAACTGATATGACATATTTATATACGAGCGTAATTGAATTGAATTCGTTCAGCGTAATATATGCGACATAATAAAAGCTACAGGTAATATATTGTATCCATTCCACCACTAAGTAAAGTAACTCGTAGATTTACTTTGCTGTCCTTAGTGCAATTTATACTCATTATCGATTACCTACCTATACCTAAATAAGACAAACATTGCATGAACCCTTCTAAGAAATTATCTCTACCAACTCTCTGCAAAATCCCTAGCCAATGTTCGGATAGTTAAAACGACATCCATTATGTATATTATTTCATTTAATGTTCATTTATGATTTAATTAAATGAGCTATTAGGCACTCCTATTAGCTAATTTCATTCAATCATAAACCGCGTAGATATGGATTATTTATACTTAGTTACATCACCAGTGAGCGAAAGGTTATTAATGGGCAAAATATATTGCGCCTAGAGTAATAGGTAGATATAACATTATTAATTGCGTCTCACGCTACAGTGATATTACTGAGTAATATGAAACGGTATAAGTAATCCCAGTTAGCTAAGCTCCCAAAGGTGCGCTGATGATTATTAATGGAATAAGATCGCAGTGGCGTTTGCTCTAAACGTTGCAAAGCTTTCAGACGGTATCTTCTTAATGTAACAAGTTACGTTCACCTACTCGTGGATTCCTATACAGAGTAACAGGGCCCCACAACGGTAAACATTACAAATTAAATTGAAAAGCGAAGAACGTCATTGATCAAGCTTATTCTCTGATCAGGTTATACTATACTTACACGTTTCACTGTTGGGGGTCGATCAGATACTTACGTTTTGCATGTCTATTGATGGCAATGTGTTTCGCGTGCCCACTCTCACCGGCGCTGAGCTAACACGTCACATCGAGAGCGCTAAGCACATTGATCAAATTGAAATTGTAGTTGCCTATCATCGATAATAGTGATGTGTGCTACACTAATTTGACACAAAGGACAGGCTAGATCGGCTCCTAAACAACTCCATACGTTTAATATTCGGTCTCCGTTACGTTCACGTATCTGTTTATCGGAGAAAACATTCATTGGCTTCACATTCGGGAGCGCAGAATTCTTAAAATTCTAACTGCCCTTTATTCTATCGTATATGACCCAGCTGTCCCCCATTTATAACTGCGAGACCAGGCTGTGAACTCCGCACCTCCCGTAAACTTGTCCCCACTGTCCGTCATCACCGCTCCCATTCCATGTCCAGTTCGTTCACTGTGCAGGCTATTCGTCTATGGAATGCATCCTTGTCCTTGTCCCTTTTAGCATACGCCAAGCTCAGAGTAAATTTTCATTCAAGCGCAAGTTGCGCAAGCATCTAAAAATTCTGGAGATTAGACTCTTCGCAGTTTTTAGTAGTATATGATATTTATGTAATATTAAATTATAATAAGGATATATATTATATTACATTCATTGGAATGATCAGTATAACAATACCAGTAATTTTTCCTCTTACTTTATTTCTGTGTGCGCCAGTTATGCTTATTTTCTGTTTGGCCTACAGGTTGATTGGTGGAGAATGCCTTATGGCATTAAGTTCGCCTTTTGTAATTGTAACTTGTTACTGTGCAGTAAAGTTTAAATAAATAAATTGACGACCGGTTTAGTTTTGGTTAGAAAAAAACCGACGCGAAACGAGTGGTTATCAACATAGCACAGCGAAAATTCTACGGTACCTACTGACCCAATGCGGAGAGATTATAGATAAGTACGTGTTTTGTTTTCACGAAAAAGGACCTTTTAGTACAGTGGCCGTTTACGTAATTTTATTTACAATTCTCTATTACTATATTACAAGATTTACAAGTGCGACGATACGTAAATTTTGCGGTTGGTTGTGTTAATAAGGACACCCTGTATAACTATAGGTGCCGTACTACTTTAGCTCAGCATCATTCCAGTGAGGCATATATTTAATCCCGCAAGGATTGGATTAACTTGCAATCTTAACCTCCGGCCGTAGGCGAAGTGCAGAGATTAGATTAGAATAAGGTAATTAGCGACAGTAAATTCGTACACGAGTGGTTTATTGAGACAGCGTAGCTTAAGTTTGATCATGGTTAAGTTCTACGTGCTTGCAAGGTATTACTAATTAACTAATTATTAACACAGGCGTAGGGCATAGGTAAAAGGTAATGTATAATTGTAGGTACCTATATCTCAGTCTCGTGTAAATAAACAATCGTAAAAATTGTTCGTGCTATTGAGTCATGTTTATAGTAAGGACGGGTTTGCGGGCGAATTCGTCAACACGCGATTCTTTTCTTATATAGTGCCAATTGCGAATTCTCCTCACGGCACAATGTGAGCAAGCCCTTAGTTTCGTAGTACCTATCTATATAGGTATTATAACTTAAAATTTTACATAAGTAGTCTGTACTATACCTAGGTTCGATATTTATCAATATCCGTAGAAAATATATAATTGATGGGAGGTTAGGTAAATACATTTTTCACCATGTTTGCACTCAGAAACTTCGTTCTGAGGGATTACCTATACCAGTATAAACTAGTGGCTCTGTGATATGTAGAAATCGCGAGCCTGTCTTTAATCATTTGTTTTTATCTATTTGATAAAGTGAACCTGTTCACAAAATTTCACGAGAGTCGGAGATTTGCTGTCACGTTTATGTGTACTAATTTCTTTTGGCATAACAAACATTTAGTATAATGATTAAAACTGATAACAACATTTGAAATTATGTTAAGAGAAGGTGGTGTACTAAGTTTTACTAAGTGATTGCTATCACTTCCTAGAAAAAGTAAGAACCTATATATAAATAGAAAAAATCATCTCTCCTCCTGTTCTAAATACGGTAGGTAGATAATGTTCATAAGGCACCTACGCGACGAAATGTGGCGGCTCATTATTCTACTTGCGTGCGAGCTGGTGTTCATATCTAAATTTATTGTGCCAACTTACTTATGCTTAATATAAATAGCTCTACGCGTGATATTGATGGGAGTCGTCCCACGGTGAGTGTTCAGCGGCAATGTACATTTTATTTTAGGTAGATACATTTCGTATTTAAGTAGCCTTTTGGTGTGGGACGACGTGACCGCACGAAACAGACTGAAACGTGACTGGGATCGGAAGCGATGGACAAAAACAGACCTCCCGATACTGTCGAACTCATAAGTAGCTTAATACATTGTCGCCTTCACCCGTTTCACAAGTTTCTATGGCAGTTTAGAGATGACGTCGGCTGTACCCCAATAACTCTTTCAGCGCGTAGCATTGCTACGCTGTAGCAAGCCGTAGCGCGTAGCCTCCTATTCATATGTAGCGGAAGTTTTGGCTGTGTTGATTAATTTAATTGTGTTTTTTGTTGTTTAACCTTTTCACCGCCAGCTGACGAAGTGACTCGCCGTGCCACGGACGCCACCGACGGCAAATGACGACTGTCCAAAAACCAATAAAAAACCACTTCTAGAACTCTTTTTTATGTTTGGTATTATCATCTTTATTTTAGAGACTTCAACAGTCACCACACAAACTGGCGTTATCAAAGTGTTGACGAAAATGGTGAAGCGCTTGCACTCTGGGCGGACCTATGTGACCTTCACCTGCTGTATGACGCCAAAGACAGGGGTACTTTTCACTCTGCAAGATGGAAGCGAGACTACAATCCTGATTTGATCTTTGTTTCGAAAGACCATCTTGACCAGCCGCTACCTTACCACCCGCGTAGTTCCAGGAAACTTCCCAAATAGTCAGCACAGAGCCATTATCACAGAAATAGGCCTCAAGATTCCATTGACAAACTCCATACCTGTGCCTCGGTGGAATTTTAACCGTGCGAATTGGGATGGCTTCAAAGTGTACCTGGACACAGAACTCATAGCTGCTAATTTGGAACCTGTCACCTCAAATTATTGTAAATTTCTAGAACTAGTCATTAAAGCAGCCAAAGTGAATATCCCAAAGGGGCTATAGAGAAGGCTGGAACTCGGATAGCGAAAGAATATACCAAGAATACCAGAAAACGGAGGATCACAGTGCTGGTGCAGCATTACTTCAGTCGTTGGACCAACACAGGCGGCGGGGGGATGGTGGCGGGAGCCCACCATCTTCTAACCTATCCGCCATCCGAGTCTAAGTCCCAGAACCGTTTAAATGACTAATGATTTAGGAGCCAATATCTGCGAGTTAGTTTCGTCAATTCACTGACGCGTTTCAGGGATTTATCAAATCACTAAACAAATCTAGTGAAATGAAAAAACGAGTTGCCTTTTTTGTCCGGTTTCGTCATTTCACTAAACAGATTCAGAGATTTGATCAAATGACTGATTTGTATTAGGTCAATGATAAAATGGATTCGCCATTTTAACATCCTGCGTGATTTAATCATATCCCTTAGGGATTTGTTCAAATCTCTGTTTTGGCCATTTCACTGCGACACATATATATATAGATAATGCATACTGTAGCAAAGATAAAACGGTCTGGCATGGTATTCTAAAATTATTCAATACTCTCACAATTTACGACGATTGCTCGTGTAATGCGGGCAGGCGGCGGGGGTTGATATATAGCGCGAGGGAAAATATTTCACAAAATATGCCACAGAAATATTACCTTAGCATTTTCGGGGTCTTTCGTAATGTACGTAAAATTTAGGAAAGGAGTTCACTAACTTACTATTCAGAGCAATGACGCGTAGTTGCATTTTGCTCAGTTTGGGTTGCACAGGGCGGTCCCAGAACGCTTCGGGAACTCAAATAGCCATCCGGTTGCCTCTCGGACACTGAAACTACGTGTCATTGCTAAAACTTTCCATACTTCCATACTAATATTATGAATGGGAAACTGTATACTGTGTGTGTTTGTATGTCCGTCTTTCACGGCAAAACGGATCGACGAATTGACGTGATTTTTTAAGTGGAGATAGGTGAAGGGATGGAGATTGACATAGGATAGTTTTATCCCCGAAATTATCCCTTAAGAGGGTGAAATGGGAGGGTAAAAGTTTGTATGATGCGATATAAACGGACGGAGTCGCGGGCAGAAGCTATAAGTCCTCTATAAAATTACAATTTAAATGAATTGCCGATCTTTATTTTTAAACATACCTGGGTGAAGATTACCTATTAGTGGAACTAATAGTACATTGTAGGGTAGCTACCGTTGTGGTTAATACATGTCATAGGAGGTCTATATAGTAGGTATGTGTACCTAAATATATGTGTGGCATATGGTATTGTATTGCAAGGAAGGAGGATCATTTAATATTTAACCCGCGCTAAGGGTTAATCTGTGACACCCACGGCACATTTTAATTTTATATTAACACTTAAATGCTTGTTTTTTTAGTAAAAAAAAAATATACCTAAAAGCGTAACAAATAAGAGAACCATTATTTAAATGATTTTTAGATTTTGCTCTAATTAGACAAGATCCAACATGAGAAAAATATACAAATAGGTACTTATTGTAAACTTTATTAACTTTAGTAGCTAAAACTACAATTTTATTGACATTTGTTTTTTTTAAAAAAGAATAACTTTCTTAGTAAAAAACATCCAACAACACTCGAAAAAACCTTTACTTATTAAAATTTCTCTCGTGTATATTAATTTCTTCTTCCTTTTTTTAAGACTGATTCCCAACATGTACATACGAAAATAGATAAACTTTCTTAGCAGGAAGATATCCTACTTTTTAACATATGTTGACTATATATGTACTTGTTTGTACAAGGGTTAAAAACTCGAGTCGTGGAAAAAATCGCAAGAATCGTTTCTCTATGCAGTCTACCGATTTCTGTATTCTTTGAAATCGTTAGAATACAGAAATGTGTCATAAGTTTTACCTCTATTGGTCCGTTTTCTATGGAGAGATTATGCTTCTACAATTTTGGGTACAGCAATGTCATACTGATTCCCAATAGTAAACGGACTATAATATAAGTATTTGCTCCTTGCAATTGATATAACATTCACTTTTTGCATTCTAATTTGATATTCATATTGAAATCATTCCAAATTGATACATTCACTGCAAAGAAACGCTACGCGCTATACGCTCGTCGCAGATCCCGTGATTTTCCTCGTATGTAGCGGAAAGCGACTACGGCGTATAGGGGCCCGCTAGGCGGGTTCCTGGCAGTGACAGTGTTAAGAAGCGTGCGAACGGCATCAACCTATGCCAATCAATTGTCTTGCATCTAATCTTTATAAGTCGTAGAGCTTCAAAATAAGTCCCACGTAATCCAAATTCATACAATTCCCTTAAAAAAATATTTGTAAAAGTCGCTAGTTTACATACTACATATGTGTAGGCGACCGCGATAACCTGTATTTTTTAGAAGCCTGTGTTCTCTTCCCTTTTTCCCCACGACGAAAATGAAATAACCCAGCAACAATGGCGCACGCACAAAGTACAAAGTAAGGTTTCCATATACAGGCAACAAATGTTCAAAATAACTACAACTTAGAAAAGTTGAAAAACCCTCAACATTTTCATTTTAAAGTCTAATATCTCAAAAACGGCCGAACAGATTTCCACAAAACTCCTAACCTACACCTGTTAGTTCAATTGTTTTATTAGACGCACCGCACATCGCCTAACCAATGTAATATTCATAATTACGATTTCGTAGTAATGGAGATTCGTACGGTATTGGTTATTTCTGAGAGGCTGTTATGAGTAGCGTTAGCGGCGAAAAAATATTTTCAATCTGCCCACACGATATTGGATTGTGTTAGGGCGCGGTATCCGAGGAATGTAACGCAATAAATACCGGTGGCCCGGTGGGCACGGGTCAGGCAGCCCCGACGTTTACAGGCGTCCCGGGCCCGGTGCCTGGACTGAAGCCCCTCGAGACAGGCGCTCGTTTGTCAGTCGCATCACCCTGAACACTGCCTGACCCTACTAAAGATTACTGAGCTCGGCCTTTACAGAGACTAAACTTCATTACACACAAGACACCGACTATTAAACAAAAAAGTTAAAAATAGACCCACGTCTAATCTTGACACGCCGAGGAAATCATTGGTATTTCAAGCTGGGAGTAGAATTAAGTAAAGATACAGGCGTGAAGAGGGTGCAGGCGCGGGTGGCGGGCGGAGGGGGCGCAGCGCGGGGCGAGGCGGGCGCCGCTGCCCTCAGTGTCGCGGAGGCTGCGGCGCACACAGCCGCCCGCCCTGCGCCGCGTGAAACCTTGCCAAAACACTACATAATCCCATCCAACTTGGTAATACGAACGTCACCGATTTGCTTATATTAACGTATTTACTTCGAGTACCATGCTACCATGTTTCTTTTAGTCATGTTTCCTAGCGCAAGTTGTGAAATAAAATAATCACAACACAGGTATTTTTCATTTGTCGATTATCAACTATGTGAATTGTTATTAAATTATTATGAATTTGCTTAGGTCGTGAGTGCCGAAAGCTGTGAATAATTATTACGTAAGTAACTTTGTATATTATGTAAAGTTGCGTTTATTATACTACTTATAATGTTTAACATGATGTTAATTGAATCATGTTTTATGTTTCATGTCAACATTGCTGTCATGCCCTAGCTTAAATTAGCAATCATAATTCTTACTGGAGATGTTAATGAGGGTTGTTTTACACCGCAACGCATTGTTAAAACGACATAAATAAAGTTTATCCGGGGCCTGCACTCGTGATGTGAAGAGGGTCGCACTCCGGAGGTGAAGAATCTACAGCTGTCCAATTATAGATGTTTTCGGCAAGAGGCAACCTCTCGTGTCTCGTGCCACTTGGAATTCGGGGACACCTGAAATATACTTCTTAATTAAGTCCTTTATTAGAACAAAAGACTTATCGCCCTCGGTTTTTAACATAATTATACTCGTAATTTAATTTCGTACCGTCGATTTTTTTTAACAATGAGCCTATCCCTTTCATTGTACTTCTTTCGTTTATTGTCGGCAGGAATTCAACAGCCCTTAGAGAAGAACCACAAAACTATCTACCTTGCAAGGTAAAAGTGCCAAATTAAAAAGCCAAATACATTAAGAACTACTCCAGCACAATGGATTATCTTAGACGTAATTTCCATATTCCTACAAATATGGCACATAACCTACCGGTCGCAGTGCTCATTTTGTCCTTAGTAGGAGCTTGTTTATGTAAATCAACTGTAACCCCTACTGAAAACGTAACGCTGCCAAGTACTCAGCGCACACAGACGACGGTTTATATTCAACCGACCACCTCTACTTTGAAGCCATTAGAGCCAGCAGAAGCAAAAACTACTGCATCTCCAACTACAAAGGAGAGTCGTAACACAACAAAAGCGAACAGCGTCGGTCGGACTACGACTGGCTTTTCAACGACTCAAGTATACGCGAGCACTAAAGGCGTGGTGAAGAGTGCAAGGAAGCTAAAGTTAAACGCTGGTTCAAGTGTTGGGGGGGCGCATTCTCCGGGGCGGCTGCAGGAGCGCCTGGGGGCCATAGATTGCGATCTGCCGGTGCTGCCGCGCGAGTCGCGGCTCTGGCGCGGCAACGAGACCCACGAGCTCAACCTACCCGTCACGGTAAGTTACCTACTGGCTCGATAACTTATCTGTGCATTTTGGAACACAGTTAGTCAAGTAGGCAATTTGTAATTTATTTTCTTGTCTGCATTTACAAACGTAGGACTTTCTGCATATGACATCTTTCCGCAAAATAGGGAATTTTATACGTTACGGGTGTATTCATTGTCGGTCATATTACATTATTTTTCCTTTTAAACCTGGAACATATAACTCATATAACTTCAGGTTTTATCTTGCGGAGAAAAACCATTGTTTGCCTAATATTTTATGACTGTATTCAGTACCTAATTTATATCTGCTAAAACATGCAAACAATTGAATGAAAACCACGTTCCCCTACTAAATACCTACTAGGTTTTTCCAAGAAGTAATGAACAGAGCTCAACGACTCTCTTAATCCGTTGAAGCAAAAAAGCGTTTTCCCCTTTCCCCTTCTTTTCTTCTTTACTAAGGCGATTTATATGGTTTATGTATTTGACCTCGCAATGCAGCTCTTCACGCCACGATCCAAAGTATTCGTATAATGATATTAAACCGTAGCATGGAGTAAAACGAATAACATTTTTAAATCTAGTTCCAAAATGGAAAGTTTTCCCGGGATGAAGTACCTGCTTTAGTTTTGCCGTAGTCGTATCCCAAAACTATCCTATTTTACCTTACCTTCACAATTTTAACAACAGAGCGGTGAAAGTTTTGAATTAGTTGGTAAAGTAATTACATATTATGTGCCTATGAGTTTACTAAACTCGTAGGTAACCGACACCTTTACAAAGATAAAATGGGTCACGCATATATGTACGAGTATAGAATAAGTACGCAAATAGGTATATATAATTATGAAAGGTAGGTCTCAGCGGAATGTAATCTCGCTCATATTCGGACCTGTCCAACTGGGGAAGAACCTTACAAAAGATCGCACCCATATAACACTTGGAAGTAGGTACTGGTGTTGTGTTCGTGAGGCGAAGGTGAGTGAGGCCGCCGGAGCTCCCGACGATGCGAGGACTATTAGTAGCAACGCATCAGTAATATTAGTGACAGACAAAATATGAACAAGGCCGGTGATGAACTACACGTATATGGCGAGTTTTTGTACCACATAATACAGTCGGCAATTTTATATCTGTAAATAGAAATCTTGACGGCTCACGTGTGGATTTTTGCCGTAATGTACGTTTGTCGTTAAGTACCAGTATATCTGCATATAAACTCCCATAGTTTTGGTCTGCAAAGTCTATACCGTTAAGGCGAATTATTTCAAGTTAGTTTATTACATTTAATGGAATCAACAAAGTTTCCCTGCGGGCAGAAATCGATTCTAAAGGAGTTTTATCACTATTAAGAAGCTATTTATTGCCTGAGCGTGCTAGCCTCAAGGCAATTTCGTAGTACGAGTAGGTACCTACATTTGATTTCGGCAAAGGCGAAAAGTTTGCTCATTTTATTATTCAGAACCTGGATAACCGCTCGACATTTTCGTATTTAAGAGTGAATTTGTGAAAAACCATCATGTGAATAGTATTTTAATTTAAAAAATCTGCGTACCTTCTTATGATCTTGCAGGGAGCAATGATTGAGATCGGGAAGGCAATTTTTTGGTTCAGGCAATAAAGTTTAAATATAAATATTATGCTTTGGCCAAGAACTTTACCGCACTTATTCTATTGACCAAGGGAGATTTTTGACTAAGTTTACATTTGTGTATGTAGTTTGTTAAGTTTAGCGTAGTTAGGCACTTTACATGAACTACCGAACCAATTAGTAACTCGGGCTCAAACTGTTTTGTAATGGAAAATCGGTTCGAACACCGATGCGTCAGTACCTACTCATTCAGGACCTACTTAGAAGGAATTGAAGTTACATTTACCAAATTTCTTTACATTGCAATATTTATGATAGGTAGGTGGGTAAACAGCAAGAAAGGCCTTGTAAATAGGTACTTAATTAATATCGGGTGCTGTTGTTTACTTGAGTTATATTATACCTTTATCCCTAAAAAGCTTTTCGTTAATTTCCACACACAAATGTATAAAAATATATCGTTGTTGCCAAGGGTATCAATAGGCTGTCTATTTGCGAGTTCATGCGTAATTGTGATATAGGTTCAATTCAATTAGGTACCTACGGCTTTTCAACTCGTCTGAATATGATATAATTATGTATTACATGTTCGGTAATTGCAATGTGTCTGATATCAAACTTTTATTCGTTCGGTTCCTTTTATGTGATTTTATAAAATAAATATACTATAAATCCTCTTTTTTATGGTTCTCTCCCTAAAGGGTGTCAATGGGACCCTATTACTAAGCTTTACCACACTGTTCGCTTCCGTATAAGGTAAACGCAGGTATTAACGACCCTCTTATAAGGCAATTTTAAAATCGACCTTACTTTTTAAGTATACTGGTTGCCGTCACATTTTAATTTTATATGTTAGTGTTAAGTATAAAGATTATATTTGCAAGGAATATCGTTTTCAAAAAAATATAAGACTGACGAAATCGATTGTTACTAATACCGTCCTAAAATAACGGCTGTGAATCTAGTTTACCATTGATGGCATTGACCTTACTCTCCGTTAGAGTTACAATATGCTGATTTTTGCACAAAAGTTTGATGGACTAACTTGGAAACGGTCAGAAATATTAAAATAGTTTATCTGGAAAACCTAACGCTAAACTATCCTCCTCTTGCGAGAAAGTCCACCGTTCCAGGCTGTATATATCCATCTGTCCTCCCATCCTTTTAAAGGTAATCCTTATGATATTTTCTCAAATAAAATAAGTTTGACCTCAAATGTGTCAACGCATGTAATTATTATTTTATTTTTATTTTAGTAACTTATACAAACATTGTGTAAATAAATTAAGATTAAAGCATCGTTAAACCGTTTGGTTTGTCTCGTATTAAAATTATCTAGGCGATGTTATTAAGATAAGATTCTTTATTGTCAAAGCTGTGTCGGTACATAGGTCTTGTAATTAATTGTTTTGATGTTAAATGTTATTGTTTAACATCTGCAATCTGCATGTATTAGTATAGTTCGATGTTATTTGGATTTACTATATTGATACAAGTTAAAAAGGTAAATTACCATACTCACTCCATTCCTCTATTGAGATAAAAAAGTCTTCCCATTATATGAAGGATACAGAGCATGTACAGAGTGTACAACTACAGAGTGGAAATGTTGAGTGGCGGTACGTAACTGTCAGTGCTCGAGTTGACTCGCATTTACGGATCTATTCTAGGTCGATTTGTGTAAGATTGTCCCCTTATATTTGTTTTTTTATTATATTATTTTATTTATTCTATTATATTTAGTGAGCACAAAAGTAGTGTCCACTTATTCTCAATTCCGGATCATCGGTACGAGTATATTGTAAGATAGGGTAGCAAGATGATTCAATATACGAACCCTTTTAACCCCTACTTAGGATGATACCTACGCGTTTAATCCATAATTTTATTTACTTTGTGACCCCGAGCGGGCCTCTACAAAACAGATAACTTTTAAGACTAACTACACAAACATAGATCAATTATATAGGCGTTACGAGATGGACCTATGCAGGGCGGCTGAATATATGGTCGTTTTGAAAAAAAGGTCTTGTAGGTCGGTACGTAAATTGTGTAATTAGTCGAATAAATGGCCATCGCAGAAAATACTCGAAATTAAACGGAGGATGAAAGAAAATTAATTTACGAATTAATTAAATTACGCGTGAGAGTGATAAGTGAACTCCAGGACCGGGATATTGATGGAATGCCTCTGAATTATTCTTATGACCGTGTTGATAGCGACACAATAAGTACCTACGCTGTGGTCTCTGGTATCTGGGGATTGGTATATGTAAGGTACCTGGAGGCTTGAAAGAATCCCTCATTAATATGCTCGTTTACCGTTACCAATCATGTGTGTCAAATAAGGCCAACCAACCCAAACTTATTTTACCTTTTAAATCATCGTTTGTTTTGAGTGTTTTTAGAATTAAACGAGTACAACAGAACCTTAGTTTTGAAAAATAGTAATCATTTTCACATGAAATATTTTTTTAGGCAATCTAGAAAATGTATCGTCGTGCCTTAATCGGTACAGTCGAGTTCTCCAATATCTATACAGACAACCTTTCAAAAATATCTACACATGTGTTTTATTTCAGTAACAATAAAGTCTCTGTATAGATATTTTTGAAAGGTTGTCTGTGTAGATATTGGAGAACTCGACTGTACAAACCTGTATTAAAACATCCTATAATACCAGAGGCAGGTATACTCATTCCAGAGACAAAATAATAGAGAAGCAAGTTAGGACAGCAAAATCATTTATCTTTAGTGACAAATTCCAGACTAATGTTTCCTTGGTTTCCTAAGTGCGTCATCAAGAATATATAATACTTTTGGAATTGGATAAAAGGGGAGTCCAGATATACTCGTTTAAGTAGGTAATAGCGGAAAACCAAGAGGAAATCAGCGGCGTTCACTGTGATCGATAAAATCTACGTATTGAAAATTTAAATACGTTCAGCGCTACTGAAATGTATTTGCAGTTTCACCAAACGTTCAATTAAATCTTTAGCGGGTGAATTTACGTGACTAGGTAGGTCTACTTTACTTTTGCAACTACGTAAGTACTTACTATATATTATGTATCTTAAAAATCTCTACATGTTCTTGGTGGACTTTAGCTAGATATCTCTTTAAACCTAAGTAATTTAATTACTTCCATATTATTGTACAGATTATTAAACGTGGGTGAGTAGGTACCTGAGGCTCTAGTATAAGTTTTACCGAAGCAAAACGTTACGACCGCGTTCGCGTTTACCTGTCAAATCCCATACAAATTGAGGGTAAAACGCAAACGCGATCGTAAAGTTTTGATTCGGTAAAACTTATACTAGAGTCTCTGTACAAACAGAGAACATAAAAATATAACATATTTACAATTTAAACGGTACGGCACAACAAACGGTACGACAAAACAAAAAAATAATTTAATGTTTCCAGTGAATGGTAAATAGCTCCGGCACAAAGTAACCGCCGTATAAATAAAACTCTTTGATGCATCCCTAAATGATTTCAAGCAAATAAAGCAGTCATTTCACTTTACGCTCCCTCAAAGGTTGAAGTGATAATTAATGTATGTGTCTTTGCCACTCCCTCCTGTGGTGTATGAAACACATGAGGCAGCATGAAGTCAAATGTAACTACAAATATTAATTAGAGCTTTGATGCTGCACATTTTTCCATGTCTGTTTATTTGAATTCGAGACGTGGAGTGTTTACCTATTTGAAACCGCGAAGAGAAACTGTTGCGATAAATAGTAACTGCTGCCGTTAATTGAAGATTAATATAGAAACCATGTTTATACATAAATTGACTTTGACGTCTCTTCTCCCGACCTGGGCCATATTTCACCTTACGATGACAATTCCAAGTACGAAGTGTAGCTGGGTCAATGTCGATGTGGTGAAATAGGGGCCAGTTTAGCTTGATAGTAGTCTTAATTCATGTTCGATACTTATTGTTACTTGTTATGTGGATGGTGGAGGAATGCGCGGGAGGAGGCGAGGAGTGTCCCCCAGTCTTCGTGTCGTGGGAGGGCTCGGCCGACATCCAAAGCGGCGACATCCTCATCGTGCGAATCGCTGACTCTTCACTGCTCGACTCCTTCGGGCACCCTGACATGAAGAACAGCAGCCATGATGCGAACGCTACGCACCCGGACGGAGAAAGGTAGGAAAAGCAAGCATGAATGCCACTGTCCACGACATGTTACTTGTAGCTTGTTTCAGCTGAACGGCTTAAATTACACGTTGTGGGCAGGGCACCCAAACGCACAATTCTGTAAATACTTACGTTACGTGAAAAGAAAATCTTAAAATACAATATTGATTTAAACTTTCACATCACAGACCCGCAAGAATCTCACTCATTATTTTTAAGAAACTGGACTTAATTGCGTATACTAAACTTTCTTATCTTTTCTTATCTTATCGTCCCAATGGTAATGTGACATCAGAAACTAAGAATTAAATAAATAAGTCAAGTCCCGTTTACTAATAAAAAAAACTTAAATATTGACTAGTTTGGTTAAGTCACTAGTAAACAAAGAACAGTAGAACCTGAAATCACAAATTTAATATAAACATACCTCAAATTACTACTCATGTTTAATTTTAAACGCAAAAGGATATCCACATTGAAACTACTCAATTCAGCTGTAAAATTCTACCGCTCTGGGATATCCAGTGGCATGGAACAAAGAGGATTTGATCCCTCTGTGGAACTCCCAACTCAATGTTAAATTTAGTTTAGCAAGGATGTATAGCGTACCTAAAGTATATCATGAATACAATTCACCTGATATTAGGATCGATACATTCATTTATTTTTTTATCGTATGGCAAATCAGTATTATAAGTTGCTTAGTAATACGAAGAAGATGTATAATTACGCTTAGCTGGATTAACGAGGCTTAATAAAGCCCATGAAAGTAACTAACTTATTGAGTCAGGAGAAAAGGTCAGAGTGAACTTACTTCATCACGCATCATAATTACATGATTGATTAATCTCGAAGGGGTCGTAGGCAGTGACCCGAGTAATCAACATGGCTCATTGATTTAAATGTACAGTGACCTGTTTTGCTTGTATTTTAGTGAGCTCCTTTTATCTCAATATTTATATTTAGCTGCTAATGAAATAATAGATTCTAAATTTGAGATAAGCCAAAAAAAATTCTAAATAAGCTTCAAGCTAAATTAGAACTAGCGAACCTATCAGCAGAACGAGTCGATCGCTTTTAACCAACTGAGCTATCGGAGCCGATACCCTATTTAATACATTTTTCAACCTGGTTTCTCTTATTGTTAACGCTCTAGCATGTGCTTATCTATTCACAATTGTCTTAACTACGAAATCGCACGTAGTATATGTGTAACTGGACTACGGGGTTAACAACAATGCGTAATTGGAAGTCGAGTGGTTCGTCCGAGGCGAGTCGTTAAGTGATGTAGGTATGTGAATATCTTCGGTATTATCTCTTCTACTTCTACACGTATTGTGTATAATGTACACGGGACGCACTGATAAATACAAACAGACCTTACCTGCGGTCTAGAGAAAGTATGTAATACCAAGGGGCGGACACTCCGCGATTATTACGTTCATCGCTACAAGTACATGCCGGTGCCCCAACGTTGAGGAACCGGCATGTACTTGTAGCGATGAACGTCGACGACGTCAGAGGGCCATAAATCTTAATTTCTGGCTGAGTAAAAAGCGCCTTTTGTAAAGATCAAAGCCCTTCTGTACTTGTACTATTATCTATTCTGTGGTAATACGCTGAAAACCCCCGCGCGTATCACTGTTTTCGTTGCTGTCACCTCAGGACTTTGATTATCATAAGCCATGAAATGCGCGATCCAGCAATTGATAAATTCGCCTTGTCAGCATGAAAATTGTTTAAATTGGGTTGTTTTAGAACGAGTCAGCCGAACAATAATAGAGACGAATTCTGTCGAAGCTACTGACACTTACTACATTATTATTATTAATATTTTTTACATTATTATTATTAATAATTTTTTTTAAACATATTTTAAATTCTTTTCTCATATTTTTAACATGTAACTCTATAAAAATGTATGAAACTATAGGTCTATAACTGTATTACCTACTCACATAGCCATTAGCTAAGTTACTGATGTGTATTTTTTTTAAGACTGTTTGTTTCTGAACAATATAAAAAAAAAAAAAATAATAATAATAATTCGACCGCGCGATAGGTATGGTATATAATTACGTCAAATTGCAGGTACCTATATGAATACTTTCATGTATTTTTATGGCAAAACTATCACCTCCATTCCCAAATCTATAGCAATATAATAAAAATATTCACAAATGACAACGTAACGTAAGAACGTTCGTTAGTTAGGCACTCGCAAGAAAACATGCTAATCTTCAAGAATAAGCTGCTCGCCTGTTTACTGTCTTATACGTACGAGTATGGTAAGCTAGAAGTTTACATTATGTATAACTAACCCTTTAGACGTAGTGGTTAATATAACGAGGTCGTTAATTATGTACCCATATCGACGTTATAGTATAATTGAAAGCGAACACTACCTCAGCTCCGTTTGAACTTCGGTTGAACCGCATTTGGGCGGGCTTTGCACGACCCTAAAAGCGCTAGAGCTTGAAAACCACTTCAAACACACCGAGAATAGAGATAGATTTCCAGCACTATGTCAAAGACACTTCCCGCGTATATATATGCAAATAAAAAAAACCCTGTGTTTTACGATTCTTGTGTGCTGAAAAGATCTTCGTGTAGGTGACAGCTGTGCTATTTTTATTTGATGCTTCTTGGGATAAAGTATTACTTCGAAGTGGTTTTGTTACCGGATAAGTGGAAAACTAGATATACAATTTCGGATGATAAACATGTGTATTTTAAAGTAATGTGTGTTTAAGTCGTTTGATAATAAAATGCAAAACAGAGATTTTTTTCTTAGGGTATCGCTAATTTTGTAAGTAACCAAATATTTAATTTATTACTAATGTATTTAATTCTTCAAATGTAACAAATGCGTGGAATACAGGGTGCACCACACGCTGCCCTCGCCAGCCGTGTACCAGGTGACGCGGCAGGGGCACGTGCACTGCGACGTGTCGGAGGGCATGCTGCTCGACATCACGCCGCTCGACGAGCACGGTGCCAAGCTCATCACGCTCTACGACAAGGATCTCACCGAGGGCGTCAATTTGCTGATAGGTAACTGTATGTAGTGTGCACGGGCACCACACGCTGCATCCTGCTCAACATTGCGCCGCTCGGCGAGCTCAGCGCCAAGCTCATCACGCTCTACGACAAGGATCTTACCAAGGGCGTCAACTTGCTGATAGGTAACTGTATGTAGTGTGCACGGGCACCACACGCTTCATCCTGCTCGACATCACGCCGCTCGGCGAACTCAGCGCCAAGCTCTTCACGCTCTACGACAAAAATCTTACCGAGGGCGTCAACTTCCTCATAGGTACTGTATGTAGTGGGCACGGGCACCACACGCTGCATCCTCCTCGACATCACGCCCCTCGGCGAGCTCAGCGCCAAACTCAGCACGCTCTACGACAAGGATCTTACCGAGGGCGTCAACTTGCTGATAGGTAACTGTATGTAGTGGGCACGGACACCACACGCCGCATCCTGCTCGACAACACGCCGCTCGGCGAGCTCAGCGCCAAGCTCATCACGCTCTACGACAAGGATCTTACCGAGGGCGTCAACTTGCTGATAGGTAACTGTATGTAGTGTGCAGGGGCACCACATGCAGCATCCTGCTCGACATCACGCCGCTCGGCGAGCGCGGCGCCAAGCTCATCACGCTCTACGACAAGGATCTCACCACTTGCCTTGTCCGCGCCGGCCGAGTAAGGTGACGTGTTCAGAAAAAGACACGATAAGTAAGCGATTACACAGCGATGATATTTAACGTAGAAGTGTATAATTTTCAAGAGGTGATAAAGAGACATAAATCATCACTTTCGCAATTTTGGTCGCTGTTAAAAGTTTCATATTGGTCATTGCGTGATGACTAAATCAAGTTTATTACTCTTGTTTCTACTTCTATAAACACGACTAACACGGTTACAGCAGCGAGTCAGACGTGGGTTTCAATAATTTATTTGCATGTTATTTTTACCTAAAGGTTAAATGGGTTCCATATGAGCAGAGCGCACAAAACATACATATTTATGACACTAAGGGCAACCAACAACCCCTAAAGAATCAACAACGGTATAAAATAAAACATTAATGCACCCAGGGAATAGGAAGTTCATCCCGTTTAGCACATGATAACTCGATTTACTGTTACAAAAGTTGGTAGTAAATAAAAATAAATTTTCCGGCTTCGTATAAGCTGCTGTTAGCATAAAGTAATAACATACTTTCACGCTGACAACCGTCCACGTCAACAGCTATAAACAAGGAGCTACACTGGAGGCTGAGTGGCGGGGAGTTTCAATCCTTACCAGTCCGGGCACGTATTACGTGGACGTCATTAGTTAAGGCGCTTAGCCAAGTCAAATCGGCTATTCCGGTTCATGACTGAAGTGATACCGTCGTATACGTGGCATGACAAAGTAAATAGATAGAAGCTTTGTTGCTCGCGCCACACCTAACATAATTACACTTTTAGGGTGTTTTCGGTGGAGTTACGTTACGAGTTGCTTTTAGAAGATATTTTCTTTACCCATTGTTATTGTATCTGAACTTCACAGGATTTCTTTGCTACCTAAACTTCATCCTTTGTAACAGCACAGTTCCTGTTTTCGAATAAGGCACTTTAACTATGACGTAACTGGAAGCTTGTGGAAAGTTAGTAGCGTGTAGCGCTACCCGTTTTCCGCCGTAGCAAATTGTTATCTCTATACGTTGTAGCTTAAGTTCAGCCAGGGCTCCATTGGCGCTGAGCAGATTTCCTTTGTGCTTTAGGTACTAGCTACCCTAACATAATGAACTATTATTACGTGTTCCATTATTCTATAAACTGCTTAGTCGCATAAGTAATATACCATGAAAACGTTCGCTTTTCAAAACAGGGGGAGGATATGCGTGTATGTGCGGGCGGAAAGGAGGCACCGAGGGGAAAACGATGACGCTTTTAGGCCGCGCGAACAATGGGTATGTTAGAGGAATCCAGCCGCATGCATGCGACGCGCCATGCATCGCTGACACAGTTAATATGTCGCCGCCTGGGAGCTCCGTGTAGCCTTCTGTCGTCTAATCTCGCGTTTATCGCCGGCGTGAATGTAACCAAGTTTTACGCCCAATTTAGAGTAAAGGGTGTCCGTAAAAACACCATATTGTAAACATTTAACACCGCAACACTCCTGGCAAAAGCTAGATTAAAATTTCGAAAAATAGAAAAGTTGTTTCTCAAATTCGTCGAGCGAAATAAAGAACACTCTACTGGACTGAAGAGCCGCAAAGCCGCGCTCTCGGGCGCTCCTCCAGCGATATAAGTTACATTAAGGAGGCGCCGCGTGGCTGTAATAAACATTTATGCTTACAGTTGTTTCCGAGAACTGGGGGTCACAGTGCGTCCGCCTCAAAGTGACTGTCAAATCTGATAACTGCGGAGAGGCACAGGACTGCTCCGGGAAAGGCGTGTGCTACACCAACGTGTCTATGGTAAGTTGGTTCAATTGTGGTAACGCAGCAGCGCATGGTACTTTATAAAAAGTACGAGTTACATTAAGACGCTCGTCTTCGAAATTAAGGGTTTTAATGGGGTGTCCCAGGCTACGGTAGCCTAGTGGGGAGCTACGGTAGCCTAGTGGGGAGCTACGGTAGCCTAGTGGGGAGCTACGGTAGCCTAGTGGGGAGCTACGGTAGCCTAGTGGGGAGCTACGGTAGCCTAGTGGTTCAGGCATGCGGCTGTCAAGCGGCGGTCGTGGGTTCGAATCCCGGGTCGTACCAATGAGTTTTTCGGAACTTATGTATGGAATATTTACCGTCAGCTTTTCGGTGAAGGAAAACATCGTGAGGAAACCGGTCTAATCCCAATAAGGTCTCTTTTTCCCTCTGGCTTGGAAGGTCAGATGGCATTCGCGTTCGTAAAACTAGTGCCTATGCCAAATCTTGGGATTAGATGTCAAAGCGGACCCCGGGCTTCTTTAGGGGCACAACCTGGAATAACGCTAGGAGGATGATGAATGGGGTGTCCCAGAAGTAAAGAAACAATTTTATTTTCAAATCATTTAATTTAAAGTAAACAATAAAAGTAATAAGTTTGGTTGAATGTTGTAAGAATTAAATTATAAGGTTTAATATTAAATTCACGCCCACGACACCTTTAAAAGCAACTTTTCTTAGATTTTTGGCGCCCGCCGTACGAGTATTACGGCTGATCCAGATTTTGCAGACACTTCTTTAGACAATCAGGTCCATGGTTGCATAAAAGCTTTTTAGGGTTTTGGTTGTTCCGTTCGTTTCTCATATTTTCTTTTACATAGGGATCATAACATCTCGATACCTCGAGCTTGAGGTACATTTGAAGCGTTTTCTTCTTTACGCACAAAGTCGATTTCTTCACACTCTAAGTACCAAATACAAATACAAAATACAAATTATTTATTCTGCAAATAGGCCACAAGGGCACTTTTACATGTCAAACGGTAATTTACAATAAAAATAATAATCTCACAATAAAAGAATAATAATCTAACACAATAATAATTTAAAATTTGCACATTAAGGACTGATATAACAACACACTAAATGTCACAAAGTTAAGGAAAACAAAACAAAATATGACCATTACATTCGATTAGAATATGGTCTGTGCATTAACAGAAAGTTAATGATATTAATTCAGTATTCCAGAGATGTATAAGGTCTCTGAGCGTCCAAATACAATTAATAATTATTCAATGTTCATAGAGATGTATACGGTCTCTAAGCGTCAAAACAAAACAATAAAAAAAAGGAATATTAATGTAATATTGTCAGTGATGTACATGGTCAATAACAATAAAACGTGTCAAGATCGGAATGATGTCTCTCGTCAATACGATAATAATAAAATAACACTAGTATTTAAGAAGTTAGGTACTATGCCCTTGCAAGCATGAACAGTCCGGACTCCACAAACAGCACCCGATCACGAGTATGACGCATATCTCAGCCATCGCCTCCCTCAACCATATGTTAGGGAAGGTGGCGACCCGATCAACGACGCCACCGTAAGCAAAGCCCTTTAAGCGAGCATGACATATTCAAGCCACCGGACAGTGTTAAAAACAAAGATTAATAAGCGACTTGCTCGGCGAGAAACAGTATTACGTGCTCTCTTCTTACATAAAATGGAACAATTATTTCAGGTAGGTACTTATAATGTGTATTTAGGTATATTCCTAATATAATTAGCCTACTACTGGCTTAAAGGCATTTTTGTCGTTTAAGAAATCGTTGACAGTATAATACGCCTTGCTTAGCAAATTACTTTTAACATGAGACTTAAATTGACTGAACGGTAAATTAACAATTTCGGTGGGTATTTTATTATAAAAACGTATGCAGTTCCCCACGAACGACGTGCTAACCTTGCGGAGACGACTGGCCTTCACTGCGATCTTGTTTTTACTTCTGGTGTTGAAGTCGTGAATATCGCTGTTGAGTTTGAACTCGTGAAGGTTTTTCCGCACATACATGATATTCTCAAGAATGTATTGGCATGCTACAGTAAGAATGTTTGCTTCCTTAAATTTGTCCCTGAGAGATTCTCGAGCTTTTAGTTCGTATATGGATCGTACAATGCGTTTCTGTAGCACGAATATGGTCTGGATATCAGCTGCTTTCCCCCACAACAGGATTCCGTAGGACATAACACTGTGGAAGTAACTGTAGTACACCAGCCTGGCGGTCTCAACGCTTGTTAACTGTCTTATGCGTCTTACTGCATAGGCTGCCGAACTAAGTTTTCCGGCTAGGGCGGTGATATGTGAATGCCATTGTAGTTTTGAGTCCAAGGTGATACCTAAAAACACTGTTCTATCTTCAATTTCCAGTTCATCACCCTTTAATTTGATCTTGGTATTGTTTAACTGCTTGACATTAGGTAAAGTGAATCTGATACACTTTGTTTTCTTGGAATTTAGCAGTAAATTATTTTCTGTAAACCATTGCACAACAGTGTTGAGTGCATCATTAATATCATCGAAGTTTTCCTCTTTCCTGTCTACCTTGAAGATAAGCGACGTGTCGTCTGCGAATAACACTATATCATGTTTATCTTGCAGCATATTTGGTAGGTCATTGATGTAAATCAGAAACAGAAACGGACCCAGAATCGAGCCTTGAGGAACACCAAGAGCAACAGTTGTCCCTGCTGATTGGGTCCCATTGATGACTACTCGTTGTGTTCTCTCCGAGAGATACGATGTCACAAGATCAAGAGCACCGTTTTTAATTCCATAATGTTTCAACTTTCTGATTAAGTTCTCGTGATCAACGCAATCAAATGCCTTTGATAAATCACAGAACACTCCAATAGCATCTTGAGCCTCTTCCCAGGCATCAAAAATATGTTTAATTAGTACCACACCGGCATCAGTGGTAGAGCGACCCTTAGTGAATCCGAACTGATTGGTATTGAGCAGTTTATTGCAACTAAAGTGGGACATAAGCTGATGGAGAATAAGCTTCTCAAAAACTTTGCTTAGTGCCGGTAGTATTGATATTGGCCTGAAGTTGGTAGGGTCAGTTTTCGTTCCTGATTTAAACAACGGGATAATTTTACTGTGTTTCATGAGGTCAGGAAATACTCCAGTATCAATACATTTATTGAAAATATTAGCTAAGAAAGGTGCAATTGATTCTACAATGGAATGTAATACTTTGACTGAAAGGCCCCAAAGATCTTCAGTCTTCTTTAAGTTCAACAATTTAAACGCTTTTATAAGAATAAGTGGGGTCACGTGACTGAATCTAAAGATTTCTGTACATTCCGTTACATTTGCTTTCAATAACGATTCAGCGACATCTGGTGATGATTTTAAAGACTTCGTGGTCTCAACGGGTACGTTAGAAAAGAACCGCTCAAAATGATCCGCTACTTCGTGGTCAGAACTTACCAAAGTATCATCAATTCGTAGGCTGTAGTGCGGATCTCTTATCTTGCGTTTCCCAGTTTCAGTGTTGATAACTTGCCATACAGTTTTAACCTTATCCTTGGAGTTCTGAATCTTTCTTGACAAGTAATCGGCTTTAGCGGCGACACACATTAACTTAAAAGATTTCGAGTAGTTCTTTACATACTCTAGAAATTCCGGCCTCTTATCAATAGTTCTCGAATCGTACAAGTCGTAGAGACGGCGTCTTTTCTCGTGAATATCCGGGGTAGCCCAGTCGCTAAATTTAGTCTTGACCTTGCTTTGAATTTTCCTTAAATTAAAACAGGCATCAAATTCCATTTTGATACAGTTAAACAAATGATCACACAAACGGTTAGGACTTTCCTGTGTAAATGGAAGGTAACGTAATCGTTTCACAATATTACGATTGAATAAATCTAATCTCTTTTCGGAAATAGGTCTGCACATGGTGTCTCGTGGAACTTCGTCCTTTTCCCGCTGAAGGAGACTTGTTGTCCGCAGTGGTCAGAACTTAATTTGTTTATAATACATTTATTAATTGCATCCTCATTACTGAAAACTTTATCTATACATGTTGCACTGGTTGCTGTAATTCGAGTAGGTTCACAAAACAGGTTCACTAAGTTAAACGATTTAAAAGTATTCACTAAACTCACACACAGGGGCGATTTCTCGAGTAAGTTAACATTGAAATCACCACACACAATAACACATTTAGTACTTAAGAAAATACTACTGAGCACTTCATCCATAACTGACTCGAATAGTCTGTAATCCGCTGATGGGGGTCTGTATACGCATACAATTATGAATTGATCCAACTCAACACAAGATAGTTCTATTTGGCGCTCGATGGATTTGTCAACAATATCTTTTCGTTCTTTACTTTTCAAATTGTGTTTTACCATTATCAACGAACCTCCACGCCTACATGACTTTCTAGAAAATGAACTTACTATGCTATGATTGCTAAAATTAAACATTAATTCATGACCCTTAAGCCAGTGCTCGGTTATACAAAGAATATGGATATCTGAGCATTGTATAAACAAGTCAATTTCAAGTTCCTTACTAGGGAATCCCTGTATATTTTGGTGTACCATATTAATAACATTATTGTCTTTATGAATACTAGTGTTACAGCTATCAAGGGGTTGGGAGCCGGTGGAAGCACAAGCACGCGTTGTCGGAGTGGTCAGTTTAAATTACCCGCCGGCTCCGGCTCCCTTCCAGATCCCACGCTACTAAAACGTAACACGGGGTCCGCCTTACAACTATCAGTCATCGTGCTAGTCACGACGGAGTCTACAATATTGTATGCTAACAGCTTAGCACAATCGCGCAAGTACCTCCTCGGTAGATAGGTACGTTTACTCGTCAGGACGAAATGTTTTATAAATTTATTCGTGTCAAAATACGAAATCGTACGGCTGTACATGGATAGTCTAAAGAATATGGAATTGAAATAATCTACTTTTTTACATTGCTTTTCCGACATGGTCCCTGAAAAGGGCAGTGCGCAAAAAATAATTTTGCTTACTCCTCGTTGGGCAATTTCAATTAAAGTCTCGCATAGTTTGGCGACGTCCCGCTCGGTGCATCCTAAGGTATCTCCGATGAACACTACCAATGTAGAGACGCAATCGAAGTCGCCAGCGGCAATACATGATGCCAAACGATCAACCGAGGCCCCTGGAAGACAGTTGTTGGTCACCTTCTGCGTCAAGTGGCCCGCCAGCAGCGCCCCCCGAGTAACTTCAGTAGCTAAGTGACACGTTGCCATGTCCGGCCAAAAGATAACCTTATCTCTGGAATGATGCTTGTTTATGAAAGGTGTCAACCGTTTAATAATGCATTCATTCAGATACACTTTTCCGTTTTTGTAGGCTGACGAAATGTATGGCTCGGACGGAGACATTACCAAATTCGTCTATAGCTGGCCATACTAAATATAAATTGTGAATGGCTTTTGGCTCGTTCCTCTTGGTCCTTTATGTATTTAGGAGCTGATTGTTTCACATATGCTTTCAAATCTAGTTCCTCTTCATTCTGGCGCCAGAGGACTTTGATATAATTATGTAATTTATCCGCTACCACTCGGACGGAAGTAGAAGACTTCTTATTATAAATCGATTGAACTCGATTTACATTTCGACCTGACATAATCTTCTTAAAACTTACCACTCCCGTTATTATATAATATTGTAGGTACTAGTTCGTCTAACCTTTTTATTATGTGACTCGTAAAATAGAATAACTCTATTAGCAAACACTTCATATTCTTGACGCTTCATTTTGAAAAAAAAAAATGCAATAACGAATGTCCCGCTTTAAAATATATATTAACGTACACGGACGCGATGACACCAAAACTTTTTTTTCTATTTAATAAAATGTTCAGTCAGTAAAAATTTGAAAACTGTCTCTTTACTTCTGGGACAGCCTTTATTCGGCTTAGTGAAGCACGCACGTTAAAAAAATCGCATGTTTTGGTCTGTATGGAAATATTAAAATAAAACATTATTAATTTAAATTTTATGAATTTTGTTAATTTCGTGGTGATTTGTTACCCGTAAATTGTCTTTATCAAAAGCGACACCGATACGTTCCGCCTTAAAACTTATTGAAAGAAAGAAAGAAGAAATAAAGTAATTTAGTAGCGTAAAGATTTTGGTACATACCTACCTACTTAAAAGCAAAAATAACTACTTACATACAATTTTACGCTAAAAGGTCCCCACTCAGCTTGGGGTCACAGAGCGAGCACAAGACGCGCTCCGTGACGCTGATTTTCAGGACATTAAGAAGCAAGATGGCACTGAAAGAATACAACATAATAGGAACATATTAAACCCGTCAAATTAAGTACAACAAGTATTGTAGTTCTATGGATATACATATAGATTTATTTGTCTGTATAAATAAGATGTCGTTGCCTTGTACCCATAGTATAAGCATAGGTACATATACAAGCTTTGCTTAGTTTGGGACTAAGTAAGTAAGTAAGTCGATTCGTGTAAGATTGTCCCCAAATATTGGTGTATTTATATTATTTGGTTAGGTTAGATTAGATTAGATTATACACGTACACACTTTTCGCATGATTGTCATAATACTGTGTTCGAAATTGAAATGGAAGTGTTTCATGCTTGTGTGCGTGCTAACTCGCACAGCCTTATCCGCGGTCCCGCTTGTAACATGAACATAGATTAAAGTTTCGACGCGGCGTTCGTGACCGCTGAAAGTCGGAAAAGTCAGAAACTAGTGTTTGACCCGGCTGTGACACGTCGTTAGTGGAAATAGATGCTGGCGGCGATATTAATGTGCTAGTAAGTAGGATAGGAATTTTCATTAATCATTTATATTAGAAATAGCTATAGCAGTTTCAAGTCGAAGTCTTTGAATTGTACTTTAAGCTCTGTTCATGTTTTATCCGGCGATCTACTTAGATACCCGAGTACCTATGCGATGCCTTCGGGCGATCTAAATCATAAGTAATCCGGTCAAAGAGAGCATTAAAATCGGAAAAATATGAAGACGCTTTGATCTGTCGTATGTTTTATTTATTTCATTCCATTTATTGATTGCCCCCAGTTGTTAAACTTGACTCTTTTTAATAACTGGTACAGTACATTGGAATCCAATACATGAACCTTGTTAGGGCACAGCAATTATTTAGTAGCTAACCTGCACCCATTTACTACCTAAGTTACGTAATAAATATATTATTAATAATTATATATATTTAAATTTTATTTTAATTTGTAGATATAGGAATAGGAATACCTAGAGTTACATTACAAACGGTACAAAAGATAATTAGTTAACCTATACTATTAAACGAGCAATATTTGTAGATATATATATAACTGTAAAAATATATTTGCAATCACATTCTCGGAAATGGCTCTAACGATTTCGATGACATTTTAAATATAGTGGTTTTCGGGGGCGAGAAATCGGACCTAGCTGGTTATCAAGTCTGGGAAAATTCGTAATCTCCACATTTTCTCTATTTTCACCCGAGCATAGTTGTCATTTTCTCAGCATATTACATCGTATTGTTATTTACATATTACTGAGCTTGATCGCCCAGGGACTAAAAATATATCTAGAAACATTCCTTCAATTATCAATCTTTTTAAAATTCATTTCTTGAGTATCTTACGCCTACTGCGTACGCCTTGATAAGTAGTATGTTTTCCAAGTTCTTTTTACTTTCTTATCATTTTGTTCTTTTTTGTATTCGTTCGGGAATCTTATTTTCACCTCAGCAGCTCGAACAAGCATATTTTGCTGTGTGAAAACAGTGTGCAAAATGCGATTTTGCTCACTCCGTGAGACAAAGTAGCTTTTTAATTTTGGTGCGGAGCACTGACATTTCGTCGTATGGGGTCTATTACAAGTTCAGAATATTTGAACTTCATTAGCACTGTCCCTTTCATTCCGATACGAAAAAAGAAAATGGCAGACATATATCATAGCATCATAGTCCGACCATCGAATTTCAAAGTAGACCCCCAAAAAGCGGATAACACACGTTCAAAAACTATCAAACTAACAAGTTTAAATTACCAAAATAATTATAGGTACAAAGGAATTTTAAATTGAAGAATATTATTTAAATAAAAGATCTCAGAATAAACTCCGTTTTTTATAACAAATTTAAACATGGATTTTATTATGCTAGATAATTAATAATTCTAGTTTAAACAATCTTTAACTCTATGAACGTATACCACAGATGCAGTTTCCGAACGCAAGCGCGGGGCCCCGCCCCTTTTAAAAAGTTGCGCGCTGTTAATTTGTTTGAGATTTTATTATGTGTATATTCTTCGTCATTCTTGCGTTATTGATAATCAAATATAAAAACTACTGGGATAAATCAATTCTCTATCTAACTAGGAAATATAGTGAAATCAGTGACGTGACGAAGGCAGTATTTTAACATTTTTAACAACAGTACTACCACGGCTAGTTTTTGATGTGCACGCGAGATACACGTAATATGCTAATGTGTGCCCTTGTGATAATGATAAATATTTCCTAAATATCTCGAAGATATGAGTAAAATCTGTGAATTTTAATAATAACACTGTTAATTTTTAGTGATGTGTTAGTGTCACGCGACACTTGTATACTTAGATAGTGAAATATCCTTTGGTTTCTCGCGCCTTGTCTCGCCTTTCTAGTATTGAATAACGGCGCGACCGGCGCTGAGGAGCTTATTTTACAAGCAGTAACTGACGCCTAATTAAGTTTTCTTCCTGAATAATCTTGAGACGAATAGCTACGTGATACTGTGATATATTTTTGATGTGAATATGTTCTCACTGCTGAGGTGAAAAATTGTATGTGTTACTCGAGAGCAAAGTATTTGCATCTCGTGCTTTTGAGTCCTTCGCTGCGCTCAAGATTCAAACTTTGAATCACTCGCCACGCTCGTGATTCAATTTTAGAATCTTTCGCTTCCTCAGGACTCAAAATTAGCACTCGCAGCAAAAACAAACTTTGCTCTCTTGTTGCACAAATAACTATTGCTATACGGTACATCGATAATGTAATGATAATGAGGGCCTTTGCTGCACATAGACATCCCGCATTCGGTGTTTTACTAGCATCTTTGTTTGTTTCAAATAAGTTTTATGTTTTTTCACAAAAAGTGCTGATTCTAATAAATCAATAAATATATATATACATACATATATTATACCGACCGGTCTGCCCAGTGGGTAGTGACACTGCCTATGAAGCTGAAGGTCATGGGTTTGAATCCCGGTAAGGGCATTTATTTGTTTGATGAACTTTGTTTCTGAGTCTTTGATGTCGATATCGTCGTCTAGTACCCATGCAACTATTTATTGGACTTCCCTTGGCTAGGTCGATTTGTGTAAGATTGTTCTCTAATATTAATTATTATTATATACAGGGCAAAGTCAGTAGTTTCTGTTTTACGTAAGTATACCTAGTATTTATGTCATCGGAAAAATGTAACACACACAACTACATACACAATACAATACAATACAAATACTCTTTAAGTCACACCTGGCTATAATGCGAGTTTTACTGCACTTTGCGCGTACGGGAAAACTCGCATTGTGGCCAGGTGAAGACGTATAATTTTGTACTCAACATGGGCGGTAATTCGTAAAGCCCCAGAGCGCATATTTATGGCCCTCACCCTCGGTTCGGGCCACAAACACCTGCGATCTGGGGTATTCTCGAATTCACCGCCCTAGTTACGTAATTTACTATTATTGCACACCTCACACAAACAAAGCAGTTATAAAGATAAAAAAATACATTAAATCATACACAAATCGTGTACTAATAAGCAAACTAGTAATACATATACCTACTTGTTAGTCTTCCTAACAGGCCATTTCCGCGGGTCGTACAGACGACTAAAAGAGACATATTTGTATTTCCTGTTTCAATAAGTCAACGGCACTACTGGTTATACCGTGAGCTGTATTTCAGCTGTATTCTTGCATCATCATATCAGCCGAAAGACGTCCACTGCTGGACATAGGCCTCCCCCAAAGAGGATTCTTGCATATTAATACTCAATTCTTCTTAAGCCACCGTGCCTTCCACGCAAAAATTGTCTTTTGATAATTGATTGTAAAACCTTTTATTGCGCGTATTCCAATTTGGCGAATTTCGTGTTTGCAAGGGTGGCCACAGCGGGATGAAATTTCATGGGAGAGGGATGGCATTTGTGCATATCATGTATCACATCATACAAGACTCGAAAAACAAATGCCATCCGAATTCAATGATTTTAAGTGCCTTTTTCTTAAGTTCTCGTCCACCACCACTTTTTTCCGGCTTCCAACTCTGACAGCTCGATAACCGCCCGGTCGGGAGGGATGGCATTTTTTTACAGTGTCTGTATGTGATGAAGAACAAGCATGCCAATTTTCAAGCTGTTGCTTGCCAATTTTTTTTTCTTCGCTCTCTTACTCGGCTCCGGTCACACTTGGAGGGATGGCATAAAAATGTCATTATATAAAGAGCGTACACACTTTCAGGCTACCGCGTTTCAATCGGCTGCCTCGCGACAATTTTTTTTTCCACCCCCCTCCTTTTTCCGAACCAGTCACAGTTGGCTCAATTCGGGTTGCACAGGGCGGTTCCACAACACTTCGGGGGCTCAAATACCGCGAGCCATCCGGTTGCCCCTCCGACATTGAATTACGCGTCATTGCTCTGAATATATTTTTGTTTGTTAATTCCGATCCAAATTGATTCGCGCGCTCGCTTCTATGCGCGCCGAATCGCCGATGGTACGTATCAGAAGGAGCGCACGAAACGTATCTACTGAAATCCGGATTGAGACTTGAGACCCAGTTAAACCAAATGATACCAAAGAGCTTTCCAGATTGATATTACTAGAGATTTAAGATTGTTTTGTCACCGCACTGCTGCAATCTGAAAATCTTACTCAGCTTTAACAATAACATATTAGTATCATCCATCCGGTCAAAAAAGGCTTTCATGCGTTTGACCTCAGCCGGCGTGTGACGCGTCGTTAGTGGTAATAGAATCCAACGTTATTGATGTGGTTGTAGGAGGGCTACGAGTGCCAGTGCTGCGCGGGCCAGCTCGGGCCGCACTGCGAGGAGCGGGACGTCTGCAATCCATCACCCTGCCTGAATAATGGCATATGTGTCGAGCTCACGCAGCCTCTCAACGGGGCGAACTATCACTGCCTTTGTCCTTACGGTAAGAATGGAAAACACAGAACCTGGTGTTTACGAATTATTTTGGTATTGCGTTATGAACACGTAAGATGTAACTTAATATGCATTATAATAAGACGTATGTTAGATAGATGTGTTAGGGTTCACTTGGAGAGCTATGGGTCCGAGTATTGCACGTAGCTGCATATATCAATTCTTTTTAACAATGTTTTTGAGTGCTGCCGGGAGAAGGTTGCACTAGGTATTCCTGTGCTAAAAATAGATGAAGTCGTGTAATGTCGTGACTAAACCAAATCCCAAACATATTATTTTATAAATAAGATGTAAATAAAGGAATAAGTTACAAACGAATATCATAAACACGCTTGTTGGATTCAGTAGCACTAAAATATGTTGATTCGCTACATGACTGAAAAACCTGCTAATGAGTGGATGACTACCATTCTACCTTTACAATAATCATGTGTATGATGTTGCGTGGTCTGATGACGTCATAGCTCAGGAAGTATCTAACATACCGAGGCCGTTTTCCCTTCATGAATTATTGCCTGGATTTTACCATTTTCCTCGAGCCATTTATTTTTCGGACAACTTCATTCTAATTTATGTTGGAAGTAACAGTTTATGTTTTATGTTAAGAACTGGCACAAAGAATCCCAGTTGAAATAATTTATTTCCTTCACATTCAGTGATGGGATGGAGTGAATTTATTCATTATATTAAATACGACCGACGCGACGGATATTTTTTGTTACGCAGTCAATTAAGCATCGTTGTGACGCAATCTGTTGCCCTGAATACGAAGCGTGTTATTATGTAATCATTCTACCAATTGGATTGAGCTATGTATTTGTATAAAATATTCATTCGCCGGCTAGCTGAATACTTATTGGATCAGTTGTGGGTAACGCCTATTTTTTTAACCCCCGACGCAAAGAGATGAGACGAGAAGAGTGTTATAAGTTTAACGTGTCTGTCTGTATATCTGTGTATTTGTCTGTGGTATCGTAGCTCCGTCGTCCGGCGTAGCATGGACCAATTTGAATGCGCTTTTTTTGTGTCATAGGTAATTTTCTCCCGAGTGTTCTGAGCCATGTTTCACAAAAATCTGTACGGTCGTTTTTGAGATATTGGACTTTGAAATGAAAATGTCGGGGGTTTTTGAACTTGTTGTAGTTATCATATACCTCTATATATAACGACCTCTGTAGCCTAGTTGGTAGTGACCCTGCCCACGAAGCTGTATGTTCCGGGTTCGAATCCCGGTAAGGGCATTTGTTTGTGTGGTGACCATCAATATTTGTTCCTGAGTCATGGATGTTTTCTATGTATTTAAGATTTAAGTATTTATTTATCGATATAAGTATGTATATCGTCGTCTAGTACCCATAGTACAAGGTTTGTTTAGTTTGGGACTAGGATTGAAATATTGATACAATTATTTACAGCACGACTAGAAACTTAGTCTCCCGTTTCGTATGTCTCTGACACTGTGCCAGGACAAAGCGACTACGATTAGATTATAATATATATTTATCCCTAATTTAATTAAGTATTTATTTTTAGTGTTTCCAGACACTTCATTCAATATATAGGTATATATAAGCAATATTGTCATACATATTTGTTAAAGTCAAAGTATTTATTTGCTAAACATAATACAGATGTTATAAAATGCAGTTTGGTATGACTAGGTCTTACCCGAAGGTGTAACAAAATATAGTAGGAGAAGGCTATGCTAATATGGTCCTTATTGCATGATGTTAATGATGTCAATTCATTTCACACATGATAAGAATTAAGAAATTCAAATGAAAACTATCTTTACCGAGCTACATTCGTAATTGCGTCTCTCTCAAATTACCTATTTATAAGCAAGGGATTTGACTTATCTATCATATGCTCGTTTTAGGAGAGTTGCCTAAGATTAATGTCGAGGCTAGATGTCGATTTAGCGCGCCATTACACACAACTGTGTCACGCTGGACGGACTCCCAAAGCCTGCGCTAAACCAATAATTCTAAAAGATATGGACAGGCCTAACGTTCCAATATAACGGCTACAATTTATAGAGCTAGTCCGTATTCATAAATAATAAATAGGTACATCGTTTATGATTTATATTATAACGTAATAAATATTGACGTAGGCAATTCGCAACCACGTCTTTATGTCGTTAGTCGTTAGCATAGGTGCTTGTATAATCTCCCTTAAAAAACAATCTGTATATTACTTTCTGCATCTACTAGTATGATTAGATACCGTAACTCGTATCGTTTGACCAATTAGACTCTAATTGGTCAAACGATACGAGTTACTAATTATTAGAGTATATTGCGTTCCATTGGCCCGCAGAGTAGAAGGCATTTTACGGTCATTAAATGTTTATGTGGCACTTAATTATTATTAGCGGATAATTAACTATAAAGGTTTTAAAATTTGTGTGCCGCGTTAATGAGAAAGTCGACGCGTTAATGAGAATTTTAGCCGCGTTAATGAGAAAGTCGACGCGTTAATGAGAATTTCTGGCTTTCTAGGGTGAATATTTGAGCGTCTTAAACGCCTCCTTCCTATCGCCGCATTATTGGTCATTTCATTAAAGCAACTATTGTATATCAAAAACCTTTTTAAACTGAATATTTTCTAGATATTCTCATTAACGCGTTCACTTTTAACGCGTGAATGAGACGTGTGAATGAGGATATAGCGGTAAAAAAAATATAACTCATTGTAGGTAGATGTAATAAACTGGAAGATCTAGTAGCTGGTAAATACTGAGTTTCTTAATGTATACAATAATTCACAGAGCTTTAGAGTTATTGGTTGATTTTTAAAACTTGAACGTGTTAATGAGAATTCTCGAATACCAAAATGCGTGAATGAGATACTTACGTTCGTTGTCTGTGGTCCGCACAACACTCACCCGTCTCTCCACCACGGGGGTCTGGGCACGACTGACGGCTTACGCGAAATGTGTTAGCGACGTAGGTATCTTACTTCAATGGACTCGTATGAACAAGAATTAACGCACCGCGCGCATGAGGACGGGTCTCGGGACACAGTTCTAGATTTTCATATCTTAATTATATATTATTCAATATATGTAATACTTTTTTTTATAAAGAGGATATCTAATCTATTATTTAATAAAAATACTTTCGTTCACCTTTACTATGGTATATCATCAGGGAAAATAAGTATGTAAGTGATTTCGGAAGTGGGACACCACGTGTTAATGAGGAGAAGGGGGTATTGGTATTTTTTTTGTCCAAGAAGGTTGTTGAATATGTACTTGAAAATTCATGTACACTTCAATACAAGTACCTTCTACGATCCAAAAATATAAAATCTGCTAAATTCAATACATTTATATTTTTTAAGTGCGAGGACATACAAAAACGCCTGTCTGGAGAATGACCGTTTAAATTCATAAATGAAATTCAGATTTCACGTAGGTACTCCCAGTCCCTGACATTGTCTGAGATGAGAACAATGGCTAACTCGTACAATGCCTATAAAATTTAGATTGGTACATGATATAATGAACTACTTACACAGTATTTTCAAACAGAGTGCGATTAGTAAAGGAATGATGAAAGTGTCTTTTTTATTTAATCGATCTTAACCATCGGCTCCGAACCGAGCAGCGTTGATATGTAAAATGGATGATCAATGAATAGATTGTAGGCACATACACAGCCCGTTCACACAGAGTCTCCGTATTTACGGTACCCGTTTTAACGGAAACAATTAGATACAATTACTGTATACGAAATACTGTGTCATATGTGAAGTCGCTCATACAACTCCATACGCCATCAATGAAAAAAAAAACCGGTCAAGTGCGAGTCTGACTCGCGCACGGAGGGTTCCGTACAGTCACCGGCATCAATATGTGCCGAAACAAAGCCGGCAAAAATATCTGACACGTCCTTATGGCATTAGACATAGAGTCGTGTCAGATATTTATGCGTGCTATGTTGTCGCAGATCTTATTGCTGGTGACTGTACAAACTAACAATTAACTCAAGGTAAAGTAAATGTCCCAATATTTGTTAAATTACTTATTTTAACCCAACACAATAGAATTCAATTTCAATCGAGTAACTTTTACACCAAGACAATTGAATCGCGATCTTTTTTTGAATTGCTATTGAAAATAGAATAGAATAGAATAATAATTTATTACCAAAAAACAAAGTACAGACATAAACAACAGTGACAATACAGAATAAAAATATGCTAAAAAGAATAAGGAGTACAATTGTTTTGAGGCAATAGGTCCCAGACTCAGCATGTGCTGAAAAACAAGAGTTCAACGCTGGTTTTCAGCCTGGGCCTTATTTAGGGCTCGGTCGGTGGCAGAACCTGAGCGTCGGAGTTGGACGCCGTCCTTTCAAATGCGTACAAAATACATAAAATAATAACAATACAAAAGTTACATAAGAGCGTGTGTGTGTGTATGTGTATGTGGGTGTGGGTGTGGGTGTGTGCGTATGTGTGAGTGCGTACAAGTGTGCGAGTGTTATACGGTGTGGTATACAGTGTGAAAGGAGAGTCAACGTCGTTTAGAGTGCACAGTCAAACAACGAAATCTGCAACCAAATAGCGGTTGGGATTGGGACGCGTATATTTATTTTACGCGTCCCAATACCAACCCCATTAATTCTAGAAAAATCTTAACAGCGCGAATGGGGTCAGCGCCATCTATCGGCCCCATTTGGTACTAACGTGCAAGGGCAATCGGCTTAGTATGTATGTTGGTCTTTTAGCGATTATTGTTTATCACGTGAAGCGATCTCTATTATTTATGTTTTATTTGAAAGAGAGTATTTCTATTATAGTCTTATAGGAATTTCAAAACGAAAAAATACTTATAAAGTTGATTAAATTGCAAACTAACTAGGAAATGATTTTTGTAAATAAAACAAAAAATATGCTAGATACAGAAAAAAAATACTTTTCCAGTAATATTTATGTTTATCTTAATCACAAGTAATTATTTCGAATTTTTCTCTTTGATAACTTCGCAGATAATGGGGGGGAATGGTATTTTTTTATAAATTTTCCTTCATAAATCGAAGTATTACCAATGTAGAAAAAAAAAGAAAAACTGCTTCAAAAAGTGCAACTCAAGCCCTTTCAAATAATACCCCACTTGACTTAATAGTTGAATATTTTTTTTTGCCCCCTCCTCAAATTCGTAATTTTTCATAGTGAATTGAAATGTATATTTAAATTTTTCATTTTCCATGCACGCGGATAACTCTCATTTATAAACATTCCAAATTTCAAATTGATAGCTGAAGTAGTTCGTGAGATATTTCACTTTGTGACAGACAGACAGACGGACGGAGTCGCACCATAAGGGTTCCTTTTTTACCATTTTTGGTACGGAACCCTAAAAACGTACACGATAAAACGGAACAGTAAAACGGAGACCCTGTGTGAACGGGCTGTAAGCCGTTAAGTATTTAGATTGGGGGTAAAATCAGTTTGTTAAACAAAATCAACATGCATGTAATATGCCTAAATTGAAGAATAAATAACTATGTTTCTTTTTTTCTTTGACTGATATAATCGATACTTTTTCCGCGAGCAGGCTTCACGGGCAGAAAATGCGAGAAGGACCCGTGCTACTCCGAACCGTGCGTGAACGGCGGCTCGTGCATGAGCCTCGCCATGAACGGCTCGACGACGTTCCACTGCGCGTGCGCGGACGGCTGGGCCGGCGCGCACTGCGAACTGCCCACCGTCGGCGGCGCCTGCGCCGACAAGCCCTGCGTCAACGGCATCTGCATCGAGCAGACGGATATTGATGCTGAGGGAAATGAGTGCCGCTGCTTCTGCTTACCTGGTAAGTACTAATAAAATGATCCTTTGATAGCTTTTTTTGTATACCACTGTTGCAGACAAGCGTATTTGGTAAGCAGAGATCCGTAACAACTCCAGGCGAGTCACAGGCACGTTGCCGACCCTTTAGTTATTTGCGGATTCGTTTCGTCTACATCTTATTTAACTTTCAACTTCAGGAACACAACACAACATTTGACCATCGCTTTAGTCTAGTTGGTAGTGGCCCTGCCTATGAAGCAAGAGGCCTTGGGTTCGATATATATATTCGTCTAATACCCATACATAGTAGGTACAACAAGCTTTGCTTAATTTGGGACTAGGTCGATTTGTGTAAGATTATCCTCTAATATTTATTTAATTATTTTATTTACATACCTAAGTTGAAACAATACGTAACACTCAATACTCAACAAGCTTTGCTTAGTTTGGGACTAGGTCGATTTGTGTAAGATTATCCTCTAATATTTATTTAATTATTTTATTTACATACCTAAGTTGAAACAATACGTAACACTCAATATCGATAGGGACAGCTGGTAGTTAATTGTAGATATAAAACCATTCACGGGCATGGTACTTAGTCCATTCCACCATACGGTCACCATAAGTTGTACGTTCCTAACTATAATCAGCCGCCCGCCCTCTACAGTCGAAGTTCACTGTCACAATTCCTGCAGGTCTATTTTGTTCGTCGCCTCCCAACCCAATCGCATTTCAATATGTTTTACGGGTGTTCGCGGTACCTACCTAGCACCTGAGCGGAATTTGAAAGAGATGAATAGAATTGGGGCTCTTATTCTGCCATTCTGCTTGTATTCTATGGTATATTATTAATAAAGGTAGGACAGTCATTGATCACAGCCCTAATGGAGAGTGATGCCAAGGATAATAAAAAACGTATTTCGAACTTGTTTTTGTCATTCCCTGCTCAAATCTTGAAATTATGTAAATTGTTGGATGAAATACTGCGATGCGATTTAGTTAGCATATCATTCATCATTTGAAAAAAAACAGCTTGGAATAATAAATTGGGTACCTACTTCATATATGTAGGTATTACCTACTTGTTACGTAGATACAGTCACTCTTGTATGTACAGACGACTTCAAAGGGATTTATACATTTTTCGCCTCCATACAAGAGTGTAAACAAGACGTGTATAGTATATATACATTTAAGGTTCGCGACTTTCTTGTGGACCTAAAGTAAAGGGCTATATGGCCAAATACTGGGGTCCAACATGGAGATCTCCTCTTTTATAAACCTTTGTCGTTAAATCATAACATTTTTTTTTGTTTTTTTTTAACAACACATAATTAATTTTATATCATAGCAAAGACGACTTTTGTTGATTTCACGCTCTTTGTATGACCCAAACATCTTTTTGACGTGCCTAAGGCTATATGCAGGCGATATGTTACACGACGCGAGCGTTGTCAGATGAGTGGTGACTATGGAAATCAATGATGTAATATAATAATGAGGTAGATACGTTGTCTATACGAAAGACCATGTTTAAAAATGGCCAGGCTTACGCGCACATGAAAGAGCTGCGAATATTGTAGCTACACACAAATATGGGTACCTATCAAATGAGAGCAGGACGGTATGCTTCTTTCCGGGAGCGAAAAAGAGACAAGTAAATGTGTTGTGACGTACCTACGATGCAGAGAAACTATACTTGTCTCTGTTTCTTAGCATAGCATGCCGTCTCGCTTACATGGACAAAGAGTATTAATAAATCAGACTAGACACTGCCTCTTATCATATTCTCGTTACGTACTATTGTACATTTATACGTCTCGATTTAAGATGCTCGGCTCTTAACACAAACATAGTATCTTTCTAGAGAGTGTCGAAATATACGTTTTTTGTTGGCATAAACGGCTGTCAAGTGACTGTAAACCTGAGTACCTATATGGTTTTAATTGCAACTCGATACGACCTCAAAAGGGAACTGTAGAACTGTTTAGGCATGGAAGTTTAAATTGAAAGTTTGTACTAGTATTTTAATTTTTTTATAGTTTCGTGGTCTGTCAATTTCTATATATCTGTCAATTTCTCTCTCTCTCTCTCTCTCATTTAATGTTGTATACTTAATAAACGGGCAATCACATTTATTGTAACAGAGGCATTTTAAGTTTTATCAAGAAGGGATTTATTATATAAAGTTAGCATAGGATGAAACTAAATAAGGATAATATAGATACATATATTATTATTATAATTTCAAAACCATTAAACTTGATCAATAATCAATCACGAATCTTATGCCTACGATCTTATCAAGACCCCTCTGTTTATGTGTTATTCTTTGATCGGAAAAGATATTGCGGCTCTATCGCACTCACGCTTCGGGTATATTTTTGTTGCACTCAACATGATCTGGAAATTTCTTTTATGCACGTAATTATTGAATACGTAAAATGTATTGATATGAAGATAAAAGTAGATTACTTACGAATGATACGTTATCCCCTAGCTTTTTTAGTATAGTTAGTGCAAAATCGCATCACACACGACGTCGTCTTTTATTTTTTGCGCTGCAAATCTGACAACTGCGACACGTTTGCACGTGGCCATTGGCGGCGCGATACTGAGGTTAGGTCTGCCAATTGCATGAGTTTTAGTGTGCCACTTTTGGAGCGCTTGTAACATATCTACCTAATTTTTATATTACATCATTGATGGAAACGCTATAGTCTCCTACCTGACTGCACGTAAACGTAAACAAGGCCTAGTATAAATTACAGCCATCGCAAGATGTTATACCGCATATTGCGTGTGTATCCCGGTATTGCACTCCCTACAGCAAACGAAAAAACCATAGAAGTCCTTTAAACAGAATAGGAGATATAGCCATTATGCGGGCGGAGTGTCAAAATGATGCCAGGCAGCCGTTTAGTACAAATATGCGCACACCGGGTTTTAGGCACGTGTTAGGGTAGAAATAAGTAAGGAGCTCGCATTCTATGGTTTATCGTTCGCTGATTCCCTGGTGACCATGAAAAAACGCGATAGCCACCTAAGCTGATAGCACGCATGTTTTCTCTACATAAAGAAGGCCTAATAGGATATAGGTACCTACCAAGCCTAATAAATAAACAGTAGGTACTATGCAAATGCTGGATAAAAATAGCTATTTCCAGCATTTGCATAGTACTGTATTTTTTTATGAGGCTTGGTAGGTACCTATTCTAAATTAGTCAGATTATTCATTTACATCACCGGGCATAATTATGATACCTAAAATTGCAACAGATTGTATGTGTGTATTTTATCGCGGTTTAACAATTAAGTACTATTGATTTACGAGTCGCCGAATACCGTACGCTCACGCTCAATACATAAACTACCTACCTACCGTGACTGTGGTTTTTCATGCAAGTCGATCACACCTATCCGATCACACAATACTTCCAACATGATTGTACATCTAATCTCTATTGGAATATAACGACCTTACCTCTATCACGTGCGTATGTTTGTGTTTTAGGGTCGTTAATTTAATAAATCGTTTTGAAGTTAGTCGATTTAATAACGGTTAATCGTGTTTGCGAATGTCGGGCGAGCGAAATTGTGGGAATGATTTATTTGAAGATCAGTTGGAAGGTTGCCTGCTCCCGCCGTGCGGTCGCTTTCGTCACTCGCTGTGAAATGTAACCTCCTAACCGCCGCCTTGCTACGCTTACTGGGGCCCGATCTTACTCGTATTTATTTATGTGACAACTAGCTTTTGCCCACGACCCAGCTTAGGCAGAACTAGTAAATCGCACTGCCGTAATTTTACCTCCTTCCACCCCTTGAGGGATAATTTTCGGTAAAGCAGTTTGTGGGAATCCAATTTATAAACTATATGTGTGCGTTTTATCCAAATAATTTCAGCCGTTTTTGCATAATTTTAACAGACGTTCAAAACATAGGTACACAAATACAAGTTTAAACTGACTCAGTAAATTTTATTGATTGTGGGTAGATATTACAAGACCAGGTTTTTAGTGTAGTTTTTAGGGTTCCGTACCAAAAATGGTAACAAAGGAACCCTTATGGTGCGACTCCGTCCGTCTGTCTGCCACAAATTGAAATATCTCACGAACTACTCAAGCTATTAACTTGAAACTTGGAATGGTTATAAATGAGAGTTATCCGCGTGCATGGAAAATGAAAAATTTCTATAGGCATTTAATTTTTCTATAAAAACTTACGAATATGAGGAGGGGGTAAAAAAATTCAACTATAGGGTCAAGTGGGGTATCATTCGAAAGGGCTTGAGTTGCACTTTTTGAAACAGTTTTTCTTGTTTTTATCTACACACGGAAAATTTTGATCTATGAAGGAAAATGTAAAAAAAAATACCATTCCCCCCCCTTATCTCCGAAGTTATTCAAGCGCAAAATTTGAAATAATTACTTGTGATTAAGATAAACATATATGTATATTACGGGAAAAGTTTTTTTTTCTGTATCTAGCATATTTTTTGTTTTATTTTCAAAATTCATTTCCTAGATAGATTTGCAATTTAATCAACTTTATAAGTTTTTTTTTGTTTTGAAATTCCTATAAAACTATAAATAGAAGTACTCTCTATCAAATAAAACAATAATAATCGAGATCAGTTCACGTGATAAACAATAATCGCTAAAAGACCAACATACATACTAAGCCGATTGCCCTTGCACGTTAGTACCAAATGGGGCCGATAGATGGCGCTGACCCCATTCGCGCTGTTAAGATTTTTCTAGAATTAATGGGGTTGGGATTGGGACGCGTATATTTATTTTCAATAGCAGGTCAAAAAAAGATCGCGATCCAATTGTCTTGGTGTAAAAGTTACTCGTTGTTTGAAATTGAATTCTATTGTGTTGGGTTAATATAAGTAATTAAACAAATATATTGGGACTTTTAAAGGCCTTCTACACGATCGGGACCAACCGCCAACCACCGTGTCCTTGGTCGGATCAACGGTTGGCCGACAGCGTTCCAGACGGTTGGGACTAACCACCGACGCAGCCTGTCGCGAGGGATGCGCTCACGACCAAGGCCGTTGACATCAACCAAATATCGGTTGGTCAACCGCTTTCTACACGGTCCATTTTTATATCAACCCGACCAAGGACACGGTGGTTGGCGGTTGGTCCCGATCGTGTAGAAGGCCTTTTACTTTACCTTGAGTTAATTGTTAGTTTGCACGGAACCCTCGGTGCGCGAGTCAGAGTCGCACTTGACCGGTTTTTATGTGAACGACACGACGATTTTTTGCATGAACGACATGTTACGTAAACTTCAACTGATACTTTACTTTATATATATAGCATCTTTAGCAGAATCCAAAACGAAAATTAGATTCTTTCTACGACGCGCCTCGTCGGACCGTAATCACTAGAGTAAAAATGTGCTTAAATGGGCGCACTTTTTTCATTTATTATCACCTCAATAGCATTTTACCTTATTTATTAAGATGGTCTTAAGTGACCGAATGTTTACGGCTCATGCTTAAAACAAATCAGACTGAATTAATCAAGTGACTTGTTTTCCCGACTGGGAAAGGGAATCCATAGTGACGACGCAAACAAACAGTCCCCAGGGCAATATTGTCTTTCGGTAGGCGGAACTCGAAACGTGTCTGTTTGTACGTACCTACAATATAGCCGCACATATAAAATGTACTCCTGCACTTTTCGGGTAACCCATTGACGAGGTCAGAATATAAATCAAAAGAAATCTTAGGCGAAGAGAAACAGAAATTAAAAAAGCACATTCTTATCCTAAAAATTATAAATCCCGTAAGGGAGTTTGTTCAGCCTTTTTACTACCTACTTTACAAACTCTATAGCTTTTGAGATGAAATATTTTCATGTCATGCTCATGTGTCAAGTCAGTCAATAAAGTCATGTCGATATAAAACTACGTTTTCTTGCAATCAAATTAAATTAAATCACCAATAGCGTGAACATGGTCCTAACGGAACCGGATTTTTGAGATAATCAGTGACCTAAATACATACAAATATAATTCGCGATCGTAGTTTAATAATTTTGTCCGAAAAATATAAATTCGCATACAAGATGAATTAGACAGAGAAACTCATGGCGCTTCAAAAAGATAGTTTGGAAATTATAGAAAGGGCCCATGTTAATTTCAAGAAATCACCAAAAGAAAGAATTACATTGGGATATGTACAAGGTCGGTTGGAAGCTGTAGATAGTTATTTTCGAGAATTTAAGAGCATACACGAGAAAATTGTGACAAGCGTTTCGAAAGACGAGAAAAGCAAGCTGTCATATTTTACGGACGATGTATTTGACAGTTACGAAGAACGTTTTTATACTTACAAAGGCGAATTAAAAACGCTTTTACAGAAATTCAGCACCGAGACGAAGAGTAACCTGGTATACAGGCTGGTCGTGTTTCGCAACCAATACAGGGAGGTAATAGTTCAGGTACCAGTGAGATCAGATTACCACATGTGACGATTCCCTGCTTCAGTGGAGATTATTCGGAATGGCAATCATTTCATGATTTGTTTACCTCACTGATTCATAAGAATAGTTCACTGGACGACGTGCAAAAGATGCATTACCTCAAAGTGAACCTGAAGGGTGACGCGGAAGTTCTTTTACGACAATTTCCCATTACTAGCGAGAACTACACACAAGCATGGACCATATTGAAGAAACGTTATGATAATAAAAGCTTCATTGCTAATTGTCTGTTTAGAAGTTCTTCGCCCAAAAGATAATCGTTCAAGAATCCGCCACCGCCTTGAAACAACTGCTAGATACATCCGACGAATGCTTGAACGCACTAAAAAATCTCGGCTTACCAACACCTCAATGGGATGCCATCGTCATATATGTGGTCGTGTCAAAACTGGATCCTGGAACTCATAAGCATTGGCAGGAGTTGATTAGTGGAGATGAGTCTGCAGTTTTCCCAACGTTCGAGAAGCTGAAGTCGTTCTTGAAGACTCAGTTCAGAACCCTAGAGATGGTAGAACCGGTCAGCAAGAGTTGCAAACCAACTCAACCCAAGACGTTCCATGTCACGGCCAACGATACTGAATGCGCATTCTGTAAAGACAAACATTTAATATACCATTGTAAACAATTTGCCAAGCGACCAGTCAAGGAAAGATACGACTTTGTTCGTAACAACAATCTCTGTTACAACTGCCTTATACCCAATCATGCAGTGTGGAGATGTAAGCAGAAGACGTCATGCCAGGTGTGCAAGAGGCGACATCATTCATTGCTGCATAGAGATACAAAGGAACTTGAAGAAAGGCAAGAAAACAAGAAGGCAGACATGACTAAGGAGGACTCAAAAGTGGTTGCACATGTCAGACCAAGTGGAGAGGAAGATGAACAAAACATTTTGTTGGCCACAGCGTTGGTAGAAATGGCCTCAAAGTGTGGACAGTCACAGGTCTGCAGAGCGTTGATTGACCAGGGATCCGAAGCTTCCTTTGTCACAGCTCGAGTGGTCGAGTTGTTAAGGTTGAAGAAAACGGCAGTTAGCGGAGTGGTCTCTGGGATCAGCGAAGACAACAACGTGTGCATCAAAAGTAAGGTGGAATTACAAATCTCGTCGAGGTATGACCCAGATTTCGCCCTCAAGGTAAATGCTTATGTATTAAAGTCTTTGACTCGTAGTTTACCTGCCAGGGAAATCAATTGTAATAATATGTGGCCTCAACTTGATAATATGAAGTTAGCTGACCCCACCTTTAACACTCCGAGTAGGGTAGATATTCTTCTCGGGGCTGATGTTTTTGGCAAAATAATTGACTCTGGGTTCATGAAAGGGCCGGGCGACTCAGTATACACACCTAGGTTGGATTTTGTCAGGTGACACTAATACAACTTCTTCCAGCTCACGTAGAATCACCAGTTTTCATGTCACACGTCAAGTGGAGGAAGACAACAATCTCTTAAAGAGATTCTGGGAGATTGAAACAGAAGGTTACACAAACATGAAAACTTGGTCAAGGGAAGAAGAATTATGTGAGGAAGTTTACAGAACTACTACAACAAGGGACGACACTGGAAGATATATAGTACACATACCGCTGAAGAAAAGCGTCAAGGATACAGTGAAGTCATGCGGAGAAACAAGACTACAAGCGATATGGAGATTCAAACAGCTGGAAAGAAAGTTTGATAAAAATGAAATGTTGAAGAAGGAATATACAAAGGTTATACACGAGTACCTGGAGTTGGGTCACATGAAAAAAGCTGACGTTGAGGATGGAGCTGAAACTGTATGGCTTCCACATCACGCTGTGGTGAAAGAAGATAGAGATACCACCAAAGTACGCGTGGTCTTCGATGCATCAGCGAAAGGCTCTAATGGCATCTCCTTGAACGATGCCATGATGATAAGACCCACACTTCAGCCAGGCTTACGTAGCCTTGTGATTCGCTGGAGAGCTCACAAGATCTGTGTGATTGGAGACGTTGTTAAAATGTATCGTCAAGTATGGATGACAGACACGCACACTGATTTACAGCGAATCGTTTGGAGAGACGAACCTTCCGAAAAAATTGAAAGCTACAACGAACGAACCTGAAAACAAAATAGTAATTAAATTGGACAAGGTCATAAAGATATTGGGACTTACATGGGATAGAAAAGAAGATGTTTTCAAAATCACAGTCAACTTACCAGAATCCAGGACTCCGATAACGAAAAGACAGATTATATCTGAAGTTGCCAGTCTCTTCGATCCTTTCGGTTGGATGGCTCCCGTTGTCATTACAGCATAGGTGATGATACAAAGACTGTGGCTCTGCAGTCTTGGCTGGGATGATGAGCTACCGCCGGAAGTTGTCGAAGAGTGGAAGAATTACCGAGAAGAGTTAAACGAACTTCAGGCAATACAGATCCCACGTTGGATCAGAATGACGTCGCGAAGCAAGGGAGTTCAACTGCATGGTTTCGCAGACGCATCCTCGGTAGCCTATGCAACGGTGGTCTATCTCAGAGTTGTGGATGAAGATGATGTCGTTCATGTCACTATGCTCGCAGCCAAAACAAAGGTAGCACCACTCAAACAACTGACGATACCGAGATTATAGTTATGCGCTGCGGTATTAACGGCGAGACTGTTGCGCGAGATGTCCCATTTGCTGAACATTTCAATGAATCAAATATATGCTTGGACCGATTCAATGGTGGTGTTGTCTTGGTTACAATCCCAACCAAGTCGATGGCAGGTGTTCGTCGGAAATCGAGTGTCTGACATAATTCAGCAGATAGACAACGACAAGTGGAGACATGTACAGTCAGCAGATAACTCAGCAGATGTCGCCTCAAGAGGTGTGAAATCAAGAGATATGGCAAGCAGTGATCTATGGTGGACTGGACCTGGATGGTTGAAACAGAAATAAGTAGAGTTCGAAAGAACTAGAATACCTGGGACCAACCTTGAGTCAAAGAGGACATTTCATGTAAGATTGGATGACAACCCTGTTTGGGAAAGATTCTCTTCGATGTCAAAATTGAAGAGAATATTAGGACTCTGTCTAAGATTTCTAACACCCATCGAAAGACCGAACAGAGAAAAGTATTTGACAACCACGGAATTGAATGAAGTTGAATTTAAATGCATAAAGTATTACCAACGTTTGGTCTATGGTCAAGAATTAACGACTTTGACGGAGAACGAAAGGATAAAGAACAAGAGCTCTTTAATCAGTCTTGCGCCATACTTAGACGAACATGGTTTGATGCGAGTCAGTGGCTTAACAATGCTATTATATCGGAAGATTCAAAGCACCCTATTATCATTCCTTGCAATCAACATATCACAAAGTTATTAGTACGTGAAGCTCACATGAGAACATTACATGGAGATATACAGGTGATGATGAATTACATCCGCAGCAAGTATTGGATTATAGGTTTTAAATCAGCTGTCAGACAAGTCACAAGGAATTGCAAGATATGCATAATAGATAAGGCGAAAACGAAACAACAATTTATGGGCCAGCTGCCACCTTCAAGAGTTACACCTCATCGCGCCTTCTTGAACAGCGGTGTCGATTATGCTGGACCCGTGCAGTTGAAGACTTCAAAGGGCAGAGGTTATAAGACTACGAAGGGATATATCTGCCTCTTTGTCTGCATGTCTACACGTGCAATTCACCTGGAAGCTGTAACAGATCTGACTTCACAAGGATTAATTGCAGCATTTAGAAGATTCGTTGCCAGAAGAGGTTCTTGCACTCACTTGTGGAGTTATAATGGTTCAAACTTCGTAGGAGCTGCAAAGGAATTGAAAGACATGTTTGCTAAAGGAAGATCTAATGTAGCAAGTGAAATAGCAGAACTCTTGGCGAATGATGGTACCAGCTGGCACTTTATCCCACCTAGAGCACCAAATTTTGGGGGCTTATGGGAAGCAGGTGTGCGGTCAGTCAAGAAACACCTTAACAGAGTTAGTAGTACCACTAAATTGACGTATGAAGAGATGTCAACACTATTAGTTTAAATTCCCGCCCATTGTGTAAGATGGATGAGACGTTAAAAACGTTGAATCCACTCACGCCTGGACATTTTTTAATAGGAGAACCTGTAATTAACGTTCCAGACACCAATTATGAAGACAAAAACGTAAACTTGCTGACTAGGTGGCAATTCATACAGAATAGAATGCAAGATTTCTGGAGAAGATGGAAATCGGAATACCTTAATACGCTACAACAACGATATAAGTGGCACGACACGGTGAGGTCCCCAAATGTTGGAGATATCGTAATTATTAAGGAAGACGATTTGCCGCCGACTAAATGGATGTTGGGTAAAATAACGACGCTACATCCTGGCGCCGACAACCTGGTACGGGTCGTGACTCTCCAGTACAAGGGAGGTAACTTTATTAAAAGGCCCTTATCAAAATTAATCTTGTTGCTCAGTCAATTCGATCTACCGTGAGTTAGTTACGGTGGGCGGTTAGCTTCGTTATGTCAACAGTAGGCATTCTTTATTTGTTTATTGCCTGGTCCTTCGAATTGTTATTTACATATGAAAGTTATGTTTTATGAATACTTAGTGGACAAATTAGAACACTTATGTTAATTTCATTATATGTTGTGATGTACTTATATTATGTTATGTTCAGGAAGTTAGTTTGTGTTGTTGTGACATAGATGTGATATAAAAAGCTAGGAGTTATGTTATGATCTATATGTGTAGCTAACACCACCGATGTATAAAATAATTATTTTGGTGGGCGGTATGTTCAGCCTTTTTACTACTTTACAAACTCTATAGCTTTTGAGATGAAATATTATCATGTCATGTGTCAAGTCAGTCAATAAAGTCATGTCGATATAAAACTACGTTTTCTTGCAAACAAATTAAATTAAATCACCAATAGCGTGAACAGAGTCCTTAACTGTCATGCGTATAAAACGTAATTAATTATATCTTACACATAACTGGACACTGTTACGCTATAGTTTGTCAACCCTCAAGAACTGGAAAATGAAGATTTCTTTTTTAAGTATACTTACCTATCTACTCGGTTTTATATTTTGTAAATGTAAAGATAAAAAGGGTTTGGCTCATTAAATACAAGGGATTTATTTTTATCAGCAAGGGAACCCTTCCGCTTAAGTTGTTTTTAATTACGTGATCGTTAACTGGAACGGAAATCTCTGTCGTATCTCATAGGCTTAACTTGTATGTAACGCTTGTACATAAATCTGTTTAGGACGCCATTCTCAAAAAAGAACTAAAATATAGTAAAAATATGTTTGCTATCCGTCTTCACCTAAACTACAAAAGCACCAACGCTATTATATGCGAGATTATTCGTGATACTACTTTATTCTTCTACTCAATTTATTTTATGTGTTTATTATATGAGTCTCATGCAAAACTGTGCCCTGAAAAAAAGACTTACGGGTAGGATACGGTTGGCGAGACCCGCGACGGATGTCGTTGCGTAATCTTTATTTACATAGGCGTGTTAAGGGGCCCTTTGTGGCTTGTTTGCCGGAATGAGAAATTTCTCTTGTTTTGCATTTTATGTCGCCTTCGTATCGGATTAGCATACCTACTTTACTTTGGTATTGCTAATTTAGGTCTATAAAGAACATTGTGGGCGAGTTTGTTGGAAGGCTTTGCCTTGGTATGTTTTCCCCTCTTCACGAATTATTGTTACCTTATGTAAATTTCGTAATAATTCGACCAAAGAAAAAAAGTGTTTTCACCTCAGCAGCTCGAACAAGCATATTTTGCTGCGTGAAAACAGTGTGCAAAATGCAATTTTGCGTACTCCGTGAGACAAAGTAGCTTTTTAATTTTGATGCAGAGCACTCTGACATTTCATCGTATGGGGTCTATTACAAGTTCAGAATATTTGAACTTTATTAGCTCTGTCCCTTTCATTTCATTACGGAAAAAGAAAATGGCAGACATAGGTGATCCTTAGTTCGACCATTGAATTACGGTAACCTATCGAAGTTTCGAAAAACACTTGCCCGATTTTCACTTGTCCGAAAACGGTTAACCGAACTCTTATAATCCATATACTTTGTTTACCATACTTTTGAATTGTCGCTGGTTTGTTTTCCCACATTATCGTTTTCCCGAAACTCAATAACCAGAAGAACGATTGCTAACTTTATTATTTGACAACCGATTTGTTGACCACCTTTTCATAATTCTGTAAATGCCTCGTAAAATCTAAATCTCATTTTCCCTTCATATCATTTTACCGCCACGATTAAAGAAACATCCAGAACTGCACTTTAAAATTGCGATGCGAAAATAAACTTTTGCTAATAAGTGGGTAAGGTTAGATTTAAAATTGTGACCTTACAAAATAAACAATTAATAGAAAAGGGGCTAAGATTAGGTCAAAACATTTTAGCAACTAGTGTGCTGTACGAGTTCTTAAAAAGTCCAAAAAGGGAGGCTCGTAAACCGTGGGGTAAAAAAACAACAAATGATCGTAACAATGGTATTATTTGTAGGTAAGGTTAGGGTTAGCTTGTGTCCCTTAGAGCGGAAATAGGCACCCCGCGATGTTGACACGCTGGCGGTTACGTTAGGTTGTTACATGCTACGATTTCGATCTTTTGATATAGGTAATAATATTTCGGACTTAATACTTTTCGGCACCAAAAACTAGTTGACGAATGATCCTTCGGAATTTGAATAAGTGTTGATTCGAATCATATGCGAAATAAAATTGCAACGAACTGAGAATTGGGAAAATTATAACAATTTGGGAAATGTAATTACGGGCAAACAAAAATTCGGCCAACTAATAAAAAGGGAAACGTTTTCGGTATTATAATATTCGGTGTTACGATTTTCGAGCTTATGATAGGTAACCTGAAATTACTAAAATAATTAAGTCGATTAAAGTAAGAGTTCATAATAAAATGAGTTTGATTTTGACGAGGCGTTGACGGGTAAAAATCCCAGGGCGATTTTTGCGCGGCGGAGTTGATAATTGCACTGAGGATTTCTTATATTTGAATTTTATATTTTTTATATGAAAGGTAATATATTTCATCATCTTGAGCCATAATGGAAATTACTATAAACCTATTGACTTGATCATAAAAAAATATAAACTGCCGAAAATCTAATTATGGTGGCGTGTCCTGCACTTGTTTCTTGTACTAAAACGCCATAATACAAAAAAAACTATCCATTTACTTAATTAAAGTGGCACTTATTCGGGTTCTATATTAGTCAAGTTATCCTACGATTTCATTTAGTTACATTCGTATGTAAACTAAACCTCATACTGATGTAAGCAAAAATGTCCTGCGAAAAAATATTATTTTAGTGGAAAAAATTAAAAATGTTTTTATGGTCGAACAAAATGCAATGACACAAACGGCGCGAGCGTCGCTTATTGGTTCAGTTCCACTGTGGTAACAGGCGATGTTAGACGTGAGAAACTATGTAAGAGCTAGCCGACACGCATGTAAGTACCTAATTATAGTGGTTCAAAATACAGTTTACGACAATTTTGGTGTCACGATTATTTTTAATTAAGCACAACTTAATTTTATGTGTATTTTATTTTAGGCGCGGCTTTGGTTACCCTTTCTTCATATAAGGTTAACTTGATCGTGTGAAAAAGGGTTGATTAGTTATGTTTTTTTTTTTTAGTCCAAATCCTAATTCCGGTGTTGCAATATTGGTGTGTTTGTTGGACTTTTTAAAAACACCAAAATTGCTTAGTCTCACCAAAATTGTAGAAGACGTACCAAAGTGAACCTTATTCTAATGATATAAGGTCTATCAATTGCTATTTATACGACTTCTCGGATATGCAACATTAAATGCATTTTAATTTAAGTACATTGAAAAATATGATTATTTTAATTACTTGTTAGAGTGAACACTATTATATCAATGTTATCTATAACATATTTCAGTGTATATAATTTTATACTAGACTGCAAAGTCTCTGGCTTTGTCTGTCTAGGTATTTGCATAAAACTCGAAAACTACTAATCCAATTTTGATACATTTTTCATTTACATGTAGTTTTAATAATAAAGATTGGTTAAATATATAATTTATGTATATATATCAAGTTTATGTACCGCAATCTTGACTACCACGGGGCGAATCGGTTATTAGTGTATAACTAGCTTTTACGAAAAACAAATGTAGATATTATATAAAAAATATATCAAATAAAATGATCTTAACATAAAATATATACCTGTATATTATACAAATTGATTATATATGTTTTACGACTAGCTACCTGCTCATCCTGAAATAAAATAGAGAAAAATAATAAATACAATTAAAATATACCACAATTATTATGAGAGTTAATGATATATAATAATAAAAACCGCATTAAAATTGTTTGAGTAGTTTCGGAGTAATTGGCGATCTAACCGGCAGAAGTGGCCAGGATTTTGTCTTCAAAATGTGGTGATATACAAAACCAAATAAATACCTAGTTTTATTTTTTAAGCGTATGATAATCGTATAATTCAATATATGTTTGACCTAAATATGTTTATTTCGTATAAGTAGGTTTTATATATCCTTGAACCCCGCACTGTGCTCAGCATTTATTTATATACATATAAATAAAATATATACACAAAAAACCATTTAAATCATCTTTAAGGTAAGAACTAAACGCCCCTGAAAATTTCATCAAAATTGGTTCAGTAGTTTTGGAGTAATTCGCGACCAAACCGGTAGAAGAGGAGGAGGATATTTTATATACATATGATGATTATCCTATACTAATATTATATAAATAGGAAGAGCCTGTGAGATTGTAGCTTTGTAAGTTTGAACGCAATGGGTAATCTCCAGAACCACTTATCAAATTAAAAAAAAATCTTTCTTCTGCTTATAGAATGGACTTTCTGGATGGCTGTAGGCTATATCGCAGGTTTGCCGGCGTTCTTTAATATACATACATATATATTTATATAATAAATAAATTACAAAATAAATAAACCTAGCTAACCTAATGGGCATAGCAAACGGCCCCATCCAGCAGTTCCGTCCGCGGCATGGAACCCATAACCCATATCTATAGATATAGATAGATCAGGAACTAAGTTTACCACAGTCTAAAAAAAGCCATACTTATTAAAGTAAGGTGAGTTCGGCTCACTTTTATTTTGATTATATTACTGGATTTACTGGTAAAAAAACATATATAAAAAACCTAATTTAGGTGTAAACATCCAATTCAGGTGGATTAATTATCCAATTTTGGTGCCAACATGCAATTATGGTGGCCATGAAATAAATTAATTGACATTATCTCAAAAACTACTAATTGGAATGGAAGGCCGTTTTGACACTAATTTAACTATGACAAATGACGCTCTAAACACATATTTTTGGTAACTATATCCTGAAAATAAAAAACCCACCAAAATTTTCAAAATTTTAGACTTGTTAAATTTCACCCTGACCTTGTCTGATTGCTTATTTTTTCTCTTAGCGGACATGCATCATTCAAATTAAGGCCGCTCATAGAGCCAGATATGCGAAAATACCCCAAGAATTATGCTATTTTTCTACGAAACGATGATGTTTCTAAATCTGTGAAAAATATATATCATTCTTGATTATATTATCTTCAATAGCACAGCTTTCGATATTCGATTCGTAATACTTCGCTCGATACAATTCTTTCCCAAAGTAACCTCCAATTTGAAAGTTTATTTCAACTTTACTTGTTTATTTACTACGTGACACTATGAAACAAAACAAGGAACAAAATCAGTCATAATCAAAATAATAATTTGACAGCTTCCGAATTTCAATAATTTGAGGCAATATTTTTATAATACATAAACATCGTAAAATTCAATCGTATAAAGATATCGACTTACGGCCTCCAATGTCTTTCTCCGTCACTCTTTCGAAATGTGACAGTGATCGCTGAGCGGTCGTGCCAGACGGACCTGTACTACTTTTTCCCAAAAAAATGTAATTTAAGATATTTATTAGATTCCAAAAAGCAATGGTTCTAACGTAAGTAAAAATTTATGTTTACTAAACAGTGAAAAGAGTATTTGGTTAGCTTCATAATTACTAAGCATAAACATTACAATCCTCAATACGCATATAATTGTGAATTTCACCCGCCTAAGTTAAGCATTGGCCGCGCAATGGTTTCAGCGATAGGAATAAAGGCGACCTTCAATTGTGCCGAGAGTTCGAATCTCAGCATGTTTATACTTTTTGTATTTTTTATTCTTCGCACTACATCGAGTGAGTATAATTATTTGATTTATATGCTCTTTTACCCCTACCTACGTAAAACAATACAATTTATCTTTATTTAGGTATAGACTTAATAAAAATAGACTTAATTTATCTTTATAAATATAAAAATTCCTGCCTATGTCGCGCGTAACTTCGTGCGTTGTGATAAATATATATACCTCCCTACCCATAGCGGCGGCGCGCCGTACGAAGCTTGGTTAGATACCTAAATGATTTTCCATCGGCGCGGTTGCTTATTTCTTTATGTTTCGAACTTCGAATTGATCTACTCAAATATTTGGGCATATTTTGTACTTATTTTCTTAAATTGCTACAAGTACACCTACTTAGTAAATGATTGCCGAAACGAAATAAAATGTCATCAATGATATCATACGAGATACCTACCTACATTATAAGGAATAAAGGCCCCTCATCAGTCATTTCATATTGACCAAGATTATTGAAGAGGTAAATGTACACTGATAAAATGCAATAGGGTTGCCTGTGTAAGTCCCGGAAATAAAATCCCGGGACTTACCTTATATCCATACTATCGTCATTTTTTATAAACTGATAGGTAGTTTATATATTATTATACCCTACACAAAAGTGAAGGATTTCCTTTTCTTGAGAGTGTTGACTAGTTTTCTATTTTAACAATAAAATAAAACTGATCCCAACTGAAAAGACAACCCAGTGGCAATAATCCCTTAGGTACTTGTAGTTCATTTTCGTCATTTTAAGGATATTACTACTACTTATAACAGAATTAAGGGGTCACCTAGAGAAATTCGGCATTTCTTTTTATGACGATATTGTCAGTTGGCTAGCACCATCAAAATGAAAAAGATGGGTCATGGGGACATTACTTTAATTAGAAAGGAAATTCTGTTGATTATTGAACATATGTGATGGGGCCTACGCCTACCCTATATGAAAAACTACTGAAGGGATTGAAAGACGGGGCCTGTGTCTCGGAATTCCAGTCCCAATAAAAAAAAACTTTTGGAAAGTACAATATATTCTTCTTCTTCGTGTCGAGGTTCCTCAAATAAGAGTGCCCAGCGGTGTGGACAGCTCTGCCAGTCGCGTCTCTCAGGTCGTGTTCCAAGCAGGAGTGTGGGCATGTGGGGCACGCCATCAGGTGCACCATGGTTTGCGCCGTTGATTGGCCACGATGCAGTCCCCATCTGGCCATGTCTTCCTTATAGTGTTACTTATAGTATCCTCCTACATGCGATCTGAGCCTATTTAGCGCCCTCCAGATGGGCCATGGCTCCTTGTGGCCGGGTGGCAGTTGTTCCGAAGCTAGCACGTAGACGTCGGGCGGTGGGCATTGAGTCCATTATAACCGCACAGTGGTCGCCTGTCAGTCTCCTGTTTCCCCTTTTCCACGGCACTTGCCTACTCTCTACGGATTTCAGGGGGGGGGGGGGGGGCGATGCCCTCGAATGGGTACATCTTGTTGAGTGGAGTAGGCTTGAGGCATCCGGTGATGGTGCGGCAGGTATCATCATAACAATATATTGCATGGACGAATTCATGAAGCCGTAAGGCTGAGAAGTCATGCAGTGCTATTAATTTGTATGATTTTATTTTTTATTATCAATTATGACGATCATAGTAATAATTCCTATAGATTTACCTCTTAGCGTTATTCCCGGTAATGCCCCTGTAGGAGCACGGGGTCCGCTTTGACACCTAATCCCAAGATTTGGCATAGGCACTAGTTTTTACGCAAGCGACTGCCATCTGACCTTCCAACCAGGAGGGAAAACTAGACCTTATTGGGATTAGACCGGTTTCCTGACGATGTTTTCCTTCACCGAAAAGCTAACGGTAAATATTCCGTACATACGTTCCGAAAAACTCGGAAAAACCGGGATTCGAATGTAAATTATGATATAAATAAATATCAGTCATATTTTCTAGAGAAAAGTGGTTTTTTAATGAAAAATCTTCAATATCGAAATCCCGGGATTGAAATCTCATATTGGATTTCAATCCCGGGATTGAGAATGCTCCGATATTGCATGCTCTAACTCTAACACATCCAGTGGCGCTAGTGTGCACGTGGAAGCAGCCTTAAAGCGTCACACATACAATAGGAACATGTAAAAACTAACTATTTAGGCGACGACACAGCGTAGCTCCGTCAAGTCCGGTGTAAAATTAGGTAGGTTACCCCGGAACCGCCGAAACCCGACACCCTTCGGCCAGAAGTCAGCGCACGCGATGGTCTCCTGCAGCGGCCGCGGCACGCGCACCACAAACGAGGTGAAGTGCACGTAGTGGCGCAAATGCAGCTGGAAAACCCCCAGCGTGTAGCCAGTCTTCTGGTAAATATACTCCACCATATCGTCAGCCGTGGCGGAGTAACGCAGGCGCGAAGAGTACTAGGTGTGGCAACCCGCTGACCAGAACCAACTGGCTCTGCTGTAGGTACCCTCAGAACATAAAATACTAAATTTCCTATATCTGTGGCTGTACCACACTGAGTCTTTCGCGGCTTGCGCTTTCTTGACTTGAAAAATAAATAGTACTTATAATTTCATTCGCTGTAACATTTGATATTTTTTCAAGCTATATAAAAAAAAAATATAAATTTAAATCACACATCATCAAATCCCGGGATTTATTATTTGTTGTTAGGTTAAAACATGGGCAGGGCAAGCAAGGATAGGACATTTCTCAATCCCGAGATTGATTTCCGATATTGATTGCCAATCCCGGGATATCGATATTAATGTGCATTTATGCTTAAAAAGCTAATACCTTTGACAAATTATGTTGAATTATTAACAGAATCTCCTTTATAACAAAACGAAATTAAATAATACGGGATATAAAGAACTCATATTTATCAAAACATACATATCAACATATCAAAACTCAATATTTACCTGATATTACACTTCGTTGGAAGGGCCACATTAAATAAGTAGAATGTAATTAACTGTGTTATTTGAACCGACAAATAGACAGACAGCAAAGTGATCCTACGATCCTTAAGAACCGTAAAAAATACTAGATTTTATTGATGCCCACTAATGAACTTTTTATAAATATCGTCGATATACCTGCAGAGGTTACCTATAGTTTTTATATCATTATTAGGTGTACCTAATAATGATATTATATAAAACTTGCCGATTTGTTTAAAGGAAAACTGTACCAACTTATAGAAGTTTCATTTTTGTTATTATTTACCCTTTAAAAACTTTAATATTCTTGAAATAAGAGTTGTTTTCAATAAAAAAATATAATTATATAATTTTATACACTTGGTTTTATTTTATTATTCCAATTTAACTTTAACGCCATCTATAACAACCACTATGCTTTTTTTCGCTCTTTAGTACTTACTACGTTTTACAAATCAGTGTCCTGTTAGTTCATTAAGTCGTCACTTCTTACGTGGCGCTGTTGTATCGTCACTGTGTCGAGGGGCGGGACGGGTGGCGTGTGGAGGGGCTCGATTTTAGATTTCATTTGGGTAGTCTAACAGCCTTAAGAAATTCTATTATAATTTTGACTAATGACGTTATGTTAGTGTAGGTAAATGTGATCATAACTAAAAGGTAAGGGAATATTTTTTATACTATTATTTTACATAATAATTTCAAATTCTATAACTTATTTAGTTGGCTAATTTCTGTAATGTAATTCGAAACTATTTTAAATACTAGCCACGTATGCCAGTTACTTATAGGCTATAAAAATATGATTGCTAAAGTAAAGTAAATGCAAAAAAACAAAAGCCAAAAGTAAATAAAGATGTCCTTAGTAAAGTAATCGAAACCAAACCTAAACAAGTGAAAATAAAAGCGAGAAACAGAGTTGCAGATGAAAATAAAAGTATTCAAAAAGACAATACTGATAACTTGATGCACCCAATATTAAATGTTGATCAACCATCTGTATCTTCAGAAGTTGTGCACAAAAGAGACAAATGTGAAACTTGTGAACTTAATATTGTCGGCAATGTCAATGAGCTTCTTTGTTTAGGATGTAGTAAATACTTCCATGAAGAATGTGTTCCCCTGTTTCATGAAAACAATATACCTGTGATTGGATCTATGTCATATTTGTTATTATCTTCACCGGGCAAATTCCTCATCGGATAGTGAGGATTGAGGATTCATTCCTAAAGAATTTATTGTTTAACTAGCTGTACCTGCGACTTCGTTTGCATGGTAATGTGGTGGGAGTTAACGAATTTCTTATTTTCAGACACATGCAGTTCTAATTTAACCTTTCAAGTAAAACGTTGAACAAACCTATTTTAGCTAAAATGCCGTTAAAATTCTTTTCTTTGATGTTTAAATTAGTAAAAAAGGGTCAAAACTCGTTTTATGGGGTAATAGTTTAGTAGATCCAACAGGTAGGACACAGGCTGCAGCATTAAATGTTTATAATATCTTCTTCTCTACATATTTATAATATAACACTGTTTTATATTAAATAAATACAAACGTGATGACTGAAATCATCTTGAGTCACTCCGACTCTCAGGTAAACATGTGTATGGAATTAATAGATAGATTTAATAATCCTTTCGAGTACCCGGAGTAGGTACCCATTGACCGGTAAGTGTTTTAACGCGGAAAAAAAGATCTCTTTTTTAAAGTCTGAATTTATATTTTCCAAGCTATACCTAAGCACTCACTAAGTTCTAGAACCATAAAGCGAGTCCGAGTCCCTTTCTATTAAAGGGAATTAATGGAATTATTAAAAATATTAAAGTAATATGTTTATTTTTTCATATTGCAATGTTTCAGATCGCACTATCACATTCTGCCGATCTTCTGTATGTTCCCGCCATTGTCAACTTTAGGAATGTGTATTGCAGGCTTTGTGATAAAAGTTTTATCTGTATGTTGGCCGATTCCTGTGTCTCTATATAAGCTGAATGTCAACTTGAAGGCGCGAAGTACGAAGTAAAATACCGCCTTAATACCTACTGACGCGCTTGATAATTAATGTTTTTAAAAAAAGGGGCCCGTTCTATACTGATTTAATATAGTTTTACTGTTTATTGCTGATAAATATAAATACTGACAAACCAGCATGGCTATCACAAGACGGCGCGCGAGCTCTCTCTATTTTTCTCGAACTTTCCGTCTCTCTCGTAATAGAGAACTTAGAAAGAGACGTATAGTGCGAGAAAAATAGAGAGAGCTCCCGCGCCATCTTGTGATAGCCGATAAGTATCGTGACAAATACTCAGCGTGTAATCTTGCAGAAACTCATAAACCTAGACGTTTTGGCTGAACGCGAGACAACGCTAGGCCATGCCATTAAAAAAAAGGAAGAGTCAGACTTTTGACGTTATTTTATTGAAATTTGTTGATACATTTATTGAAATTACGCCTTAATACGAATTTAGCGCGTATAAGTTTCCATATCAGAATCGATTATTTTTTTATGCTTTAGAATTTAATATGCGTTTTGTGAAGGTCTTATCACAACACCGGATCGAAATTATTACTGTTAGTTAGATATGGCAAGTCCGCCATTTTGACGTCACTGACAGTTGACGGCTATGATTTCATGCAGAAGAACTGAATAATTTAATGAGGTCAAATGTTTCCGAAAATTAATTAACTGTCGCAGTTGGATAAAAACTATCCTAAACGGAAGCTAGAGTAGGGTAGACTGGGTACGGTTGTGCCAGGTTACGGTAGTGACAGTCTTCGTACTAGCGAAACTATACGGAATGCGGGCAAGGGTTCTAAGGGAGAGAGAAGCGGCATGCAAGTCTGAACGCGTTCCCCGGTATTGCGTCACCCAGCGCGCGGTGTTAACGTAAGCAGGGGCCCACATTGCTTTTCAACAGTCAAAAGTAAGTTGTTTTGTTCGTTTAATTTTAATAATCACTGTTATTTGTATACAGATAGATTACCTCTGATTTTTTTTGTTATAAGTTGAACATTAGTAGTTAATTACGGGTGGTTACTTTTTACGTAGATTATTTGGCAAAGTCATGGCGAATTTTTGTTTTCTAAAGTATGCTTCGGGTACGGTTGTGACAAATTTTGTGGGTACGGTTGTGACATATATTTTCTTGTTGTTTTGCTGTTAGATACCCAGAAAACGCCTGCGGAATACCGAAAGAGCGCGGTCTAATAAATGTCTGATCTGGTAAATGTGAAGATGCTTATGAAGACGTGAAAGCGAGACTTCTTTAAATTTTCGTAATTTTTTTTTTATTAATTATTAATTAAATAATAAATAATTTAATGAACTTTCTATACGAAATATTATGAAGATTATGTTGTGTTATGGTCATATTTCTAACAATAAAAGTCATTATAAACCATTTTGTTGTATTTTTGTTCCTGTCACTACCGACCTCAACCACTGTCACAACCGTCCTTGGGGTGTGGCCGGTTGTGACACTTTCCTTTTTTTTTTCATTTGATCGCTATGACTAATACAGCGTATTTAAAGAAACTATTTAAGTATATTTACGTAGAAAAATGCACAAATTAAGAGTCAAGTTACTTTTCTCCTAGCTAACTAGTAAATTATCAAAATTAGTGGCGATCAAACCAAAATTGTCACAACTGTACCCAGTCTACCCTAATAATGTACTTATGAAAAAATCTACATGTTTTTCCGTTCATGGGAAGCCGAGATCATTCGGGACACGTAAATGCTTAGTTTGATACTGGCTGATTCCATTTTCAAATTAGAGATTTATTATAAGTGAGATATTTTATGTTAAGAAGCTTTTATTATGTTAACATTTTATTTCGCCAAATATTGAAAAGAAAATGGCTAGTATTGAAAATGCTGGCTTATAACTAGGTTAAACGTAATGTCCAATAAAACAATTAAATATTTTAAGAAATACATAATTTCGTCCTCTAGTAAACACATGTTCATTATTTTCAACATTCACTACTTCCGTACAACAATAATATGGTCGATATCTCTTTACAGGTGATCACAATAAACATTCTAAGCAAACAAGGTAGTAAAGTGGCCAGTTACTAACGATTGACCCTATACCAAGGAATTTTCAATTGAAGAATACTTAAATAAAAAAATCTCAGAATAAATTCCGATTCTCATAAATAGGTAAACATGTTTTTTATTACGCTAGCTAATTAATAATTCTAGTTTCAACATTAAACTGTCATTCATTTCATAGAAATTACGCGCCAGCTCTTGTGAATCGACCTGTAGGTACGTGTCAGTCACGCGAGACTCGTATAGATAGGTACTAAAATATAATTTGGTTTCTCGAGCCTTGTCTCGCCTTTCACTAGAAAGTACTAACTTACTAACGGCTCGGCGCTGAGGAGTTTAAACAAGCAGTATCGTAACGAACGCCTAATTAAATCTTCTTTCTGATTATTGACGAGACGAATAGGTACATGATACTATGATATATTTTTTTAAGTGAATATGTTCTCACTACTGACAGCAGAGTATTTGCATCACGTGCTTTTGAGTCCCTCGCTGCGTTCAATATTCAAACTTTGATTTCAGATGTTTTAGCTTCCGCAGGACTTAAAATCAACACTCGCAGCAATAAAAAACTATGCTCTCTTGTTCCACAAATATATAGTTATTTGTGGAACAAGTTCCACGTTCTTAAGGTGGTTCGTCGACCATACAAAACGTTTTTCGACATTTGCAGGCTAACGGCGTGATATTTCAAGAAAATTTATTAAACACACTTTCATGAATTGGCTTTCCATTTGCGCAAATTGTCCCCTTTCCTTTGACGAACCCTAGTGCAAAAACCATAGATCTCGGAAAGCTAGTCCGATGTTGACAAAAATAAACTAATTAAGACTGCTGTGCCAGAGAGGGTGCAGGCAATTAAGGAATTGCAACAATTCGGGCTTTCCTAGAATAAACTTTTGTTGATTAGAATAATGTCAGAAATTAGTTTGTCACGTGATGCTTTGTGATAACGATTATTCTCAAATTACTAACCATTAAGCCAAATAAACGGTTTCAACCCGAACCCAAATACAGCTCCAGGAGCAGCTGTAGCTAGTCTGGAGAACCTTTTTTCGAGAATGGATGGAAATTAACAGTACCATCTTAATACCAAAATGCTCATTCGTTTGTTTGTCTAACTCAGGGGTTTCCAACTTTATGGTTATCACATCCCCTTGATGTCATCGTCAGTTTTATTATACGCAGCTGCCACAGCCCTACCTCAACAGAAGCCTGATTATACGAAGTCATGTTTGTGTCAACATCTCTTTCGACAGTCGGATCCAACTATCAGGAGGCCAATTATCGTCCGAGGAGATAATCTCTATTATATCTATTACAGATATCTGGAAAAAAAGGCGAAGTCGAACGATACTTCCGCAGATGTTTTCAATATGTCATACTCGAGATATGTCTTCTCCTAGCGGTCGAGATGCTATTAGTGGTCACTTGTATTTGTATCACTCCTTTTCTTTAACATTAGATCCTGATCGTATTCACTCGATACACGTTCAATTTATGCGGCAGACTTTTGAGGTGCCTACTCCCTATCTAATATACGCGAGCATATGTATCGGAGTATGAAATCAGGTGTGTATTTTATCTCCCTGCAAATATGGAAAGCTAGCCTTCAATAACCTGTAAAAGAGGTCCTTAAGTTTTTGAAATGCTTGTGACAGCACTCGCTGGTCGGACTCTATGCATCGTGAAAGACCTCTTGTCTAATTAAACTCGTTCCTTGCAGGGTACACGGGCGAACACTGTGAGATGGAGTACAACGAATGCGAGTCATCGCCGTGCGCGAACGGCGGCACGTGCACCGACCGCGTCGGCGGCTTCGCGTGCGCCTGCGGCCGCGGGTTCACAGGCAACACTTGCCAACTCAAGGTAGGCACTAGGACTTCGAGCGGGGTTCACAGGCATTATTAATAGATACCATAAATCACTTAAGCATATCAGTGCCAAAAATGTCGTAGCGCTCGCTACGCTTGTAGCCGATTACATCTCCGTATGAAGAGGGAAGCGGCTACAAGCGGAGCGCCCACCTGTTCCTGGCTCTGTAAGTATTAAGCAGACTTCGGCGACCTCACATGATGTACCGCAGCTTCACGGATAACATGTGCCAGCTCAATACACAGTGACTTGTAACGGGCTGGGGAGTTGGGTATACCGCGGCTGCCGTGCACGGACGGCGCCGCAGTTCCGTGTCGGTTACTTTGGCAAAACTCATGGTATACAACGTGACTTGAAACGGGTAGGGTACACGGGAATTCACTGTGAGATCTATCTAACGGTGTGGCGTCGTAATTTCCGAATTGATGCATCTATTGAGATAATTTTCTTAACTAATTTATAACGATGGTTGGTGATGATTACGAGTATATGATATAAGAGCCCTGGAGAATAGGGATGCTGATGACAAAGATTTTTGCTATGATGGCATTCGCACCAGTTGTTGGGGAGGAACAAATGTTTGCATGGGAGTAACTGCAATTAAAGAAAATAAATACCCAATAAATTTAGACAAAAATTGACCTCGGGGGCGGCAGCGCAAAATGCTTCATACTGGTAGACACACAGGTATAACGTCTCAACTGACATTTGTACTAATCGTTATATGGAAAAAAGGTAAAAGTTGAACATGAGGCATCATGCTATATGGAACAAATAGGTATAAAGAGTTTGAGTTAGTGTCTGAGGTTATGACAGATTTTCGTTAATTTACATAATGATTTAAGCACCTATCTTATTTCACATTACAGGTAGATTTGTGCTCACCGAACCCGTGCTCTGCACAGCGCTACTGCGTCGATCGCGGCAACAGCTACACTTGCGAGTGTCCGCACGGCTACGTCGGCGACGAGTGTCATCTGCCAGTCAAATCGGTAAATTGGATAATCGAAGTTGATACGGGAGTTTACGCAGACGAAGTCGCGGGCAAATACTATGCTAGTATCCTATAAAAATGATGTACAAGAGGAATGTTTATAATATGTGCATAATAATTTTCAACCGGCTCCCGGAAGATTTGAAAGTGCTCACAGATAACGCATTCAAACGCAGCCTCAGAAATTGGCTCCTTGAGCATTGTTTTTATAGCGTGAAAGCTTATTTAAATTACTATTACTTACTCCCGCCTCAATAATCTCTTAATTGTTTTAGGAATTACCCAAAGCTATTATAACTATTATTTTTTAATTTGAATTGTGGGACATGAATTTATTTTGAATTATTAATTATTTTGATGTTATTCTTAAATTGTATTCCATAAGTTAATTATTTGCACGCCTGCTCGCGGGCTGATGCAATGTACCTAAAGGGGTTAGGGTAAATGTGTTGTCATATTTTTTAAATGAGCGGCCACTCGTTAAATTGGTATATTATGATAGATCTTTTTTAAACAAACATATTTTGTTATGAAATATAATACTCTAAAATGCATCGGAGCCGAGATATTTGCAATACATATTTCCGCAGGTCATATTGAAAAGTTATAAACCAAACTAAAACATCTCGGCTCCGATATTGTTGAACGTGTTTATTTTTATATATATATGCGTATTAAGAGGTCCTCTAAAAGATTTTTACACAAACATCCGTGGCCGCTGCAAAAATAAAATGACAATTTTTCTCATACAAGGTTACCCAATGCCCTTTGAATGTTGTTATGTTTCACTTTTAAGACATACTTATGAAAGTATGTATGTACTCGTATTGTATGAAAGCACTTAAAGTCCCTGCAGTATAAACCCAATTACTTAGGACACCTTCCACGCCGACAAAATGGTAGAAAAATAAGCTAGTTTTTTTATAAGGTAGGTCCTCCCCTACACGTAAAGTGGGGATGTAATTTTTTTCTCGTTAAACTCGTCGTGTGGGATTTGGTTGGATATATTTTTCAAAAATATCCCCCCCTCACCCCTGCCGGATAAATGGCTACTACTCGGAATGTGAAAAATATCGTGGCAGTAGGTAGTAGGTACATACCTATAAAGAATTAAAAACGAAAACTATCACGGCTAATTCTAGTTACCGAGTAATACTCAGTCGACCAACTTAAAAATATACTTGGAAAGGCCAACTTTCGTACAAATTCGGCCGACACAACACACAACCACCATTTTCTTCAAAGACAGACAGGCAACTACGGAACCCTGCGCGTGGCCCGACACGCATTTGGCCGGTTTTTTTAATCGTTTATTTAAATTTCGTAGCACTAAGCCTTCTCGTGTAGCCGATAAGTTTTACTTCGCTAGCGAAAACATCCCACGAACACAGATCCTAGGATCCCACCTGCGTGTCCGCAGTAAAAGTCGTAGAACTATTATATAATTATATATTGCGGTAAAAGTGTTAACAATGTATCCTCTTGACGTTTCAGGCGTGCGACAACAACCCGTGCGCGCACGGCGGCACCTGCTGGAGCGGCTTGGACGCCTTCTACTGCTCCTGCAGGCCGGGGTACACGGGGAAACTGTGTGAAGGTACGAACACTAAATATCGCCATCCAATAGTACAGTTATTATGCAATCGTTATATAATGTATGTTTTTTCAGTCGATTACCACGTTTAGGCGACGAAGCCTGCTGAGTGGCCTAATTAAGGTACGAGACTTAAAAATCTAATTATATAACTATTGTATACACTACTTTTTGCCTGCTGAAACGTAGCACAGCCAACGGCTTTTTCGTTTTTGTCGTTGATGTCTTTTCTTTTCTTCTATTGCTCAAATTCATTATAGTTCAGTAAAGGCGCCACGTGATTGGTCGAATTTATTTTAGTTGTCTAAACAATTGTAAAATGTTGAATATGGAGCTCCATACTAAAAAGTATGTGATTTTAGTTTGGTGTACGAAGTCTTAACTCAAATATTAAAGTCGACGTGTATAATAAAGTTGTGTTTAGTCCCACACAGTCTTATGAGATACCTAGTCTTGATTAACACTTTCGCAACCAAGAATCCGCCTAGCCGGCGCCTACGCCGTAGTCGCTTTCCGAGGAAAACCACAGGATAGGCTACGAGCGTAGCGCCGCGTAGCGATTCTTGGTAGCGAAAGTGTTAATGAATGATTTACGTAACAACTTGTTTGAGTAAATTATAGTGCATCTAATATTATAACTACTTTCCATGACATGTAACAAGAGTACCATACCCCCTCCTAACAACTAAGTATGTTCCAAAAGTTAATGAATGAGTTAAATCCATACTCATTTTGTATTTAGGTTAGTAGGTATTTTATAGGCTTTTATTTAAATCCCTCCGAGGTATATTGCCTGTCTTAGTGTTCAGTTTGGCTGGTCACCACCAGCTTTTTCTTGCAAAGCTCGCATACAATGGTATTCGGGGAAACCTCCCGAGATGGTTTGTTTCGTATCTCTCGAAAAGATCTCAAATTGTGGTTGTAAACGGTTTTGCGTCGGAGCGCACAATAGTAACTTCAGGGGTAATTCAAGGATCTATAACGGGTCCTCTGTTATAGATTGTATTCATAAATGACACTAAACAGTGTTTCACAAATTGCAACTTCCTTACGTTTGCAGACGATTATAAATTTATATAGAACAGTCAAATCCGCTAATGACAGTAACTAATCAAGGATGATCTTAATAAATTTGCAATAATACTGCCGTAAGAATACACGGCAAAACGGAGCGACGAATTGACGTGATTTTTTAAGTGGAGATAGTTGAAGAAATGGAGAGTGACATAGGATAGTTTTTATCCCCGAAATCATCCCCTAAGGGGGTGAAATGGGGGGTTAAAAGTTTGTATGGAGCTGCGATATAATCGAGTTCCACGCGGACATGTCTTTTACAAAAAATAAAAAAAAGATTTGTTCTATTGGAATACAAAATCGCTATTTCTCATATCCAAAGAGTGGCCTTGACACGCGATCTGGGAATCTTATTTGACGAAAAACTACATTTTAATTCCCACATAGAACGCATCGTTTCCAAAGCTTACCAAATGCTAGGTTTCGTGTTAAGGACAGCGAAAGATTTTAGAAGACCTTTTACAACATATCTGCTGCTGCATAAATCGCTTTTTAACCTCACTTGGAATACGGGTCAGTTATCTGGAATCCATTATCAATAATCCAAATCAATAGAAATGGTGCAGAAAAAGTGTTGCGAGCATTGCACAGGCGATTGACAGGCAAACGAATGTTCTACTTAAAAGTGCTGCACTATTAAAAATTGCAATCGTTAGAGACGAGGCGCAGTGTTCGGATGCAACCACACTGCACAACGTCTGTAAAGGGCAATATAATACGAGCAGTATGGAGCTCTTGGAGAGTCCGCTTCAGGGACTCTAGTCGGTGCAGCTCGCGCTCGACCGTTGTGAGCTGTTATTCGCTACGCGTTAAAGCGGCTTACCCCGCCGATCACCCGTCATGAAACAAGAACTCTAACTACGCTTTAGTTGTGCATAGTAACGCATTGCGGTATCAAGATATATTTGTGGGTGAGCAACAAGTTACAGAATACGGGGGCTGTTCTCTGTCCCGCATCCTCCGGCAATGCTGGGCATCGCGCTCCCATCCGCCATCTTTGGTCCACTTCCGGAAACAAATATATTTAACTCATAGCGCTACTGATACTCACCCTGGATGAGGGTATTGTGTCGTGATACATTCTCTGATACAGTTACTTTTAATTATTATTGCTGTCTAAGTTTTAAGGCATGATGGTTTAGTTTAACTTGAAATTAGTTGTAGAGATCAGTTTAGTTCCAGTATAACCATAGCTTTGTTCTAATTATGTGTAACAACCAAATGTGTCTTAGTGCGAGGTACTGAGGAAATAAGTGCATGCTCAGTGTTCATGTGTTCTTTGTTTATAAGTCTTGTACGAGTGTTTCTCTTTGTTCTAAAATAAAATCAATAAAAAAATTAGTTCACTCCAAAATGATAAGGCCTGTATATTACTTTGGCCACAGATAAAAGAATCTTTGGCTTTGGTCACACAGCTGCGCGATGCCGACGGTGCGCAACCTGTGTGGCATCGCTAAGTTTGTTAGAATGAGTCACACGAAAGCTCACGGCAGCCTGGTCAGTCCGGAGTCCCGACAAAGTTTACCCGTTTACCGCGATCTGTTTCCCAGAGGACTTCATCCTGGAGTCGGTGGTGCGCGGCGAGGTGATCGGCTCGGAGTCTGCCGGCGCGGACGGCGGGGCCCCGGGAGGGGGCGGGGGCGGGGGCGGGGGCGGGGGCGCGGTGCGCGGGGTGCGGCTGCCGCTGGGGCTGTACCACGACCGGCTGCACAACGTGTACATCGCCGCGGGCACGCTCGGCGCCGCCATCGCTATTGTTGGCGTTGTGGTCTGTACTTTACATTATAACTACATATATGGTCAGCCCCTCTTTATTTAGCATGCAGCACGGCTATCACAAGACGGCGCCAGAGCTCTTTCGATTTTTCTCGCACTGTACCTCTCTTTCTAAGTATTCTAATAAGAGAGAGACGGACAAAGTGGGAAGAATTGAGAGAGCTCGCGCGCCGTCTTGTGATAGCCGTGCTGGTATAGTCAGCGTCATATACTTAGCAGCAACCAGAGTAGCCAAATATTTCGTAAGCCACCCTTATTCTTACAGTAATAAAGAACTGTACTGAAATATTTGGCTACCTTGGCTACTACTAACTGTATGAAGCTGACTGTACTAAGTGTACGATAACAGTAAATTGTGTGTCAAGGGAGCAAAAAGGATAGGTATATTTTGGGCGAGGACACTATATTGTAATCCTGAGTGAAGCGAAAGATTCTACAATAGAGTCCCAAGCGTAGCGAGGGATTCTAAAGATCTGAGCGTTACTAGAGATTCAGGTGTTTACGCTAAAGGCGAAAATAATTTTGAACCAATTTAGGAGATATCAAGGTAACGTTATAGTATGCAGCAATACGTAATGGTAGCCATACACGAAGCTATTTACTTGCGCCAGTTTAGACTTGCACAAGTATACCGTAACGTGTATTGGAAGATACTTGCGCAAATTTCTGAAGTATCTTCCAATACACGTTACAGTATTTAGTACTTGTGCAAGTCTAAACTGGCGCAAGTAAATCGCTTCGTGTATGGCTACCATAAGGCAAAGGCCACGTCTTGCGTCTATCTAGTTATCATTCAACATAGAAGACAACGTAAGAGTTCAATAATATCTTCACGACTAAAGGGGTTTGGGTAAAAATGTTGTATTTTTTTTAGATGAGCGATCATTCGTAAAAGTGGTAGATTATGATAGATCTACTCAAAACAAACATATTTTATTAAGAAATGTAATACACTAAAATGCATCGGAGCCGAGATTTTGCAATATACATTTTCACAGGTCATATTGAATTTATAAACAAAACTTCAAACTTAAATATCTCGGCTATATAGTTTAACGCGTTTAATTTTATATATCCTCTATAGTCCTCTAAACGATTATTAAAAAAAACATCCTTCGCCGCTGCAAACAACAAATAAGATTTTTTTTCTCATACAAGGTTACCGGTTCTCATATAAGACGAGAGCCCAAGATAGACTGGAGTGGAGAATGCAGTTGCAATGCATGTCGTTGCAGACAGAGGGCCAGGCCCGCTTATACCTGGGGGCCGTAGACAAGGTTACAATCGACAAGCGCTAACGCCGATAGAAAACTAATAAATAGTTATTTGTTATGCAAGGCTGCAAAGTTGTTGTTTGGCGCAAGTGCTTGTATTGAAAGCCGAGCTAGCGAAGGATTGTAAAATTAAACCAAAAGTACAAACCTGAGCATAGCGAGGCTTTCAAGGCACGAGACGCCAAACAATTTTGATGCCGTCCGAAACACACAACTTTTCACCTCACCACCGCGTGGAAAATTGTAGGTAAATGTAGGTAATGGAAGTAATTTGGGCCTTATACTTATTTTCAATAAAGGTTTGTTTACATCTCATCAAGATCTAGCATTGTATAATTATTAATTGTAACATGTATATTTTTGCATCTTTAAATAAACCCCACGCTTACCTACACTAAAAAAGTCAAAGTTATGTTGGGTACTCACGGGTAAACTAAGGCTCAAATTCGCTTATGCTTTTAGCTATTAGCTAATAGCTGTATATCTTCTGCACTAAAATCTATAAATAACCACCATTATTTTGGTTTTACTGTCTGTGGCTTTAGAACAAAACAAAATTAAATGTAGGTTGAGTTTTTTCTTAAAGTATCTATTCAAACGGTGCGTTCCAAATTTGGAAGAAGCGAAATTTTTTGAAACATAGAACTACATTTTAAAATTATTTATTCGTATTTATCCTTATAAATCAGTCTAAATATTCATATTTCGTATGTACCTACTTAATTAAGAAAGAATAAGTATTATTCATTTTATTTTAACAAAATAATAACAATTAATTACTGGCATAACACCATCAGTTGAACGCACCTCTCATTCTGTATAGAAAAAAGTTGGATCTCGAGATTGACCGTCACGTTCCAAATTCAAAAACTCTTTCCATGCTAGCGGATAAAATGGACTTTTGGGCGCAGATTTTGAGCGATAAAGCAAGCCTTTTCGAGCCGGTGAGGTGAAAATGTATTATTTTCTATTGGCGTTAGCGCTTGTTGATTGTAACCTTGTCTACGGCCCCTGGGCCGTTAGCATCTGAGCGTTAGGGTAATAAAACCCGCCGGCAACTAAGGATGGGCAGTAACTACAAGTGCTTTTATCCATCGATTATCGATCGCCAAACTATCGCGTTGTTGCATATTGGCTTGGTAATTTTCTCATTATAATTATTGATAGGAGTCATTAGCAATTTGATTATCGCGTAGCTTCTTAATTGTTTACAATTCTATGCTCATTAGTAATGACCTACTTGAGTCATAAGTAAATGAATTGTCGTGTTATTTTCCCTCGTTTAGATTTTAAAGTGATTAGATCATAATATATATAGATGGATTCACGTATACGTAAAGTTAATCAATAACTATCTGTCGTACGATGGAGACATTACTTGCTAACGTCAAATTACAGAAGCTGAAGGGCGATATTAACGCTCAAACTCGTAGTGTTATCCATAACATTATGTAATTTTTTATCGATTTGAAAAATGACTTAGAAATATTGTCTTCTATCGACTTAAATAAATCCCACGATATTACGGCGTTTATCTATCTGTCTATCTAGATCAGCAACGTGTAATAATAAATTTACAACAAGTCAGCGACACCGATGAAGATTAGGAGATATTTTTTGTTATGTTTGGTTATTTTTTGTATATAGGTTTGGTTAAATTTTATTCGCTTTATTTTTTTATTCTTTTCATACGGTTTTTAATTATTGTATTATTTTATATTTATAATATAGTATCAATTTAGATTTATTAAATATTTTGCAATGTAATAATATATTTTATTGTAAACATATTCTGTAGTTTCAATAATACATATATGTACTGGCAACAATTGTTAATATTTAATGTTCACTTACAAATAAATTTAGCGATAACAGGAAAACACCGCTACAAGCATCACTTAAGTCCCATGAGTGCGAGCGAGAAGGCCGATAGCAGAGTTTTATTACCCTAACGCTCAGATGCTAACGGCTCTATATTATAATATTGATTGACAAGGTTACCCAATGCCCGTTAGGTGTTGTGTTGTGCAAAGTCAGTTCGAATTAGTCGAAAGAAATAAATGAATTAGTTTCTCCTGCTGTCCTCATACGGGTACCCCCTCAGGTGACGGCGTGCCACTGCCGCGTGAACAAGACGTACTCGCGGCTGCTGTCGCGGTTGGCGCGCGCGCCGCCGCCGGCGCCGCACTGGCTGCACGACAAGCGCGCGCCCGCGCCCCCGCCCGCCCCCGCCCCCGCGCCGCTCGGCACCGCCGACATGTACTACACGCTCGACTTCAGCGACAGCCAGACCTCGCCCCTCATCCAATAGCAATCACTCTTGAACTGCTCCGACGGGGAGCGGTTCAACATCCAAATATAAATCGCTGCTTCAACTGGTACATATATATTCCGATCTCGACGTTAGGGGTGTAGACTCGAAAATTATTATCATGCAAAAAATTTCGCCTAGTGACGAAAATCCCGTTCGGATATCTGAGAGAATTACGAAGTTACAACCGTTTTAATATAAAAATTTTAAATGAAAGGAAAAATTGAAAAATTTAATGCTCCGAGCCGGATTCGAACCGGCGACCACAGGCATTCATGGCCCGTCGCTACTAACCAACTGAGCTATCGGAACAATCCGGTTCGGGCACCAAATCCTTCAATCAGTTCCTTCATACAACGCCTTAGGGAGGCCTATGTAGCGACATCTACCAGAAGACTTAGGCTTCTAACGGCACCAACGTCTCAAATTATGTTGAGAAATCGTCAGTAACGATGCGCCACCCCATACTAAATTAATATTCGCAATATTTTTAGCAGCGTAACTGCTTAAAAACAATTATTAATCGTTTTAATATTGTTTGTTGGAGAGAGAAAACGCGAACAGTGTGCGACGTCACGTTACGCGATGCTGCTGGGGGGCCGCGTCACGCGAACACGGTGGGCGCGGCACGTTGCTAGACAGCAGCGTGCCGCTTGAAGATTGTGACGTCACTAATAAAATACGAAGTTGCGTTTTGCGAAAAAGGGACAGAACATACCCCTTCTTAAAACTATGGACTCTTATAACTTCGTGATTATTGTTAAATATATGTCCTTGTGCGTTATTTTTTTCTCCTTTTGACTACATTTTTAATCTTTTTGAGAAAATATCATATAATTGATTATTTTATTCTATGTATGTATATCTACACCCCTATCGAAACTTCAAGCAACGCTATCCTGAGCTTATTGTCTGTCTAGCTAAATATTTAACAACAATCTCTCCTTTCATATTGCCGAGCATATTCATATTATTCATTCTCAATTACATACATTGGCCGTTGGAACTGCAGAGTGGTATTGTACCTACTGGTGATGCTATCGGCAGGGTACGAGTATCAATAGGAGATACCTCAAATACCTAGTGACGATGTAAGAAATTGACGCGCTGTATCTACGCTCAACAATGGAAAAGTGATTCTTATAGCCGGCCCTCTAGCATAATCTACATATATATAACATAACAAAAAAGACCTCCATACAAAATACAATTGTGATTGCTAGAGCTCGAAGTAACTTATAGGTACGTACAATGTAGCTTAGACCTCTATTTTGCATATTAGGTATGTTAATATTGTTGAAGCAAAAAATGTTTAGTCTAAGGGAATGTTGACGTTGGTGGCAGTTAGATAGATCTTTAATAATAATAATAAATATATTGGTGAAGAGTAGCTCTACTATTTACGATTCAATGTAATTTTCAGTGAAAGAGTTCTTCATTTCGAAAGTGATAAGACCTAATATATTAGTAATTTATGCGACTGATCCATAATGAGAGGCCTTAAAATACGAGTGTGGTTTTATGAAACGAGCGTCAGCGAGTTTCATAATAGGATCACACGAGTGTTTTAAGGCCTAATTATGTACAGTTGCATACACTACTTTATCTAAACACATATCATAAGTAGTAGTAAGTCACAGCAAAAAACCAACAAAAAAATGACAACAGCAATGGCGGCAATTCGATCATCCGTCATGACGAATGTTTTTTTTTTTAATCATAGACAAACGAATGAAGTCCCTATACTCATATCACTCGAGATCAAATCTGCCGACCTAAGCAAAAAGGACGCATCTGACTATGAGACTCGTACTCAGATGCGTCCTTTTTGCTTAGGACGGCAGAAATGTCGTGTGGTTTGTATTAAAAAACGTACTGAATTTACGTTTCGTATCGATAACTGTTTTAATATCTATGGATACTAGAATAGAGACCCTCTTGAGTTTTGACAGCTGTTCCAAATTTAAACTCATAACGATACAAATTTATCAAAAATCTGTACTGTAATGTCATTACAGTACAGATTTTACCTACTACTACAGACAAGAAAGTTCTCATAGTAAAATCGGTTGTAGTAATGCTGGTCATTTCCTACGGTTTTTGAACGTATTTTAGAGCACTAATGATATGTGCGTAGATAAAATTATTATTGTCCGCTGACCTGCCGCTAAGAAGTCAGTAAGCTAGTGTTCGGACTTGTTGTGGTGTGGATACCTCAACAACTAGACAACACTAGTCAATACTTTATAGTCGGAAGCAGACTCTGTTAGAAACGGGGTGGTAAAATATTGGTGTCACCCTAACATTGCTAAATCATCATTGTCATAAAAATAAGTGATGTCTTATGTTACAGGGTGACACCAAAAACCATAATACACACAATGAGCGTTTTCGATTCAGCTGATAAATTATACCGTTTTCGATTCAGCTGATAAGCGTTACCGATTGAATTCTAATTTCCTTAAGAGTACCCAGAGTACCTACTGCTTGGGAATGTCGAAAAATATTGTTACTGGCTAAATTTGTAAATCAACTCAAGAAGTTTAATTTTATTTGTCATCGATATTCGATAGGTAGGTACGGCTTTTGACTTGAGTAACAGTGAGTTGGTACGTAAGTATTCACTTTTGTAAGTATTAGTATTAGTACTGATCAAGCAGGTACCTAGTTAATTTTATGTGTCTCATTACATTTTGTTCATAGTTGACACTAACCAGCGTTAGTACGTACCAACCTAGTAAAAAGTGTAAGCTTGGCAAGGAAAACAGTAATAAATAACCTGGACGGAGTAGGAATTATGCCTCATCTCAACTTTGTCAAATAAATCTGCCATCTTAGGTAGGTGGTAGGTACCATATTCTTATTGGATCCCCGGGTATCAGAGCACATGATCTGAATTGGGTGTAGGTATGCTCAATGCTGATTGGTCAAAATTGACTTAGTATTTTTTTCTTCAAATCCAAGTGAATAAATAGATGCACCTACTACCGACCACTAAAGTGTAGCTCCTGGGTCGAAGATGTTTCCAACGTTATGGATTTGGTTATACCTAAAACCCCCTAAGTGCCTCTTAGGTTTGCCAAAAATGCTTATCTTAAAACCTAGATTATAGCTTTTCTCCGATCCATCTTAGGTAGTTATGGGATCTAGCAATGTCGTAAAATTGTAAGTAAATAGTTGAACATGTATTTAAGTATTCGACTGATCTTCAAATTAGATAATTTCTAACTATCAGTAGCTTGCTTTCGATGTTTCTCCGATAAGAGGTCCACCTGTCTGCATAGCTGTGATTCTTATTTGAAATTGGATGTTGGTAGTATAACTGAATATAATGTAATGAACAAAATAGGCGACCTTACTTGTTCTATGTTTAAATAGCATTGTCTTCTTAAGCCCGAAAACCAACTCAAAGGCGATTTATGAATATAGTGTACTAAGTTGCGTAGTACCTAGGTATATTTTTAATCTATCTTTAAATTTAACTTAATCTTTGTCTCAATGCTTTTTCGTGATATATGTAATCCTAACATGTGCTTCGTAAGACAAGTTAAGGTATTTACCTAATTATTATTGTTAATTACAAGGCTCCATTAAATGTTGATGGTTCCAAGATCTACCTTATTTTCATCCCTCTCCCTGTCCCTTAAACATCGTGCCACTTCTTCAGATAATCAAAACAACCATAATGTTCTGAAGAAAAACATTTTTATTTAGATTATAAACTTTGATAAAAATAATTATATTAATAATATTTTATGACAACTTACAAATATTCATATAAAAGAATAACGTAACATCTATTCAATTTAACCTTAAGTACAGTAGAATTTAATAACGAAAATGTGCTAACACTTTCGGGATGTGTTTAACTAGTGTGACTAAACTCTCTCGCCGGCAGCCGCGCTCGCTCCCGATCTTGATCCCGACTTTCTCACAAAACTGTCGGTCTGACTGGGCCGACCGACCGACCAAACCACCAACCGACCGACCGACTGATGGATCGGTCGGCCGGCCCGCCGATAACCGACCGACCGACCTCCTCACACATTGCACAACTCCGGCGGCCGCGGCGGCCGGCGTCGCGCCGCGCGAGCCCGTTTTAACTACTAACTGCTTCACGTATTTATTGCTACTGACGTTTGTGACTTATGACGAGATTCAGAATCACGATCTAACATCAATGTAAGTAAATATTAAAGCTGCACGATTAAAATAATAAGGACATAAATAAACATTACGTGAATACGTATAAGTATAGGTACATATAATAACAATGTCGTTATAGTCCGCCCCACTCGAGCGCAGACTTTGAGCAATTTGCGTAACCATATAAAATTTATAATAAATCGAGATAAATACTTCGATTCCTTTACGTAAGCAGTGGATAAACATTAACGAGTGTCTTTTACATACGTACGTATTTTCAAATATAATATGAAATGCAGATAATAAGTGTTACGCGAAGGACCAGAGTAGTCACAACCCTTTCGCAATAACATGGAAGAGACGAGATAGAAATAAAATAATAAAAAAGTATCAATAACATTATCTTAATTAAAATTCGATGTCTATCTGCAATTCGTGGGACAATAAAACGAATTATATTTAAAAAAAAACTATAGCTAACATCATTAAGTAGTCTAAATTATGTCATAATATGGCAGTTAATCGAACCGTCCGCACTAGGCACATCTCTGAATAACCCTTGCGCAATGTCCAAGACTGATCCATTTAGGAAACAGAACCTGGTTCTGAATTTTGAATATATATCGGTGGATAAACTTAATAATATGATACTGAGAACCTCATTCTTTTTCATACATACCTTAAGCTATTACCCGTGGTCCCACCAGCATGTCCTCCTGGTGGGACCACGGGTAATTTTTTTTACCTCTTGTCGCACCGTTCTAAACAGTGATGGCCAGTGGGCCGCACTCAGTGGTAAGGTGACTGGCACGTTTACACGTGGTCCCACCAGGGGGACATGCTGGCGGGACCACGGGTAATAGGAGCATACCTTATGTTAACACGATCGCAGTCATCAAAATATTTTGATTATTTTATGAATATAATTATTACTTATTAATGTTTCTAATGAAATCTCATTCCGCGGATAGCACACTCAATGTATTGTTTTCGAAATAGGTAGGTATTTCACTTTAATTATATGCGTGCTGCGGACTCTAGCCCGATAATGGCGTATATTTGTTTGACTTTTCATAAGCGCGGCACATGTTTGTTGACATGTCTGTGCTATGCGACTCGTAAACAGCGGGAATGTAATGCGGCTGCTCACGTTGTTACCGGAATGGCAGTCTCTCGCGTGTAAGGCGTAGTTAAATACATAACCTCATTGAGAACACTACATGAGTATGGATGTTTACATTGAATCTGCAACGATTTGTTTATTATCCAAGTATGGTAATCGCTGCAAATTATTATGCATACAAGAACAAATACCTACAGTCAAATGATAAACTTAGAAAATGAATATAAAATGGCTCGGCAAAAGACCGTCATTAGGTACATTTAGCGTGGTAAAGTCTTGGACACATCGTACATTTTTCCTTAATCTAAATTCTTGTCATGGCCCGATAACTTAAGTATCGAAATTCGTTTATACTTAATAACAAAATCTATCATCAATAATACCTTAAATTATACGAAACCACTCCCACAGATGATAATGAAATTGTATTTCCAACGGATTCGTCCTTTGTGACTATGTTACAATGACTAAGTAGGTATTTATTACATTATTTCGTTTTGCAATTGCTAACGGAACTTTATGTATTGAAATGATAAAGGCAAATCTTGTAAATTACTTCCACGTCGATTAGAGTCGATCATTAAATGAATTAAATTTTACGAGGATTGTTAGATTTAAGATTTCAGAAAATAAATAAGGACGTGACGTATAATGTGAGAGGTTCAGTTAATGATGGAAGTAATCGAACAATCATTCTATTGGGTCCTAAAACTAAAGTCACCATTACTAAATGAATGAATTGAGCGGGCTTATAAAGCAAACTTACGCTTATAAAACTTAACAAAGTGGATGGCATTTAATTTGACTTAACTCACTTACATTAATTATTATGACAAAGGCACTTTATGCTTTTATTTCGAGTAGATAATATAATATCTACTGATACATAATGTTTTGTGACAAGATATTCTTACTTTATCATCATGGCAAGATTTAAAGGTACCTGTTGAAACGTTAACTACATACATCTAGTATGATAACCGAGTGAATGGCACACACGTTTTGATCAGCAACAGATAGGTAGTCATTTACAAAAAACACACTATAACTAATATAGAATCAACCTAATTTCTTCGCATCAGAGATATGAAATGTCTTTTTTGTCATCGTCGTACCGCAACTATGATGAAGTCCAGCGTGGTCGGTATTTACAAAGTGGTCCCACACGGATGTCGTCCTACGACAACCACCATTATACTTTTGTGACAGTAGAGTTTAAGTAAAACGAAACTACGGTGATGGATCGCTTAAAAGTAAATTTCAATGTGAGATCGACACTTAGAGAAAACTTTTCATCTCTTTTTCTCATAATGAGTGTAACTGTGACGGGGGCTGTTGGAAGCACTGTCTGGGCGCTCTGCGCTCGGCGCTCTGCCCTCGGCGCTCGGCGCTCGGCGCTCGGCGCTCGGCGCTAGACGCTCGGCGCTCGGCGCTCGGCTAGTGGTCGAGCGGCAGCTCCACGAAGGTGATGTCGTAGAGCGGCTCGTCGTCGCCGGCGCCCGCCGGCCGCACCTCCAGCAGGAACAGGTCCTCGTTGCAGTAGTAAGCTAGCATTTCATCGTCAATTTTGGCCGTAATCCTGAAAATAATATTAGAGTTCAAGTTAACACACCGTCGAACTGAGCCACTCAACTACGTCATTATTGAAGAATGTCGTTACAGTAAATGACACAGGTACTTGTACTATCAAGATTGCAAATGCATGCATCGATTTGCGCATTAATAATATAAAAGCTATTTTAAAAAAAACATTAAGTATTGATAGATTCGTCATCGTTGTGTAATTTACCCAATAACTTAATTAGTTGGGTAATGCTATTAAGTCGTTAAGGTGCCCAGATTATTAATTTAGTGCAAGTGCTCACCAGTATAATGCAATATAAATTAGGTTTTGTAGCAAGGTTTGTGCTTGGGGAGGTGATTATTGTAAATGGCACCTATTTATGTGTAGCTGTTATAAAATAATTGTATAGGCTAATTCGAAAACAAACAAAGTCAAATAGGATGTCATGGTAACTTTGGACTTGTTCGAATTAACAGATCCAATTAGGGGTATAATTATTGAAGAAGCGTTGCAAGTTAGTGGCGCGCCCGGGGCAAGCGATGCTGCACGTGGCGGCCGGGTGTGAGCGAGACACGTCACAACAACAACTATCTAAGGCCAATGAAAACCACTTACCCTTTCTTGTTCTTTCGATAAAGATTATTAATTGCCGAACTTGAAATTTTGTACTTATTCTCAATCTGAAAATAAGCAAAAAACAAACAATTACAAACGGCCCTTCGTTTTTTGAACCGAGACGTCTCGTCTGACGGAACCGGTGCAGTGGTTTCACAACCAGAATGAGTTTCGCGAGTTCTGGCGGGCGTCGTGGTCCGGTGCAGCGGCCGCGCGGGTGTTAATTACAACATGCAGTTATGATGACGTGTGTTGGTATTAGACGGGGTTATGAAGCGCCACAACATCGGTTACAGCGGCGCCGCGGGCGCGGGCGCGGGCGGCCGGCGCCCGGGCCCGCGGCGCGGACGAAGCGTCTCGATTGCATCGGTTTACAATTTAGAATATTGGTCGCGTTAACGAATGGCGAGATAGCGAGAAAGCATCCCACGCGATCTCGCTCCCTCGCGTTCTGCGGTTAGCCGACATCACCAAGGTTATTCTCGTGCTGCCGCGCCCCGCCGGCGACCCGCGGCGGCGGGGCGCGCCGACAGGCAAGCGTGTGCAAAAACCACGTGGAAAAACAATACACGTACTGAAACTTCCTTCTACGTGTTACACTTCAACCATCTGGTATCTACCATGGTTGAAGCAAAGCGAATTCTACGCGAGTGGTAGCAAATGACATGATTAACTTTATGTTTTCAAGCCATAAATATTGTTTTTCTGCAGCTTTAAAGATAGCCACGTTTACACTTTATTCAATTTATGATGGGTCCGGTCTGGGACGCTTTGTGAGATTCGACTGTGACCTTATCGTGACGTGATAGTTGGATACATTAACTGTTCAATTAACCAGTTCCTGTGACAGCCACGTCATGACAACTGTTGAATCACTTAAGTCCGGTTTTGTAATCGTTACACCAAATGTCGGATAAAATTTTAGTAACAACCTAAGATCTAACGGATTATTATAAAACCGGAGGTTGAAGTATTAAATAACCACGACCCATCCTATGTTGTCCAGAGTATAAACGTTGTTAAAACAGTAGAGCGCTAATTCAGAATAGACACGGTTGTAGAGGACGTGTATAGTTTTTCCCGCTAATATGTCGGCTCGGCGAAGTGGTCTGTAGTCGGTAGTCGGTAGTCGGTAGTGGGTAGACGGTAGTGGTTAGTCGGTAGTGGGTAGTGGGTAGTGAGTAGTCGGTAGTCGGTAGTGGGTAGTCGGTAGTGGGTAGTGGGTAGTCGGTAGTCGGTAGTCGGTAGTGGGTAGTGGGTAGTGGGTAGTGGGTAGTGGGTAGTGGGTAGTGGGTAGTGGGTAGTCGGTAGTCGGTAGTCGGTAGTGGGTTGGGTAGTGGGTAGTCGGTGCATGGTTGGCACCGGTAGGGTGGGGTGGGTGGTGTGGGTATGGGTACTCACGGCGTGCAGCAGGCCCTGCGTGGTGGGCGGCGCCACGTGCAGCGGCGTGTACACGTCGTCGGTGTCCTGGCGCACGTACAGCATGACGCGCTCGCTGAGCGGCGGCGTGCCGGCGCGCGCGCGCTTGCCCAGCACGCCCTCCAGCTCCAGCGTGTCCTTGCGGTCGCCGTACGGGGACAGGCTGCCCACCTCCGATCTGTACCTGGCGCCATTTACACAACTCTTATATTCCTCTTTCTATACATTCACCAACATAACCTAGTTGCTGACCGAACTGATATATTTCATTGTTCAATGTCCGAATTTGTTAAAATGTGTATGTGTATCGTGTGCAAGTATAATGATTAGGTTAAAGATATTTAAGGCGCTATTGCATTAGGTTAACCTGTAATAATAGTGGCTATATTTAAATAAATAAATAAATAAAGGACAGCGCTCTGATCGTTGGATCGGCATCAAGTGACTTGTGACTCAAGTCTGAAAAGCGCGTCACAAATCGCATTTATTTCTGCGAAATGAATGTACAAAACTGCAGTTCACGTTAGTTACAAACTAGCAATTTACGATTTAGCCATAACGAGTTTTCGATGTACCTAATCGTCGAGACAATCAATTTATAAAAGGACTACCATTTCCCAAAATAGTTACGAAAATCTACCCATTCTTAGTCTTGGAAATTTGAGATATCGGTAATTCGGTGTCGACTATAACTAATAACAGATATGACATTTGCTTAAACAAATGGCGTTTTATCTGACATTGGTTTGATTAATAAGCTCTTTGTGTACTTTGAGCCACAATGAATTCATAAGTATATTCTTGCGTCATGGGTATTGTAGTATCATGTTTCGTGATCGATTGGGCAATCAATTTACCTAGTGTAAGAAGTTTAAAATTTGCATTATTATGCAGGTATCAATAGGTTATATCAGCGGCATTAATTTGCGAGGCAGGTAGATTAGGTAGGTATGTAGTTGGGTACTTACGCCGGCGCGTCGGGCGGGAAGTGGTTGTGAAACTTGAGCGCGGGTGCTTGCGGTTTGGCGGCGTGCAGCAGGAACGGCGAGGCGCCCTTCAGGTGCGCTTCCGCGAGCGCCGACTCGTCGTGCCCGTAGAACCCTTGGATGTCCATCCCCGTCAGCTTGTCGATGTCCTCCGCCGGGCTGAACAGCACCGGCGGCTTGGCTAAGTCGGCCATCGTGTAGAATTCGCTTCGCTCCGTCACTGGGTGGTAAATCTCGTCCAGCTTCTTTCTATTCGTTGCAGACATTTTTCTTTTAGCTGCTCTTCTTTCTTCATCCCTTGTTTTTCTTTCCGCGCCCTACAATCACACCAAGATAGACATTAATGGTAGATATAATTGGACTTAGTAGATATGAATTATTCTTCGATGACTGAGATGTTACCTTGTCACAAAAAACTTTGATTTGGCAGTATCCTCTGTGATACACTTGCGTGTCGCGTGGGTCTTCAAACGTGTCAATCTGAATATGTAGCGGCAATCCCTGAAACCAAATATAAAAATTCGTTAGGTACAGTCACCGGCATCAATATCTGCCGTAACAAAGCTGGCAAAAATATCTCACAGGTCCTTATGGCATTAGACATAGAGTCGTGTCAGATATTTATGCGTGCTGTGTTGTGGCAGATGTTATTGCTGGTGACTGTACCCTACAGCTAATTGTTTACGTATCTAAGACTGTTTACATACGTAAACGCTAAACTCCTCGTTCCAGTACTTACGTACGAAACGCTCGAAAGATTATCTAATAGATTTCGTCTGACGCAATTTCACGCTTCGTGTCTCACAGCGAGTATTGTAACAAAAAATTGTTTTAATAAACCATAAGGGATAATTACGTCAAATTTACGAATAAGGAAAAATATGCACGTGTCTGAATCGAATCGCGTTAAAACGTCTTAATTGCGGCGACTCGAGGTCAGCGAACGTCACCGCCGCGGCGCGGGGTGGTCGGTAATTGACAGGCTGATAGCGGACTAGCCGTTCCTAAACTCCACCTACCTCGTATCATAGTGCTTTCTTAAAAAATATGCAGAGCAAAACTAATTCTTGCATTATTATACCGATCGGTTATGTTTAGCTTCTAACTAGATTTATAACGGTTGAGTTTGTGAAGCACAGCGTTGAGGAATAAAGATTTATATCGGACATCAGCATGCTAGATCGAAACAACTTTCCTTGGACTGGATACCTAAGTTAATGTCTTATATAGCTACCCTTATTTAATGTGATATAATAAGTACTTAATGATATAGTTAGAGTAAAAAAAAATATTTACCTATGTTTTGCCAACCAATATTATACCAAATACCTAATAGACAAAGAAACTTACCTTTACTCCCTTTTGGCTGCTAAAGTCTGTGCTGAGGCACTGCACGGCAATGTTGATCTGAAATAAACAAAATGTCATGAGAGCGGCCCGTTTCACGAGTATAATGTAATGATGTTAGATTCTCATTAGGTACTTTGATAACACTGGCGATGTAAACAGCACATATCCTGACCGCAATGACAGGCGCCAGGGTTGTCGTACTAAGACATGGGAACTTGAGAACCGCCTGTCACTAATAAAGTTCTATAAAAAATATAATGTGACTGGGAATTTCTCAATGAAACGTATTGCCGTGGTTGATAGCATGCCGTATAGCATTAGGGTTATTATAGCGTAGCAAGAGGCTAAGGGCGGTACTGGTGGCTGGTGTACGCTGCTCATTACCGCCGTCTATGCAAATGACCCCCTGCGTTTTTACTTGCCGCCACCGCCACCGATCACTGTCCGAACGCATATTATCTGTCGCTAACAACTCGCATCCGCTGCGGTTTCGCCCAACAATAAATAATTACGGATATCGGTAACTGACTACTAAGTAATTTACGGCAATAAAAGAAACCAAGTAAAACAAAAAGCACACACATGGGTTTATTGACGTACTTATCGCCATGATCATTTAAAGCAACCTTACGGAGTTGCTTCAAATGATCATACCCTGTAGAGTTGCTTTAAATGGAAAGTCTGAAAGGTAACAACAGATAAGCCATTTAAGAGGAAATGACTTACCAATCTGTTGTTACCTTTCAGACTATCACTCGTGACTCGAAAACTGCAATTCCATAGGTATAGCTAATTTACCCAATCATTATTAAGACTTGTACCTTATTAATTACATCTTAAGTACATCTTTGTGATAAATATTAATTAAGGTACCGCCGCACTTATTAAAAACTATTGACTACAATGAATTGTATAGCAATTAAAAGCGAAGACCGTTGTTTATTATTCAGGTTATGAAACGAGTGCGATCGCCGCGCGGCGCGGCGGGCGGCGGGCAGCAGCCGCGGCCTGCGTTCTCAGGCAGGACGACGGGCGCTTGCAGATTTTTTTGCATCATTTAGCCGCTATTCGACCAAATAAGGTTGCTGGATTCTATTTAATTACACCTTAATAAGTGTATATAATATCATAAGCTGTTTTTAATTTTGCTTCATAATGAGTTTTATGCGAAACTGTAGCTAATAATGTAAGGTAGTACCTAGTGTATGTGTATGTAAGTAGGTATGTAATGCCTTCAGCTAAGAGACTAATGTTTTTGGTTTCTATTCTATATCAACGCAAAACTGGAACACCTATTAGAATACTTACTAGTAAAAACGGGAGGTTATTCTAATAGATGTTCCATGTGAGCGATGTCATGAAAACTGTAGAAAACATTGTCCCTTCCATTACTTATACTCGTAGGACACTTTTGACATTGTGTTGTTTGTTACCAACCATTGATTGTTATTTAAACTTAAAAGGGTTTTGACTTCTCAGAATTGATATTAGTTTTGAGTAGAACAACATATAAAATATAATAAAAAGGAATATAGCTTACCTTGGCCGCGCTCTCAAGCGGGTTCCAGTAGATGGCGATGGCGTTGTGTGACACCTCCTCTATGCAGCCCGCTAGCCCGATGCTGTTCTTCGTGTCTGCAACAAAACGACGCATTTATCAACCACCTCCGACTCGCGCTGCAGTAATGACGACGCAGATTTCGATTAAGATATAAACGCACAATACGTCATCGCCGACGGAAATTTATTAGCAGGGCGTGAATAATCAGGTGACGTGATAACATCGATTTATCAACGATTGCGAACGTTTCGACATCTGCATATATGTTCTTCCTAGGTTAAGGGTGTATGCAAATTAGTCAACACTTCTGATTGCCTCCTCAATTATCCTTTGTGTACGTAACGAGATGTCGTTATTTCGTTTTGATGCATGTAGTTGATTTTATTAGACTCTCAATCAAATCCAATTTGCAAATGTCTGTAGACAGGTATAGCGTGTTATATCAATCAACATTTAATTGTTTTAGTCCTGAGGCAACGTAGTTTCTTCTAAATTAACGGGTTAGATAACTTAGATTATTGGGTCCAATAATAAATGAAATAGTTGCGAAATATAAAGTCGGTAGCAGTATCATTGCGACGATTAAATAAGGATTACCTATATTTTTTTATAGTATGAAATATATATGCAGTAAACGAATTACCATGTCACAATATTAGCAATTCCATTTCAAACCCTTTATTTACTGATACAATACAATTACATGTTACACACTTTATTATATTACATATTTGTATTTGATCAGCGTGTCCTTTTGACACAAAGGCCTCCTCTGTTTCCTTCCATCTGAGCCTGTCTCTTGCTAACCGGACCCACAATTACACATTAGCAATACTGCATGGTAAATATTTACACATTTCCATAGGCGCATATATCCATGAGTGGTTGATTTGAGTGACAGCCCTGGAGCAGGGTTATGCATTATCGGGCGCGGGGGTGGTGGTTAGTGAGTAATCGGCGTGGCTGATGCGGCGTGGGCGCCCTATCAGCGAGGCAGCGATTTGTGCGGGCGCCGCTCGCCGGTGCCGACGTGTTTATGACGACCGCCGCCCGCCCTCACACGGCCTTATTGTTTTAACTGCCTCCAACAAATTTACGAGTCTGGCTTACGTCCTGCTGTGAACAATACGCCTTCTGAACTGTCACTCAAAACGCTTCTCTGTCATGTATTTGAATTTGTTAGCTATTTTAGGGAATAGGCAGAAAAGAATGTAGGATTTCCAATGAACCATCGAACAAAATATTTGGTAACTAAGATACCAGGTACGATATACATCTTACACCACGAACTTACAACCAATTTAGAATCCCTATATCAACGTAATTGCTCACTTTTTTCCTTTTTGTGGGCCGCACTTGTTAGGCTTCTTATCGATAAAAGTTGCGACATGCGACACCGACGCCGCATTCATTCCTTTCTTAAATGATGTGGTCCAGACTACAAGACGTGAACGAGTGTTCCAAAACATCAAAGGTACCTACTATTTCGCCAGGATTAACCTAAGGTACTTACCATACAAAACGTTATTTGACATTCACAGACTAACGTCGTGTTTTTTAAAAAACTTATGTAACCAACTTTCATAAATTGCCTTTCCATTTGCTCAAAATTTCCGCTTTCCTTGAATAAACTTGTATAAACAAGAATAATTCGAGATCTTAGTTTATGACGTCATACCTACGAGGGCTGTTAGCCGTTTTCTAAATGTACTAATAATATCACTGGCCGAAAATATGTATAGTAGACTGGGTACAGTTGTGACAATTTTGGTTTGATCGCCACTAATTTTGTTAATTTACTAGTTAGCTGGGAGAAAAGTAACTTGACTCTTAATTTGTACATTTGTCTACGTAAATATACTTAAATAGTTTCTCTAAATACGCTGTATTAGTCATAGCTATCAAATGAAGAAAAAAAGGAAAGTGTCACAACCGGCCACACCCCAAGGACGGTTGTGACAGTGGTCGAGGTCGGTAGTGACAGGAACAAAAATACAACAAAATGGTTTATAATAATAATGACTTTCATTGTTAGAAATATGACCATAACACAACATAATCTTCAAATTATTTCGTATAGAAAGTTCATTAAATTATTTATTATTTAATTAATAATTAATAAAAAAATAAATCACGAAAATTTAAAGAAGTCTCGCTTTCACGTCTTCATGCATCTTCACATTTACCAGATCAGACATTTATTAGACCGCGCTCTTTCGGTATTCCGCAGGCGTTTTCTGGGTATCTAAAAGCAAAACAACAAGAAAATATATGTCACAACCGTACCCAAAAAAATTGTCACAACCGTACCCGACGCATACTTTCGAAAACAAAAATTCGCAATGACTTTGCCAAAAATCTACGTAAAAAGTAACCACCCGTAATTAACTACTAATGTTCAACTTATAACAAAAAAAAATCCGAGGTAATCTATCTGTATACAAATAACAGTGATTATTAAAATTAAACGGACAAAACAACTTACTTTTGACTGTTGAAAAGCAATGTGGGCCCCTGCTTACGTTAACACCGCGGGCTGGGTGACGCAATACCGGGGAACGCGTTCAGACTTGCATGCCGCTTCTCTCTCCCTTAGAACCCTTGCCCGCATTCCGTATAGTTTCGCTAGTACGAAGACTGTCACTACCGTAACCTGGCACAACCGTACCCAGTCTACCCTACCACCTTTTTAAGCCATTCTTCAGAGGCGGGAAAATTAAAAAAAAACCGCAGTCTTTTGTTTTTTTCTCATTTGACAGCGATTCAGTGGAAGCGTGAATGTAAAATTGTTAAAATGGAGAAAGAACAGTATCGGTCTGTAATTAGGTTTTTGTTTTTGGAAGGGAAAACATGTGATGAGATAAAAGTAAGAATGCAGGCGGTTTACCATGAATATGCTCCTTCTATGACAACCGTTAGATACTGGTACAACGAGTTTAAGCGAGGGAGAACAACCGTCTTTGACGAGGATCACCCTGGCCGCCCAATTGAGGTGACTACAGACGATATGGTAAAAAAAATTGAAAATATCGTTCTAGCCGACCGCCGAAATAAACTTCGAGAAATCGTTCATGCTGTAAACGTTTCAATTGAGCGAGTACAAAACATATTAGAAGAAAAATTGGGTATGAAGAAAGTATCGGCGAGGTGGGTGCCGCGTTTACTCACGGAGGAGCAAAATCGGAACCGACTGACTACTTCGGAGCAGTGTTTAGCAGTGTTCAAACGTAACCCGAAGGAGTTTCTGCGTCGTTTTGTGACCGTAGGCGAAACGTGGGTTCACCACTATACCCCGGAAATGAAAGAGGATTTTACCGGGTGAACCTGCTCCAAAGAAAGCAAAAACCGTCCCATCGGCTGGAAAGGTCATGGCCACCGTTTACTGGGATTCGCATGGTATTATACATATTGACTACTTAGAAAAGGGAAGAACGATAACAGGGCAGTAGTATGCCAATTTATTGGATGAATTTGAAGCTGTGTTGAAGGAAAAACGACCCCATTTAAAGAAGAAAAAAGTACTGTTTCCCAGCTCGCGTGCAGCAGCTTGTGTACCCAGCTCATTCGTCCAGAGTCGTGATGGCCAAAATTAAACAATTACGATACGAACTATTGCCTCACCCCCCCGTAGGTACTCTCCAGATTTGGCCCCATGCGATTTCTTTTTGTTTCCCAACCTGAAAAAATGGCTCGGTGGTAAGCGATTTAGATCAAATGACGAAGTCATTGCCGCCACAGAGGCCTATTTTAATGACTTTCCGAAATCTACTTTTTAGATGGTTTATTGAAGCTTGAGTATAGATGGAATAAATGTAAAGAGTTAAAAGGAGACTACGTAGAAAAATAAATGCATATTTACAAAAACGACTGATTGTTTTTTTCATAAACGGGTAGGTAGTTATCCAACAACCCTCTTACTCGTACTTGGGGAAAACCATTTTTCTCAAATTATTCTAGGCAAGGGCAATTTCGCGCAAATGGAAAGCCAATTTATGAAAATAAGTTACATAAGTTTCTTAAAAAATCACGCCGTTAGCAGTGAATGTCAAATAACGTTTTGTATGGAAAGTGAACCACCTTAGCTATAGACTGTTCGATTGAATAGAAATCTCCCTCAAATAGATGCTATTTTTGTGTAGTTCTGCGGGTTGTAAGGTTGTCAAAACCGCTGTGTGAACAAGGGGTCTACAGTGCCCATAAAACGTGGCCACCCATCGGCGGTTACGCATGGCAACTTAATGACTTAATTTGACCCCCAATTTGGCACAACAATTAGTAGCGTATTTAATAACTTATTTAGATTGAAGGCATAAGAAAACGTCAACATGTAGGTACTGTGAAATTCTGCGTTTTGATCACTAGTTTGCTATAGATAGGTGCTTAAGCGAAGCCCTGTCAAAAGGAATAACCATGGAAGCAAAGACGCTCGGATGCGTTGGACACGCGATACAAAGAAGGCATGTACCTAGGTAATCGGAGACGGCATTGTGCGGGTGCGAGGTGCGTTGCGAGCCCCCCGCACCACCCTTACCCCCCGGCCCAGGCCGCGCACCCCCTTCGCTTTCACACGCCCGCGCACAGGTGTCCGGTGTCGCCCTTGACGCTGCTCCCGACTCCAAGATCATACAATTTGTGATGCATTCAATATCGGTCGATCTAGGTATTCTAGGTAAAACGTTCCCCAGTAATAACTATACGATTTTTACTGTTGTATCTATTTACATTTTGATAGGGTTGAGCGCCTTAAGTTGTATTGAATGCAAGATGAAGTTTGCTTTTTAACTTAGGGTTAGTATTTGATATCCGGGTCATATACTGAAACTGAACTGCTAAATTGTCTTGGTTTTTCTCTCGTACGTTTTTTAAAATGACATGTTAGCATAATTTTCAAAGTGCGTTGCAAACTTTATATGGTTCAATAATGATTAGGTACTTACACACGTGGTACTTACGGGACCATGAGACACATTTATGCATTTTAATATAGCAGTAATATTCATATAACACCACCATGTTGCCACCAAAGCTGAATAAAAAAGAATCTTACTTTAGAATCTTTCTTCTTCTTTCTTTATCATGGTGTATAATAACACCAACTAAGTAAAAAACAAAACTTAAGTAACATCGAGATAAGCTAAAAAACCTTGACATTAAACTTGGCCCAGCCGCGCGAATTAATGGCTTCCATGTTTTTATTTTCCTTGAGATTTAATTTATGAGCACTGTTTGTGACAACGGCTTCACTCATTCATTACTAATGCCATAGGCACAACTAAGTAATGTTAGAATGTGTGAAGTGTCATATATAACCGATGTTTACTTGTTTGCGATGAATTCCGTCGATGACGCTCGGCACCGTGGCCCAGCCCCCCGATACCTAGAGGTAGGTTCTTACTTCAGTTGGACCGATACATGAGTTTTCTAGCTTCTTTAAACTTAATAACATGCCCGTAGAGGGATACGCACCTTTTTTATAATCATGAGGTGACAGAAATTTATGATGTTAATTTAAATCGAAATTGTTTCTAATTACTCACCTATCCTGTTATGTATAATTATCTGCCGTATTTGTTATGGTTTTTGTTAATCAGTTATATCGACATGGCACGCAAAAATGGACAGCGTTTTATGGAACTTGTACAAAACAAAGGTAAGACTACGGTTGTTTGCTTGGAGTGTACGGCCGAGGCGAGGGGAGAAGTAAATAGGCGCGCGGGTGCGCTGCGCAGGCGCCGGCAGCATCACGCAATTAACATGCTAATGAACGCGCCGCGCGATATCATCGCGGTACTTATGTGTCCGCCGGACTATATTGTATCATTCCTTATGTATCTTCTTTTGGCGTTAGACAACCCAACGCGCATATATTAACCATAACTGAAGCCATGTTTATATTGTGCCAATAAAATGCCTCAGTGCAATATGTGATTTGAATTTTGTTATCTTATTAGTTGTATTCAACTGGTTATACGTAGGCACCCAAGCATCGAGAAATGCAAGAAGTTATTCTATTAGCGATAAATGGAGAAATTAAAGGACTACATTTATTTTTAATTAACTTATTTCACAATCTAATCCTAAGGTTTATACTAACGTACATATCTTAATAATGTTTACGATTTCCTGTTACTCAAACTAAAAGTTCAAAGTAGCAGGAAAGCCCATCGCGTCAGATATCTTTATTGCTTAGATCGTTTTATTCAACCTCACCTCGTGGAAATGTTACATTGAGTTTCATATCTTTAATCTGGTTGTGGCCATGGAATGCGTCATTATTACTAGGTTTACAGCGGAGGTAATATGAACCTAGCAGCATTAAGCAAGCGGCCAGTGATACTTAAGCGGCGGCGCCAGAGGACTATGAATAAGTATATTTTTAGCCGAGACGATTGATAGGTTCGCAGAGTGTGGGCCGGGAAAGACGTAGATACGCGTTATACTTATATGCAAATGTCCTAACGAGATAGTAACGGCGGGAGCGGGTGCGGCGCGGGGCGCGGGCCAGCCCGCAGCGCGGCAATTAGGCCCTGCCGGCCACGCGAGCCACCGCCGACCCTCACGCAACTACTCCCGCATATTTCTGTGTCGCCTCAAGCACGATTGTTTTTGTGCCGGTAATACCGTGTCTCCGATTCGTGTACGCGCTACTGTCCGATCTGCACTCTCGCAAAAACAAAGAGTCATTGTTTTCTAAATTATCATTTTAATGGGCACGTAATTACTCTCACTCACGCGATGTAGCGTTTAATGTGCAAAGGAAGTCGGAAAATGACTTACCGGCGTCTAGTATCCTTTGTTTGACAGAATGTTGTCGCCCGTGCCAAAACTGCCACGCTTTGATCTCATCGTCTGGAGATTTTTCTTCCCTAAACATCAGCATAACCACGCTCTGGAACAATGAAACAAAATGACATATAAGTAAGTGCATATCAATGATAAATATCTATTCTAGAATAAGATAATTTAGATATACGCGGATAAAAAAGGTAATTTAGGTATACGAGTATAAAGAACGCAACCTAGTACATAAATTGATACAGAGGGTTGTCATTAGACATACCTGACGCCAAGAAGCTATGCTTTTGCGTAATTTATAGCAAAGTTTTAATGGCGAAAGTGCCCACCGCCGCAACAGAGCGCCTAGAGCATTTCGCGAATACGCAAAATGCGATTACCGACGCGCATTCCTGAGCTATTACGTTAAACGAGTGCGATTACGTCGTTGCGACGGGCATCTTAATTTCATACGCATTTAAATCTCCTTTGAAAAAGGCACGTGAAACCTTTCGACCGTTTCCGTTCAGGTGAAAAAGTGAAATATGCTGTTAAGAGATTTCTACAGACGAGTTAGAAAATAAAGTGAAAAAGAAATGGCTTGCGCGAGGCGTGGTGCCAGACGTGGCCTTATAGGGCTAACGATGAGAAAGCACCTCCGATCGTCGCCTCTGATTGATGGATCGGTGCGAGTGCGACTGCAACGCTCGCCAATGCCTTAGCCGCGCCCATTTGTGTACGACTCTACTGAAACGATGCATGAAGCTACCGTGAAAACATAATTGGTAGGCGATTCATCCATTATAACATAACATACATATTAAATAATCATTGTCATGTTCACACAAACTACCCTAGAACCCGGATAGGCGGCTACCTTATATGCTGACCATCGACATGTAAGTGTATCAAAAGAAAACGTGGCATGGTATATTGAATTCCATGCTCAATCAACCATCAATCAGTATAGATACTTATACAAACGAAAATTTTATAGACACTAATAAAAAAATAAGATAAAGTGTGTTCATAAATAGTACCTACTCAACTATCATTACAAGATACAGGGAAGGGACATTATTTATCTTATAATATGACAAACGTATCGACTTATTATGTAGGTACGTAATACAGGCCACTATCAAAAAAATACTAGGTCCCCAAATGAACTCGCGGACCAAGAGTTCTATACACGTTTCGAAATGGAACCCTAATAAAAGAGCTCGAATAGTAAGTCCTCCTTATAGTGTTTGTATATATAAACAGTCTATAAACAATAATAACAACAAAAGTACTGCGACCAGTTTACTGACTGTACATTAACAGACGTAACTAAGCAGAATAAAATTCTTAAAATGATCTACACAGATTTATTCTTTACTTTATTCGCTTGACATTAGAGTTTGACAATCCATGTGTAAATTATTTTCAGCACTAGATCCACGTAGTAACTTCTGCTGCTGACTGTACCTAAATCTGTATCATAGACTAATACTTATTGTTTCCCTTAGGGTTTCCCATCACCCACCGGAGACAAAGGCGGGATTTTCAATTATTAAGTCTTGGGAAAACCGTATTAGGTATGTTTCTCACAAAATACTTAGACAATTTACGGTCCTAGAGATGATTATTTATTGAATTGAATGTATCTAATGTAACAAAGTCAAAATAAGAGACCGGCTTGCACTCCGAGAGTGCCGGCAGAAGGAAAAACTCAATGACATTGTAAAAGTTTTTCGATCAGGTCACGTGTCCTGCGAATTTTTAATCTGTCGAATCTTACGGTCACGTGACCTGTTGCGAGTTTAACATTTTTTCCCCATCACAAAAGGGCACAGCGCCGCTAAAGAAGTTTTCACTTGAAAAAAACTCCGACGCTCTTAAATAAATAAAACGGGTGGGTAATGAATGGTATAACAACTTTTGATATATTTTCACTGAATATTTGCTATATTCAGTGAATATAATTTCATTGGATATAATCACAACAACCAGTATAATTTCAAGGCGTATAATGTTCAAATAGTATAATACATTTTTGATATAATTTTTAATGGATATAATGTATATTGGATATAAGTATTAGTGGTATAATGTTTTGTAAGATATCATTTTATTTTTCGCACACACGTTAATTATTTTAACCTAACCTAAACCTAACCTAATCGCCAGCGTATCGACGTCACCCCACGAACGGGGTGTCTATTTCCGCTCTATGGGACACAAGCTAACCCTAACCTAACCTACAATGGTACAATTAATACCATTGTTACAAGTATCAGTGGCTATTATACTGTTGTGTGTCAGTGGTTACTCGTCGTCCTACCTACACCAACCTGCCTTAGAGTAAAAATAGGTAAGAAATAAAAGTAGTAAGTATTCCAGATTATGCCAAAAGTCATTATACCAACTGAATTTTATAGGTATTGAACAAAGTTATATCCCATGTATGTTATACGTTATGACTGTTAGATTAATAGTTGTTAAATTACAAGTTCATTATATCTGTTGATAATTATATTATATGATATGAGAATATATCAAATGTTCTTATATCAAAAGTGCATTATATCCTTTAATCGTTATATCCAGTGAAAATATATCAAAAGTTTTTATATCGATCGTTACGCACCCAAATAAAACCGGCCAAGTGCGTGACGGGCCACGCGCAGTGTAGGGTTCCGTAGTTGCCTACATCGACACGCGCCAAGTAAATGGTGCGGTAGCGTCGGCCGAATTTGTAAGAAATACTATTATATTACTCGGTAACTAGTTGTGCCTACTTGGTCGTGATAGTTTTCCTTTTAAATTCATTATATACCGGGTGGAAAGGCACGACGATCCTTCCCGCAAAGGGGGGTTAGTTTAAGTGATGGAAAATCGATTCGTAATGTTTAGATTTTTTTTTACGATCAATTATTAAAAATAATAAAATTAATTAATGTTCTTATGTGACAACCCTACTATTACTATACGTACTAATTATCGTTTATACGTATTGATAAAGGTCACTGACTCTTGTGTAATTGTTAAAATGTTACTGACCCTAATGAGGGTGGTCACTTGCAGTATTTTGCATTAAAAGTTAACTGCCTATAACTTCAAAACGGTTATGAATATGAGCCTAGTTTCTTTAGAGGAAATACTGTACTCAGTCTAAACAATCCCCCTTTTGCGGAAGGGATCGTCGTGCCTTTCCACCCGGTATATACATTAGGACACATGACTCGAACAAAAATTAGGGCTTCGAAGCCCAATATCTCGTAAACGAATCACTGAGTTGAAAAATAGTTTTACGAAACGCATAATATTTTTGAAGAAGCTATCCAACGATACTACACACTATTAGGCTTAAAACGGCAATAAAATTACATTCCTATTTTAGGTGTAGGGGAGGTACCTACCTTAAAAAAATATTTTTCAAGATCTTATTCTACTTTTTTGTCGGCGTGATTGAATTATTTACCCATACTGAATTACAGCTTTCTAGTAGTAAGGGTTACTGAGCAAAGCCGAAGACGGACAGACGGACAGACGGACGGACGTGGCGAAACTATAAGGGTTCCTTGTTGACTACGGAAGCTTAAAAACTAGGTCTAGTGTATATCTTAATGAGGATTTGTGTATTGAAAAACTAAACAGAATCTTACCTAAATATATTTTCGATTTCATAATAAGTATCAAATATCGCTATTCTTTTGGTGGCTCTATGTTTTTATGTATATGCTCTTACTGGAACTTCTTTATCCGAAACGAATCACAGCCTGTCAAATGGGCAGATGTATTACGTAAGCTTGGACCTATAAAAATAGTACCTACAGTATATTTATTTCTAGTAGGTAATCAATAAATTTACGAGTAATCTACGTCAGAGAATAGCCGCGTATGTATTTAAGCGGGACACAGGCTTTCTCCGGAGATCGGACGGCGTAGGTATAGGTACTCATCGGTTCTGTGCATACTAATGGATAGCTCATGTATAAAATTGTAACGGTGCACGGCCTCTAACCGTCACTGTTCATAAATAAACTTTACCACTTTATTAGAATTTCCCAAAACAGCGTGCGTTTCACCAAATCTATAATACATGCTTAACTGTAAACACCAAATGGCGACTTTGATAATGGTATTCAAAACCCAGATAAGTGCTATTAAGCGGTACTGCAAATTACTGTGCATATATTTTTAGTCGACCATATTTCTTAATCGTTTGTTTGTAATTGGTGCAACATTTTGTTTATTATATTAGAAGTAATGATTAATAAAGTCTTACTAACTAATTTAAGCTTTAGTGCAATGGTTTACGTAAGTTAGTGCCTATTTTGAAATTGCAATTGATACGAAACAATGTTTGCTGGCTATTGTTGCTTGACAAAGATACATTGAGCTACGCAGGTAATTACTGGGTAACTACGACTATCTTAAATATTCCAATTACGCAATTTATCAAAGACAAGTCTTACTTCTATTACATTTACAAGTTCAATTTGCTATAATTTATTACTTTTAAACACTAGTGGATTTTTTGCAATGAATTAAAATTTAATAAACATGTAATTTGATCGCTTACGATGTAAAAGAAACTCGTATAACAATCGAAAACAAATGAAGATCGATGCGATAAATTTTTAATGCGCGCCATTTTATCCTTCGTGAGTATTAAAATTGGTTGCAACAAGAGTGGGCGACACAAACAACCCACATTCACCACGCCGTTAATTGGATTTTTAATCCGTATTGACATATAGTAAATACGCCGATATTAGGTGTGCAGTGCAACAAGTACAAATTACAACTACCGACCAACGATGATTTAGCGAGCTTTATCGGGCGCCTTTAGTTTAGACGCGACTATTTATTTTTATGAGCAGGATAAAAATACGTTTTTATTTCGTTGTCACTCCAGATCACATCGTAAGTAAGCTACAAAAGCTAACTAACTAGGCTACCGTAGCACTTCGCACTTTCTGACCATGTGACGACTAATATAATCTTAGGTATAATAAAATGAATAAATAAATAAAAATTAGGGGATAATCTTACACAAATCGACCTACTTAGTCTCAAACTAAGCAAAGCTTGTACTATGGGTACTAGACGACGATAAACATACTTATATAGATAAATAAATACTTAAATACATAGAAAACATCCATGACTCAGGAACGCCAAGATTCTAACCCAGAACCTCTTGCTTCGTAGGCAGGGTCACTACACTACCAACTAGGCTAAAGCGGTTGTCAAAAAGTACTTTTCTAGAAATTACGTAATACATTGTAAGTATAAGTCTGGCAGGATTAGATACAAAAGCAGAATACATAATACAACCGGGAACTATCTTTAGAAAAAAAAAACTGAAAAGAAAAAAACAAGTTCATACGAAACAGCAACTTCATCAGTCGGGACCCATTAAAAGTCTAGGCTACGGCACTAATGGGTCCCGACTGTTGAAGTTGCTGTTTCGTATAAGAATGTAAAGTTTGTTTTATCTGTTTCATAACGATTCGTATGCCTCGTTCCGGATCCGTCACAAGCGATTTCGACATTATTTTTAAACTCTAAGGTCCAAATTGACATACGAAATGTTAATCATGAAACTGATTCAATGTTCTCGACTACTGAACTTGTTTTTTTCTTTTCAGTTTTTTTTTTCTAAAGATAGCCGTTTTGCAGTCGGGTTTTTTTATTTTCTAAATTATATTTTTTTTATTTAACACTTTTTAGTTAGTATTATTATATAAGTTCTTACAACCAATAAATACAAACTCACACCGCACCTAGATAACTATGTAGGTATTCAAACACCCACTAGCAAAGTAGATGCAGGATTTCAATACTTACCTATTAATAATCATATGGTATTAGGTAAGTATTTATAAGTAACCTCGCCAAATATTACATTAAAAAAACCGCCGAGGTACCTATTTATTAGTAGCTACTAAATCAAATATATTATTGGTATGTATCTGTACTTAATTAACTATCTCTTTTACAATACCTAACAAAGAAGATGGATGGTAAATACCTACTTATCAGTCACTAACTAACCGATATAGCTACCTACCTACTTAAGTAAGTTAAGTACCTAATTATTAAGTTGCTACTTTCTACGAATCGAATGTACCAAACTATACGCCAAGTAACTTTATACAATTCTACCTACTTACAACAAAGAGGTACGAACACAAACTTTACCTAAATTCCTAAACATAAAGTACCTATCAAAGCTACGGTAGCCCAGTGGTTCAGGCATGCGGGGGTCAAATGGCGGTCGTGGGTTCGAAGCCCGGCTCGTACCAATGAGTTTTTCGGAACTTATGTACGGAATATGATTTCATATTTACCGTTAGCTTTTCGGTGAAGGAAAAACATCGTGAGGAAACCTGCATACATCTGCGAAGAAATTCAAAGGTGTATGTGAAGTCCCCAATCCGCACTGGGCCAGCGTGGGGACTACTGCCCGTTCCCTCTCATACGTGAGAGGAGGCCTGTGCCCAGCAGTGGGACGTATATAGGCTGATGCGCTGACTTCACTGCCATCACCCAGTTTGATGGATGTAAACGCAAACCGCTTAGATAGGTTTCAGAGGCTTGAGGCATTGAGGCAGCATTTTTGGAAGCGTTGGCAGCTGGAATACATCTCCGAGCTCCAGCAGCGGACGAAATGGCGCGTTCCTGGCAGATCGTTTCAACTGGGCGACCGGGTGCTCATCAAGGAACCGAATGCACCTCCTCTTCACTGGCGAATGGGACGAATCGACAAACTTTTTCCCGGCACCGACGGCATTTCCCGAGTGGCTGATGTAGCCACCACTACGGGCACCTACCGGCGAGGTGTGGCCTACCTCTGCCCCTTGCTGGACGAGACGGAAGAGTCGTTGAAGACTGGAGCCTTCAAGGGCCCCCAGGATGTTGAGGCCGCATCATCTACAGGGGAAGCGGGGGCACGGCGGGCCTAAACCTGTTGGTCGAGTAATGGGGGCCGCATCCGCCGGCCCGCGACCCCACGCCCCACTCTCACCTACGTTGCCATACAGGCAACACACGCGCTTTACTACCAGACGCGAACTTAAGCTATCACATTTTTATATTATACTTTGTGGAAACAAGATTATAGAAGTCTAGAAAATCTATGTCTTCATTATTTTCAACTAAGACCCCTAAGTCTTAAGCATTCACTGACGCGTTTCAGGGATTTATCAAATCACTAAACAAATCTAGTGAAATGAAAAAACGAGTTGCCTTTTTTGTCAGATTTCGTCATTTCACTAAACAGATTCAGAGATTTGATCAAATGACTGATTTGTATCAGGTAAATGATAAAATGGATTCTCCATTTTAACATCCTGCGTGATTTGATCATATCCCTTAGGGATTTGTTCAAATCTCTGTTTTGACCATTTCACTGCGACATATATATTAGTCCGAAAAATTCAAAGAATCGACACAACCAACAACGTCGTCTGCCCTCACGTGTCTGCCCGTTTGGGTCGCTCGCTGTATAAAGAAGCCCGCCCCCACTCCCCGGCTCGGCCCCTCAACACTCTCCGGCTCCACGCGCTTCGCAAGTAGGTAGGGTAGGCAGGTAAGGTATTTATGTGTTCGGAAACGTTGAATTATATGTGTAAGGTATTTATATGTGTTCGGAAACGGACCCGAGTATGTCCTAAAACTACGACCAAGACCACCGGAGGATGGGCAGCAGCATCCCTGGAGTGCGGTGGAAATACTGCGATCGCCAACCCGCATGCCAAGCGTGGCGATTATGGCACATACCCCCCAAATGAATAGCACAAATTATACCGGCAGCTCAATAAACAGATCTCCAAGTCCCTTACCCGCGATCTGCGCCAACTCAATACAAATCGTATTGAAGAGGCCCTCCAGCGCAATAAGGGCTCTAAAGTATTCTCGAGAGATCTGTCTATAGAGCAGAGCCAGCTCGCGAAGTTAAAGACTGAAGATGGTAGAATCATTTCCTCTAAACCTGAGATTCTGGGTGAGATAGAGCGCTTTTACGGACAGCTATACACATCAACGCGCAGACCCGAAGTTAGTCAGGCGGAAGACCGTAGAGCTAGACTAACCCGACACTTTACCGACGACATCCCGGACATCAGCCGGTACGAGATTGTAATGGCTCTTAAACAGCTCAAGAACAACAACGCACCCGGTGAAGACGGAATAACAGCCGAACTTCTGAAGGCGGGTGGAAAACCGGTCCTTAAGGCCCTTCAGAAGTTGTTCGATTCCGTCTTACTGGATGGGAGAACTCCATAGGCATGGAACAGAGGGGTGGTGGTGCTGTTCTTCAAAAAGGGTGACAACACTCTGCTGAAGAACTACAGACCCATCTCACTTCTGAGCCATGTCTATAAGCTGTTTTCGAGGGTCATTACAAATCGTCTCGCATGCAGGCTAGATGACTTCCATCCTCCCGAACAAGCCGTCGTCCGAAGAGGCTTTAGTACCGTAGACCACATCCACACGCTTCGTCAGGTTATACAGAAGACCGAAGAGTATAACCTATCTCTCTGCTTAGCGTTTGTGGACTACGAAAAAGCCTTCGATTCGATTGAAACCTGGGCTGTACTACAGTCTCTCCAACGGTGCCAAGTTGACTATCGCTATATCGAAGTGCTGAAGTGTTTGTACGAGAACGCCACTATGTCAGTCCGACTTCAGGACCAGAACTCGAAACCTATTCCGCTGCAGCGGGGAGTCAGGCAAGAAGATGTTATTTCTCCAAAACTGTTCACCGCTGATGCACTGGAGGACGTTTTCAAGACTCTGGCCTGGAGAAGGCTAGGCATCAGCATCAACGGCGAGTACATCACTCACCTTCGGTTTGCTGACGATATAGTAATCTTGGCTGAGACCATGGAGGACTTAAGTACGATGCTCGATGACCTCAGTAAAGCATCCGAGCGAGTTGGTCTAAGAATGAACATGGATAAGACGAAGATCATGTCAAATGCCCATGTAGTACCAACTCCGATTACAATCGGACACTTTACGCTCGAAGTTGTAGACGATTATGTATACCAAGGACAGACGATCCAGTTAGGTAGGTCCAACTTCGAGAAAGAGGTCGATCGTCGAATCCGACTCGGCTGGGCAGCGTTCGGGAAGCTACGGCAAATCTTTTCGTCCAATATTCCACAGTGTCTCAAGACCTTGTCTTTGACCAGTGTGTGTTGCCAGTGATGACATATGGCACTGAAACGTGGTCGCTTACTATGGGCCTCATAAGAAGGCTCAAAGTCACCCAAAGGGCAATGGAGAGGGCCATGTTGGGAGTTTCTCTGCGTGATCGCATCAGAAATGAGACTATCCGCAGCAGAACCAAGGTAACCGATATAGCCCTCCGGATCGCTAAACTTAAGTGGCAGTGGGCGGGGCACATAGCACGTAGAACCGATGGCCGTTGGGGCGGAAAGGTTCTCGAGTGGCGACCACGTACCGGAAGGCGCGGCGTGGGTAGGCCCCCGACAAGGTGGACTGATGACCTGGTAAAGGTTGCGGGAGTCCGCTGGATGCGGGTGGCGCTGGATCGGTCACTTTGGCACTCTTTGGGGGAGGCCTATGTCCAGCAGTGGACGTCTTTCGGCTGATATGATGATGTGTTCGGAAACGTTGAAAGTAAAATAAGTAGGTATTAATTACCAGACTGCGGGACGCAAAGGAGGGTAGGTAATGTGTTTATCTCTTATTTATTTATTTATTCCAAATGAAGTAATATCTCACCGTAAGCTGTCAGTGACGCTTTAGGTCGTTAAAACTATTTGAAGCAGAAGCACTCTGGGTTTGTCAATAGAATTTTATACAACCGTGATATAAATAATGACAGCTTTTTCAACCAAGTACCGCGTTTACTTTTTCTTATTTAATTCTTATATTACTTCACGAAGCTTATAAAATTTTTCTTAGGTACCTATTCTAATCAAATTGAATTAGTCACATAGTCACATTGGCCCTCCTTTGCGTCGCTCAGAGCAGTATTAATACTGAACAGAATTACTATAACTTTATAACGTTATAGAATTTAAATGGTCACTCTAAATGAAAAACTGTAAAAGAAACCTATAACTGATTTTTAAATACCTATTCAGTGATACCCCACTCGACATATTTCGTTCACTTTTTTTTGTTTTTTTTTTCAATTTTGGCGTCTGATTGTCGTCATATTGAATTTTGATTACTGTCATGTCTTTAGTGACACACGCAAGAGTAAGACGGTTCGATTGACGTAAGAATTATCAAAATCGGTTCACGCGTTTGGTCTCTGGAGTGCCACATAGGAACAAACATACATACATACATACATACATACATACATACATATATAGGCTGATAAACACATTACCCTCCTTTGCGTCGCGCAGTCGGGTAAAAACGCATTGTACAGTCTTATAAACCTTATTATTACAATTTTGTATAATAAATTGGGATTCGAAGTGCACCAGTTTTTATTGCTCTTGATTATAGAAAAAAACGCATTGTACAGTCTTATAAACCTTATTATTACAATTTTGTATAATAAATTGGGATTCGAAGTGCACCAGTTTTTATTGCTCTTGATTATAGAAAAAAAACACTAACTGTAGGTATAAAACAAATAGTTACCGAAAAATAGTTAACACGTCCGTAAGTTGCGTAATAGGTGTTTAATTGCCTATTATTTGCATAAGTCTCCGTCGGTTCCTTAATTTATGGAAAAGTGTGTGGGAAGGTGATTAATGGATTTTATTATGAAAAACGAGTCAAATCGTGATAGTATTCAGATTTTACCTAAAGTGGTCTATAAGCTCCCAAAAATAAGTACATTAAGAACAGTGATCGTTATTCTCCTGCTAATTAATGAACCTTCAATTTACGCGGCCGGCTGACCGTGTACACTTCGCAATTAACCAGAACCAAATTGAGCTTATTAACTTTTTAGTAGCGTCGTTCGTTCGTCGGCGCATGTTTCATAAGAGTACAGTTTTGGTTTCTCGGACCAGTTAGCTCAACTTTTCGGACCGTCAATTAATTAATCGAGTGTATCGACATTCGACCCGATTTCAGGAGCTCGCTTGACAATCTGTGTTATCTGATTAAGCACGCTTTCTCTTGCATGCGCGCCGTGTGACTAGTGTCACACGCTCGGTGACTGCTCTGCCCGTGAGTAGCTCGCCGATTACCTACTGACAGCCACTCTACTTTTATTTCATCACTCCATTTGAATAAAACAAGCATTTGCATATATTTCAGGTATGGCATTGCGTAAGCTTAAGCAGTGACGATCGGTATCTTTTTGTTCACGTGTGACTGACAGTGTATGGTCATCAATCTAGCCAATGATCTTAATTTTTTCTGAAGAAATATTCTTTGCAAAACCTTACCGATTTGAGAGTTGTCAATTAACTGTGACTTATGCTACAACTAGCTTCTGCCCTTGATAATCCTATACCTACTAATATTATAAAAGGGAAAATTTCGATGGTTGGATGTTTGGATGTTTGTTACTCAATGACGATTAAACGGTTCAACCGATTTGGATGAAATTTTGCTCGAAGACAGTTTATAGCTTAGCCTGGATTTAAATATAGGATTGCTTTATCCCGGGTCAACGCAAACGAAGTCGCAAGCAGAAGCTAGCTTAATAGTTACTTAGCTAGCCAGTTTTATCCCTCATTTAATAATAAGGGATAAAACTGGCCAGGATCGAATAGGACTTACGCAGCGGTGAAACGCGCCGGATGGGCTGCGGGGTTAGACAGCGACCCCATGGCCTCGCTGTAAAATGTTCGTATTTCTTTCCATTGGGGCCTCGGAGACACAATTGTAAATTGTAACCCAGACTTTTAAATAGGAGCTCGACGGATTTTTTCTCGTTTAGTAGGCTGCCGGACCGGGTGCCTTTGAACTAGTAAATACTTATGCAATTTCAGATCTGTTTTTACAACGGATATTTAACGGATTAAGTTCCAGGTCTATCTTAAAAAAATAATTAATTCCCATACCATTTTTCAACCCTTATTATTACCCTCTAAAGATATTATATCTAAAAAAACGCCACGTTTTGTCCTATTCTGAGGTCTAAACTAAAGTTTTATCAAAATCGGTTCAGTTTTTGCTAAAATTTGCCACGAACAATATACTGGTTGTCAAATTGTCATCGCCACGCGGCGTCTACTTGACAAAAAAAGATGGCACGATTCTCAAATTAGGTCTACGGGTCACCTTAACTCCATCAAACGTTTTTATACGTTTCATATGGTTTGACGGAGTTTAAACGCCGACAAAAATCTGGGGACTGACCTACTACGACTAAAATATGCGTTGACATTGGTGATGTTCTACATCGCGGTATGGAAGTTTTTAATATTTGTTTTACATATAAATACAATTTACTTCAATGTTTTCTTATTATGTCTCTCTGACCACATTTGTCACTTCACTTTGTTCACATTTGTAATACAAGTGTGAAGTGTGGTACGCGACGATTGGTGTTGTTTAGTAAAACATGTGTTCGGATTATTTATTATTAAATAAACAGAATATAACTAGAAACGTAATAATTTACTATACCTATATTTATAATTCATTATACCTACTACTGCACATTTATAGTGATCGTCGTAGTTAACACAACCAAAACTTACAAAAACGTCTTTATAATTATGTGTACGTATTCCCATTAATATTATAAATATTTATGATCTTAGTTAACACAACCAAAACCTACAAACACATCCATTTGTATTCCCATCAATAATAACGCGCTATCACATTACAATATCATTCAAAACACATTCTTGGTCATAAAGGCCGTATTATGCATGTATTGTATACGAATCGTGATAAATTGGCTAATTAGAGCCGAGACCCGCGCATGTACTCACTTTATTCCTATATCAAAGCTCATTTCTCACAGTTGTAGAGAATGTGCCGCTCAATAAAGCCTCTGTCGTATTTGTTTATGGAAGCAGTGATTCAGTGCGGTAGTAATGTGTCAACAAAACAATTACAGTTTCTGATTTTATCTCTTCGTGTTACGCTTTTGTACGTCTTCGGAGAAGTAGTGCGTGACACCTTGTATAGCGGAACGGTGTTGGGTAGGTGATCGCATCATCTGTTCGTAAGCGAACAATGCAGGCAAGCGTTATGCAACCCAGACGCACGCGGCGCAGGCGCAGGCGGTGCAGCGGCGCCGGCGCCGGTCCGTCCTCGTCCTTTTGCCCGCGAACTTCCTCGTTAACTGCAGGACGCCCATCCATCAGACCCTATCTACTTTATGACAATTATTTATGTTCCCTGTATAGCAAAACTATTTCGCTTACCGTTGAGCTTTATCGATAGCGCAAAAGTAATGTCCTGCCGTCTAGATACTCTATATCTGATACGGTTACGTCTGTTTGTTAAGTGCGCTAGTTGTTTGTGCTAGTTGTTTTAACGCCTAGGTTATTTGCTGCGAATGTTCTCTGTAGTGAATGTCGGTTTCGACATAAATTCTGAGCGGAACTGTGGGTGTAACTGCTGCGGCTCTTGCGATCTACGTGTTGGTATTTATTACACCTCTAGTGAAATATATCAATGGTCATTTTTGCATCGTAAACAATGTTTTTCATCAATGGGGAGATTTTAATACTTTAACCTTCGCTGAAGTTGAATAACTTCAAGCACCCAGTTGTTAGTTACCCTAGGATACAAGTTGAGAATAGCATGTATTTGAAAACGTGCATTAAGTTATTAAAGGCTGCGTGCATGATATTATGTGGTTCGTGGCGGGCGACGGGAGGGCAGGGCGCCGCAGGCGCGCGGAAGATTGCTAGAGATGTGCAGCTTCCGCTCGCGGACAAATTGCCTGCGTCCGCGCATCCGGTGAGGCGAACCAAGCGCTGCTAATTGAATATCGACCACCAGCTAAATTATAATTTCCAATACTTCACTACCATTCCTAAATTACACGAGCGAACTTAAATGTTGCTTCGTAATTACACAGGATATTTTGTCAATCGTTTTTACTATTGACGATAATTTTCGTCAAAAGCAATCATATTTGATTTGATTGTGTTACACCCAGTGGCCGCTAAATCTCGATTAAATCGGAGCAATTCCCGCAATCCGTCCAGCCAGCGTCGGATTAATATCCGAAGTCGCGTCGTAACACTAATCTGCTTAAATGTCGAAAGGAAATGTCAGATTGTAAAGTGCAGGCTCTGGACGAGCGTGATGCGGCTTAAGTGTGGGCCTCCCGCTTAGAGCACGGCTCGCTGTCACGCGCGCTTCACTCACACTCCCCGATTCCTCATTAATGTTCTCGTGGAATAATAGAAACGTATAAGTAACGACGCATATCCAGGCAATGTTAATTTATGCATATTTAAATACTACATATTCTAGTAAAACCCAGCACTGACGACTACGGGTATGTAATTATACCGAATTTACGGGGGTCAAATCTTACAAAGTAACAAAGACGATATTCGCCCTACTCGTATAGGTACAATTTCGTAAAATAAATGCGATTACGTCATTGAAGTATTAGCGAAACATTAATCCTTTGTTTTAAGTCGCAAATCATGTAATGATTGCACAATGGTTCTTAACTATAGCATTGCGTTTGATTAGGACGCGTGTCGGTGCGCTGTCGCAGAGCCGCGATGCTATCGCGATTGACGCTAAATACGCGCCCGCTGCGACGCGATATCGGCTCGAGCAATGACGGACTTCGACTTACGTAACGCCATTTGCGTCCAACATTGCTGTCACCTAAGTTGAGGAATTAAGGTTAAGACGAGTGAAAGTTGGTCTATAAAAAACAAATATAATTACGATTCTATATCGAAAGGACGCCGTGTGATTGATAATGCGAAAATATTGGCCGGATGACTATCGAGCACTTATGTGCAGTTACGCAGTTTCAGACGTTACGTGGCGCTGTATTATCGAATCCCACGTAATATTTCGAAAGCATAATGACTATCGTGTATTACGCGAACCTG